>CATOAP020000070.1:0-600000 GCA_951394115.2 Drosophila phalerata
GAGCTTGGTGAATTGGCAGCGTCGTTGGCAGAGGCAGCGGCGGCGTTGCATTTCTGGATCACCTGACTTGTTGCCAAATATTCCACGAATTTAGACAATTGGGTTGCGCGTGCAGGAAGTTGTCCAGACGCTGAGCTCAGCAATATTGGGGCTACTGCAGCTAGAGGCGGGATTGTGTTGCAGTTGCAGTTTTGAGCTTTTGAATATTTTTGTTGTTAACTCTTCCCCCTTAGATTTACACTTGTCCTCAAGAGTATTTAGAAGAATGGTATGTTGTTAAATGGTTGCTGGGGGAGTCGGTGTTGCCTTGGGTATTTCGTGTTTGATATCCCCAAGTTGTAGGTTTATTGTCTTCTTTCTACCCTTACACCAATGAAGAGCAAGCGTTAGGATAGCTAGAGATGCGATCGATGCGATGAATGCTATCCTGTTTACAGATGAGTGGGTTTGGAGTTTCTGCAGTTTTTCGGTGTTGTTTATATGTAGCCCTTCTAGCGCTTTCAGTGATAAGATTCGAAGGCGTTCGATTTCCACGGGAGCTATCTGGATAAGCGGTACGCCCGGTTCAGCGACTTGTATTTTGGTGTTGCTGAACTCTTTGCCGTTGATGATTATTGTCTTCGCATTGCCTGGCCAGGTTACGGTGCCATTGAAGTCGTTGGCTAAGATGATTCCCTCGTCGATCTCCTCCAGTGTGGATATATGATCTGCTTTGGTGAATTCACACATTGCCTGCTCTCCTCTAAGTAATTTTGGTAAACAACTATTCTGACTTAAATCTTCTAGCTTATTTTTATTACAGATTTTTATATTATAAAGGTTCTTACATTGACCTTTTATACCAAACATTTCTTTTTTACTTTTGTTTTCAAATATTTCACTTGCCGGTAGGTTAACAATGCCATTAGATTTAATTATTGGTTTTATTACATAGTTTTGGAAAGTTGTGGTTTCTAAATTCGGTATTTTGATTAAGTATATGAGTGTCGTTCCATTGTGTAAAATGGAGACATCTGAAAATTCTAACATTTCTTCGGTAGTTAATTGTGGCATATGGCCATTTTTAAATTGACTATTTATAATGTTTATTTCGTTTTCGCTTAACAGAAATGTATTGATCATGTTTAATTTCGCCCATTGGATGGCGTATTTTATATTGACAACTTCTTCTTTAATAAGCCGAACTTGATTCTGAAAACTGATGGCCAATTCGTTACTCAAAAGTGAGTCACTTTTTATTGAATTCGCAATATCGTTGGAAATTTTGGTCAGTTTATTTAATCTGTCTTCTAGTTGTCTGTTGATTATTACTTGTTTGTTATTATTGGTAGTAAGTTTGTCTATACTATCTGTTATTAAAATTAAGTCGTTATGATCGGGGCTACCTGCCACAAATTTCCAAGCAGTGCCAAGAATGTCGATTGCCCTACTCTTTCGGGAGTGAAAGTTAGTGATAGTTTTGAAGATTACAAAAGTCTGAGATATTTCGTGCTGTATTGTATGATATAGGTTATTGTATTTGAGATTTTTGTCCGTGTAGAGCTGCAAGTTGCTAAGAGCGTCTTGTATTTGCTCCAAATTGATGACATGAAGAATTTTAGTGTCGTTGGATCGTATTTTGCCGATTCCTTTATAGATGGTCACTGTCTGAGCGTCGGTATGATTGGTTATTGTAACAGTTGCATTGGTTAGGCACAACAGCATCCTGTAAGTGCATTTTTAAGTTTTAATATGGCTCTTATGTACTGTACGTCCCGATTCTGTTAGTATCGTTGTGTTCTTGTCCTCTTTTACTATTTCTTTTTTGAATCTATTTGTTAGCTTTGAACCTAATCTTGCATTTATTTCCACAAATATCTCTTCTCCTGCCTCATAGGCTCGAATTGGTTTCCTTCTGCTATTGTGGTCTAGTAGGTCTTCGTTCTGTTTACGTCTCAATTGTTCTATGTTGTCCAGTCTTGCTTGTTCGTATTGCGTGGGGTCAGTGGTAACTCTTCTACCAAAGAAAACTTCTAGTGGCCTTTTCTTCGTTACCGAATGAACTGAGAAATTATACTCATAAACGGCTCGATCTAAAAGTTCTTCGAAGTTCCTATGAACTTGATCTCTTTTCAAGCATCTCAATATTTCAGAGAGTGTTGAATGAAACCGTTCAATTTGTCCGTTAACTGTACTTTTATTGGGGGGTGTTTTATAGATTTGCATTCCTAGTTGGTCAACTAACATGAATCGTATCGATTCTGAATTTAGAGATTTTTCATTGTCCATTACTATGAATTTTGGTACCCCATAATAAAAAACTATGTCGCGAAGTGGTGTCCTAATATCTTCTATTGCTTTGGATTTTATGATTTGTGCTTTCGCTAACTTGGAAAATTTGTCTATTGCTGTCAGTACGAGGTATCGTTCTGTCGAGTAGATGTCGATGTGAATTATGTGTCCGGGGTATTCTGGTATGGGCGTTTCTCTAATTTCTGGGTTAGGTGGATGACGATCGTATTTCGTCTCTTTACAAATTTTACATTGTTTTACTATGTTTGCTATTTTCTGTTTCATTTTTGGAAAATAGAATTCTTCTGATAGCTGGATTTTATTTTCTAACGCATTTCGGTGAGCCCTGTTATGTGTCTTGAGGATTTGTTCCTCTTGGTCTGCTGTGTTGGTCAAGTCTTTTACTAATGTCTGTGTGAAACGTACTTTGAAATTTTTGAAATGACTTGGATATAATTGTTGGATTTTCCACATTATATCTTCTGTCGTGTAGATACCGTTTATTACCGAGGGATTAAGATATTTTTTTAGGTCGGATAATATTTCGTCCGGATTGTACTGCTGTCTGTATATGTCGTGTCTGTGAAAAGTTGGGAATGGTATGCTGAATTTGTAGTCGGTCTTTTCTGCTTTATGAAAGAAAATCTGGTTCTTAAAGGCGTTAATAGGGACTTCCATACTTGGTATTAATTCTTCGCCTGAGCTCTCGTCGCTGTGTTGCGTCGAGGCTATTGAATTTATTTGACCTATAGGTGGAATTCTGGATAGCGCATCAGCTACCACATTCTCTTTCCCTGGTTTATAAAATATCTCGTAATCGTATTCCTCTAGATAAGTTTTCCACCGTTTGATTCTCGCATTACCGTTCCAGCTACTCAAAGAGTGAGTCAAAGGCTGGTTGTCTGTGAATATTTTAACTTTTGCTTTACCGTACAGGTAATTCTTTAGGCTTTTTAGGGTCCAAATGATGGCCAACATTTCTTTTTCGTTAGCGGCGTAGTTCTCTTCAGGTTTGGCTAGTGTTCTTGAGAGAAATGAAATAGGTTGATTATCTTGCGATAGTACTGCACCTATTGCGAAGTTGGAAGCATCGGTAGTCAAGTGAAACTCCTTTTTGAAATCTGGGTAACGGAGTATTATATCCTTAGATATAAGGCTACTTTTAAGTTTTTTGAATGCTTCTAGTGCTTGGTTGTCAAGCGAAATAGATTTTTTTGACGACATTTTTTTGGACACTCGTCCGTCTTCCCCTCTTAAAAGCGAGGTAAGGGGTTTGGCGAGCTTAGCATAATTCTCGATGAATCTCCTGTAATACCCGGAAAGTCCCAAAAATGATCTTAACTCTTTCAGGGTCTTGGCAAGGGGATATTGAGCTATAGCTGCAACTTTATCTGGATTAGTCTTGATGCCCTTATCGGAAACAACAAAGCCATGAAATTCGACTTTGTTCTTCAAGAACTCGCATTTGTCCAATTGACATTTCATATTGGCTTCTTGCAAAGTTCGAAAAATTTTGTCCAGATTTTTAAGATGTGATTCGTCATCCTTACTAAAAATGATGATGTCATCAATGTAGATGAAGCATATTTTGCCAATATGTTCATGAAGAATGTCATCTAGTGCGCGCTGGAAAATTGCAGGCGCATTCTTTAGTCTAAACGGGAGTCGTGTAAACTCATATTTTCCGTTATTCACGGAGAAGGCAGTTTTTTCTATGTCGGACGTTCTCAATGGAATTTGGTGGAATCCACTTTTAAGATCTAATACGGAAAAGACTCTATTGTAATATTTATTATCTATTTATTTCTGGTATAGGGTATTTATCGGCTATGGTTACCAAGTTAAATTTTCTGTAATCTATGACCATCCGATATTTTCTTTCTTTTGAGGCATCTGCCTTTTTAGGTACTATCCATACAGGGTAGTTGTATGGAGATCTTGATGGTCTGATTATACCGTCGTTTAGGAGTTCAGAGACCTGTTTATTTACCTCATCTTTCAAGCTCATTGGATACTGATAGAATTTTGAGTACACTGGTGTGTCTGAAGAAGTTCGTATTTCTGCCTTCACATTGGTTGTGTAGGTAAGTTTTTGGTTTGGCTCTGCGAATAAGTTAGGGTATTTTTGAAGAATTTCATTTAATTTGTCACCCTGAAATTTATTTAAATGCTCGGTTCTTGGTACTATGGTGTTTACCGCCTCGAATTTCTTTTCTTTGATTGGTATGTGTATGTTGTTTTTAATTTTCATAATTTTCTTGCTTACTTTGATTTCAGCATTTAACTCTTTTAGGCTGTCATTGCCCAGAATGGCATCAAATGACTTTAGAGTCGGTAACAAAAAGAACTTGACGTTTATGTTGGGGTGGTTGAAGAGATTTGCTATTTTATGGTGGGTGACACGAACACTGCCTCCTACGGCAGGCTTTTGGTTAGGTATTGGATTAGTGACAAATTTGGGTTGAATATAGTTTCTGTTTGAACCTGTATCTATTAATATTTTTAAAATTTTTCCATTCCCCAGCTTGCATTCAATGTATGGAAGCGAGGAATGCTCTATTCTAAAAAATTCATTGCAGAGTTGTCGCTTTGGTCGGTTTCGTCGTAGCCGTATTCGTGAACGTATTCGTCTAATGTTTCGTCTTGGGGCTCGTCTTCCTGATCTGCGCGTATTCTGCCATAGTGGCATACGTTTCAGCAGATTGCATTTCATTTTGTTCGTTGTCGTCAGTTTGAATGTTAAAGTTTCGTTGTCTTTTTTGTGCGTCAGGCATTGGGCCTGGAGGTCTTTTCCCTGTCTCAAATTGTGGCCTATTCATGTAGTCCACCATTTTTGACCTAATGCTTGGGTCCACTTCCATGGGTTCCGGTCTTGGAAAGGGTTTCGGCGCTATTGGCCTGGGTGGTGCGAACTGTTGCTGTCGGTATTGGTTTGGGTCGTATTGTCGTGGCATAGTGAATTGTCGTTGCTGTCCAAAGTTGTTGTAGTTCTGAGGTTGTGCAACTTGTTGGTATTGGATAGGGCGATTTCTGTGGCGCCTGTCGGAAACCTGAGCCAATGAATTGTAAGTTTCGAGGAGCTGGTATTGGTTTGATGGTGGCGTTTTTGTTACTGGCCTGTCCTAGAGTCATTGCATGCATGGTGCGATATTTCTGATTTTCCATTTTCAGGCATATGTTCAATGCCGAGGGAAGATCTCTTGGCGCGTGTGCACCCAAGATACGTGGTAAATCTCCGCGCAAGCCACATACAAATGTATCTCTGGCTTTGTCGCGGTACATTTTCTTTAACAGTTGATGAGCCTCTCCACCCAACTCCATGCAATTCACTTTGTTTAAAAGGAGAGACAGATGTTGATATACCACCTGATGAAATTCTTCGACTGTTTGGTTACCCTGAGACAACATTGTCATCTGATACTCTAAAGTACCAAGATCACGTTTGTCCCCATAATGCATCGTCAAGCACTTTACCATTGCTCTCCAATTTAATGGAACGCTATATGCTTCTAGTGCCGTGTCCGCATTACCAGTGATTTTGCTCCTAATCGAGTGAAGAATACCAAAATATCTTGAGGTACCAACTTCCCCTGCGTAGGCTTCCATTAGGCGGTCAACGCTCTTTTTCCAAGAGCTGAACTCCGCTGGATTCCCAGAAAATTATCTTAAACATTTTACTACGTCTGGGACCTTGTCAAGTCCCCCTAAGTTTGCTCGATGTTCTGCATTTATACCCTGATCTATTGCGTTAGTAAAGTCGTGATCTGGGTTGTTCAAAGCTTCAAATATTCTCGGGACTTGTTGAGATATTAGTTGTCCAACTAACTCAGTAATTGGCTGCAAAGTCGCCATATTTCTATTTTGTTCTAATTGTCTTTGTTGTCGTTGTTCGTTCGCTAAATTGTCTGGGTTCAAAATGGGGGGTCGTATCAAATTATTTGGATTGGCCATAAATTTTCGAGATATATAAAATGGTTTGTATTATTAAATTTATATTAAAATGTGTGTTAGAAATTTTGTTTTAGATATTGCTTAATATTTAGTATAAAAATTATAAATGAATTTGAAATTAAAATATTTTTTTAAAACCAGTAGCTGGTTTCTTCCTTTTACCTTGGAGGGTCCCTTTAGGAATCGCAAGATTGGATATTTTTATACTACTTTTGGAGTAGTTATATTTACTTTGTTATCGTTTTACAGAGTTTGATTTAATATTTGTTCTTACAAATCTTTTTCTCTAGGCAAGTTTTTAGTTTGGTTTGGTTAGTTTTTTTTTTTAACAGGTTTGATTTTTCTTCAATAACTTAAAACTAGCTTACATTATGTTGATTGCTGTGGCTACTCCTCCCGACTGTCCGGATTTCATCCTTTTTGATTTCTCTACTGGGGATCCTGCGACCAGTACACGATGAGGATGTCCTGCGAACGGATACAACAGAACAGTAGTCCACCGATGAGCAATGACCAATTAAGATCCACTGCTTTGCTGATTGAACAATTAAGTTCTTTTCAACTAGTGAAGAATTGACGACACGAATTAACGCGAAGGAGTCTATTCAATAACTTTCACTTGGCCAGCGGCGGTTGGCAACTGTCGGACTTAACCCGTCACGAACCGAAAACTTAGATACGGTTTTGCACTTTCGTTTTATTTCCGCTGGTCCTTGCTCGGGCGCCAGTTAAATTCTTATAAGTTTTTATTTTATAAAAAATTAATCTTTATTATGTCCAGTAGGACTGATCTTGTTGGATACAAATTTTAGACTAATTAAACTAAGCTAATAAGAACCCTAAGAGAGCTTGGTGAATTGGCAGCGTCGTTGGCAGAGGCAGCGGCGGCGTTGCATTTCTGGATCACCTGACTTGTTGCCAAATATTCCACGAATTTTGACAATTGGGTTGCGCGTGCAGGAAGTTGTCCAGACGCTGAGCTCAGCAATATTGGGGCTACTGCAGCTAGAGGCGGGATTGTGTTGCAGTTGCAGTTTTGAGCTTTTGAATATTTTTGTTGTTAACTTATATATAATATATAGATAGGTTATTGCCCTTTTTCTGTCGTTAGCCGCTACTTATACATACATACAAGTTAAATTCTTATAAGTTCTTTGTTTTTAAAAAATTAATCTTTATTATGTCCAGTAGGACTGTTCTTGTTGGATACAAATTTTAGACTAATTAAACTAAGCTAATAAGAACCCTAAGAGAGCTTGGTGAATTGGCAGCGTCGTTGGCAGAGGCAGCAGCGGCGTTGCGACATTTCTCGATCACCTGACTTGTTGCCAAATATTCCACGAATTTTGGCAATTGGGTTGCGAGTGCGGGAAGTTGTCCAGACGCTGGGCTCAACAATATTGGGGCTACTGCAGCTAGAGGCCGGATGTTGTTGCATTTGCAGTTTGGAGCTTTTGAATATTTTTGTTATTAGCTCTTCCCCCTTAGATTTCCACTTGTCCTCAAGTGTATTTAGAAGAATGGTATGTTGTTAAATTGCGTATTTGGCGGTTGGTATATGGTTGCTGGGGATTGCGATTGATGCGATAAATGCTATCTTGTTTACAGATGAGTGGGTTTGGAGTTTCTTCAGTTTTTCGGTGTTGTTTATATGGAGCCCTTCTAGCGCTTTCAGTGATAAGATTCGAAGGCGTTCGATTTCCACGGGAGCTATCTGGATAAGCGGTACGCCCGGTTCAGCGACTTGTATTTCGGTGTTGCTGAACTCTTTGCCGTTGATGATTACACTAGGCAACAATTTTCAACTTTTTGTCTATTACACGAACCAAACCCACTTTTTTGGATAGATTTGGGGCTCCAAATGACGAAAAACATTTTTTTTTTTTTTCTATGGTAAGATTTTTTTTTTAGAATTTTTTGAAATTTGTCTTTTTTTTTTCGTACTTTTTTTCAGAGGTGCGCCCAGTTTTTTCATCATTACTCGAGAACGCCAAAACCGATTTTCTAAAACTTTACTTTTCCTGAAAGCCATCGAATATATCTATAATTCATTAATTCAAAGTTTTGGATTTAAACTTACAGTTTAAGAGATATCAATTTTTGAATTAAGAAAATGATGATTTTATTAAAGCTTTTTTTTTAGCTTTTTTTACTTTAAAATTCGAGGAAAAGTCGAAAAAAATTTATTACATTTTGTCTTTAATTTTATTTGCACAGCTGCATTAATTACGCGTCGTTTATGATATGTCTTATCAAAATCTGTCGAGAGACAGTGATATAATATTTTTTTGTGTGTAGGCATGTTTTTGTCGACTTTTTTGACTTCCTTGTAGAGTGGCATAACCTTAAGTATGAAAATTTTTTGTGATTTTTAAGATATCTTCACCAATCTCACACAATATCAAATTGTTGTTATTTTACACATTTTGACCATATTTGGTTAAAATCGGTGTACTATATCATATAGCTGCCATAGGATCGATCGTTCGAAAATCAAGGTTTAGTATGAAAAAGTTTATTGTATTTTAAGATATATTATCCAATCTCGCTGGTTATGTATTTAGTAATGTGGTATGTATCCCTATCAAATTTGGTTCAAATCGGATCACTATTCAATATAGCTGCCATAGGAACGATCAGTCGAAAATTCACCTTTAGTATGAAAAACTTTTTTATTTTCTAAGATATTTTAATAAAACTCACAAATTGTGTACTCTATGTTGTCATTTACATCTTTATTAATTTTGGTTCGAATCTGTCTACTATATAATACAGCTGCCATAGGACCGATCGGTCTAAAAACAAGTTTTAGTATGAAAAACTTTTGTGTTTTTGGAGATATCTTAACTAAACTGATAGAATATGCATATAAGTTGGTCCAAATGATGGCCAACATTTCTTTTTCGTTAGCGGCGTAGTTCTCTTCTGGTTTGGCTAGTGTTCTTGAGAGAAATGAAATAGGTTGATTATCTTGCGATAGTACTGCACCTATTGCGAAGTTGGAAGCATCGGTAGTCAAGTGAAACTCCTTTTTGAAATCTGGGTAACGGAGTATTATATCCTTAGATATAAGGCTACTTTTAAGTTTTTTGAATGCTTCTAGTGCTTGGTTGTCAAGCGAAATAGATTTTTTTGACGACATTTTTTTGGACACTCGTCCGTCTTCCCCTCTTAAAAGCGAGGTAAGGGGTTTGGCGAGCTTAGCATAATTCTCGATGAATCTCCTGTAATACCCGGAAAGTCCCAAAAATGATCTTAACTCTTTCAGGGTCTTGGCAAGGGGATATTGAGCTATAGCTGCAACTTTATCTGGATTAGTCTTGATGCCCTTATCGGAAACAACAAAGCCATGAAATTCGACTTTGTTCTTCAAGAACTCGCATTTGTCCAATTGACATTTCATATTGGCTTCTTGCAAAGTTCGAAAAATTTTGTCCAGATTTTTAAGATGTGATTCGTCATCCTTACTAAAAATGATGATGTCATCAATGTAGATGAAGCATATTTTGCCAATATGTTCATGAAGAATGTCATCTAGTGCGCGCTGGAAAATTGCAGGCGCATTCTTTAGTCTAAACGGGAGTCGTGTAAACTCATATTTTCCGTTATTCACGGAGAAGGCAGTTTTTATGGAATTTGGTGGAATCCACTTTTAAGATCTAATACGGAAAAGACTCTATTGTAATATTTATTATCTATTTATTTCTGGTATAGGGTATTTATCGGCTATGGTTACCAAGTTAAATTTTCTGTAATCTATGACCATCCGATATTTTCTTTCTTTTGAGGCATCTGCCTTTTTAGGTACTATCCATACAGGGGAGTTGTATGGAGATCTTGATGGTCTGATTATACCGTCGTTTAGGAGTTCAGAGACCTGTTTATTTACCTCATCTTTCAAGCTCATTGGATACTGATAGAATTTTGAGTACACTGGTGTGTCTGAAGAAGTTCGTATTTCTGCCTTCACATTGGTTGTGTAGGTAAGTTTTTGGTTTGGCTCTGCGAATAAGTTAGGGTATTTTTGAAGAATTTCATTTAATTTGTCACTCTGAAATTTATTTAAATGCTCGGTTCTTGGTAATATGGTGTTTACCGCCTCGAATTTCTTTTCTTTGATTGGTATGTGTATGGTGTTTTTAATTTTCATAATTTTCTTGCTTACTTTGATTTCAGCATTTAACTCTTTTAGGCTGTCATTGCCCAGAATGGCATCAAATGACTTTAGAGTCGGTAACAAAAAGAACTTGACGTTTATGTTGGGGTGGTTGAAGAGATTTGCTATTTTATGGTGGGTGACACGAACACTGCCTCCTACGGCAGGCTTTTGGTTAGGTATTTGATTAGTGACAAATTTGGGTTGAATATAGTTTCTGTTTGAACCTGTATCTATTAATATTTTTAAAATTTTTCCATTCACCAGCTTGCATTCGAAGTATGGAAGCGAGGAAAGCTCTATTCTAAAAAATTCATTGCAGAGTTGTCGTTTTGGTCGGTTTCGTCGTAGCCGTATTCGTGAACGTATTCGTCTAATGTTTCGTCTTGGGTCTCGTCTTCTTGATCTGCAAGTGCTTGCGCGTATTCTGCCATAGTGGCATACGTTTCAGCAGATTGCATTTAATTTTGTTCGTTGTCGTCAGTTTGAATGTTAAAGTTTCGTTGTCTTTTTTGTGCGTCAGGCATTGGGCCTGGAGGTCTTTTCCCTGTCTCAAATTGTGGCCTATTCATGTAGTTCACCATTTTTGACCTAATGCTTGGGTCCACTTCCATGGGTTCCGGTCTTGGAAAGGGTTTCGGCGCTATTGGCCTGGGTGGTGCGAACTGTTGCTGTCGGTATTGGTTTGGGTCGTATTGTCGTAACATAGTGAATTGTCGCTGCTGTCCAAAGTTGTTGTAGTTCTGAGGTTGTGCAACTTGTTGGTATTGGATAGGGCGATTTCTGGGGGGCACCTGTGGTGGCTGTCGGAAACCTGAGCCAATGAATTGTAAGTTTCGAGGAGCTGGTATTGGTTTGATGGTGGCGTTTTTGTTACTGGCCTGTCCTAAAGTCATTGCATGCATGGTGCGATATTTCTGATTTTCCATTTTCAGGCATATGTTCAATGCCGAGGGAAGATCTCTTGGCGCGTGTGCACCCAAGATACGTGGTAAATCTCCGCGCAAGCCACATACAAATGTATCTGTGGCTTTGTCGCGGTACATTTTCTTTAACAGTTGATGAGCCTCTCCACCCAACTCCATGCAATTCACTTTGTTTAAAAGGAGAGACAGATGTTGATATACCACCTGATGAAATTCTTCGACTGTTTGGTTACCCTGAGACAACATTGTCATCTGATACTCTAAAGTACCAAGATCACGTTTGTCCCCATAATGCATCGTCAAGCACTTTACCATTGCTCTCCAATTTAATGGAACGCTATATGCTTCTAGTGCCGTGTCCGCATTACCAGTGATTTTGCTCCTAATCGAGTGAAGAATACCAAAATATCTTGAGGTACCAACTTCCCCTGCGTAGGCTTCCATTAGGCGATCAACGCTCTTTTTCCAAGAGCTGAACTCCGCTGGATTCCCAGAAAATTCTCTTAAACATTTTACTACGTCTGGGACCTTGTCAAGTCCCCCTAAGTTTGCTCGATGTTCTGCATTTATACCCTGATCTATTGCGTTAGTAAAGTCGTGATCTGGGTTGTTCAAAGCTTCAAATATTCTCGGGACTTGTTGAGATATTAGTTGTCCAACTAACTCAGTAATTGGCTGCAAAGTCGCCATATTTCTATTTTGTTCTAATTGTCTTTGTTCGTTCGCTAAATTGTCTGGGTTCAAAATGGGGGGTCGTATCAAATTATTTGGATTGGCCATAAATTTTCGAGATATATAAAATGGTTTGTATTATTAAATTTATATTAAAATGTGTGTTAGAAATTTTGTTTTAGATATTGCTTAATATTTAGTATAAAAATTATAAATGAATTTGAAATTAAAATATTTTTTTAAAACCAGTAGCTGGTTTCTTCCTTTTACCTTGGAGGGTCCCTTTAGGAATCGCAAGATTGGATATTTTTATACTACTTTTGGAGTAGTTATATTTACTTTGTTATCGTTTTACAGTGTTTGATTTAATATTTGTTCTTACAAATTTTTTCTCTAGGCAAGTTTTTAGTTTGTTTTGGTTAGTTTTTTTTTTAACAGGTTTGATTTTTCTTCAATAACTTAAAACTAGCTTACATTATGTTGATTGCTGTGGCTACTCCTCCCGACTGTCCGGATTTCATCCTTTTTGATTTCTCTACTGGGGATCCTGCGACCAGTACACGATGAGGATGTCCTGCGAACGGATACAACAGAACAGTAGTCCACCGATGAGCAATGACCAATTAAGATCCACTGCTTTGCTGATTAAACAATTAAGTTCCTTTCAACTAGCGAAGAATTGACGACACGAATTAACGCGAAGGAGTCTATTCAATAACTTTCACTTGGCCAGCGGCGGTTGGCAACTGTCGGACTTAACCCGTCACGAACCGAAAACTTAGATACGGTTTTGCACTTTCGTTTTATTTCCGCTGGTCCCTGCTCGGGCGCCAGTTAAATTCTTATAAGTTTTTATTTTATAAAAAATTAATCTTTATTATGTCCAGTTAAACTAAGCTAATAAGAACCCTAAGAGAGCTTGGTGAATTGGCAGCGTCGTTGGCAGAGGCAGCGGCGGCGTTGCATTTCTGGATCACCTGACTTGTTGCCAAATATTCCACGAATTTTGACAATTGGGTTGCGCGTGCAGGAAGTTGTCCAGACGCTGAGCTCAGCAATATTGGGGCTACTGCAGCTAGAGGCGGGATTGTGTTGCAGTTGCAGTTTTGAGCTTTTGAATATTTTTGTTGTTAACTTATATATAATATATAGATAGGTTATTGCCCTTTTTCTGTCGTTAGCCGCTACTTATACATACATACAAGTTAAATTCTTATAAGTTCTTTGTTTATAAAAAATTAATCTTTATTATGTCCAGTAGGACTGTTCTTGTTGGATACAAATTTTAGACTAATTAAACTAAGCTAATAAGAACCCTAAGAGAGCTTGGTGAATTGGCAGCGTCGTTGGCAGAGGCAGCAGCGGCGTTGCGACATTTCTCGATCACCTGACTTGTTGCCAAATATTCCACGAATTTTGGCAATTGGGTTGCGAGTGCGGGAAGTTGTCCAGACGCTGGGCCCAACAATATTGGGGCTACTGCAGCTAGAGGCCGAATGTTGTTGCAGTTTGGAGCTTTTGAATATTTTTGTTATTAGCTCTTCCCCCTTAGATTTCCACTTGTCCTCAAGTGTATTTAGAAGAATGGCATGTTGTTAAATTGCGTATTTGGCGGTTGGTATATGGTTGCTGGGGGAGTCGGTGTTACCTTGGGTATTTCGGTTTGATATCCCCAAGTTGTAGCTTTATTGTCTTCTTTCTACCCTTACACCAATGAAGAGTAAGCGTTAGGATAGCTAGAGATGCGATTGATGCGATAAATGCTATCTTGTTTACAGATGAGTGGGTTTGGAGTTTCTTCAGTTTTTCGGTGTTGTTTATATGGAGCCCTTCTAGCGCTTTCAGTGATAAGATTCGAAGGCGTTCGATTTCCACGGGAGCTATCTGGATAAGCGGTACGCCCGGTTCAGCGACTTGTATTTCGGTGTTGCTGAACTCTTTGCCGTTGATGATTACACTAGGCAACAATTTTCAACTTTTTGTCTATTACACGAACCAAACCCACTTTTTTGGATAGATTTGGGGCTCCAAATGACGAAAAACATTTTTTTTTTTTTTTCTATGGTAAGATTTTTTTTTTAGAATTTTTTGAAATTTGTCTTTTTTTTTCGTACTTTTTTTCAGAGGTGCGCCCAGTTTTTTCATCATTACTCGAGAACGCCAAAACCGATTTTCTAAAACTTTACTTTTCCTGAAAGCCATCGAATATATCTATAATTCATTAATTCAAAGTTTTGGATTTAAACTTACAGTTTAAGAGATATCAATTTTTGAATTAAGAAAATGATGATTTTATTAAAGCTTTTTTTTTAGCTTTTTTTACTTTAAAATTCGAGGAAAAGTCGAAAAAAATTTATTACATTTTGTCTTTAATTTTATTTGCACAGCTGCATTAATTACGCGTCGTTTATGATATGTCTTATCAAAATCTGTCGAGAGACAGCGATATAATATTTTTTTGTGTGTAGGCATGTTTTTGTCGACTTTTTTGACTTCCTTGTAGAGTGGCATAACCTTAAGTAGTAAAATTTTTTGTGATTTTTAAGATATCTTCACCAATCTTACACAATATCAATTTGTTATTATTTTACACATTTTGACCAAATTTGGTTCAAATCGGTCTACTATATCATATAGCTGTCATAGGAACGATCGTTCGAAAATCAAGGTTTAGTATTAAAAAGTTTTTTGTTTTTTGAGATATTTTAACCAATCTGACAGAATATGCATTTAAGATGGTCATCTGAACTATTAAATTAAAATAAACTATTAAAATCGGTTTTGTCATTCTCGAGTAATGATGACATAAGTCGGTGCACCTCTGAAAAAAAGTACGAAAAAAAAGCCAGATTTTTAAAAAATTCTAAAAAAAAAATTTCACCATAGAAAAAAAAAAAAAAATGTTTTTCGTCGTTTTTGGCCCCAAATCTATCCAAAAAAGTGGGTTTGGTTCGTGTAATTTTTTGGCTGTTGCCTAGTGTTATTGTCTCGTTCCAGAAGTTAATCAGGTAGGTTCCCTTTATTTGCTTCGCATTGCCTGGCCAGGTTATGGTGCCATTGAAGTCGTTGGCTAAGATGATTCCCTCGTCGATCTCCTCCAGTGTGGATATATGGTCTGCGTTGGTGAATTCACACATTGCCTGCTCTCCTCTAAGTAATTTTGGTAAACAACTATTCTAACTTAAATCTTCTAGCTTATTTTTGTTACAGATTTTTATATTATAAAGGTTCTTACATTGACCTTTTATACCAAACATTTCTTTTTTACTTTTGTTTTCAAATATTTCACTTGCCGGTAGGTTAACAATGCCATTAGATTTAATTATTGGTTTTATTACATAGTTTTGGAAAGATGTGGTTTCTAAATTTGGTATTTTGATTAAGTATATGAGTGTCGTTCCATTGTGTAAAATGGAGACATCTGAAAATTCTAACATTTCTTCGGTAGTTAATTGTGGCATATGGTCATTTTTAAATTTACTATTTATAATGTTTATTTCGTTTTCACTTAACAGAAATGTATTGATAATGTATAATTTCGCCCATTGGATGGCGTATTTTATATTGACAACTTCCTCTTTAATAAGCCGAACTTGATTCTGAAAACTGATGGCCAATTCATTACTCAAAAGTGAGTCTCTTTTTATTGAATTCGCAATATCGCTGGAAATTTTGGTCAGTTTATTTAATCTGTCTTCTAGTTGTTTGTTGATTATTATCTGTTTGTTATTATTGGTAGTAAGTATGTCTATACTATCTGTTATTAAAACTAAGTCGTTATGATCGGGGCTACCTGCCACAAATTTCCAAGCAGTGCCAAGAATGTTGATTGCCCTACTCTTTCGGGAGTGAAAGTTAGTGATAGTTTTGAAGATTACAAAAGTCTGCGATATTTCGTGCTGTATTGTATGATATAGGTTATTGTATTTGAGATTTTTGTCCGTGTAGAGCTGCAAGTTGCTAAGAGCGTCTTGTATTTGCTCCAAATTGATGATATGAAGAATTTTAGTGTCGTTGGATCGTATTTTGCCGATTCCTTTATAGATGGTCACTGTCTGAGCGTCGGTATGATTGGTTACACTAGGCAACAATTTTCAACTTTTTGTCTATTACACGAACCAAACCCACTTTTTTTTGGATAGATTTGGGTCCAAAAACGACGAAAAACATTTTTTTTTTTTTTTTCTATGGCAGATTTTTTTTTTTAGAATTTTTTGAAATTTGGATGTTTTTTTAATGCTTTTTTTTAGAGGTACGCCCACTTTTGTCATCATTACACCCGAATGCCAAAACCGATATTCAAAAGCTTTACTTTTTAGGAAAGCCAATGAATATATCTAGAATTCATTTATACAAAGTTTTGGATTTAAACTTATAGTTTAAGAGATATCAATTTTTGAATTAGGAAAATGATGATTTTTTTAAAGCTTTTTTTTTAGCTTTTTTTACTTTAAAATTCGAGGAAAAGTCGAAAAAAATGTATCACATTTTGTCTTTAATTTTATTTGCATAGCTGCATTAATTACGCGTCGTTTAAGATATGTCTTATCAAAATCTGTGGAGAGACGGCGATATAATATTTTTTTGTGTCTAAGCATGTTTTTGTCGACTTTTTTGACTTCCTCGTAGAGTGGCATAACCTTTAGTATGAAAATTTGTTGTGATTTTTGATATATCTTAACCAATCTTACACAATATCAATTTGTTATTATTTTACACATTTTGACCATATTTGGTTCAAATCAGTGTACTATATCGTATAGCTGCCATAGTAACGATCGTTCGAAAATCAAGGTTTAGTATGAAAAAGTTTTTTGTTTTTTAAGGTATATCATTCAATCCCGCTGGTTATGTATTTAGTAATGTGGTATGTATCCCTACCAAATTTGGTTCAAATCGGATCACTATTCAATATAGCTGCCATAGGAACGATCAGTCGAAAATTCACCTTTAGTATGAAAAACTTTTTTATATTCTAAGATATTTTAGTCGAACTCACAAATTGTGTACTCTATGTTGTCCTTCACATCTTTATTAATTTTGGTTCGAATCTGTCTACTATATCATACATCTGTCATAGGACCGATCGGTCTAAAAACAAGTTTTAGTATGAAAAACTTTTGTGTTTTTTGAGATATCTTAACTAAACTGATAGAATATGCATATAAGTTGGTCTTATGCATCCTGACCAAAGTTGGTTCAAATCGGTCCACTATATCATATAGCTGTCATAGGACCGATCGGTAGAAAATCATGTTTTAGTATAAAAATTTTTTTTGTTTTTTAAGAAATCTCTGTAAAACTCATAAATTGGGCATCTTTTATTGCCCATTACATCCTTACGAAATTTGGTAGAAATCGGACCACTATATCATATAGCTGCCATAGGAACAATCGATACGAACGGTCGATAAGCAACCTTTAGTATGAAAAACTTTTTTGTTTTTTAAGTTATCTGTACCAAACTTACAAGTTATAAGCCTTCTATTGCCTTATACAACCTGTTCAAATTTGGTTGGAATCGGATCACTATAACATATAGCTTCCATGGGACCGATCATTCGAAAATCTACCTTTGCGTAAAAATTGTTTCATTGTTAATATACTAATAACTTAGCTGTCCTTCCATAGATTTTAACGGTAAACATACGCAACGATATATATAAACAAATTTAATAGTTCAGATGACCATCTTAAATGCATATTCTGTCAGATTGGTTAAAATATCTCAAAAAACAAAAAACTTTTTAATACTAAACCTTGATTTTCGAACGATCGTTCCTATGACAGCTATATGATATAGTAGACCGATTTGAACCAAATTTGGTCAAAATGTGTAAAATAATAACAAATTGATATTGTGTAAGATTGGTGAAGATATCTAAAAATCACAAAAAATTTTCATACTTAAGGTTATGCCACTCTACAAGGAAGTCAAAAAAGTCGACAAAAACATGCCTAGACACAAAAAAATATTATATCGCCGTCTCTCCACAGATTTTGATAAGACTTATCTCTAACGACGCGTAATTAATGCAACTATGCAAATAAAATTAAAGACAAAATGTAATAAATTTTTTTCGACTTTTCCTCGAATTTTAAAGTAAAAAAAGCTAAAAAAAAGCTTTAAAAAAATCATCATTTTCTTAATTCAAAAATTAATGTCTCTTTAACTCCTGGCTTAAATCTAAAACTTTGTATTAATGAATTATAGATATATTCATTGACTTTCAGAACTATTAAAGCTTTTGAAAATCAGTTTTGTCATTCTCGAGTAATGATGTTATAAGTCGGCGCACCTCTGAAAAAAAGTTCGAAAAAAAAGACAGATTTTTAAAAAATTCTAAAAAAAAAATTTAACCATAGAAAAAAAAAAAAATGTTTTTCGTCGCTTTTGGCCCCAAATCTATCCAAAAAAGTGGGTTTGGTTCGTGTAATTTTTTGGCTGTTGCCTAGTGTTATTGTAACAGTTGCATTGGCTAGGCACAACAGCATCCTGTAAGTGAATTTTTAAGTATTAATATGGCTCTTATGTACTGTACGTTCCGATTCTGTTAGTATTGTAGTGTTCTTGTCCTCTTTTACTATTTCTTTTTTGAATCTATTTGATAGCTTTGAACCTAATCTTGCATTTATTTTCACAAATATCTCTTCTCCTGCCTCATAGGCTCGAATTGGATTCCATCTGCTATTGTGGTCTAGTAAGTCTTCGTTCTGTTTACTTCTCAGTTGTTCTATGTTGTCCAGTCTTGCTTGTTCGTATTGCGTGGGGTAACTCTTCTACCAAAGAAAACTTCTAGTGGCCTTTTCTTCGTTACCGAATGAACTGAGAAGTTATACTCATAAACAGCTCGATCTAAAAGTTCTTCGAAGTTCCTATGAACTTAGTCTCTTTTCAAGCATCTCATTATTTCAGAGAGTGTTGAATGAAACCGTTCAATTTGTCCGTTAACTGTACTTTTATTGGGGGATGTTTTATAGATTTGATTCATTTAATTTAATCGTATCGATTCTGAATTTAGAGATTTTGGAATTTAGAATTTTGGTACCCCATAATAGAAAACTATGTCGCGAAGTGGTGTCCTAATATCTTCTATTGCTTTGGATTTTATGATTTGTGCTTTCGCTAACTTGGAAAATTTGTCTATTGCTGTCAGTACGAGGTATCGTTCTGTCGAGTAGATGTCGATGTGAATTATGTGTCCGGGGTATTCTGGTATGGGCGTTTCTCTAATTTCTGGGTTAGGTGGATGACGATCGTATTTCGTCTCTTTACAAATTTTACAATGTTTTACTATGTTTGCTATTTTCTGTTTCATTTTTGGAAAATAGAATTCTTCTGATAGCTGGATTTTATTTTCTAACGCATTTCGGTGAGCCCTGTTATGTGTCTTGAGGATTTGTTCCTCTTGGTCTGCTGTGTTGGTCAAGTCTTTTACTAATGTCTGTGTGAAACGTACTTTGAAATTTTTGAAATGACTTGGATATAATTGTTGGATTTTCCACATTATATCTTCTGTCGTGTAGATACCGTTTATTACCGAGGGATTAAGATATTTTTTTAGGTCGGATAATATTTCGTCCGGATTGTACTGCTGTCTGTATATGTCGTGTCTGTGAAAAGTTGGGAATGGTATGCTGAATTTGTAGTCGGTCTTTTCTGCTTTATGAAAGAAAATCTGGTTCTTAAAGGCGTTAATAGGGACTTCCATACTTGGTATTAATTCTTCGCCTGAGCTCTCGTCGCTGTGTTGCGTCGAGGCTATTGAATTTATTTGACCTATAGGTGGAATTCTGGATAGTGCATCAGCTACCACATTCTCTTTCCCTGGTTTATAAAATATCTCGTAATCGTATGCCTCTAGATAAGTTTTCCACCGTTTGATTCTCGCATTACCGTTCCAGCTACTCAAAGAGTGAGTCAAAGGCGTGTGGTCTGTGAATATTTTAACTTTCGCTTTACCGTACAGGTAATTCTTTAGGCTTTTTAAGGCCCAAATAATGGCCAACATTTCTTTTTCGTTAGCGGCGTAGTTCTCTTCTGGTTTGGCTACACAGAGAAAAAAAACAACGTAAATCTCACTATATACACTTTGATTCAAATATTTTTACGAATGATTTATCACCTCATATGTTTGTAGTTGATTCAAAGTGTGTACACTTAAATCTCAGTTTTAATATGAACATATTAATATCAAAGTGAAATCATATTAAATTTAAATATTACACCGTATTAAATACAAATGCGTTTCATATTAAATTTTAATATTTTTTTCATTAAATTAAGTAAAAAATATATTTAATTTAAATATGTATCATACTTAAATCCAACATTTTTATATTTAAAGTTAATATTTTCATATTATATTTAAATATGAATGATATTTAAATTAAACAGTACACATACTTAAATTAAATATGTATCATATTAAGAATTAAATTTTTTCATATTTAATACCACTATTATTTAACCTTAAATTAAATATGTAATATATTTGATGCATTAAATATGGTACATATTTAATTTAAATATTTTTGTACTAGAAGAAAACAGGGTTTAATTACTTTTAGATTTTTTTTATTTTAAGCTAAATAAAACAAATAGTACAATAAGTATGTTACATATACACATTTGAAAAAAGGGACAGAAACCTAAGGTCGAGGTGTGACATTTATTCACTTAGAGTCCAATCTTCCAAGAATAACTAAAGCCAAAACCTCCACAGCGGTTCAAGTGGAAGTCTTCATACCGTGTTCAATTAGGCAGTCCGGCGCATCTATCGTAAAAATATAAATAAAAAAAAATTATTAATAAAAATAAAAACTAATGTTTGTAAATTATATTACCATTTGCTTGTGCAAGCCAAGTATTAAAAGCCTAAAGAGCTGACCAGTCAAAGTTGAACTGAACCCCATGGAAAACATTCTCATTCTGAAATGAATAAATAAAAAAAGAAGAAAAAATAAATGTAATAATACTTTTGAACAAGTAAATGTATATATTTCCATACCAATTGATAGCTAAATTGATGCACAGCAATGTAGGGTATTTCTTAACTCAGTTCAAAATGTTGGGGTCGTCGAATAACTTGACATCGTCGATAGGTCACTATAGAAAAGTAAAAAACAAAACATAAAATATACACCTGCTTCATGTAGGTGTTCGAATTGTTGAAATTAACTAAAATTATATTACTCACCACTGTCTTTCGCCATAATTGGTGCCTAAGTGATGCTCTGAGGTCAATTTGTATTTGTTGTTAGCCACCAAACAGATATCGCACAGGCTGTAAGGAAAAAAAAAACAATTAGTTGATTACAAAAACAAAACCTGAAACTATTTATGCAACTTACAATCAAAATCGTCGATAGATTCCTCAATTTCAGAATGGGGTCATCATTGTTGTTATTACTATCCGAATCCATTAGATAATCTGTATAAAAAAATTTGCAAATGCAAAACTTATATAAATTATTTTTTTATCGCATGTTCTTGTACTCATGTCTGTATGTATGCAAATGTACCGTCTGTCAAAAAATATTTCGCCAGTGATCGAAACGATTATAAAATTTAAAACACTTTAAATTTTTAATAAAAATTATAAAATTAATGACCGTAATAAATTGAAACAATTTATATTTCGATATATTAACTTTCAGGTATTTAATTTCACTTGTTAAAGATTCACTTGTCAAAATACTTCTTTTATTCGCTGTATAAGCGTTCGCTATACAACGAATTTCACAATAGCAACGGAGAGTGAGTGCGAGCGAGACATAAAGCATTTTATGCGTTCTCTGCTCGTACACAAGCATACATACATTGTACGTTTGTTTGCCACAGTGTGGCAAAACATAAAATAAACACAGTAAAATGTTTCTTTTTGTGTGTTGAATTTTTATATTGGTTTTGATACAAACAATATATATAAAGCAAATAAAAATTACGCAATAAAATTAATGTTTTTACTATTTATTACTATACTAAATAAAATTTTATTTTTATATTTATTATGTAATGCATATACAATATCTATATTTTCTACTATCACCATCAAACACAGCATTATTCTTCTGTGTTGTATATTTTATGACCATAGTTAAATGTCATTATCTTCATTAATGTATTTTTACATTTTTTATAGGCATTGAGAGCCACTGTGCAACGAAAGAAAGAATCGACAATTTTCGTTGTCAGCGTGCCATGCACACACATGTATACAGTCTTGCGTGTATGTACGCATATGTATGTATGGATGTGTGTATTCAAATAATTTTGCAAATTGTTGTTCCTTCTTGTCTTTCTGTTTTCTACATAGGAACATTTCTATGAGATTGATGCAAGAATATCGATGTATGTAAGTTAACAACAAAAATATTCAAAAGCTCAAAACTGCAACTGCAACACAATCCCGCCTCTAGCTGCAGTAGCCCCAATATTGCTGAGCTCAGCGTCTGGACAACTTCCTGCACGCGCAACCCAATTGTCAAAATTCGTGGAATATTTGGCAACAAGTCAGGTGATCCAGAAATGCAACGCCGCCGCTGCCTCTGCCAACGACGCTGCCAATTCACCAAGCTCTCTTAGGGTTCTTATTAGCTTAGTTTAATTAGTCTAAAATTTGTATCCAACAAGATCAGTCCTACTGGACATAATAAAGATTAATTTTTTATAAAATAAAAACTTATAAGAATTTAACTGGCGCCCGAGCAGGGACCAGCGGAAATAAAACGAAAATGCAAAACCGTATCTAAGTTTTCGGTTCGTGACGGGTTAAGTCCGACAGTTGCCAACCGCCGCTGGCCAAGTGAAAGTTATTGAATAGACTCCTTCGCGTTAATTCGTGTCGTCAATTCTTCACTAGTTGAAAGGAACTTAATTGTTTAATCAGCAAAGCAGTGGATCTTAATTGGTCATTGCTCATCGGTGGACTACTGTTCTGTTGTATCCGTTCGCAGGACATCCTCATCGTGTACTGGTCGCAGGATCCCCAGTAGAGAAATCAAAAAGGATGAAATCCGGACAGTCGGGAGGAGTAGCCACAGCAATCAACATAATGTAAGCTAGTTTTAAGTTATTAAAGAAAAATCAAACCTGTTAAAAAAAAAAAAACTAACCAAACCAAACTAAAAACTTGCCTAGAGAAAAAATTTGTAAGAACAAATATTAAATCAAACACTGTAAAACGATAACAAAGTAAATATAACTACTCCAAAAGTAGTATAAAAATATCCAATCTTGCGATTCCTAAAGGGACCATCCAAGGTAAAAGGAAGAAACCAGCTACTGGTTTTAAAAAAATATTTTAATTTCAAATTCATTTATAATTTTTATACTAAATATTAAGCAATATCTAAAACAAAATTTCTAGCACACATTTTAATATAAATTTAATAATACAAACCATTTTATATATCTCGAAAATTTATGGCCAATCCAAATAATTTGATACGACCCCCCATTTTGAACCCAGACAATTTAACGAACGAACAAAGACAATTAGAACAAAATAGAAATATGGCGACTTTGCAGCAAATTACTGAGTTAGTTGGACAACTAATATCTCAACAAGTCCCGAGAATATTTGAAGCTTTGAACAACCCAGATCACGACTTTACTAACGCAATAGATCAGGGTATAAATGCAGAACATCGAGCAAACTTAGGGGGACTTGACAAGGTCCCAGACGTAGTAAAATGTTTAAGAGTATTTTCTGGGAATCCAGCGGAGTTCAGCTCTTGGAAAAAGAGCGTTGACCGCCTAATGGAAGCCTACGCAGGGGAAGTTGGTACCTCAAGATATTTTGGTATTCTTCACTCGATTAGGAGCAAAATCACTGGTAATGCGGACACGGCACTAGAAGCATATAGCGTTCCATTAAATTGGAGAGCAATGGAGCAAAGTGAATTGCATGGAGTTGGGTGGAGAGGCTCATCAACTGTTAAAGAAAATGTACCGCGACAAAGCCACAGATACATTTGTATGTGGCTTGCGCGGAGATTTACCACGTATCTTGGGTGCACACGCGCCAAGATATCTTCCCTCGGCATTGAACATATGCCTGAAAATGGAAAATCAGAAATATCGCACCATGCATGCAATGACTCTAGTACAGGCCAGTAACAAAAACGGAAGTGGACCCAAGCATTAGGTCAAAAATGGTGAACTACATGAATAGGCCACAATTTGAGACAGGGAAAAGACCTCCAGGCCCAATGCCTGACGCACAAAAAAGACAACGAAACTTTAACATTCAAACTGACGACAACGAACAAAATTAAATGCAATCTGCTGAAACGTATGCCACTATGGCAGAATACGCGCAAGCACTTGCAGATCAAGAAGACGAGACCCAAGACGAAACATTAGACGAATACGTTCACGAATACGGCTACGACGAAACCGACCAAAACGACAACTCTGCAATGAATTTTTTAGAATAGAGCATTCCTCGCTTCCATACTTCGAATGCAAGCTGGGGAATGGAAAAATTTTAAAAATATTAATAGATACAGGTTCAAACAGAAACTATATTCAACCCAAATTTGTCACTAATCCAATACCTAACCAAAAGCCTTTTAACGCTGTGTCCGTAGGAGGCAGTGTTCGTGTCACCCACCATAAAATAGCTAATCTCTTCAACCACCCCGACATAAACGTCAAGTTCTTTTTGTTACCGACTCTAAAGTCATTTGATGCCATTCTGGGCAATGACAGCCTGAAAGAGCTAAATGCTGAAATCAAAGTAAGCAAAAAAATTATGAAAATTAAAAACACCATTCACATACCAATCAAAGAAAAAAAATTCGAGGCAGTAAACACCATAGTACCAAGAACCGAGCATTTAAATAAATTTCAGAGTGACAAATTAAATGAACTTCTTCAAAAATACCCTAACTTATTCGCAGAGCCAAACCAGAAACTGACCTACACAACCAATGTAAAGGCAGAAATACGAACTTCTTCAGACACACCAGTGTACTCAAAATTCTATCAGTATCCAATGAGCTTGAAAGATGAGGTAAATAAACAGGTCTCTGAACTCCTAAACGACGGTATAATCAGACCATCAAGATCTCCATACAACTCCCCTGTATGGATAGTACCTAAAAAGGCAGATGCCTCAAAGGAAAGAAAATATCGTATGGTCATAGATTACAGAAAATTAAACTTGGTAACCATAGCCGATAAATACCCTATACCAGAAATAAATGAAGTACTTGCTCAATTAGGTGACAATAAAGTCTTTTCCGTACTAGATCTTAAAAGTGGATTCCACCAAATTCCATTAAAAACGTCCGACATAGAAAAAACTGCCTTCTCCGTGAATAACGGAAAATATGAGTTTACACGACTCCCGTTTGGACTAAAGAATGCGCCTGCAATTTTCCACCGCGCACTAGATGACATTCTTCATGAACATATTGGCAAAATATGCTTCATCTACATTGATAATATCATAATTTTCAGTAAGGATGACGAATCACATCTTAAAAATCTGGACAAAATTTTTCGAACTTTGCAAGAAGCCAATATGAAATGTCAATTGGACAAATGCGAGTTCTTGAAGAACAAAGTAGAATTTCTTGGCTTTGTTGTTTCCGATAAGGGCATTAAGACTAATCCAGATAAAGTTGCAGCTATAGCTCAATATCCCCTTCCCAAGACCCTGAAAGAGTTAAGATCATTTTTGGGACTTTCCGGGTATTACAGGAGATTCATCGAGAATTATGCTAAGCTCGCCAAACCCCTTACCTCGCTTTTAAGAGGGGAAGACGGACGAGTGTCCAAAAAAATGTCGTCAAAAAAATCTATTTCGCTTGACAACCAAGCACTAGAAGCATTCAAAAAATTTAAAAGTAGCCTTATATCTAAGGATATAATACTCCGTTACCCAGATTTCAAAAAGGAGTTTCACTTGACTACCGATGCTTCCAACTTCGCAATAGGTGCAGTACTATCGCAAGATAATCAACCTATTTCATTTCTCTCAAGAACACTAGCCAAACCAGAAGAGAACTACGCCGCTAACGAAAAAGAAATGTTGGCCATTATTTGGGCCCTAAAAAGCCTAAAGAATTACCTGTACGGTAAAGCAAAAGTTAAAATATTCACAGACCACCAGCCTTTGACTCACTCTTTGAGTAGCTGGAACGGTAATGCGAGAATCAAACGGTGGAAAACTTATCTAGAGGAATACGATTACGAGATATTTTATAAACCAGGGAAAGAGAATGTGGTAGCTGATGCGCTATCCAGAATTCCACCTATAGGTCAAATAAATTCAATAGCCTCGACGCAACACAGCGACGAGAGCTCAGGCGAAGAATTAATACAAAGTATGGAAGTCCCTATTAACGCCTTTAAGAACCAGATTTTCTTTCATAAAGCAGAAAAGACCGACTACAAATTCAGCATACCATTCCCAACTTTTCACAGACACGACATATACAGACAGCAGTACAATCCGGACGAAATATTATCCGACCTAAAAAAATATCTTAATCCCTCGGTAATAAACGGTATCTACACGACAGAAGATATAATGTGGAAAATCCAACAATTATATCCAAGTCATTTCAAAAATTTCAAAGTACGTTTCACACAGACATTAGTAAAAGACTTGACCAACACAGCAGACCAAGAGGAACAAATCCTCAAGACACATAACAGGGCTCACCGAAATGCGTTAGAAAATAAAATCCAGCTATCAGAAGAATTCTATTTTCCAAAAATGAAACAGAAAATAGCAAACATAGTAAAACAATGTAAAATTTGTAAAGAGACGAAATACGATCGTCATCCACCTAACCCAGAAATTAGAGAAACGCCCATACCAGAATACCCCGGACACATAATTCACATCGACATCTACTCGACAGAACGATACCTCGTACTGACAGCAATAGACAAATTTTCCAAGTTAGCGAAAGCACAAATCATAAAATCCAAAGCAATAGAAGATATCAGGACACCACTTCGCGACATAGTTTTTTATTATGGGGTACCAAAATTCATAGTAATGGACAATGAAAAATCTCTAAATTCAGAATCGATACGATTCATGTTAGTTGACCAACTAGGAATGCAAATCTATAAAACACCCCCCAATAAAAGTACAGTTAACGGACAAATTGAACGGTTTCATTCAACACCCTCTGAAATAATGAGATGCTTGAAAAGAGATCAAGTTCATAGGAACTTCGAAGAACTTTTAGATCGAGCCGTTTATGAGTATAATTTTTCAGTTCATTCGGTAACGAACAAAAGGCCACTAGAAGTTTTCTTTGGTAGAAGAGTTACCACTGACCCCACGCAATACGAACAAGCAAGACTGGACAACATAGAACAACTGAGACGTAAACAGAACGAAGACCTACTAGACCACAATAGCAGAAGGAAACCAATTCGAGCCTATGAGGCAGGAGAAGAGATATTTGTGAAAATAAATGCAAGATTAGGTTCAAAGCTATCAAATAGATTCAAAAAAGAAATAGTAAAAGAGGACAAGAACACAACAATACTAACAGAATCGGGACGTACAGTACATAAGAGCCATATTAAAACTTAAAAATTCACTTACAGGATGCTGTTGTGCCTAACCAATGCAACTGTTACAATAACCAATCATACCGACGCTCAGACAGTGACCATCTATAAAGGAATCGGCAAAATACGATCCAACGACACTAAAATTCTTCATGTCATCAATTTGGAGCAAATACAAGACGCTCTTAGCAACTTGCAGCTCTACACGGACAAAAATCTCAAATACAATAACCTATATCATACAATACAGCACGAAATATCTCAGACTTTTGTAATCTTCAAAACTATCACTAACTTTCACTCCCGAAAGAGTAGGGCAATCGACATTCTTGGCACTGCTTGGAAATTTGTGGCAGGTAGCCCCGATCATAACGACTTAATTTTAATAACAGATAGTATAGACAAACTTACTACCAATAATAACAAACAAGTAATAATCAACAGACAACTAGAAGACAGATTAAATAAACTGACCAAAATTTCCAACGATATTGCGAATTCAATAAAAAGTGACTCACTTTTGAGTAACGAATTGGCCATCAGTTTTCAGAATCAAGTTCGGCTTATTAAAGAAGAAGTTGTCAATATAAAATATGCCATCCAATGGGCGAAATTAAACATGATCAATACATTTCTGTTAAGCGAAAACGAAATAAACATTATAAATAGTCAATTTAAAAATGGCCATATGCCACAATTAACTACCGAAGAAATGTTAGAATTTTCAGATGTCTCCATTTTACACAATGGAACGACACTCATATACTTAATCAAAATACCGAATTTAGAAACCACAACTTTCCAAAACTATGTAATAAAACCAATAATTAAATCTAATGGCATTGTTAACCTACCGGCAAGTGAAATATTTGAAAACAAAAGTAAAAAAGAAATGTTTGGTATAAAAGGTCAATGTAAGAACCTTTATAATATAAAAATCTGTAATAAAAATAAGCTAGAAGATTTAAGTCAGAATAGTTGTTTACCAAAATTACTTAGAGGAGAGCAGGCAATGTGTGAATTCACCAAAGCAGATCATATATCCACACTGGAGGAGATCGACGAGGGAATCATCTTAGCCAACGACTTCAATGGCACCGTAACCTGGCCAGGCAATGCGAAGACAATAATCATCAACGGCAAAGAGTTCAGCAACACCAAAATACAAGTCGCTGAACCGGGCGTACCGCTTATCCAGATAGCTCCCGTGGAAATCGAACGCCTTCGAATCTTATCACTGAAAGCGCTAGAAGGGCTACATATAAACAACACCGAAAAACTGCAGAAACTCCAAACCCACTCATCTGTAAACAGGATAGCATTCATCGCATCGATCGCATCTCTAGCTATCCTAACGCTTGCTATTCATAGGTGTAAGGGTAGAAAGAAGACAATAAACCTACAACTTGGGGATATCAAACACGAAATACCCAAGGCAACACCGACTCCCCCAGCAACCATTTAACAACATACCATTCTTCTAAATACTCTTGAGGACAAGTGTAAATCTAAGGGGGAAGAGTTAACAACAAAAATATTCAAAAGCTCAAAACTGCAACTGCAACTCAATCCCGCCTCTAGCTGCAGTAGCCCCAATATTGCTGAGCTCAGCATCTGGACAACTTCCTGCACGTGCAACCCAATTGTCAAAATTCGTGGAATATTTGGCAACAAGTCAGGTGATCCAGAAATGCAACGCCGCCGCTGCCTCTGCCAACGACGCTGCCAATTCACCAAGCTCTCTTAGGGTTCTTATTAGCTTAGTTTAATTAGTCTAAAATTTGTATCCAACAAGATCAGTCCTACTGGACATAATAAAGATTAATTTTTTATAAAATAAAAACTTATAAGAATTTAACTTGTATGTATGTATATAGATGATATGTTGAAAGTACATGAGCATCAGAGAGCTGCAACGGGTAGGTTCGATTATGTTCGTACATCAGTGCGACAAACGTTTTCGGTCGAGTCACGGGTCTCTTTGTTTTCGAACGAGTCACGGGCATGATTCGTTTTGTTTTCGGACGAGGCACGGGTATGATTCGTTTTGCTTCGGACGAGTCACGGGTATGATTCGTTTTGCTTTCGGACAATTCGGGTCGAGTAGACCGTTCGAGTATAATCGAAAACGACAGTGTTGTTTTTGTATTTTTTTTTCTGCTTGTACATGCATGTACATACATAAGTATTTATATTTCTGTTTTACAGCAGCGGTGGGCAAGCCCTTGCTCACGCTGCCCACTCTGCTCAAAACAGTAAATTGGCTTGCCTGCGATTTTTGACTAGAGATGGGCATGGGCCGCGACGTGCCTACTTAAATAAATTCCGTGTTGGGCCTCAGTTTTTACAAGCCGTGCTTGGGCCGTGCCGTTGACAATACAACAACAACTTTTGAAGCTGCGCGCAAATTTTTTATGACCCCCAATAAAACAAAACAACAAACACACAGCAAATTCTCGATTTTCGGCTCCGACGCTGACCGTCATAAAAGTGTTCATTTCACTTCAGTAGCGTTTTGTACACTGTGTGAAAAGTTTTGATGCGTTTTGATACGTTTTGATCCTAACCACATAATAAGCGTTCGACTTACAAAATAAAATTTATTAAAATTTCTTTTAGTGTATAATTGTTTTGGCTCATCAAAACCAACAATAACCACACAGATCTTTCGTCGCGGCGCACAGAGTCATACATTTGTACACACATAAATACATATTATTGTAAGCGCAAACGCCGCAGCGTGCGCGCTCTGTGTCGCACATTTTCTAAACGAGTCGATTCGAGTATGACTCGATGACTCGATCCGACCGTTTGAAGAAAACGGGTATCGCATCAAATCAAATCAGCGAGCAATTTCGGTCATGACTCGTGACTCGTCCGAAACGAACAAATCACAACGGACACGAGTCAGCGTTCGTGCCTGACCGAAAATCTCTTACCCGTTGCAGTTCTCTGATGAGCATATAAACATACATACATACATATGTACATTCATTCGTATGTATGTTACATATAAATTATGATTTTTTATAGGTATCCCCTAAAGTTTACATACACATACATACACGCACATGCACGTACATACATACATACATAAATGCCACACAGACTTCTATTAATGCACATATTATATGTATGTATGTCTGTGCTTTCTTCACATTACCCACCATTTATTTGAATCAAATATAAGAAACCATTATTTTTAGTAGTATAAAATATTAAAATTTATTACAAATCATGTTTAAATTAATATTGCTTTTTATAAATTTGCGCATATTATAATACAACATTAAAATAAATATGAAAAAATTTAAATTAACAGATTTAGTCATTGATATAAATATTTTTTATGTTAACTACAATATGTTAACATGTTTTTAGTTAAATCTAAGTGTTTTATATTTGACTCTAATATGAATGTGGTAGTTTCGAAAGTTAATATGAAAATATTTACTTTTACAACGCAACTTTTTTATCAGTGTAGTGTTCTCGAGAGAAATGAAATAGGTTGGTTATCTTGCGATAGTACTGCACCTATTGCGAAGTTGGAAGCATCGGTAGTCAAGTGAAACTCCTTTTTGAAATCTGGTTAACGGAGTATTATATCCTTAGATATAAGGCTACTTTTAAGTTTTTTAAATGCTTCTAGTGCTTGGTTGTCAAGCGAAATAGATTTTTTTGACGACATTTTTTTGGACACTCGTCCGTCTTCCCCTCTTAAAAGCGAGGTAAGGGGCTTGGCGAGCTTAGCATAATTCTCGATGAATCTCCTGTAATACCCGGAAAGTCCCAAAAATGATCTTAACTCTTTCAGGGTCTTGGCAAGGGGATATTGAGCTATAGCTGCAACTTTATCTGGATTAGTCTTGATGCCCTTATCGGAAACAACAAAGCCATGAAATTCGACTTTGTTCTTCAAGAACTCGCATTTGTCCAATTGACATTTCATATTGGCTTCTTGCAAAGTTCGAAAAATTTTGTCCAGATTTTTAAGATGTGATTCGTCATCCTTACTAAAAATGATGATGTCATCAATGTAGATGAAGCATATTTTGCCAATATGTTCATGAAGAATGTCATCTAGTGCGCGCTGGAAAATTGCAGGCGCATTCTTTAGTCTAAACGGGAGTCGTGTAAACTCATATTTTCCGTTATTCACGGAGAAGGCAGTTTTTTCTAAGTCGGACGTTCTCAATGGAATTTGGTGGAATCCACTTTTAAGATCTAATACGGAAAAGACTCTATTGTAATATTTATTATCTATTTATTTCTGGTATAGGGTATTTATCGGCTATGGTTACCAAGTTAAATTTTCTGTAATCTATGACCATCCGATATTTTCTTTCTTTTGAGGCATCTGCCTTTTTAGGTACTATCCATACAGGGGAGTTGTATGGAGATCTTGATGGTCTGATTATACCGTCGTTTAGGAGTTCAGAGACCTGTTTATTTACCTCATCTTTCAAGCTCATTGGATACTGATAGAATTTTGAGTACACTGGTGTGTCTGAAGAAGTTCGTATTTCTGCCTTCACATTGGTTGTGTAGGTAAGTTTTTGGTTTGGCTCTGCGAATAAGTTAGGGTATTTTTGAAGAATTTCATTTAATTTGTCACTCTGAAATTTATTTAAATGCTCGGTTCTTGGTACTATGGTGTTTACCGCCTCGAATTTCTTTTCTTTGATTGGTATGTGTATGGTGTTTTTAATTTTCATAATTTTCTTACTTACTTTGATTTCAGCATTTTACTCTTTTAGGCTGTCATTGCCCAGAATGGCATCAAATGACTTTAGAGTCGGTAACAAAAAGAACTTGACGTTTATGTTGGGGTGGTTGAAGAGATTTGCTATTTTATGGTGGGTGACACGAACACTGCCTCCTACGGCAGGCTTTTGGTTAGGTATTGGATTAGTGACAAATTTGGGTTGAATATAGTTTCTGTTTGAACCTGTATCTATTAATATTTTTAAAATTTTTCCATTCCCCAGCTTGCATTCAATGTATGGAAGCGAGGAATGCTCTATTCTAAAAAATTCATTGCAGAGTTGTCGCTTTGGTCGGTTTCGTCGTAGCCGTATTCGTGAACGTATTCGTCTAATGTTTCGTCTTGGGGCTCGTCTTCCTGATCTGCGCGTATTCTGCCATAGTGGCATACGTTTCAGCAGATTGCATTTCATTTTGTTCGTTGTCGTCAGTTTGAATGTTAAAGTTTCGTTGTCTTTTTTGTGCGTCAGGCATTGGGCCTGGAGGTCTTTTCCCTGTCTCAAATTGTGGCCTATTCATGTAGTTCACCATTTTTGACCTAATGCTTGGGCCCACGTCCATGGGTTCCGGTCTTGGAAAGGGTTTCGGCGCTATTGGCCTGGGTGGTGCGAACTGATGCTGTCGGTATTGGTTTGGGTCGTATTGTCGTGGCATAGTGAATTGTCGTTGCTGTCCAAAGTTGTTGTAGTTCTGAGGCTGTGCAACTTGTTGGTATTGGGTAGGGCGATTTCTGGGAGGAACCTGTGGTGGCTGTCGGAAACCTGAGCCAATGAATTGTAAGTTTCGAGGAGCTGGTGTTGGTTTGGTGGTGTCGTTTTTGTTACTGGCCTGTTCTAGAGTCATTGCATGCATGGTTCGATATTTCTGATTTTCAATTTTCAGGCATATGTTCAATGCCGAGGGAAGATCTCTTAGCGCGTGTGCACCCAAGATACGTGGTAAATCTCCGCGCAAGCCACATACAAATGTATCTGTGGCTTTGTCGCGGTACATTTTCTTTAATTCTGGGACCTTGTCAAGTCCCCCTAAGTTTGCTCGATGTTCTGTTTTTATACCCTGATCTATTGCGTTAGTAAAGTCGAGATCTGGGTTATTCAAAGCCTCAAATATTCTCGGGACTTGTTGAGATATTAGTTGTCCAACTAACTCAGTAATTTGCTGCAAAGTCGCCATATATCTATTTTGTTGATGTTCTAATTGTCTTTGTTGTCGTTGTTCGTTCGCTAAATTGTCTGGGTTCAAAATGGGGGGTCGTATCAAATTATTTGGATTGGCCATAAATTTTCGAGATATATAAAATGGTTTATATTATTAAATTTATATTGAAATGCTTGTTAGAAATTTCGTTTAAAATATTGCTTAATATTTAGTATAAAAATTATAAATGAATTTGAAATTAAAATATTTTGAAAACCAGTAGCTGGTTTTTTCCTTTTACCTTGGAGGGTCCCTTTAGGAATCGCAAGATTGGATATTTTTATACTACTCTTGGAGTAGTTATATTTACTTTGTAATCGTTTTACAGTGTTTAATTTAATATTTGTTCTTACAAATTTTTTTTCTAGGCAAGTTTTTAGTTTGGTTTGGTTAGTTTTTTTAACAGGTTTGATTTTTTCTTTAATAACTTAAAACTAGCTTACATTATGTTGATTGCTGTGGCTACTCCTCCCGACTGTCCGGATTTCATCCTTTTTGATTTCTCTACTGGGGATCCTGCGACCAGTACACGATGAGGATGTCCTGCGAACGGATACAACAGAACAGTAGTCCACCGATGAGCAATGACCAATTAAGATCCACTGCTTTACGGATTGAACAATTAAGTTCCTTTCAGTTAGTGAAGTATTGACGACACGAATTAATGCGAAGGAGTCTATTCAATAAACTTTCACTTGGCCAGCGGCGTTTGGCAACTGTCGGACTTAACCCGTCACGAACCGAAAACTTAGATACGGTTTTGCATTTTCGTTTTACTTCCGCTGGTCTCTGCTCGGGCGCCAGTTAAATTCTTATAAGTTCTTTGTTTATAAAAAATTAATCTTTATTATGTCCAGTAGGACTGTTCTTGTTGGATAAAAATTTTAGACTAATTAAACTAAGCTAATAAGAACCCTAAGAGAGCTTGGTGAATTGGCAGCGTCGTTGGCAGAGGCAGCAGCGGCGTTGCGACATTTCTGGATCACCTGAATTGTTGCTAAATATTCCACGAATTTTGGCAATTGGGTTGCGCGTGCGGGAAGTTGTCCAGACGCTGGGCTCAGCAATATTGGGGCTACTGCAGCTAGAGGCCGGATGTTGTTACAGTTGCAGTTTGGAGCTTTTGAATATTTTTGTTATTAACTTACATAAGTTCAAGCGCGCGCTAACATAAAACACATACATACATATTGGTTGCGTTATTCTTTGCTTTGCTGTCCGTTAGCCGCTGCGTATGCATAAGTGCAAGCGCGCGCAATTTAACACACATACATACACAGAATTGGTTGCGGTACTCTTTTTCGTCGCTCTTCGTTAGCCGCTGCTTACACATACATACAAGTAAGTGCAAGCGCGCGGGCACCACACATACATGCAAACAAGTGCATGCTATTCTCTCTCTCTCGTAGTTGATTCGCTTCGTTTCGGCAGTGTCATTTGACATACATACAAACGCCGCCTACACAGAACATTTGCTATCTCAGCATCTTCGTTGCTTGCAGTTGTTTTCTTTCGCTTCTCTTTGATAGACTTGAGTGCAGGCACACTCTTAATTTTTCTTGTGGGCAACTCTTAATTAGCTGCTCTCAATCTCAGAATCAATCGCCCCAATTGAGGCCTCTGGCAACGAGCTAAACTTCGGTTTCAGCTCGGTTTCCATCCGGGTTTACAAGTCGGATACCGCGGCCGCGATAGATTCTCCCGACATGCCAGTCGAGGAGGATATAACGGCAGAGCCAGAGGATCCGGAGCATAGCGACGCTGAACGCGGCTACTTTTCCGATGCGTCCACCATAACGCGGGATCTAAAGGCAATGTGCCGTTGGCACATTGCCCTTCACCACTGTAAAGCAGCCTCCGCTGCACTGCTACTCCGTCTGGCTGGAGACGGAGCCGACATAGTCCTAGTCCAGGAATCCTGGTTGATTGGTGGTAAGGTTTCTGGACTTGGAACACCAGACTACAAGCTAGTAGTTGCTGAAACACAAGGTAAATCCCTTACCTGCATTCTGGCCAGAAAACATTTGAGTATTTTCTTGCTTCATAATTTCAGCAATGAGGACAACACGGCAGCAAGCCTGGAACTCCAGTCAGCTCCGATAAGGTTGCTGTCCTGCTATATGGCCCATGACCAACCGGGCCCTCCTCCAGAAGAAGTCACGAGAAGTCTAATAAAAGACTGCGAGACGCGAGGTATCAACCTCATTATTGGATGCGATGCCAATGCACACCATACCCAGTGGGGCAGCACAGATATAAACACAAGGGGTGAGTCACTCCTAAACTACCTTCTCAACACTAACCTAGTTTTAGGCAACAAAAGTTGCGAACCTACTTTTATAATTAAGGGCAGGAAGGAGGTCATTGACCTTACCCTGGTATCTTATCCTCTATATGATCTCAACAGAGACTGGAAAGTGGCAGACGATCACTTCTTCTCTGATCATAGATACATTGAATTCGCCCTCAAATCGAGGCACTCTAAACCAGCCCCGTTTACCAACCCAAGAAAGACCAAATGGCCAATATTTATTGATATCCTTTAAAAGGCTATCCCAGAGATAGCACCAGATGGAATTCACTCTACAGAGCAACAAAGCCACCTAGTAAAAACCTTTACTGAGGCTTGCAACTCGGCTTTTAGGGCAGCATGTCCCATCAGCAGACCCAAAAGGGGTAAGCAACCACCATGGTGGAACCCCAACCTAAACGAACTCCGCAAGAGATCGAGAAACCTCTTCAATCAAGCCAAGGCTGTCGGCACAGAAGAAACTTGGCTAAACTATAAACACGCCCTTTTAATATACAAAAAGGCGACTCGACAAGCCAAAAGAGATTCATGGAGAGATTTTTGCTCTGACATAGAATCAACACCGGATGCGGCCAGACTGAGGAAGATTTTATCGAAATCTGCCCCCACACTAGGGTACCTCAAAAAAGAGGATGACACCTGGACTACATCTAGCGAAGAATCGCTGGACGTACTCTTGAAAAAGCACTTTCCGGGCTGCAAAGCAACCAATCAAGGTAGACACCAAACCCCTACTGAGGTGCCAATCAGCCCCTCTCTTCTAAGCAGACGTAAAATAACCTGGGCTATAAACAGCTTTAAACCGTACAAGTCACCTGGACCAGACGGCATTTTTCCTGCCCAATTACAACAGGCACACTGCCATAAACTGGCTGCAATCTATCTTCATAGATATATGGCCATATCCCTGCTACATGGCGAGTCTCAAAAATAGTCTTCATACCAAAAGCTGGTAAACATCCCATACGGCAGCAAAGGATTTTAGACCAATCAGCCTGTCGTCATTTATGCTCAAAACCTTCGAGCGACTCCTGGCTCTTCACCTAAGAGCAACCATTCCCCCCCATCTCATATCCAATTCTCAACACGCATATCGGAAAGGCAAATCGACGGAAACAGCTTTGCACTCCGTAGTCGCCACCTTTCCCTCCCTTTCGCTCACTGAATACTCCCTCATAGCCTTCCTAGACATCGAGGGAGCTTTTAACAACGTCGTCCCGGAAGCTATCACTGGAGCACTGACAAACTTGGGAATTGAAGGCCGGCTAGTGGGACTCATCGACCAATTGCTCACATGCAGGGTCGTAACGTCCACACTTGGCTCTTCAACACTCACCAGGTTCGTCAGGAGGGGAACACCTCAAGAAGGGGTTCTATCTCCTCTTTTATGGAACCTAGCAGTCAACAGGCTGTTATGCGACATAGAGGGTGGAGGCAGCCAGGTGGTTGCCTACGCGGACGACGTAGCACTTATTTTCACGGGAAAATTCCCTCAAACACTATGCGACTTGATGTCAGTCAAGCTACAAAAACTGGTCACCTGGGCCGATGAGTGTGGCCTGGGAGTAAACCCAGCCAAAACGGAACTTGTACTTTTCTCTAGAAAATACAAAATCCCAACTCTAATACCCCCAAAAATAAAAGACTCCGTCCTCGCGTTCAGCAAAAGAGCCAGATACTTGGGTTTAATTCTGGACAGGAAGGTCGTCTGGAAAATAAAAACGCAAGATAGATGTAGAAAGGCAACAGTTGCACTCTACACTTGCAGGAAAGCGATCGACCTGAAATGGGGCATGTCGCCATATATCGTCCACTGGCTATACATAGCTATAGGCAGACCGATACTTCTATATGGTATAGCAATATGGTGACCTGCCTTAACAAAGCAGTCCATAAACAAACAGCTCAACAAAATTCAAAGGATGGCCGAAATCTGCATCACAGGTGCTCTCAACACAACACCTGGCGAAGCTCTAGACGCCATACTTAACATACAGCCAATCAGGCAAGTAAGCAAAAATAATGCCACCATGACAGCAATTCGACTGAGAGACTTTAACTCTTGGACAGAATGCTCAACAGGGCACTCCGCTATCCTTAAGGATAACCAAATAGTTCCTTCTAGAACCGACTACTGTATGCCAATAGAGCATATTGAAACTCCCTTTCAAACAACCATTCCGCACAGGGAGGAATGGTCATCACATACCCCAGGACAAAATTGTGCCATATCCTTCTACACAGATGGATCAAAGCTGAACAATCAAGTGGGTGGAGGGGTATACTCTCAGGACCTAAATATACAAGTCTCTTTTAGGCTACCTGACCATTGCAGCGTCTTTCAAGCCTAAATCCTGGCTATAAACGAAGCCTTAAAACTCCTAAGGGAATCTCGAGTCAATTCGGGCCGTATTAACATATACAGTGACAGCCAAGCAGCTATCAAGTCTATAGAATCGACCACAACAAATTCCACCTCAGTTTCGAATTGCCGTAAATCTCTACATGAGATGGCTGAGCATTTCGACATTTCCCTAATATGGGTACCAGGGCATCAGGACATTACAGGAAACTGTATAGCTGATGAACTAGCCAGGAAAGGTACAACAGTACACCTCCTTCCTGACAAGGAGGATACTCGTATGCCACTGGCGACCTGCAAGCTACTACTTCTAGCTCAATCCATAACAGTTAGTGAAAACCGATGGCAAAACACGCACAATTGTCGTGTCGCGAGGCAAACCTGGCCTCACCTGAATAAGGTTCGTTCTAGTATTCTATGTAAACTAAGTAGAACAGATTGTTCTGCAGTAGTAAGAGCACTGACAGGACATTGGCTGGTAGGTATCCACGCCACAAGGCTGAATGCCACATACAATGACTTCTGCAGGAGCTGTAGATACGAAGAAGAAATTGAATCACTCGAACATTTCTTCTGCTCTTGTCCCGCATTGAGTAATAGAAGACTCCACACCCTGGGAAAACCTTTTCTCTCCACTTTAGGTGAACTTGCCTCAATTACACCGCGCAAAATCGCTAAATTTATTCAGCTATCAAACTGGACGCCATACTGATTGACGTGTCACCACAAAGGTAGAAAGGAAATCTAGATCCGCGGTACCACAATGGGCCCAACTGTGGCCTAAGTGAGTCGTTGAATCGACAGCCGCCCTAACGTAACCTAACCTAACCTAAATTAACGGTCGTTACCTATTTTCGGAGATTTTTTAAATAAAATTCCAACACAAGCAAATAGGCCACGAGGATTGCCTTATTTTACACCTACGAAAGTTTATGCATCAGTAGCAACCGAAAGGATTCATAAAGAGTCTAATTTCAATACTTTTTTTGACCATTAAAAAAGTAACGGTCGTTACCTTACAAATGAGTTCTTTTTGGTTTTCGAATACAAACATAATTTTTGTAAAATTTTGCACAGGATGTGATAATAAAAAAATCTGATTAAATTCTTTGAAATGTATTGTTTAAGAAATGAGTTTATTTCAAACAAAAGAAAATTAGTTACCAAAAAAAAAAATGTTTTAAAAAAATGACGGTCGTTACATTATATAAAATTAACCCTCTAAGGCTACTTTCTAAAATAATGGAAATAATTTATTCAAATAATTTTTTCTTTAATGAATTCTGGCTTCTAAACTCAAATATGCACTCAGAAAGTGCGTAAAAGCTTTCGTTTACCTGTAAGGTGAGAAAAAGTGAATAAGTGTCTTGAGGCACTCTTGGGGCTTTGAGTGTAAAAAAGTCGTTTTCAAGTTTCAAAGTTGCATTTTATTTCTTTTTATGGTACTCTGAAAAACAATTTTTGTAAGCTGTGCAGCATAAATGCAGATTGCATTTTGTGCAAATTCACTGTGTTTGCGAAATTTTACAGTGCTTACTACATCTTCTTCAACTGTCTCTAGTTATTTATTTATTTTCGTCAACTAAAATCAGTCGACAAAAAGTTAAATTATGAAGAAGATAAAATAAAATTATTATAAAAATAAAATTGAAATTGAATTAACAATTTAAATTAACAACTATATATATACGATATAACTGAAATTATAAAAATATGAAATTAAATTAAGTTAAGTCTAGTCTGGGGAATTCAAAAAATTATTTAATTGATCCAACATTTGTTGCAAGGATTGGGGAAAACCCAGAAAAAACCCAATCAGATCAATGATGGAAAATAATGAAAGTTATGTTGTGTTAGTGCCTACGGTTTAAATAGTTTAGAATTAGAAATTTAATAGTAGAAAGAGAAGCCTCTGAGTTGAAAACACGATAAAGTCGATTATATTCAGCACAGAGTACTCTAAAAGGTTCATGCAGAGAGTAGTTAGTAGTACAGGTGTTAAGAGAAAGAGGAGTGAAGTTACGTGTACGCCTAGAAGGAACCGACAAGTTAATTTGGCTAAGTAATGCAGAGGAGTCAATATCACCCTTAAGCAGTTTGATGATGAACATAACACCCAGCATAGTGCGCCGATTAGCTAAAGATGTAAGGTTAATCAATAACAGTCTATCAGTGTATGAGGGCAAGTCTAAACCAGGGTCCCAGTTGAAGCCACGAAAAGCAAAAAGAAGAAATTTCTTTTGAACAGACTCAATTGAATTTTGATGTGCCATATATCCAACCAATGGGGGAAATGGTTTACCTGGTCAAACCGCAAGTCCGATATTGGATGCCTCGCTTTTTGGCCTAGCTTGAGTCGTAGCTGTGGAGATCGGTGAGAGAGTGGAGACTGCATTGCCTGAGAGGATGGTGTCAGCATCCTCTAATGCATCGGTGAGAGCTTCCACCACATTAAAATCGTCGTCCTCGTCGTCATGCTTGACAGTTCCTCATCCGACGGGACTGACTCAAACAACTCCAGCAACTGCTCATCTGACAAGTCCGACAACTTGAAACGAGTCCGCTTTGCCATTTCTTTTAATATTAAAATTTTTTATTAAGAAAAGTTGTACCACAAACAAAAATCAGCACATAAATTGCAAGTAGTTGTGAAATAGCTGCGGGCAACAAAAGTTCACTTAAAGCCCCAAAAGTGTCTCGAGGCACTGCTACAACGCATGTTTATTATGTATTTGCAAATCTATAATGAGCTGAATGTGATTTATATTTTGACTTTTATAAGCAGAACAAAACACAACTTGCAGCATCTCAAGTTTCACGCGCGAAATAAAATTTGTTCTGTGCAAATAAAAATAAAAAGTACCGTTATAAACTTCTGAGAGCTTTTAAAGCTTCTACATGAAATCTGGCGTTTGTTATTTACTGCCGTTAAGTATTTAAATTATGAAAAAGCTCTTACTTTTAACGCAAATGTGAATAATGTAATAAGTGTCTCAAGACAGTCTTACGTGTTAGAGGGTTAAACGATTTTACGCTCTTTGTATCTTTCCTTCCTGGCATTTGCTAGCTTATGTCATCAATCAATGAAAAAGTTCTTGCTTTTTCTCTGTCGGCATCACAAATTTGAGGAGTTTTCTTCTGTTCAGTACAACGCAAATTGAGCATTAAGTTTTTATACCCGTTACTTAAAAAATAAGTAAAAGGGTATTTTGTGTTTGTTGGAATGTACGTAACAGGGAGAAGGAGGCATCTCCGACCCTATAAAGTATATATATTCTTGATCAGCATCAACAGCCGAGTCGATATAGCCATGTGTGTCTGTCGGTCCGTCCGTCTGTCCGTCCGTCCGTCTGTCCGTCCGTCCGTCTGTCCGTATGAACAAAAGGATCACAGAGACTATAAGAGATAGAGTAACCAAATTTGGCACACAGATTTCTATATACCGCACGCAGATCAAGTTTGTTTCAAATTTAATCCACGCCCCACTCCGCCCCCGCAAATCGCGAAAAACCACCACACCCACAGTTTTTAAGATAGTACGTTTTTTGTAATTATTAGCGTTATCTATTAGCATTGTCTATTATCCTACTGAATCGCATCAAGATCGGACACGTAGATCGACAGTTATGGCGTATTAATGTTTTCAGATCAAAAAAAGTATTTTCTTTAAAGTACTTTTCAATATATTAAAGTAAGTAACGGGTATCATATGGTCGGGATCTCGACTATAGCCTTTCCCGCTTGTTTTTAGACCCCGTACTTAAAAAAAGTACAGGGGTCTATTGGGTTTGTTTTAACGAAAATGTGCGTAACAGGCAGAAGGAGGCGTGGCAGACCCTATAAAGTATATATATTCTTGATCAGCATCAATAGCCGAGTCGATATAACAATGTCCGTCTGTCTGTCTGTCTGTATGAACACCTAGATCTCAGAGACTATAAGAGCTAGAGACACCAAACTTGGTATGTAGGTTCGTCTATATTGCAAGCAGATCAAGTTTGTTTCGAAATTTGGCCACGCCCCCTTTACCGCCTAATAATTGACATAGAAAATTTCATACCCAAATTATAAGAGCAATTTAAAAAAGTGTACTAGATTTTTGCTGAAAATTTCATTCCGATCGTACAGTAAATAGCCAAGATATTCATGTTATAAATTGTGCTGTTTCGATGATGGAGTGTTGGCAGTTATTAAAATTAGAATAACTTGATAACATGAAAATTGAGTTAACATATTATATAATGCAAGGGACGTGTTTTTTTTTTAATTCAATAATTTTGCTTTGACATTTAATTTGTATTTATTAATGTTATGATAACATATAATATTAACATTTAGTGTTATTAAACATTTTTTAAATTATTAAATAGAGTACTGTAAAACCAATATGGCAATTTGGCATCCTGTGCAGAACACCATGTATGGCTCAATTGGTTGAGCCACCGAAGTTTTAAGCTTTCTTTAAAATTAGGTCGTGGCTTCGATTCCCGGCTCCACCAACAACTTTTTTTTTATTTTATAGTTTTTGTTAAAGTTTTGTTTTTTTTTTTTTGATAATTTTGTTTTGTCATGTATATTAACATTTTAAACACACATATATGTGTTTTATACATATGCATGTGTGTTTTCTTAGCAAAAACTCGGAAATGAACACTTCGCTTGGCAAAAATCAAGTCTATAAGATATGTATCTTAACCAAACTAACAGCATTTGCATGTGGGTTATTCTTTTAACTCATGACCGAAGTTGGTGCAAATCGGACAACTATATCATAGAGCTCCCATTGAAGGAATCGGACGAAAATCAAGTTTAAGTATGAAAAACTTTCTTGTTGTAGAAGATATCGTTACCAAACTTTTACCATATGCTTTTAAATTAGTCTTGTATAACCTTAGCGAAGTTGGTTTAAATCGGACCACTATATCATATAGCTGTAATAGGACCGATCGGTCGAAAATCAGATCTTAGTATAAAAAACTTTTTTGTTCAATGAGATATCGTAACTAAAATGATATAATATGCATTTGAGTTAGTGTTATACATCCTTACCGAAGTTGGACCAAATCGTTACACTATATAATATAGCGGTCATAGGACAGATCGTGCGAAAATCAAGTCTAAGTATTGTAAGTGAAACATTTTTAACCATAGTAAGTACGGGGTCTCCGGCAGTCGAGTATGCTCGACTGTAGCACCGCGAGCGAAGCGAGCCGGGGTTTGGCGAGCGAAGCGAGCAGGAGGCGGAGCCCCCTAGTTTTTGTTATGTTTACGTCTCGAATTGTTTTTTAACACTGACAGCAGCTCTGAATAATGTGACTTCAATGTAAACACTTGCATCATTTTTTCGCACCTTCGACAATGATGTGGCCAGTATAAAATGGGTATTAACAGTTGTGCATGTAATTTAAAATAAAGACCTTTAATTTCTAGTTCACCTGCGGGGGACCAAAAAGCTGAGGCGGCCCTGAAGGGAAATAGGATCGATCTCGCCAATAATCAATTTGTGAAGAAAAACAACACCAAGAGTTTTCCTACGATAAATTAAAGATAAATTCACGAACTAAAGATACGTAAAGGAGTAAAAGCTTAGTGGCGAAAGGATCGTAAAATTCTTTCGACCAACGTTTAATGACCCCAAGTACTCCTTTGGCATCATTAACTATAGTGGAGATGTGCAAACTGAATTCATAAACATACACTTTGAACAATTGAGCTGCAACTTATTGGCCGATCACCATAGTTGCATAGTGTTCAAATCGTCTTGCAGTCGATTGTGAAACAGGGATACGTGTATGAAAAATAAGCTTAACATCATCTGTATACATTAAAATATAAGAATGGGACAGAATAGTGGGTAGTTCGTTAATGAACAGTGTAAAAAATAAAGGTCCTAAGTGACTACCTTAAGGTACAACAGAAACTACACGAACCGAATTCGAAATGGTTGACCTAAGAAGCACTTTTTGGGTCCTACCTTTTAAGTAAGTGGAAGGCAAGAGGGAAACTTATTTTATTTTTTTTTATTTTATTTATTTATTTACGTCAACTAAAATCAGTCGACAAAAAAGTTAAATTATGAAGAAGATAAAATAAAATTAATATAAAAATAAAATTGCAATTAAATTAACAATTTAAATTAATTACTATATATGATTATATGATATAACTGAAATTATAAAAAATATAAAATTAAATTAAGTTAAGTTAAGTTAAGTCTGGGGAATTAAACAAATTATTTAATTGATCCAACATTTGTTGCAAGGATTGGGGAAAACCCAGAAAAAACCCAATCAGATCAATGATAGGAATTAATGAAAGTTATGTTGTGTTAGTGCCTACGGTTTAAATAGTTTAGAATTAGAAATTTAATAGTAGAAAGAGAAGCCTCTGAGTTGAAAACACGATAAAGTCGATTATATTCAGCACAGAGTACTCTAAAAGGTTCATGCAGAGAGTAGTTAGTAGTACAGGTGTTAAGAGAAAGAGGAGTGAAGTTACGTGTACGCCTAGAAGGAACCGACAAGTTAATTTGGCTAAGTAATACAGAGGAGTCAATATCACCCTTAAGCAGTTTGATAATGAACATAACACCCAGATTAGTGCGCCGATTAGATAAAGATGGAAGGTTAATCAATAACAGTCTATCAGTGTATGAGGGCAAGTCTAAATCAGGGTCCCAGTTGAAGACACGAAAAGCAAAAAGAAGAAATTTCTTTTGAACAGACTCAATTGAATTTTGATGTACCATATATTGTGGCGACCACACACAAGATCCGTATTCCCAAATAGGACGAACGAGAGAGGTATAGCAAACAGATCGGCTGTAGCCTGATCAGTATTTGCTTTCAATTCTTCATAGGAAACGGAAGAGGGTAATACAGAAGATTTACGCTTCATGTTTACAAAGTTATAGAACTGTTTGGGATTTTGAGCGAATTGTAAGCGACAACGATTTAAATATTCATTGTAAAGACGCGAGTTAAGAGAAATAAAATGTGATCTGGCAGTAACATAGCGGGAGAAGTCAGAAGGAGATCCCGAACACTTAAACCTTTTATAATATCGCGACTTCACATTTTTCAGCCGCGTTAGCTCCCGAGAAAACCATGGAGGTCTATTAGCTCTCCTAGGAAACTCCCGGGGAACGCACTCATCAAAAAGCGAATTCACGATATCATAAAAAATAGAAGTGGCCATGTTAATGTTTGTGCAAGAGTAAAGTTGCGACCAGTCAGTTTGTAAAATTAAAGAATTCATTTTAAAAAAATCAGCTTTTCGGAAACATCTAGCTCGAACTACAACGTTATTTGAAATAATAGGCTCATACCCAGGCAACTCTAAAACTAAGTCTAGAGTAGGATGGTAGGGGTCTTCAGGAAATACTAAAGGGTCAATACGTGAAATAGTACTACAAGAGGGATCCGATGTAAATATCAGGTCAAGAAGACGGTGATTACAATTTCGAACCGAGTTGACTTGGGATAACGACAGCTCAAGGAGTGAATTAATAAATTCATCAGAGCTTAACGGAACCAACACATTTGGCGAATCCGACCATATCACATTAGGTAAATTAAAATCACCTAATACCAGTAAGATGTCATTATTGGATAACATGGATGAGATCAATCGGATAGCGCGCAGATGTTCGTGATAAATAGACATATCTAAATCCGGCGAAATATATGAGCAGGTTGTATAAATAGAAAAACCATTTAAAGATATTTTAATGGCTACAAACTCAATATTTGAGGGAACGTTAATTGAAACTAGTTCCGAAGAAAGGTCGGAATCAACGGCAATAAGGACACCACCTCCCCTTCGTGACAGACGATCACATCGAAACAAGGTGTACCTACTGTGAAAAATAGAAGAATCTGGTATTTCGGGCTTCAGCCAAGTTTCTGTAAGCACAATTAAATTGAAATTAAAAGTTAGACTATCTACGTATAGTTTAGAAAGTTTAGTATTTAAACCTCTAACATTTTGATAGGATAGAAGGAGAGAAGAATTTAGTTTTTTGGCACCACAGAAGAGGAAGTTGAGGAGCCAGAAGGATTTCGAGGCAGTGTAATCGGAGGCCGATTTCTTTTTGTTGATAAATACTCTTTAACAATTAAGTCCTTCGGCCAAAAAGTATTTAAACATAAACAGTCAAAAACTTCAGCCGAAACACTTATTTTAAAAGAGGATATATCCCTTACGTAATTAAACTTAAACTTTTCCACAGTAATGTTAGTAGCAATATTCCTGGCTTGGATGTAGGCTTTAACATCATCAACCGAAGTGTCAGGAGCAATCCGAGAGACGAAAATTTGTCTCCTAGGAGGAACAGCGGAAAGAGGTTTATCAACCCTATTATTAGGCAGAGGTAATTGCAATGATTGGGAACCAGAGGCAACATTATTATTTGGTGACTCAGTAACCAACTCATTGTGAATGCTCCCTGCTGGGGCGGGAGTAAAATATTCCAGCTGTTGCCCAGAATTAACTTGAGTCGGAGTAGCTGGAGAAAGAGCTAAAGATCGAGCTGGTGTGACCATAATATTTGGATTTTGAGGCAGAAGCTTATTGCCAGGTTCATCTTCAAATTTAAAACTATTAAATTTATCTTCCATGGCTTGAAACTTGCTTTGAAGTTTACTAAACGCTTTGTGTAGGGTATTAAAACCCAGCCTTGTATGCCTCATGAACTTACTCATATTCAATTCGGACTCACGACAAGACTCACAGCACCATTTCAGACCGGACTTGTTAGAAATATAGTCCTTGACTCTCGGTGTGAAACCAGCACATTTAACATGTGCTAGATTATCGCACAGCCAACAATAAATATAGTCAGCCTTATGCTGTTAAGTTTTTAAAGGAAGAGGTCATGGTTCACAGAGTCAAAGGCTTTACTGAAGTCAGTGAAAATGACATCACTTTGCGTTTTCTCAGAAAACATCATTTACCAACGAGGTAAATTCAAGCAAGTTGGTAGACCGACCCTTAATAAAGCCGTGTGTGCAGGGGAAATTATCGATTTACAGAGATGCTGCAAAGAAGGAACAAGGATTTTTTCAAATAATTTAGGAATGGCTGATAGCCTTGCTATGCCTCTGTAGTTAGATATATCGGACTTACCACCTTTTTTGTGGAGGGGAATGATATAAGATTCTTTCCAAAGATATGGAAAGATTGAAGTTTCAAGGGATAGATTAAAAAGCTTATGCAACGAAGAAGCTAAAGAGGAACAGCATTCCTTAAGTAGACAACCAGGAATGTTGTCTGGCCCAGGAATTAAAGAAGATTTTAAAGAGCTAATAGAAGAGTTTATATTGTTATAAGAAATAGAGGGAGCAAACATAGTGCTAGATTGAAAAATAGAATAAGGATAAGATGAGTTGGAAGTGGAGATTGGAGAGTGGTGGATTGAAAAAAGTTAGCAAATAGTTCAGCGGCTACAGAGTCGTTGCCAGCAATATCTGTCCCACGAAAATAAGAGGAAGGTAAGCTGCAGGACTTACGCTTCAAGTTAACAAATTTATAAAATTGTTTATGGTCATGGGAAAACTGTCTTTTGCATCGAGTTAGATAGTTCTCGTAGCATAGCAAGCTTAAATTGGCAAAGTCCGTCTTGACTACTGTATACTTAGACCAGATTACAAAATATTAAGATTTAATATTCTTTAAATAAGAAAGTCTAGGCTTTAAAGAACCAGACGATGGAATATAATTTGTAATGCACACATCTAAGAGTGCGTTTAGGGTCTCATAAAAAGAACTAAGAGCAATATCGATGTCAGTCGCTTTCAAAAAAAATTCAGCAACTAAACTGACGGAATAGCTTTATTTGGAGGGATATAGGATCAGGTGATAAGAATTGATCGAGAATGTTACTTTGACAGCAACAATTTCAATATCAGTAGTCACACTTAACGAAATGCGTTCTGACTGAAGAACCGTTTTAGTAGCAATAAGACTGAAGAACCGATTTAGTAGCAATAAGTACGCCACCTCTTCGAGGCTGTCGATCATTTTTATATAAAAGATAATTACTTGACTTAACTTCAGAATCAGATACTGTGGTTTAATGCTGACAAAGCAATTATATCAGATTCAAAATCGGGCCGCAGGTCTATTTTTTTACAGCCGTATGAGGTGGTCAAAATTTTAGATCACAAATGACAGAAAATGAGTCGTGAGGGACACTTATTTTAAAAGATGATACTTCACGGGCTGTGACAAAATTAAATTTAGTGATTGAGACATTAGCAGAAATTTTGCTACAAATGTATGTCGCTACAGATTCACAAGTAGTGTCAGAGGATAATCTAGACACAAATACTTGCTTATGAAGAGCAACAACATTTAGAATAGGGATCACGGATGTAGAGTCAGCTACTTTGTCCTTATTATTTATTGGAGATGCATTATTTATAGGAGATGCATTGCGAGGAGGTCTACCCTTCCGAACAGATCCAGCCCTCACCGAAGACACGATGACTTGGGCTGATTTAGTAGTCTGAGTGGTAGAATCACCTGCAGAAGATGTAGGGAAATTGAATATGTTAAAAATACCCGGAGACGGAAACGTTGGCGAGACGTCTTGGTTGGGACGAGATGCCAATTTAGTCACGGGAGGCTGAGTAACTGATATATTAGGGGGAACTGCTAAAAATTGAGAATCAGGGGGTGAATTAAATTTATATTGGCTAAGCAACTCGAGACTAGAGTAAAATCACTCGAAAGAAGCTTATCCATTTTATTGAGTTTTGAGACTTGGTTTCTCCGGAAGTATACATTCTTGAGAAATCAATTTGTAACTCGATGCATATTGGACAAGACCATTTCACTGCACCACATTCGTTTTTAGAAACGACAATGATCTTATCCAGAAGGTTCAGCACACTTTGCATGCATGATATTTTCACACAACCAACAATAAATAAATTGCGGTTGCGACTTGATAGTGCAGTTTTTTTTGCAGCCCGACATATTTCCAACAGGTGGTAAACAGATGAATAATTAGGTTGATATAGGCAGAATTGCGCACGTAAATAGAGCTGGAGTCACTCAAATAAGCTCTAAGCCAGAGAGCAAAATACAAAACCAATTTGCTTGTGATATGCAACAGCGAACACACGCACAATCAAATGTACTAAAAAGGGCAAAGTGCCGAAATTGAGTGTGTGCGCGAATCACGAATGTAAAAAAGTGAATTAATTTTAAAATATGAAATTATAGAAAGAGATTACAGATGTCAGCTGACCCATCACAATTTTGGTATTTTTGGTGGTGGATTTGCTAGGAATTCAGGTAAAGCACACAACGGCACAGATCTAGTGCCACCATTCTGAAATATTCTTCGCAGCCTGAATCGTGAAAATGAATAACGGAGACGAAGACCACGTAGATGACGGAGAAAAGGCGAGTGACATTCATCTTAGTGTCGCTGTTAACACACAAGCAGTTCAAGAATCAACGGGACTTGCCAACGGTTCACACGACACTGTTAATGTGCAAGCTGTAGTTCAAGGTTCGCTTGAACGTAGCCGTGGAGCAAGCAGAGAAGCGGTACGTCAACGTCATTTGGAACAGACACCGATTCAACAGAAACCGAAAAGCTCGGAGACGTGTTTCAACAACTCCGAGTATGGAACCGTAATCAGTAAGCCTCAACAGGAATACTCGGCATGGAGCGCGTCACCGACGTTGCCATATCAAGCTAACTCGGCAGTTTTTAATCAAGCTCCTGTGCCTCTTAACGCTGCGTGCGTGGGCGTTTCCAATGGATCCCAACAACCGGGATTAATCGGATCGGTCCACAGCATGCAACAACACAAAAATGTGCATTTTGGAAGCATCCCGAACAGGAGTGAAATACTGACGTGTTAACCGGCCCTGGCTAGCTACGTCTTGAGTCGTAATTCTAAAAGGTACGAAGCTGACTAGTGTGAAACCAGACACAGTCACTAAGGCCATGGTCAGTAGATCAACAAAAGGGAAAGTTCTGAGTATGGTCATGTCAATCTTTTACCCGCTCGGACTGCTGGGATTCTTCATTATTCGCGCCAAAATCATTCTGCTGAACGTGGTACTGGATGGGAGCGAGATGGATGAAGCTGACTGGCGCTGTTGGCTAGACTTGGTGCCAAAGTTAAACGACGTGTGCATACCGCGATGTATGTCAGGAGTGAGCAATTCTGATGTTTTGCAAATGCATGCCTTTGTAGATGCCAGCATTAATGCATATGCTGCCGCTGTATTTCTACGAGCCGAAGTGGACGGTCAAGTATACTGCAGTTTAGTGGCCTCCAAAACAAGAGTGGCGCCATTAAAGCCCGTCTCGATACCTCGCATGGAACTGATGGCTGCAGTTTTGGGTTTGAGATCAAAAAACGTGTGTCAAAAGACTTTCTATGGTGGATCCGATCTGAAGCTCGCCAATTTCAACAATTTGTGGTACTGCGAATAGGTGAGATATTAGAAGGATCCGAGGTGGATAGCTGGAGATGGGTCCCATCAGCGCAAAATGTTGCAGACGATGGTACCAAATGGGCTAAAACGCTCAAAATTAATGCTTTCAACAGGTGGTTCAACGGGCCCTCCTTTTTGTACCAGGACGATTCGCAATGGCCACAAACAGATATCGACTATAAGCATTGTAGACACCCGATACTGCAACACGAAGAAATACTGGCGCAACGCATTTCGCCACTCAGCTGTATTTCACCGGACCCGAATAGATTCAGCAAAATTCAGAAATTGAGAGCAGTTCAATTACGAATTCTGGATTTCCTGCGATCAATCACCAAAAAGAGCACTGGTTCCGAGTTGAAGAGTCTCTTGGCAGTAAAGCGAACTAGCGAAGTAAATGTCATCTTGATTCGAGTTTGCCAGGAGCAGGAGTTTTTCAGCGAGATCAAGTGTATAAAATCCGAACATGGAATTGTGGAACGAAATTTTCCACTATTCAAGTGTTCACCATATATAGACGAGGTAGGCATCCTGCGCATTAAGGGGAGAATCGACGTAATAGACGGAGTCCAGGTCAACGTGACCAAGACGACATCGGTTAACATATCTGATGGTCGAGTCGTATCATCAGCGATATTACCACCTGCACGGCGAGATCGTGGTCAACGAGCTGAGACAACGGTTCTGGATTTTTGGACTGAGAGCCTTAGTGATAGAGGTCTCTTCTGCTTGCCCTGCGTGCAAGATACGACGTGCCCGACCCAAACCACCAGAAATGGGAGATCTGCCACAGGAACGTTTGTTACCCCACACATTGCCCTTCACCTACAAGGGGGTGGACTACTTTGGACGTTGGACGACGGCATGAGAAGCGCTGGGGTGTCCTGTGTACATGCCTCACTACGCGCGCCGTGCACTTAGAGATTGCAGCGTCGCTATCAACAGACTCGTTCTTATGCGTTTTGAAGTCATTCATATCGCGACGTGGTTGTCCACGCCGTATGATGTCTGACAATGGAACCAACTTTCGTGGAGCAAGCAGGATACTGAAGGCCGAGGTTGAACGGATATCGTCTCGAAAAGTGGAGCAAAGGTACCCAGAAATGGAATTCGTTTTCATCCCGCCAGGATCACAACACGTGGGCGGTGCCTCGGAAAGATTGTTACGCTCGACGAAATCCATCCTATCTGAAATTCTGCCGTCTGATGGTCTACGAGAAGAGATACTGCGTGCAGCCTTAGCCAATGTTGAGTGCATTCTAAACTCGCGCCCGCTTACATATGTACCATTGGAATCAGCGGACGCAGAGGTCCTTACACCGAATCACTTTCTGGTGGGCCACTCCAGCGGATTGCGGGAGCGAGGCTCCGAAGCTCAAAGTGGCGTCATGCTTGCAAAAGGCTTCCGTGTTGCCAGCCAATTAGCGAACCAATTCTGGAAAGATGACTGAGAGAGTATCTACCCACACTTACACGTCGCACCAAATGGTTCCAGCCGGCGCCCGATCCGATTGCTGCCGATCCGATCATTGTATTCGTGGTAGACGAGAATAGCAAACGAAACTGTTGAACTAAGGGAGTGGTTATAGATGTCCACCGATCCGCAGATGGTCAGTTCCGAAGCGCTGTGGTGCGCACTATGGAAGGAATCCTGACTCACCCCGCCATAAAGCTAGCCGAATTAGATTTGAAAGTTGGTAATACACAGCGCGAATTCTAGTGAATTAGTGGCGGGCGAACTTAAATTTCTATCAGGCACTAAACGTCAAATTTTCTATTGAGCACTTCTCGCCAATTCCTCATTGCCTACTAGAAGTTTACCGTTAAAAATCATGTATCTGTCTCGCTCGCACTCATATGCAAATGATCGCCGCGTGCAGCTGCACAGTCAGTAGAATTTTGTACTTTGGCCCAAGTAGAGGCACATTCTGTAATACGGAATTGAAGTGTGCGCGAAGCACGAATGTAAGTAAGAAAAAAGTGAATTAATTGTAAAATAAGAAATTAAAGAAAGAGAATAAAGATTTCAGCTGACCCATCACAATTTTGGTATTTTCGGTGGTGGATTTGCTTGGAATTCAGGCAAAGCACACAACGGCACAGGTCTAGTGCCAACATTCTGAAATATTTTACAAAAATGATTACAACATACACAGCAAGTCGATAGCTTGTTCCCTTATGCACAGATTTAGATATTTAAATATTAAAACTGAGTGCTTTAATCAACAGAAAATTAAGAAAGTTTAGGAGCCAAAATAAAACACATCTGCTTCGATCAAGCAGAGAACTCTCTCTTGACTAGCGATTCAAGCCTAATGTCATATTTGCGACGCCAGAACTAGTTGCGAATTTGAAGCATTCTTATAAGGTCCAACAATACAAAAACTATTGCATACTCTATGGGGCTTCTGTTGCTTCAACAACTTTGGCACGCAATAACTACTGTTCTACTTGTTCGATCTTGTTGCGATTCAGTGTGATATTAGATAATAATAACAGATATCGGTTATTACCAAATTATTATTAAATGAAAAATTGTGGGTGGGGTGGTTTTTTTGCGATTTGCGGGGGAGGAGGGGGCGTGGCTTAAATTTGAAACAAACTTGATCTGCGTGAGGTATATGGAAATCTGTGTGACAAATTCGATTTGCGAGCGAAGCGATTTGCGATCGAAGCGTTTTCTTTATTGAGCCCTATAATTCCCAACTCGTTTTAGCGACAAAAGGATGACATTAAGTTTAAATCGCTGGTCAACCAGCAGAAAGCGTTCTGAAGATGGAGAATGAACATCTCTAGATACCGTGCTCCTTGCATGTATGCAAGTGTTGTTGCTTGCTGGAGATGCCATATCGATAATAAACCAACAAAAAACACAATTTTCGTTTTTGCATAATTAACTCTCATACAATATTTTGTAAAATAGAGTGTTGACGCAGTCGGCGGAATTTGTTTTTTTTTTATAAAGTTTAAGTTAGTCAAATTAATGTTATTTCATGAAGTCTAGTGTAAATTAGTTTAGGGCAGAGCCGGAGCGCAATAAAGCGCTCTCTTCGTCGCCAATCGAATTTGCCCCGTTTCTGAAGCTCTAGTGTAAGATAGGCTTAGGAGAAAATTATGAAATAATAAAGGGAATATTAAAATAGCTGACCGATTTCAACCAAATTTAGTCATAATGCGTAAAACAACATCAAATTGATTTCCTGTAAGTTTGGTTAGGATATCTCAAAATACATAAAAAATTGTTATACTAAATGTCATGCCGCTCTACAAGAAAGTCATCAAAATCGAAAAAAACATGGCTTGATATAAAATTTTATTATATCACCGTTTCTCCATAGATTTCAATGAATTATATCTTACACGACGCTCATTTAATGTAGCTTTGCAAAAAAAAATTAAAACCCCACATCAGATTTTTTTTCGAGTTTTCCATGAATTTAAAAAAAAAAAGCTAAAAAAAAAGCTTAAAAAAAACAAAGTTTTCTTAATTCAAAAATTAATAGATCTTAAACTACTGACTTCAATCTTAGACTGTGTATGGATGAATTATAGGTATATTCATTAGCTTTCAGGAAAAGTAAAGCTTTTGAATATAGGTTTTGGCATTCGGGTGTAATGATGACATGGCGTACCTCTAAAAAATGGCATTAAAGAAATAGCCAAATTTCAAAAAATTCTAAAAAAAAAAATTCTGCTATAGAAAAAAAAAAAAAATGTTTTTCGGTGTTTGGGGCCTCAAATCTATCCAAAAAAGTCGGTTTGGTCTTTGAATAGTGAATAGGTTGAATAGTGTAATCACGGTTATACAGTGTAACATCGCAGTAAAATTATAAACAAAACATAATTGGCCCACGACGGTGAACAATAAAACAAATAAACAAACCAATTCGCGTCGGCCGTGTAATGCCAAATCATCGCCAGAAGCCCTGTGATTGCTTGGACTGCAAAGGGAAAGTTGCTGCTGGACTTATGAGCACTAATTACATCACAGAGGTATTGTGCTAAAAATTGAATGGTCAATTAACTTTATCTTTGATTCGGTGGTATGTGAAGCACGTCCCTTTCAATTCTTGGCACTGTAGTACAAATAGTAGAGCTTGGCATTATTACTAACAAATTGCATGATTATTTATTAATTTGTAATTAATTTATATCATCTTGAATGCAAAACTTGTTGTTAATAATAGCTGTTCTGGCACCTCTTCACTCTCGCACACACACACACGCACACTTGAACTGCACTTTCTGCACAGTCAGCACATACATACATACGTGCTAGCAACTGCAATCGGTGTTCTATTTGGTTTTCGATTTCGGTCAACGGCACCTTCGCTGTTGCTAACGCTTGGAAAGTGGCGCGCGCCTGAACAGATGTAAATCAAGTGACGCTCGCTCCCCTACGATTGGTTGGGCATATTCGGTCTTTCAGATCGTTTGCCACAAAGGGCTTTTCGCATTATCGATTATTGATGAGTTCAGTGGGAACCATTAGTAATATAAACTAGCTCCCCTACACCTGTTATTTGAGCATATTAGTTCTAATAATAAATAAAAAATGTATATAATTATTTTTATTTTATTTTTTTTATTTTATTTTTTTTACTTAATTATTTTTTATAGTTGTGGGTTTGGCGACCTTTCTACTTGATGAGGTTTGATTTTGGTTAGCTCGAGGTCTGGAGTTTTTTATATGTATTTATTTGCCGATATATTTCGACTGCCGTCGGCTGTCGTCTTCAGGGCGACTATACAAAAAACATTAAACATTAAGAAACTTATAATTTAACATTGATTCTTAACACTACTTAAATAAGTTTACATACAATTTCTTTCTTGTTTTACAAGTCCGCGTTCGTCGGCTTGGAGTTTGTAACTGAGGTTTCTTAAGCAAATGTCTGTATATGTGAGCGCAGTTGTCAGTGTCCGTTTTGTAGTTTAGTCGTTTGTTTATTGTTGTATTTATTATGTGTAGCATCTCAATTGTGTAGCGTTTTCTGTAATGTTGTTCTTGTTGTAATATTTTTGTCTCGTCAAAATTAGCTGTGTGGCCGTTTTGTAAGCAGTGTGTGGCTAGCGCTGTTTTCTGTATGTTTGATTGTAGGCGAAGTTTGCTGTCTGATCTGTGCTGGGATATTCTGGTTTTTAGTTTTGATTTTGTGGTACCAACATAAACTTTGTTGCATGTTTCGTTGTGGTTTCCACTGCAAGGTATTTGGTAGATGACGTTACTTTTGTCTAATGGATGTATTTTGTTTTTTGTTTTATTGAAAAAGATTTTCATCGTGATCGTGGGTTTATGAGCTAGTTGTATATTTTGTTGGTCGAAACATTCTGAACTGTTGAAACGTTCTGATATGTTCGGTACATATGTGAGGGATCTGTATGTCTTTGGTTGTTCTTCTTGTCTTTTTGGTATGTTTTTCTTCTGTTTATTAATTAAGGATTTTATTATGTTTTCGGGGAAGTCATTGGATTTTAGTATGTCTATTATTTGGTCATTTATTTGTCTATGATATATTGGGTCGCTTAGTGATTTCCTACTTTTAATGCAGCTAAGTGCGGTATTTATGATCATTGTTTTGGGATGATTTGAAAAATAGTTAATTATTCGTCCTGATGATGTTGTTTTTTTGTACCATTTTAGTTTAAGTGAATTTCCACATCTGTTGATGGTGGTGTCTAGATATGGTAATATGCCGTCTTCTTCTAGTTCGTATGTGAATTTAATTTGCTTATGGTAAGAGTTCAGTGCGTCAAGAGTATTTTGAATTTGGTCTTCTTTTATTATGGCAAATAGATCGTCTACATATTTTGTCAGTATCCTAGGTGTATATTTTAATTTATTGAGGGTGTTTTCTAACAGTTCTTCCATTACTATGTCTGCTATTACCGGAGAGGCAGGGGAACCCATAGGCATACCTTTAAGTTGTGTGTATATTTTTTCATCATATTTAAAATATCTGTTTTCAATTACACAAAACTTAATGATATCCATGAAAATAAGTTTTGGTATGTCGGTGTATTTGTTGATGTCAGTCCATTTTCTGCTTATTATGTCCATTGCAAGTTCGGTAGGTATGCTGGGGAACAGGGAGACTACGTCAAAAGAGATCAATATCTCATCGTCACATATAAACGAGTCATTGATTCTTTCTTTAAAAGATAAAGAGTTCTTTACATTAAATTTGGATTCTTCCGTTACTTTTTTCAGAATTTTTATTATGAATTTACATAATGCATAAGAGGGTGAGCCTATGGAGGAGCAAATAGGTCTCAATGGCATGCCTTCTTTATGTATTTTTGGTAATCCATAGATTCTGGGTGGTAGTGCTGTAGTTGTTGTCATGATGTTTTTTTCTATTTTTGTAATAAGTTTAAGTTTGAATAGTTTGTCAACTAAGTTGTTATTTTTTGTTTGAAGTCTTGATGTTGGGTCTTGTCTAAGGTTTCTGTATGTGCATAGGTCTTGTAATATATTAGTCATTTTGGCTTTGTAGTCATTAGTCTCTATGGCTACGGTTTTGTTTCCCTTGTACAAATAAAAAAATATTATATAAGAATAAATTTAAAAATGGGACCTGAAGACCAGAAAAAATCAATTTCGTCTCTCGAAGAGTTAAAATCAAAAAACCAGGGGCCTACCAGAAATATTCTTCGGATTAAAAAACAATTGGATACAGGAGGCTTGGCGCTCGAATTTATAGAACTTGAGTGCAGGCTAGAAGTCCTAAATAAATATATTGAAAAAGCAAGTCAATTACAGGCTAAAATTGACGAATTGATTGATGATGATGAGGATAGTGCAGAATTAGAAGAAATGTGCATTGTGACAAAGGCAGATCTTCTTTCTCTAATTACTGCTCTTAAAACTTCAAGTGCTGACAATACGACTCTAGCATCTGTTTCTAGATCATCTCAGTCTCGTCTTCCAAAATTATCATTGCCGAAGTTTAGTGGAAAATATTCGGAGTATAAAAATTTCATCAGTCTGTTTGAAACTTTGGTTCTTAACGATGATTCGATTCCAGTCATAGACAAGTTTAATCACTTGATCTCTTGTCTCTCAGGTGCTGCTCTAGGAACTGTCGCAGCATTTCCAGTCAACGAGTTCAATTATGAGAAAGCAAGAGCAGGTTTAAAAAGCGTTTATGACAACGACTGCATTATCTTCAATGACCATATTTCAGCGTTGTTCAGTCTGCCCAAAATTGCATCACCTTCAGCATCTGCTTTACGAAGCATTATCGACACAGTGTCAGCTGTGTATGGGTCATTGCTGTCGATTGGCGATGACAAAAAGATTTCGAATGCTATGCTTATTTATCTCGATATGAACAAAGTGGATCCAGCGACAAAGAAATCATGGGAAGAACATCTTGAATACGAGAGGCTTCAGTCTTGGGAAGATTGTCAGAAGGTTTTGAATCGCAGATATCAGCAGATGTTTGCTGGAGAGTCTGCCAGACCAGTACCAGAAGAGAAGCCAAGTCAAGCTCGACATAATCGGACCTCATTTTCGTGTTCTGCGTCTCAAGCCCCATCAGAAGTACAAAGGTGTGTGTACTGCAACTCGGAAAGCCATTCAATTGGAAATTGTGCTTCGTTCTTCTCGACATCAGTCGCACAGTGGTTTGAGTTTGCAAAGTCAGCCCCTTATGTATAAACTGCCTTAAAAAGGGTTATACTGTGCCAAGGTGCAAAACAGCAAAGTGTAGAGTTTGTAGTCGTTCCCATCATACGCTCCTCCACAGATATACAGCTGTTAGTGACAGTCCAGCGTTACCATCACCACCAAATACTATAACTTCCAGTCCAGATAATCCTTCCACGTCGCATTCAATGCATGCGACGGCATTAGAGAAGGTAATATTGGCTACTTCCATCGTAAGTGTTCAAACAAAAAGCGGGGAACACATATTAGCTCGAGTGCTGCTCGACTCTGGTTCCCAAACATACTTTGTAACTGAAGAGCTTTCACAACGATTGCAGATACGCAGGGAAGAGGCATGTATCAGCTTTCTAGGAATTGGTGAAGCCAATTCTCAAGTCAAGAAAAAGATAAATACGGTAATGAAGTCGCGAGTAAATTGCAGCGAGCGGCTGGAAAATTCCTAAGAACCTGCAATTAGCAGATCCTTATTTTTATAAACCACAAAAAATAGATATGTTGATTGGAGCTGATACATTTTTCAAACTGCTATCTATCGGTCAGATAAAGCAAGGTCCAAATTGTCCGATTTTACAAAAGACCCTTCTGGGTTGGATTGTTTCAGGGCGGTATACTATAAACGCGTCGAACAGCCAAGAAAAAGTGGTCAATTTAAGCTGTCAAGAGGATTCGATAGCTTCCATAGACAGCACGTTACAAAAATTCTGGTCACTGGAAATTCTCCCATCTCCAAAAATGGTTATGTATCCAGAACAACAATTGTGTGAGAAGCATTTTGCCAACCATGTGATATGTCGACCATCAGGACGTTTCGAAGTTGGGCTGCCGTTTAAATCTGATCCTAAGGTCTGGGCAGTTCATTTGAAGTAGCCAAACGACGTTTCTTGTCAATCGAGAGAAGATTAGCCCGAGATGACCAGCTAAGGATAATGTACATGGAATTCATGGAAGAATACATTTCGTTAGAGCACATGACAGAAATTGATAATAAAATACCGAACGCACCTCAATTTTTCATTTCGCATCAGTGCGTATTGCGACCTCAAAGTACGTCCACAAAGTTGCGAGTTGTCTTTGATGCGTCATGTAAGACGTCTACTCAGATTGCGTTGAATGACATCCTGATGGTCGGCCCTACGATCCAGGAGGAGCTGTATTCTACTCTACTCCGCTTCCGGTTAAATAAGTATGCGCTAACCGCGGATATTAAAAAGATGTATCGCCAAGTAATGGTAAACGAAGCGGACAGACAGTTTCAGCTCATAGTTTGGAGGAGAGATCCGTGTGAGTCTTTGAAAATTTTTGCATTAAATACCGTAACATATGGCACATCGCTCACAAATGTACGAGCAACAAAGCGGAACATTATGTCGGTGACGTCAAAGTTATTTGATTAAAGGAAAAGATCTTACTGCAAGAGCTTTGGTTATTAAAACTAGACTGTGATGAATCGATTTCAATGAATGTGGAAACCGAGTGGGAAGCTCTGAAACAAACTTTGTCAGATATACAAAAAGTATCTGTGCCACGGTTTGTACATATTGAGCCAATGTTACCGGTTCAAATTCATGCCTTTTGCCGATGCTTCGATGAGAGCATATGGTGCATGTATTTATGTACGTTGTTTGACTGCAGAAGGTTTCAAGGTGTCATTGTTGACCTCCAAATCTAGAGTAGCGCCGCTCAAGACCAAATCGCTCCCAAGGCTTGAGTTATGTGCAGCTCACCTTCTAGCAGAACTTTTTCATCGAGTCAAGCCGTGGATTAAGGCTCCGATTGAACGCATTGTGTTCTGGTCAGACTCGGAAATAACGCTCTATTGGATTCGGTCACATCCCTCATCATTGTCTACATTCGTGTCGAATAGAGTGGCCGAAATTCAAGAGTGGACAGAGAACGCAACGTGTAGGCATGTCCCAACAAAGCAGAACCCAGCAGATATTGTATCTAGAGGTTGTGACGTTAACGAGTTGATGGAGTCAATCTGGATGACTGGTCCGTCATTTCTATTGGAACCAGAAGTAGAGTGGCCTGTGAACCCCCATTTCTTATTGTCGAAAGAGGTTCTGGAGATGGACTCGAAAATCGGCTGTTGGGTTAACTGTTCAAGAAAGAAAGTAGAGTTGCTGGAAATCATTGAAGCATACTCGTCACACCTGAGACTGCTGAGAGTGTTCGCTTATATACTCCGATTTGTTCGAAAATGCAAAGAGAAAACAATCCAGTTTGAAAATATTCCATCTGTACTTGTCGACCGCCCAGCTGATCAACCATAAATAGTTAACGCAGCATACTCTCTTAAATTCAAAACTTGCTTCGTATTGCTTTGATCTTATGTTACATTTAACATTCTCGTTGTAATCACTGTAATCAGGTGTCCGTCGTCTTCTGCTTCGGCGCACCTTACATTTTAGTGTCGACTTGCTCGCTATTGTCGTCGGTCCGATATTCGCCGGACCAACGTTTTCTTTATTACAAACATTTAAAAACATTGTTAATATAAAGTGAAGTGCCGTGCGTGGCCAAATATATATTTAAAGAAATTTTTTTATTTAACTAATTTGGCTATCCGGGTTTGTTCAAAAACTTGCCCAATACAGCTAATGAAAAAGATCATTGACTCAACATTTTGGTGACCCCGACGTGATTTTTATTTTCGGTTTTTTTGGTTAAATATATTTAATTACTTCGTTCTATGCAAATAAAGTTGACAAAGTGTGAAGCAATTGGTTAAAAACGATGCATGATTAGCTGTACATTTTCGGTCGGTTCATTGTTGCTGCTGTGCTTTGTACTTTCATACAGACGTGTGTGTGTATGTCGTACCTATATACATACATGCAATTGTCGTTTACGCCACCAACACTTCGCTAGCGATAACATATGTACAGAACTAATTACTTGCAAATGTCTTGCTCCGGTTATTGACCGAAAATTTTAACCTTTGATCTACAGCTTTACACACTTATTTTGTACCGTATATTTCGCGAGTAATTACATACTGTAATTTTAACTTTATTTTCGGCAACTAAAATCTCGATTGAAACTTTACTGATCTGTGTGTTTGTGTGTGTGTAATCAAGTGCAATACCAAGTGAAAATAAGACAGCTTTTTACAAGCTAAAAGTACGGTCAATATATGAACATGCTTTAAGGACTGAAAAGGCTCTGAGCCCAGATAATCTGAGCTAAATGAGTGACGAGCAGTTGGATGCGCGCTTAGATTTAGTCAATAAAACTGAATCCACATTTACTCTCACTCATGATAGTTTGGAGGAGCTTGACTATGATGAGATTGGCAGCCCACTTCGAGATGAATTCGAGGAGTTGATCGTGTCTATAAAATCTGTAGTTGTACTAGAAATTCGAAAACGATAGCCATCAAGTGGACCTAGCTCTAAAAGCACCATGAGGCGAGAAGCCCTTATGGAAGGCGTGACAACGATTATCAACCACAGAAAGTCAAATGCACCACATCTCAAGTTGCCAGAGTTTAGCAGAGGTTATGCGGAATATGAGGATTTCTACTCGTTGTGTTCAACTATAATCGATCAGGATCGAGACCTAACTGATATTGAAAAGTTCCAGCATCTAAAGCTTTCCTTGAAAGGAGCAGCGTTGGAGACCCTTCGATCTTTAAAGATCACCAGTGCTAACTATGCTGTGGCAAAAGAATTATTTTAAAAACGATTTAATAACAAACGTTCAATATTTCAGGAACATATCGGAAAAATTTTGGGTCTTCAGAGAATAAAGTCTCCAAGCTGCGTGAGGTTTCAGATGTCGTCAACGCTAATATCCGGTCATTGCAGTCTCTGGGCAGCAAGGAGTAAATTGCTGATGCTACTACTACTCGTTGCTGCAGAAAATGGACGGTTCCACGCAATCTAAGTGGGAGGAAGTGACATCAGATGACCAGATTCCGTCGTCTGGACAGTTTACAGCATTTTTGGAAAAGCGCTGCCTCAAAATGGAAAATGTGGAACGCTCAGCTGCAGCACATGCAGTCGACTCTCAGGTGGGCAAGAACATAAAAACTAACTCCAGTAGAAAGTCACTGATTGCCACTAACACATCGTCCAGTGCTTGCGTCTGTTGCAACGCAACAAATCATCAGATATACACATGCGCTAAGTTTGCAGATTTATCGCCCCAGCTTCGTCTTACAGAAGCTAAGATATAAGCGTTATATTTGAATTGTCTATAAAAGGGACACCAATTGCGAAGTTGCAACTCTGGTGCCTGCAGAACATGTGGCAATAAGCATCATAGCCTATTGCATCTAAACTCGCAGTCTACAGTACCCCAATCACAAGGCTCTCTATCACAAACTGCACAACCCGCTAGCAACGCAACTTCATCAAATTCTACTTCTTGTTGGCTCAGAATTCTAGTCAAGATTTCGTTTTTCTTGCCACTGCGTTAGTTAATGTGAAAGATCGCTCTAGTCAGTGGATTCCATGCCGTGCTCTGCTCGACTCTGGGTCGCAGCTGCATATTATTACCTCCTTTCTTGCGCATCAACTGCAACTTCGCAGAAACAAATCGACTGCTGTGGTTTCTGGCCTTGGAGACAGCCACTTCCGGTCTGAAGGATACTCAGTTAATGTCAGTTTGATGTCTCGCACGTCTGAATTTTCTACAATTATTACGGCGCTAGTGGCTCCTGCCACAATCAACCAAATTTAACCGTAAGATCAGAAGGCTGGAATATACCCGGTAACATTCGTTTAGCCGGCCCAGAATTCTTCAGGTCTATAAAAATTGACTTGTTAATTGGAGCTAGCTTGTTAATTGATCTGCTTTGCGTTGGCCAAAATAAATTGTCCGGACAGTGAAATTATTGAAGACGAGACTCGTATAGATGAAATTGTGCGTCGATTTTGGGAAGTCGAGAGCTTTGATGATCCCAGTTCTAAGCTGACTAAGGAGGAACAGGATTGTGAAGCACATTTTGTTCAAAACTATTCACGTTTGCCGACAGGCGAATATTCGGTTCGCCTGCCAATGCAGACAAATCTGGAAATGCTTGGAGATTCGTACCAGCAAGCATATCGTAGTTTTCTAAATATTGAAAATAAACTAGAACGTCGTCCGCAATTGAAGGCTCAATACATCGCATTTATTTACGAATATTTTGAGCTAAATCATATGTCTCTTGTTGAAGTCGAGTCAACAAGTCTTTGCAAATATTTTCTACCTCATCACTGCGTATTTAAGGATGATAGCACATCAAAAAAATTGCGTTTAGTTTTTGATAAGTCTGCCAGTTCGACCTCAGGATATTCATTGAACGATTTACTCATGGCAGGACCCACACTACAGCCAAAGCTGTTCAACACATTGCTCCAGTTCAGAACATTTTTCTGTAGCAATGACTGGAGATATTTGCAAGATGTATCGCTGCATTAGGATGAACGAGTCTGACAGTTTCTTGCAGTGCATCTTGTGGCGTGACTCCCCGCATCAGGAGGTACAAATCTTCAAGCTTGGTACTGTCACCTACGGCACGAAACCAGCATCGTTTCTATCGGTTCGTGCCATGCAGCAACTTGCATCTGACGACAGAGCTTCATTTCCAATCGGATCGAAAATACTATTGCGTGATTTCTACGTTGACGATATGATCTCTGGTGGAGACTCCGCTCAAGAGGTTTTGGAAATAATGCGCCAAGTAACGTCTCTTTTGGATCGTGGGCGTTTTAAATTGACAAAATGGTGCTCAAATGATCCAGCTGTGTTGCAGCAAATACCAGACTCGGAAAAGGAGACATTCCTTAAATTTGATGATGGCAGTGACATCACCAAAACACTAGGTCTTGTTTGGGATCCAGTTTCAGATGACTTGCTGTTTTCGTTTTCGCCAAATCAGTTTTCTTGTAAGCCAAGCAAGCGCTCTGTTCTGTCTACAATTGCTCGATTCCATGACCCTCTCGGCCTCATTTGCCCTGCAATAACAAAGGCAAAAATCTTTTTGCAGCAGCTCTGGAGAGAAAAATTGGATTGGGACGAGAGTCTTCCCTCATCGCTGAACTCAGCTTGGCTCACCTTGTCAGCTGACTTTGGACGCACTCAACAGTTGCGATTTCCACGACTTACGCACGTGCCGAAGTGTGCTGTGGAGATTCATGGATTCTGTGACGCTTCTATTGATGCCTTCGGAGGATGCATTTATGTTGTAACTATGGCCGAAGGAAAGCGTACAGCCCAGCTCTTCTGTGCCAAGTCTCGTGTAGCCCCAGTAAAGACGCTAACGGTACCCAAATTGGAATTGTGTGGAGCAGTATATATCGCCCGACTCATGCGGGAACTTCGTGAAATGGATCTGTTTAGCTTTCCCTTTTATTGCTGGTCTGACTCGTCTGTAGTCCTATCATGGAAACGAGATGAGCCTTCTCGATTTCAAATATTCACGTCTAATCGAATCTATCTCATTCAAGATCTGACTAGTGAAATGGAATGGCGTTATGTACCCACTGCGGTTAACCCAGCTGACATTTTGTCAAGAGGAGCACTGCCCAGTGAGCTAATTGAATCTTCGCTTTGGGCGTATGGACCTGCGTTTCTCGCAATGAAATAAAATGAGTGGCCAGAATCCTGTCTTGCCGTGAAACCCTTGCCTGAACTGAGGAAAAAGGTTCTTATCTCAGTCATGGAGAAGGAAGACTTATCACTTAAGTCAAAATTCACCAAATCATGGGAAAAGCAACGGCATGTATTCGCATATGTGCAAAAATGTTGTCATCAGATCAGGGAACCAGGCCTCATTACGGAGATTGTGCATTCTGGTACACAGCTGCTCATCCGCACTATTCAGATGGCACACATTCGGCTCCAGTACTGGCGTATTGGTGGCCGTAAGACGGTTTCTGCTGCTGTGAACAAATGTGTAATCTGCTTTCGAGCCAAGCCTCGCCTGGCTGAGCACATCATGGCAGATCTCCCCAGGGATCGAGTAGTTGCGTTCATGGTAACTGGAATCGATTTTTGTGGACCATTCTTCCATAAGAGTGACGTCAGAAACAGACAACCGGTAAAATGCTATGTTTGCATCTTCATATGCTTTGCGACGAAGGCTGTTCACCTCGAGCTAGTCCAGGACTTATCCACATTTGCCTTTATTAGTGCATTGAGACGATTAATATTAACTCGTGGCAAGCAGTCTCGTATATGGTCAGACAATGCAACTAATTTTGTCGGCGCTAAGAATGAGTTGGAAGAACTACGACGTTTGTTCATGAGCAGCATTCATCAAGAAGCCGTTCTGGAGTTTTGTTTATTGGATAGCATTGAGTGGTGCTTTATTCCTCCCAGGTCGCCGCATTTTGGCGGTATCTGGGAAGCAGCAGTGAAGACGGCCAAATAAAATTTTTACCGATCTATAGGCTTGTCCCTGTTACCATTTGATGACTTGCGCACTCTAGTGTGTCACATTGCCGCGATCATTAATTCAAGACCTCTAGTTCCACTTTCAGAAAATCCTGCCGACCTTGATGTCTTTTCTCTCGCACACTTTTTGGGCACGGCTCCAATTGCCTTGTTTCCCGAGCTAGACATCACAGGGCTAAACTTCAGTCGTCTGGATCGCTGGCAGAGAGTATCGTACTACCAACAAGTCATCTGGAGCCGTTGGCGAAAGGAGTATCAAACTCTACTGAATCAGCGCTCGAAATGGCTCACCCCCGAGCCTGGTGTATTCGTCAACGATGTCGTTCTCGTCAAACACGAGAGCCTGCCACCTTTAAAATGGCCACTTGCTCGAGTGGTTGAATTAATCTGCGGAGCTGACGGCGTCGCACGAGTAGCTGTTATCAAGACTACCACAGGAACAACGAAGCGTGCTGTTCGTAAGCTATGCGTTCTACCTAAGCAAGATGATGTTGGAATCACTCGTCTTCCAACGGGGGGAGAATGTCGGGTTATGCGCATAGTCGACCGCCCAGCTGATCAACCATAAATAGTTAACGCAGCATACTCTCTTAAATTCAAAGCTTGCATCGTATTGCTTTGATCTTATGTTACATTTAACTTTCTCGTTGTAATCACTGTAATCAGGTGTCCGTCGTCTTCTGCTTCGGCGCACCTTACATTTTAGTGTCGATTTGCTCGCTATTGTCGTCGGTCCGGTTTTCGCTGGACCAACGTCTTCTTTATCATCGCCTGGCACTTGCTACTTCGAGCAAGCTGTCAAATTACAAACATTTAAAAACATTGTTAATGTTAAGTGAAGTGCCGTGCATGGCCAAATATATATTTAAAGAAATTTTGTCGACCTTTTTAGACCCCGTACTTAAAAAAAGTACAGGGGTACTCTCAGGGATCTCAGAGACTATAAGAGCTAAAGACACCAAATTTGGTATGTAGCTTTGTCTATATTGCAAGCAGATCAAGTTTGTTTCAGAAATCGGCCACGCCCACTTTACCGCCCAAAAATCGACATAGAAAATTTCATATCCATATTAAAAGAGCACTTTAAATGCTAGAGCCACCAAAATTGGTATGTAGGTTCCTCTATATTGCAAGCAGATCAAGTTTGTTTCAGAACTCGGCCACGCCCCCTTAATCGCCCAAAAATCGACATAGAAAATTTCATATCCATATTAAAAGAGCAGTTTAAATGCTGAAGACTCCAAAATTGGTATGTAGATTCCTCTATATTCCAAGCAGATCAAGTTTGTTTCAGAATTCGGCCACGCCCCCTTTAACCCCCTAAAATTGACATCGAGAATTTCATATCCAAATTATAAGGCAATTTAAAAGCTAGAGATTTAAGAATTTGCACGGACGAAGAGAAAAGTGTCATAGATTTTTGTTAGTTTCGATGCATTGGCAGTAATTAAGATTTGAATAATTTGAAAACATGAAAATTGAATAAACATATTATATAACAAATTGGCCTCCTATACATAATGGGCTTCTGTGGCGTAGTGTGCCGAGTTGCAGCACTCTTGATATGGTTAGTCATCCGATCGTGAGCTCAAACCCTGGCTGGGACATATGTTTTTTAATTCAATAATTTTGCATTGAAATTCAATATGTATTTATTAATGCTATGATAACTTATAACATTTAATGTTAACAAACGTTTTTAAAATTATGAAATAGAGTCCTGTAAAACCAATATAGAAATTTGGCGACTTGCACGCAATGCGATGTGTGGCTCAATGGGTTGAGCCACCGAAGTTTTAAATTTTCTTTAAAACAGCAGTGAAGACGGCCAAATAAAATTTTTACCGATCTATAGGCTTGTCCCTGTTACCATTTGATGACTTGCGCACTCTAGTGTGTCACATTGCCGCGATCATTAATTCAAGACCTCTAGTTCCACTTTCAGAAAATCCTGCCGACCTTGATGTCTTTTCTCTCGCACACTTTTTGGGCACGGCTCCAATTGCCTTGTTTCCCGAGCTAGACATCACAGGGCTAAACTTCAGTCGTCTGGATCGCTGGCAGAGAGTATCGTACTACCAACAAGTCATCTGGAGCCGTTGGCGAAAGGAGTATCAAACTCTACTGAATCAGCGCTCGAAATGGCTCACCCCCGAGCCTGGTGTATTCGTCAACGATGTCGTTCTCGTCAAACACGAGAGCCTGCCACCTTTAAAATGGCCACTTGCTCGAGTGGTTGAATTAATCTGCGGAGCTGACGGCGTCGCACGAGTAGCTGTTATCAAGACTACCACAGGAACAACGAAGCGTGCTGTTCGTAAGCTATGCGTTCTACCTAAGCAAGATGATGTTGGAATCACTCGTCTTCCAACGGGGGGAGAATGTCGGGTTATGCGCATAGTCGACCGCCCAGCTGATCAACCATAAATAGTTAACGCAGCATACTCTCTTAAATTCAAAGCTTGCATCGTATTGCTTTGATCTTATGTTACATTTAACTTTCTCGTTGTAATCACTGTAATCAGGTGTCCGTCGTCTTCTGCTTCGGCGCACCTTACATTTTAGTGTCGATTTGCTCGCTATTGTCGTCGGTCCGGTTTTCGCTGGACCAACGTCTTCTTTATCATCGCCTGGCACTTGCTACTTCGAGCAAGCTGTCAAATTACAAACATTTAAAAACATTGTTAATGTTAAGTGAAGTGCCGTGCATGGCCAAATATATATTTAAAGAAATTTTGTCGACCTTTTTAGACCCCGTACTTAAAAAAAGTACAGGGGTACTCTCAGGGATCTCAGAGACTATAAGAGCTAAAGACACCAAATTTGGTATGTAGCTTTGTCTATATTGCAAGCAGATCAAGTTTGTTTCAGAAATCGGCCACGCCCACTTTACCGCCCAAAAATCGACATAGAAAATTTCATATCCATATTAAAAGAGCACTTTAAATGCTAGAGCCACCAAAATTGGTATGTAGGTTCCTCTATATTGCAAGCAGATCAAGTTTGTTTCAGAACTCGGCCACGCCCCCTTAATCGCCCAAAAATCGACATAGAAAATTTCATATCCATATTAAAAGAGCAGTTTAAATGCTGAAGACTCCAAAATTGGTATGTAGATTCCTCTATATTCCAAGCAGATCAAGTTTGTTTCAGAATTCGGCCACGCCCCCTTTAACCCCCTAAAATTGACATCGAGAATTTCATATCCAAATTATAAGGCAATTTAAAAGCTAGAGATTTAAGAATTTGCACGGACGAAGAGAAAAGTGTCATAGATTTTTGTTAGTTTCGATGCATTGGCAGTAATTAAGATTTGAATAATTTGAAAACATGAAAATTGAATAAACATATTATATAACAAATTGGCCTCCTATACATAATGGGCTTCTGTGGCGTAGTGTGCCGAGTTGCAGCACTCTTGATATGGTTAGTCATCCGATCGTGAGCTCAAACCCTGGCTGGGACATATGTTTTTTAATTCAATAATTTTGCATTGAAATTCAATATGTATTTATTAATGCTATGATAACTTATAACATTTAATGTTAACAAACGTTTTTAAAATTATGAAATAGAGTCCTGTAAAACCAATATAGAAATTTGGCGACTTGCACGCAATGCGATGTGTGGCTCAATGGGTTGAGCCACCGAAGTTTTAAATTTTCTTTAAAACTAGGTCGTGGGTTCGATTCCCGGCTCCAACAACATTTTTTTTTTGCGGGTTCGACTCCCGGCTGGGAAAAATTGTTTTAAGGTGATTTTTTAGCTATTTTTAATTTTTTTGTATTATCAAATTTTAAAACTTTTTTTAAAATTATTATTTAATAATGTTGTATTGACATATTAAGCATCGAATACCTGTTAAATAATTTTATTTAAATAATAATATATTGGCAGTTATATAAGTAAATGTTGTGTTAGAATTCTATGTAAATTTAATGTTATTTACATTTACTAAGTAAATTCATGTTTTTAATAAATTTAATTTAATTAATTTAATTTAATTATAATTTATCTTTTTGATTCAAATATATTATAAAACTAAATTTTGAACTTTAATTATGTTACTATATGAATTAAGTGTTGGTTAATTTATTTATTACAACATTTTGCATGTTAAACGTGTAGTTTTAGTTTTATCTCTGTTAATGTTTTACATATGCTTCACAAGACCAAATAATAATGTTAAGCTAGAAACTTCTTTTGTTTTGTCGTGTGCTTAAATATGTATGTATATATGCACTTAACAGATCTTAGAATAGTGTATATGGCTGTCTCGCTCTCCCTAATGCTTTACGCATATCTATGTCTATTTGACTTTACATTGGCTCTTCTTCAATTTTTTTTGCGTGTTGTCTTCGAGTGATTTTGAAATTGACTTTGCGATTTAACGAGAGTAACTTAATTAGATAAATGGTGCGACTAGTGTTCATAAATAATGTTTAACAGAAGACCCTATTAAGGCAAATAAGCTATAAGTTATTTTAAGTATATTTTAAATATTATTTGATTTTTAGCAGTGGTTGCTTTGGGTAGTAAGTACGGGGTCTCCGACAGTCGAGTATGCTCGACTGTAGCACCGTCCGACTAGTTTTTTATTTATATAACTAATTTGGCTATCCGGGTTCGTTCAAAAACTAGCCCAATACAGCTAATGAAAAAGATCATTGGCTCAACAGCCTCTGTAATTAGAAATATCTGACTTACCACCTTTTTTGTGGAGGAGAATGATATAAGATTCTTTCCAAAGGTATGGAAAGATTGAAGTTTCAAGGGATAGATTAAAAAGCTTATGCAACGGAGCAGCTAAAGAAGAACAGCATTCCTTAAGTAGACAACTAGGAATGTTGTCTGGCCCAGGAGCGAAAGAAGATTTTAAAGAGCTAATAGAAGAGATTATATTGTTATAGGAAATAAAGGGAGCAAATATAGTGTTAGATTGAAAAATAGAATATGGATAAGTTGAGTTGGAAGTGGAGATTGGAGAGTAGGTGGATTGAAAAAAGTTAGCAAATAGTTCAGCGGCTGCGGAGTCGTTGCCAGCAATATCTGTCCCAAGAAAAAAAGAGGAAGGTAAACTGGAGGATTTACGCTTCAAGTTAACAAATTTATAAAATTGTTTAGGGTCACGGGAAAACTGTCTTTTGCAACGAGTTAGATAGTTCTCGTAGCATAGCGAGTTTACATTGGCAAAGTCCGACTTGGCCACTTTATACTTAGACCAGTCGAGACTTGAACCTGACTTCTTATATTTTTTAAAATATTTAGATTTAATATTCCTTAAATAAGAAAGTCTAGGTGTAAACCAAGGAGGCTTTATAGAACCAGACGATGGAATATAATTTGGAATGCACACATCTAAGAGTGCATTTAGGGTCTCATAGAAAGAACTAAGAGCAATATCGATGTCAGTCGCTTTTTCTAAAAAGCACCAGTCGGTAGCAAGGATAAGTTCATTAAGCAATGAATAACTTCCCTTGCGAAAACAACGACGAGGTGATTGATGACATAATAAAGGTTGACTAAAAGGTTTAGAGATTGAGATAGAAATTTCTATAGTAGGATGATGTAAGTCTTCAGGGATACTTAATGGGGATGACCTAGAGACGGCAGTATTTGCGAAGTCATTAATAAAAACTAGATCGAGAATTCGATCATTATGATTTCTTATTGAGTTCATTTGAAACAACGAGAGATCAAGCATGTTATCTAAGAAAATATCTTGATTTAAGGGAATAAGGTAATTTGTGCTAATAAAAAGTGACCAAGAAATTTTAGGCAAATTAAAATCACCTAGCACAATAAATAAGTCGTTATCTTTAACTTTATGGTTAATTTCTTCAATACAGGCAAAATGTTGCAAGTATACTGAAGGAGTAGCTCTTGGAGGGATATAAGAGCAGGTGATAAAAATTGATCGAGTTGAAAAAGTTACTTTGACAGCAACAATCTCAATATCAGTAGTCACATTAAAAGAAATGCGTTCTGACTGAAGAGCCGAACTAGTAGCAATAAGAACGCCACCACTTCGAGTCGGTCGATCATATCTATATAAAAGGTAGTTACTTGACATAACTTCAGAATCAGACACTGTAGGAGTTAACCAAGTTTCTGACAATGCAATTATATCAGAATCAAAGGACATACTACTCAAATATAGATTTTTGTGCTTAGTAAGGAGGCCTCTAACATGTTGGTAATGAATACAGGCGAAATCGGGCCGCAGGTATAGTTTCTTGAAGCCGTACTGGCGGGGTCCTGTAGTTGGAGCTGCCGGCAGTAAGAGAAATAGGCAAGGGTTCACTATGCCTTTTGGGCTTAAACTCATGAACAATCATATGTTGTGGCCAAAATTTTGGATCACAAATGACAGAAAATTAGTCATGAGGGACACTAGTTTTGAAAGGTTCTATTTCGCGAGCAGTGGAAAAATTAAATTTAGTGATTGAGACACTAGCAGAAATTTTGCTATAAATGTGTGCCGCTACAGATTCACAAGTAGTTTCCGAGGATAACCTGGACACAAATACTTGCTTACGAGGAGCAACAACATTTAATATAGGGACCTGAGATGTAAAGACAGCTACGTTATCAGTAGTATTGTTAGGCATTGCATTGCGAGGAGGTCTACCCTTCTGACTCGAACCAGTCCGCATCAGGTTGTGAGTTAAATTTATATTGGCTAAGCAGATAAAAACTAGCCATTTTGTTAAGTTTTATGAATTTGCAACTCGATACATATTGAACAAGACCATTTCACTGCACCACATTCCTCTTTAGAAACGGCAATGATCTTATCACATTGTGGACCTGAAAGTCCAGCACATTTGGCATGCATTAGATTATCACACAACCAACAATTAATAAATCTCGGTTGATCAAGACCATCGGCACACTTAATAGTGCAGTTTTTCTTACAGCACGACATATTTCCAACAGGGGTTAAAGATAAATAATTAGGTCGAATAGGCAGAATTGCGCACGTAAATAGAGCGGGAGGCACTCAAATGAAGCTCTAAGCAAGAGAGCAAAATACAAAAACAATTTGCTGTGAGAGCGCGCTGCTAAACAAAACGAAATGCAGCAGCGAGCACACACACAAACAAATGTATTAAGATGTGCGAAGCGCCAAAACTGAGATAAGGAGATGTAAACACAAACAAAAACAATCGCTGTGCTTACAATAACAACAAACTTGTGTGAGCGAGGTGTAAAGCAATAGCCGAAAAAAGAATCTAAAGATTTAAGGGAAAATGCAAAACTAAGTTTAGCAAAAATAAAATGCTATTTATTTTTACCACAATGCACAAATGATTCAATTTACACAGCAAGTCGATAGCTAGTTCACTTTTGCACAATTTTAGATGATAAGATATTAAAGCGGTGCGTTATTATTCACAAAAAATGATGAACGTTTACGAGCCAAATTAAAACACGTCTGTTTCGCTTAAGCAAAGAACTCTCTCTGAGTATATAGTTGACCGATTTCAACCACATCAAATTGATTTCCTGTGAGTTTGGTTAGGACATCTCAAAATACACAAACAATTTTCATACTAAAGGTCATGCCGCTCTACAAGAAAGTCATCAAAATCGACAAAAACATGGCTTGATATAAAATTTTATTATATCACCGGTTCTCCATAGATTTCAATGAATTATATCTTACACGACGGTCAATTAATGTAGCTTTGCAAAAAAAAAATTAAAACCCCAGATCAGATTTTTTATCGAGTTTTCCATGAATTTAAAAAAAAAAAACTAAAAAAAAAGCTAAAAAAAAAGCTTAAAAAAAACAAAGTTTTCTTAATTCAAAAATTAATAGATCTAAAACTACTGACTTCAATCTTAGACTGTGTATGGATGAATTATAGGTATATTCATTAGCTTTCAAAAAAAGTAAAGCTTTTGAATATAGGTTTTGGCATTCGGGTGTAATGATGACATGGCGTACCTCTAAAAAATGGCATTAAAGAAATAGCCAAATTTCAAAAAATTCTAAAAAAAAAAATTCTGCCATAGAAAAAAAAAAAAAATGTTTTTCGGTGTTTGGGGCCTCAAATCTATCCAAAAAAGTCGGTTTGGTCTTTGAATAGTGAATAGGTTGAATAGTGTAATCACGGTTATACAGTGTAACATCGCAGTAAAATTATAAACAAAACATAATTGGCCCACGACGGTGAACAATAAAACAAATAAACAAACCAATTCGCGTCGGCCGTGTAATGCCAAATCATCGCCAGAAGCCCTGTGATTGCTTGGACTGCAAAGGGAAAGTTGCTGCTGGACTTATGAGCACTAATTACATCACAGAGGTATTGTGCTAAAAATTGAATGGTCAATGAATATCAATTAACTTTATCTTTGATTCGGTGGTAAGTGAAGCACGTCCCTTTCAATTCTTGGCACTGTAGTACAAATAGTAGAGCTTGGCATTATTACTAACAAATTGCATGATTATTTATTAATTTGTAATTAATTTATATCATCTTGAATGCAAAACTTGTTGTTAATAATAGCTGTTCTGGCACCTCTTCACTCTCGCACACACACACACGCACACTTGAACTGCACTTTCTGCACAGTCAGCACATACATACATACGTGCTAGCAACTGCAATCGGTGTTCTATTTGGTTTTCGATTCAAGTGACGCTCGCTCCCCTACGATTGGTTGGGCATATTCGGTCTTTCAGATCGTTTGCCACAAAGGGCTTTTCGCATTATCGATTATTGATGAGTTCAGTGGGAACCATTAGTAATATAAACTAGCACCCCTACACCTGTTATTTGAGCATATTAGTTCTAATAATAAATAAAAAATGTATATAATTATTTTTATTTTATTTTTTTTACTTAATTATTTTTTGTACAAATAAAAAAATATTATATAAGAATAAATTTAAAAATGGGACCTGAAGACCAGAAAAAATCAATTTCGTCTCTCGAAGAGTTAAAATCAAAAAACCAGGGGCCTACCAGAAATATAAATAAATATATATATAATAAAATATAAATCCTAAATAAATATATTGAAAAAGCAAGTCAATTACAGGCTAAAATTGACGAATTGATTGATGATGATGAGGATAGTGCAGAATTAGAAGAAATGTGCATTGTGACAAAGGCAGATCTTCTTTCTCTAATTACTGCTCTTAAAACTTCAAGTGCTGACAATACGACTGTAGCATCTGTTTCTAGATCATCTCAGTCTCGTCTTCCAAAATTATCATTGCCGAAGTTTAGTGGAAAATATTCGGAGTATAAAAATTTCATCAGTCTGTTTGAAACTTTGGTTCTTAACGATGATTCGATTCCAGTCATAGACAAGTTTAATCACTTGATCTCTTGTCTCTCAGGTGCTGCTCTAGGAACTGTCGCAGCATTTCCAGTCAACGAGTTCAATTATGAGAAAGCAAGAGCAGGTTTAAAAAGCGTTTATGACAACGACTGCATTATCTTCAATGACCATATTTCAGCGTTGTTCAGTCTGCCCAAAATTGCATCACCTTCAGCATCTGCTTTACGAAGCATTATCGACACAGTGTCAGCTGTGTATGGGTCATTGCTGTCGATTGGCGATGACAAAAAGATTTCGAATGCTATGCTTATTTATCTCGATATGAACAAAGTGGATCCAGCGACAAAGAAATCATGGGAAGAACAACTTGAATACGAGAGGCTTCAGTCTTGGGAAGATTGTCAGAAGGTTTTGAATCGCAGATGTCAGCAGATGTTTGCTGGAGAGTCTGCCAGACCAGTACCAGAAGAGAAGCCAAGTCAAGCTCGACATAATCGGACCTCATTTTCGTGTTCTGCGTCTCAAGCCCCATCAGAAGTACAAAGGTGTGTGTACTGCAACTCGGAAAGCCATTCAATTGGAAATTGTGCTTCGTTCTCCTCGACATCAGTCGCACAGTGGTTTGAGTTCGCAAAGTCAGCCCCCTTATGTATAAACTGCCTTAAAAAGGGTTATACTGTGCCAAGGTGCAAAACAGCAAAGTGTAGAGTTTGTAGTCGTTCCCATCATACGCTCCTCCACAGATATACAGCTGTTAGTGACAGTCCAGCGTTACCATCACCACCAAATACTATAACTTCCAGTCCAGATAATCCTTCCACGTCGCATTCAATGCATGCGACGGCATTAGAGAAGGTAATATTGGCTACTTCCATCGTAAGTGTTCAAACAAAAAGCGGGGAACACATATTAGCTCGAGTGCTGCTCGACTCTGGTTCCCAAACATACTTTGTAACTGAAGAGCTTTCACAACGATTGCAGATACGCAGGGAAGAGGCATGTATCAGCTTTCTAGGAATTGGTGAAGCCAATTCTCAAGTCAAGAAAAAGATAAATACGGTAATGAAGTCGCGAGTAAATTGCAGCGAGCGGCTGGAAAATTCCTAAGAACCTGCAATTAGCAGATCCTTATTTTTATAAACCACAAAAAATAGATATGTTGATTGGAGCTGATACATTTTTCAAACTGCTATCTATCGGTCAGATAAAGCAAGGTCCAAATTGTCCGATTTTACAAAAGACCCTTCTGGGTTGGATTGTTTCGGGGCGGTATACTATAAACGCGTCGAACAGCCAAGAAAAAGTGGTCAATTTAAGCTGTCAAGAGGATTCGATAGCTTCCATAGACAGCACGTTACAAAAATTCTGGTCACTGGAAATTCTCCCATCTCCAAAAATGGTTATGTATCCAGAACAACAATTGTGTGAGAAGCATTTTGCCAACCATGTGATATGTCGACCATCAGGACGTTTCGAAGTTGGGCTGCCGTTTAAATCTGATCCTAAGGTCTGGGCAGTTCATTTGAAGTAGCCAAACGACGTTTCTTGTCAATCGAGAGAAGATTAGCCCGAGATGACCAGCTAAGGATAATGTACGTGGAATTCATGGAAGAATACATTTCGTTAGAGCACATGACAGAAATTGATAATAAAATACCGAACGCACCTCAATTTTTCATTTCGCATCAGTGCGTATTGCGACCTCAAAGTACGTCCACAAAGTTGCGAGTTGTCTTTGATGCGTCATGTAAGACGTCTACTCAGATTGCGTTGAATGACATCCTGATGGTCGGCCCTACGATCCAGGAGGAGCTGTATTCTACTCTACTCCGCTTCCGGTTAAATAAGTATGCGCTAACCGCGGATATTAAAAAGATGTATCGCCAAGTAATGGTAAACGAAGCGGACAGACAGTTTCAGCTCATAGTTTGGAGGAGAGATCCGTGTGAGTCTTTGAAAATTTTTGCATTAAATACCGTAACATATGGCACAGCGCTCATAAATGTACGAGCAACAAAGCGGAACATTATGTCGGTGACGTCAAAGTTATTTGATTAAAGGGAAAGATCTTACTGCAAGAGCTTTGGTTATTAAAACTAGACTGGGATGAATCGATTTCAATGAATGTGGAAACCGAGTGGGAAGCTCTGAAACAAACTTTGTCAGATATACAAAAAGTATCTGTGCCACGGTTTGTACATATTGAGCCAATGTTACCGGTTCAAATTCATGCCTTTTGCCGATGCTTCGATGAGAGCATATGGTGCATGTATTTATGTACGTTGTTTGACTGCAGAAGGTTTCAAGGTGTCATTGTTGACCTCCAAATCTAGAGTAGCGCCGCTCAAGACCAAATCGCTCCCAAGGCTTGAGTTATGTGCAGCTCACCTTCTAGCAGAACTTTTTCATCGAGTCAAGCCGTGGATTAAGGCTCCGATTGAACGCATTGTGTTCTGGTCAGACTCGGAAATAACGCTCTATTGGATTCGGTCACATCCCTCATCATTGTCTACATTCGTGTCGAATAGAGTGGCCGAAATTCAAGAGTGGACAGAGAACGCAACGTGTAGGCATGTCCCAACAAAGCAGAACCCAGCAGATATTGTATCTAGAGGTTGTGACGTTAACGAGTTGATGGAGTCAATCTGGATGACTGGTCCGTCATTTCTATTGGAACCAGAAGTAGAGTGGCCTGTGAACCCCCATTTCTTATTGTCGACAGAGGTTCTGGAGATGGACTCGAAAATCGGCTGTTGGGTTAACTGTTCAAGAAAGAAAGTAGAGTTGCTGGAAATCATTGAAGCATACTCGTCACACCTGAGACTGCTGAGAGTGTTCGCTTATATGCTCCGATTTGTTCGAAAATGCAAAGAGAAAACAATCCAGTTTGAAAATATTCCATCTGTACTTGAACTCAAGGAGGCATTTCAGAAAATAGTTGAAATTATCCAATAGCATGTGTCGGGTTATGCGCATAGTCGACCGCCCAGCTGATCAACCATAAATAGTTAACGCAGCATACTCTCTTAAATTCAAAACTTGCTTCGTATTGCTTTGATCTTATGTTACATTTAACATTCTCGTTGTAATCACTGTAATCAGGTGTCCGTCGTCTTCTGCTTCGGCGCACCTTACATTTTAGTGTCGACTTGCTCGCTATTGTCGTCGGTCCGATATTCGCCGGACCAACGTTTTCTTTATTACAAACATTTAAAAACATTGTTAATATAAAGTGAAGTGCCGTGCGTGGCCAAATATATATTTAAAGAAATTTTTTTATTTAACTAATTTGGCTATCCGGGTTCGTTCAAAAACTTGCCCAATACAGCTAATGAAAAAGATCATTGACTCAACATTTTGGTGACCCCGACGTGATTTTTATTTTCGGTTTTTTTGGTTAAATATATTTAATTACTTCGTTCTATGCAAATAAAGTTGACAAAGACAAAAACGATGCATGATTAGCTGTACATTTTCGGTCGGTTCATTTTTGCTGCTGTGCTTTGTACTTTCATACAGACGTGTGTGTGTATGTCGTACCTATATACATACATGCAATTGTCGTTTACGCCACCAACACTTCGCTAGCGATAACATATGTACAGAACTAATGACTTGCAAATGTCTTGCTCCGGTTATTGACCGAAAATTTTAACCTTTGATCTACAGCTTTACACACTTATTTTGTACCGTATATTTCGCGAGCACTTACATACTGTAATTTTAACTTTATTTTCGGCAACTAAAATCTCGATTGAAACTTTACTGATCTGTGTGTTTGTGTGTGTGTAATCAAGTGCAATACCAAGTGAAAATAAGACAGCTTTTTACAAGCTAAAAGTACGGTCAATATATGAACATGCTTTAAGGACTGAAAAGGCTCTGAGCCCAGATAATCTGAGCAAAATGAGTGACGAGCAGTTGGATGCGCGCTTAGATTTAGTCAATAAAACTGAATCCACATTTACTCTCACTCATGATAGTTTGGAGGAGCTTGACTATGATGAGATTGGCAGCCCACTTCGAGATGAATTCGAGGAGTTGATCGTGTCTATAAAATCTGTAGTTGTACTAGAAATTCGAAAACGATAGCCATCAAGTGGACCTAGCTCTACAAGCACCATGAGGCGAGAAGCCCTTATGGAAGGCGTGACAACGATTATCAACCACAGAAAGTCAAATGCACCACATCTCAAGTTGCCAGAGTTTAGCAGAGGTTATGCGGAATATGAGGATTTCTACTCGTTGTTTTGAACTATAATCGATCAGGATCCAGACCTAACTGATATTGAAAAGTTCCAGCATCTAAAGCTTTCCTTGAAAGGAGCAGCGTTGGAGACCCTTCGATCTTTAAAGATCACCATTGCTAACTATGCTGTGGCAAAAGAATTATTTTAAAAACGATTTAATAATCAATATTTCAGGAACATATCGGAAAAATTTTGGGTCTTCAGAGAATAAAGTCTCCAAGCTGCGTGAGGTTTCAGATGTCGTCAACGCTAATATCCGGTCATTGCAGTCTCTGGGCAGCAAGGAGTAAATTGCTGATGCTACTACTACTCGTTGCTGCAGAAAATGGACGGTTCCACGCAATATAAGTGGGAGAAAGTGACATCAGATGACCAGATTCCGTCGTCTGGACAGTTTACAGCATTTTTGGAAAAGCGCTGCCTCAAAATGGAAAATGTGGAACGCTCAGCTGCAGCACATGCAGTCGACTCTCAGGTGGGCAAGAACATAAAAACTAACTCCAGTAGAAAGTCACTGATTGCCACTAACACATCGTCCAGTGCTTGCGTCTGTTGCAACGCAACAAATCATCAGATATACACATGCGCTAAGTTTGCAGATTTATCGCCCCAGCTTCGTCTTACAGAAGCTAAGATATAAGCGTTATATTTGAATTGTCTATAAAAGGGACACCAATTGCGAAGTTGCAACTCTGGTGCCTGCCGAACATGTTGCAATAAGCATCATAGCCTATTGCATCTAAACTCGCAGTCTACAGTACCCCAAAAACAAGGCTCTCTGTCACAAACTGCACAACCCGCTAGCAACGCAACTTCATCAAATTCTACTTCTTGTTGGCTCAGAATTCTAGTCAAGATTTCGTTTTTCTTGCCACTGCGTTAGTTAATGTGAAAGATCGCTCTAGTCAGTGGATTCCATGCCGTGCTCTGCTCGACTCTGGGTCGCAGCTGCATATTATTACCTCCTTTCTTGCGCATCAACTGCAACTTCGCAGAAACAAATCGACTGCTGTGGTTTCTGGCCTTGGAGACAGCCACTTCCGGTCTGAAGGATACTCAGTTAATGTCAGTTTGATGTCTCGCATGTCTGAATTTTCTACAATTATTACGGCGCTAGTGGCTCCTGCCACAATCAACCAAATTTAACCGTAAGATCAGAAGGCTGGAATATACCCGGTAACATTCGTTTAACCGGCCCAGAATTCTTCAGGTCTATAAAAATTGACTTGTTAATTGGAGCTAGCTTGTTAATTGACCTGCTTTGCGTTGGCCAAATTAAATTGTCCGGAGGTTTACCAATTCTACAAATGACTCGGTTAGACTGGATTGTCACGGGAAGAGCAAAGATTCCCTGGAATATGGTTGTGTTAGGAATTCAATCCACTGACAGTGAAATTATTGAAGACGAGACTCGTATAGATGAAATTGTGCGTCGATTTTGGGAAGTCGAGAGCTTTGATGATCCCAGTTCTAAGCTGACTAAGGAGGAACAGGATTGTGAAGCACATTTTGTTCAAAACTATTCACGTTTGCCGACAGGCGAATATTCGGTTCGCCTGCCAATGCAGACAAATCTGGAAATGCTTGGAGATTCGTACCAGCAAGCATATCGTAGTTTTCTAAATCTTGAAAATAAACTAGAACGTCGTCCGCAATTGAAGGCTCTCTTGTTGAAGTCGAGTCAACAAGTCTTTGAAAATATTTTCTACCTCATCACTGCGTATTTAAGGATGATAGCACATCAAAAAAATTGAGTTTCGTTTTTGATAAGTCCGCCAGTTCGAACTCAGGATATTCATTGAACGATTTACTCATGGCAGGACCCACACTACAGCCAAAGCTGTTCAACACATTGCTCCAGTTTAGAACATTTTTCTGTAGCAATGACTGGAGATATTTGCAAGATGTATCGCTGCATTAGGATGAACGAGTCTGACAGTTTCTTGCAGTGCATCTTGTGGCGTGACTCCCCGCATCAGGAGGTACAAATCTTCAAGCTTGGTACTGTCAACTTGCATCTGACGACAGAGCTTCATTTCCAATCGGATCGAAAATACTATTGCGTGATTTCTACGTTGACGATATGATCTCTGGTGGAGACTCCGCTCAAGAGGTTTTGGAAATAATGCACCAAGTAACGTCTCTTTTGGATCGTGGGCGTTTTAAATTGACAAAATGGTGCTCATATGATCCAGCTGTGTTGCAGCAAATACCAGACTCGGAAAAGGAGACATTTCTTAAATTTGATGATGGCAGTGACATCACCAAAACACTAGGTCTTGTTTGGGATCCAGTTTCAGATGACTTGCTGTTTTCGTTCTCGCCAAATCAGTTTTCTTGTAAGCCAAGCAAGCGCTCTGTTCTGTCTACAATTGCTCGATTCCATGACCCTCTCGGCCTCATTTGCCTTGCAATAACAAAGGAAAAAATCTTTTTGCTGCAGCTCTGGAGAGAAAAATTGGATTGGGACGAGAGTCTTTTCTCATCGCTGAACTCAGCTTGGCTCACCTTGTCAGCTGACCTTGGACGCACTCAACAGTTGCGATTTCCACGACTTCATGGATTCTGAAGAACTTCGTGAAATGGATCTTTTTAGCTGTCCCTTTTATTTCTGGTCTGACTCGTCTGTAGTCCTATCATGGATACGAGATGAGCCTTCTCGATTTCAAATATTCACGTCTAATCGAATCTCTCTCATTCAAGATCTGACTAGTGAAATGGAATGGCGTTATGTACCCACTGCGGCTAACCCAGCTGACATTTTGTCAAGACGACCACTGCCCATGAGCTAATTGAATCATCGCTTTGGGCGCATGGACCTACGTTTCTCGCAAATGAGTTGCCAAAATCCTGTCTTGCCGTGAAATCCTTGCCTGAACTGAGGAAAAAGGTTCTTATCTCAGTCATGGAGAAGGAAGACTTATCACTTAAGTCAAAATTCACCAAATCATGGGAAAAGCAACGGCATGTATTCGCATATGTGCAAAAATTTTGTCATCGGATCAGGGAACCAGGCGGAGATTGCGCATTCTGGTACACAGCTGCTCATCCGCACTATTCAGATGGCACACTTGCTGGACGACTATCAAAGGCTAAAAAAAGGAAAACAAGTAAAGGCATCTAGCTAACTGGCTTCGCTTCCACCGTTCGTTGATGATTTTGGCCTCATTCGTGTCGGCGGGCGCTTGAAGAATTCGGCATCAAACTTTGAGGATCAGCATCAGTGATACTATCAAGGCAGCATCCATTAACGCGAGTAATGACAATGCACTATCATATCCGCACGTTGCATTCTGGACCTCGCTCTCTACTGGCCCACATTCGGCTCCAGTACTGGCCTATTGGTGGCCGTAAGACGGTTTCTGCTGCTGTGAACAAATGTGTAATCTGCTTTCGAGCCAAGCCTCGCCTGGCTGAGCACATCATGGCAGATCTCCCCAAGGATCGAGTAGTTGGGTCCCAAACGTTCATGGTAACTGGAATCGATTTTTGTGGACCATTCTTCCATAAGAGTGAATTCAGAAACAGACAACCGGTAAAATGCTATGTTTGCATCTTCATATGCTTTGCGACGAAGGCTGTTCACCTCGAGCTAGTCCAGGACTTATCCACATCTGCCTTTATTAGTGCATTGAGACGATTAATATTAACTCGTGGCAAGCAGTCTCGTATACGGTCAGACAATGCAACTAATTTTGTCGGCGCTAAGAATGAGTTGGAAGAACTACGACGTTTGTTCATGAGCAGCATTCATCAAGAAGCCGTTCTGGAGTTTTGTTTATTGGATAGCATTGAGTGGTGCTTTATTCCTCCCAGGTCGCCGCATTTTGGCGGTATCTGGGAAGCAGCAGTGAAGACGGCCAAATACAATTTTTACCGATCTATAGGCCCGTCCCTGTTACCATTTGATGACTTGCGCACTCTAGTGTGTCACATTGCCGCGATCATTAATTCAAGAGTAGTATAAAAATGCGGGTTCTGGGACAAATTGGGAGTGGGCGCGATCAATCACTGTCAAAGACCTGACAAAATTTTGACAGCTTAAATAATTAGTGATTGATTGATCGATGAAAAGTGTGGGAAAGAGGGGGGATCGTGGTCAAAACTGTGGGAAAAAAGGGGGAGCCGAGGGTCGAATCGTGGGAAAAAGGGGGAAAAATGTTCAAATCAATTTTTCGTGTGCGAGTATGTGTCAGGTGAGTTTGATTGATCTGTCATTAGCGATGTTCGAATTAGGGAGATGTGATTGTAATATATGATCGTGTGCGAGTATGTGACAGGTGAGTTTGATTGATCTATCACCTCTTGATGCTCAAAATTAGGGGATGCTATTGTAATGCATTGTAATGTCTTTTGTATACATTGGTGTTCTGCGTTGCTATGAGTAAGCAAGTGGTGGGCACGTGTTGGGCATGGTTCAGGCACAGGGCCGGCGCCGGGACGTCCCCTGTCAATCAAAGCAATGTTTGGGCATGTTGCAGTAAGATAATTGAATGGGAATTTTGGATCTGTGAACCATGACATGAAACCTGTTCCCATGAAACCTGTTCTAGTTGCTTATGATCTTGGTATTTTGTTTCGATGACTTTTGAAATTAAACCTACTCCCATTGGCTTACATTGATATGTTGTTTCTGTGACCCTTGGCATGAAACCTGTTCTCGTTAGTTTTGATCTTGGTATTTTGTTTCTGTGACCCTTGACATGAAACCTGTTCTCATTGGTTTTTAACTTGTTGTAACAGGTATTAGACTCAACCCACACCTTTTCCAACACTATAGACAATAGAACTCACACACATTTTCCAGAACTATAGACAGTAGACCTGCCCCCATTGCTCCATTCAACGTTTAATTCTGAAAATGAATGAATGGCAATTTATGCTGTAAGATAAAATATAATAAAAGTTGAAGAATAATAAAAGAAAAGTTGGTTTTGTTTATAATTGTTTTTATTTTAAATAATATGGTTTGACATTATTTTTCCCCCATCTTCTCAATTATTATATAGTATGTTTTCATAATTTCTATTGCTTCCAACTCTTGTTTGGTGAAATACAAGCAGCGACAATTGTCTGGTGAGCAGCTCCCTCTCTCATTGGACCATGGACATGTTTGGTAGTGGACTCCAAACCGAGAAGGGACAGCTCCATCAACATTGTAACCAGCAATTATTATAGTTTGCAGCTCCTCAAGTCGATCTTGATGTTCTTTAAACAGGAGACCCTTGAATTGTTTAAGAAAAATCCCGATTTGCCACTGGATCGTTTTTGTTTGGAGATAGGTTGTTGGCTTCTTTCGTCTATTGAACTCGAAGTGAAAATATTTTCAGGAAAAAGACACCTTAAGTACCCAAATTTGAAAATAACATTCTTTTCCATACTCCAAGCTTCTCATCTTTTCCCACCTGTATACTTCTTATCCATCAATGTCATTTTAAATTCTTATCCATTACACTTCTATTGATGGAAAAAATTCTTGTCCATTGTATTAATAACGATTGGGAAAAATTTTCTCACCATTGTATTTGCGTGTATGTGTGTGTGTGTGTGTATGTGTATTTGATTCGATTTTACTTGAACATTTATTTGGATATTTTTTACATTCTTTGACTTAAGTTAACATATGTAGAAATTAATTTTCTAGTTTCCTCCATTTTTTCGTCATAGTGATAGCAGCAACATGTGTCTGGACCCTCCACACAAGCATCATCGGACCATACGCAAAATTTGTAGTGTTGAACATATTGTGATGCAATCAGTTCTTGACCTCCAGTATTCATGAACATATCCCTTGATTCCAGAAGAAATTTCAAATGATGTTTAAATATCTTCTTGCGAAATTGTTTAAGAAAAGTATTTATTTCAGTAAGAATTGATCCATGGTTGTTATTATCTCGATAATTGTAGATGTTGTTGTTGTTGTTGTTATTATCCTTCTCTTTATCCATTTTAAATTAGTTATCCAGTAAAGTAGATGTTCTCAGCTTGAAACTCAAAATGCAAATGATATATGCGATGAATTCTTAAGACATTATATCATTATAAAATTTAAAAAAATGTTGTATGCATTTTTTAATGCACAAACTCCTTCACAACGATGTATTGCACAAAACGGGAACCGGTTTTCCTTGAAAGTATGTCGTTGTGGACATCCAAGCTCCTCAACATCGACCAGATGTGGTTCTCTTAAACATATTTCCAGAAATCGTTTCCTTTCAGTGCCCTTACATAAGATCTCTTTTCCTGCAGTTATTTTCCTTAGAAAGTTTCGTGTTTGAGTGAAATAGTTTATTCCATCATTCCAGTGTATTTTGTGATGATTTTTAGTTAACCATGTAGCAAATTTTCGTGACTTTTTATTTAGTTGAGTAAAGTTATATGGAGCTCAAATAATGAAATGATTATCGAGTGTGGGTTCTTTGTGAAATACTATCCCAATTTCCTTTAAAACAAACTGATTATAGTTATCAAAAAATCCTTGAACATCGATCGCAACAATGTCCTCAACCATTTTGCATGTATTTTGTTAGACGACTCGTTGTACTAAACCGTTCAATGGGTAGTATTCGACTAAACGATCGTGTACAAGCAGACAATACACTTGAGTATCCGCATCGCTTGCTTGTCTTAGTTCCGTTAAAATTCTCACATCAATTGGACCAGATTTCACCATTTCATTTTGATATGATAAATCTATTACAACAATTGGCGCTTTATTTTTAAAATCCGTTGGTGTTAATACTGCTTGTGATTCACGGTTGTAGAAACTAGTTTGAAATCTTGAGTACATTTAATAAAAGTGAGCATATCGATCTTTACTAAAATCAACATTCATATCATCATAGGGATAGGTTTCCGAATTCAAATACACTTTCAAGTTTGATAAATGGTTTTTAATAAGTTGACCCTTTAGCATGAAACCGATTATTGCAAACCGAGGACGTTCTCGATTAGCAGCTAACTTTACATTCCAAACATGATGAGTTCCTTGAATAAGCTTAGGGTTTACATATGTGTCCCAACTACGAAATGCTTGCGGTAGATTAGTACCACTTTTGATAATATCATACATTTTTATTTATCCATCATCACTGGGAGTTACATGAGGAATTTTCCAAGATATGTTTGTCCCTTCTAATTCATATGTGTTATTATTCTTTACTCTGTGATACACATCATCGAGATTTTTGGTTAGTAGCAACACGAGTTCATGCTTACAGTTTACCAAAACCTTTCTATAGTCTTCAGAAAATCAAAATAAATGTTTTAAGGGAACAGAAAAGATAAAGTGACCAGTAGAGGCAACGTCATTTCCCCCACCCCATCCAGAAAGTCAAAGCGATCGACTCTCAAGATTATTCAATGAGACAATTAATTTTAAATGCTGCAGCAACACCGTCCGTCGTAGTTGTTCTATCTGCCAGAATTTTTTTAACAACTCCTTGAAAACTAAGATAGCTCTCGTCAGGGAGTACATACAAGTCTTGATTTTGAATGTCTGTTGATATGATGAGTATGTATGATATTCTTTCTTCGATATACTTTCGTCTGAGAAAGATTTTTTCCGCACATTTAATATTTCATCCATTTTGTTTTCGTTATTGTTATACTCGAAGCTTGAATCTCAATGATTTTAAGTACAATCTGTTTTGTAGTGTGAGCGTGCTCCTCTTCAAGTTTGTTGCTCTTCCTTTAGCTTTACAATTAGTAGTGCGGGGTTTTGGGTATATATACTCGCTTCGCTCGCCAACCCCCCGCTCGCTTCGCTCGCGGTGCTACAGTCGACCATACTCGACTGTCGGAGACCCCGTACTTACTATAGAAATAGAAAAGAATACAATAATTAAAGAATATTCTGCTCGCTAGATGCTGTTGCAGAGCGTTGTAATACATTTCCCACTACTTTTTTTAATGACAGCAACTTCGGTCAGAATATATAAGACTAACTTAATAACATATTCCATAAGTTTTGTTGAGATATCTCATAAAACATACAATTTTTTCATACTAAAATTTGATTTTCGACCGATTGGACAACTTTGGACATAATATATAAACCAAGTTATTTGCATACTGTATTAGTATGGTTGAGATATCTCTTAAAACAAAAAAGTTTTTCTTACTAAGACTTGATTTTCGCCCGATCGGTCCCATGGCAGCTATATGATATAGTGCTCTGATTCAAACCAACTTTGGACAGGATATATAAAACTAAATCTTATGCATATTGTATCAGTTTGGTTGGGATATCTCATAAAACAAAAAAGTTGTTCATACTAAGACTTGATTTTCGCCCGATCGGTCCCATGGCAGCTATATGATATAGTGGTCCGATTCAAACCAACTTTGGACAGGATATATAAAACTAAATCTTATGCAAATTTTATCAGTTTGGTTGAGATATCTCATAAAACAAAAAAGTTTTTCATACTAAAACTTGATTTTCGACCGATTGTTCCTATGGGCGCTATATGATATATTGGTCCGATCCAAAAAAGAAATGGACTTAGTATGCTTGCAATAGGGAGGAACCTACATACTAAGTTTGGTGTCACTAGATTTTAAATTGTTCTTATAATTTGGATATGAAATTTTTGTTTTCGATTTGTGGGCGATAAAGGGGGCGTGGCCAAGTTTTGAAACAAACTTGATCTGCTTGCAATATAGGCGAACCTACATACCAAGTTTGGTGGCTCTAGCTCTTATAGTCTCTGAGACCTAGGTGTTCATACAGACGTCAGGACAGACGGACAGACGGACATTGCTATATCGACTCGGCTATTGATGCTGATCAAGAATATATATACTTTATGGGGTCTGCCACGCCTCCTTCTGCCTGTTACGCACATTTTCGTTAAAACAAACCCAATAGACCCCTGTACTTTTTTTAAGTACGGGGTCTACAAATATTGGTAGATCGGAAAGATAAGTTTTAGTAGCATTTGGCTTTAACACATTTTGATTAAAACCAAACAATTGACCAATTGATCTGTCCCTATTAAAGTATATTGATTGTTTGCTGGTTAAGATCTCTACTTGAAGTGTATTATTATTTCCTTTAATTGTGACTGTATTCCCAAGTTCAGTACCTTTTAGCTTTGAATAAATAAACTCGACAATATCATCAAGTTCATAGGAACCGATAGGAATTGTGATTACTTGTTTACCAATGTGAAAAAGATTGTTGTTTGTATCAACATTTGGGATTGAGTTGTACATGTGAAAGTCAATCAATGCGCACTCATTTTGTCCATTCAATTCGATGGGGGGGAAATAGTTTGTGTTTATAATGGAAGTATTCCCATTTATCGATAATGTTAATGATCTACTCATTGCGAAATCAGATGTATAACTGTGGTTAATATTCACACACACCCAATCTTATATTGAAAAAACATTTTAAATTATAATAAACTGATCGAAGCCCTTTCTATAGCGTCCTTTATCCATGTCATCGTCTTTACTTATCAACAAGAATCCGAATTTATCGTCCCAACATTTTTTACAAATTTTCACGATTGAATCATAACGCATGTCTGTGTTAATATGATCACGATATATTTGTCGCATATTTAGATCGTCTTGTTTAAACATAATAATCATGTTTGCATTGTCACGTATAAGATGCTTTGGTATATGTGTATAAGTTTGACACAAATAAAAGGAATCAATATTCTTGTGTCGTCCCATACAGAAATACGATCGAATATTATCTTGTTTTTCACAAGCAACATCATCAAAAGTCATAATAAAATTATTATTGGCTTCGTTGGGTGGTAAAACTGTCTCGTTCTGTGAGAATGTGTGATAGCCCATACCTTTAATTGGCTTGATTAGCTTCTCCAAGTACTCATACTTTGGTGGATATAGACTCTTTGAAAACACATAAATATTTTCAAATTTCAACCCATTCGGACTTTCAATTAGACTAAACATTAGGTTGGTCTTGCCACAGTTTGATGGACCAACAATAAGCGCTCTTATTGTGTTGGGTAAGAGAACACTATGACGTGGCGGTAACTTGTTTACAATATTACCCCCATCAATGTTTCTAACAAAGATATTTTGTTTTTGCTTTATTAAGCGCATACTTCATTGCAATGTGTTCATTCAATGAGAAACAATTGATGATTAAACAAGCATAAAATGGGGAAACGTTTTTATAATCATGGCAGTCATAGTTTAAACGGTAAACAGGGCAGTGGTCTTGTCAACAAATTAATTAACCTGTTACCTGTGGAAGCGCATCTTCCTGGCTATAATTTCTGTGGACCTGTAACAAAGCTAGAAAAACGTCTGAGACGCGGCGATCGTGGTATAAATCCGTTGGATGAGGCTTATAAAGTACATGATATTGCATACGAACAACACAAGGATTTGAGTGAACGTCATAAGGCAGACACAGTACTGCTCAATAAAGCTTGGGAACTAGTGAAGGCGAAAGACTGTAGCCTCGGCGAAAGGGCATCAGCATATTTTGTAACCAACATCATGAAGTCAAAGAAAAAATTCGGGATGGGGGTGAAGAAGAGGGTGAAGAAGAGGGTAAAGCGACATGGAAAGAAGCAAATGAAGAGCTTAGCATCTGTTGTTAATAATGGTAAGCGTACATTGTAAAGTCAAAAACCATTAGATATTATGAATGCAATTAAGATTGCACGTAAAGCAGTATATAAATCAATGGGTCGTAAGAAAAATGTTAGAGTTCCTCGCATCACTGCGAACGGCAGTTCGCTCTAGTGTCGAAAGCAGCAAGAAGGGTGCGAAAGGCGACTAGATATATATACAGCTAATTTGGAAAATTTGCTACGACTGTCCGATCAGATATACCGAGTTATATACCGATCGAAAGGTTGAGTCCTAACTTACAAAATGGCATACTAAAACTTTTTGTAACTCACCTGGTGCATGAGATACGGGGGTGTAAGTGGGAGGGGAAAAATTTAAACGATCGCAGCTAATGGGGCCGTTGGGGCCTTTTTGAAAATTTGTTTATTTTTAAAAAATTCTAATCAAAAATACGCGTCGATTGATACCCCGATCACCCAAATCCGATAACTGGTTCGAAAGATAATAAAATTTAAAATTTTTAGTGGACTTCTCAAAATGAGATGAAAAGTCAGTTTGTTTGTCGGTTCGTTTGCGCGTATCAAAGCGCTAAAATAGCTTAGATAAAATGATGAGGATTTGTTTCTTTTCAAAAATATAGAAATGTTTGTTCTACGACTTTTTGAATTTCCCGCTAGTTTAACGGGAAAACGCTATTTCCCGCTAAAATTGAAATAGTTTGCACACCATAGAAGCTACAGATATGTCCTATATATCATTGGAAAGGTGAGTTTAAGGGCTTTCTGACGTACCTTCAAACTTTTTTTCTAAAGTACTCAGGTAACATTTTACAGGTAAAATAAGGTTTTTTAGCTTATATTTTGGCGATTTCTGACAAAACGGCTCTAACGATTTTTATTAAATTTATGTATGTTTTAGTACGTAAAATTCTGCGTTTTTTGGTATATAACACATAAATTTTGATTAAGAGGTTTGGAAGATATTGCCTGTTAACTGAATATATATATTTTTCCATCGGTCGAAAATCACGTTTTAGTTCGAAAATCACGTTTTAGTACTAAAAACTTTTTGGTTTTATGAGATATCTCAACCAAACTGATAAAATACGCATTTTACATTGTTTTATATATCCTGACCAAAGTTGGTTCAAATCGGACCACTATATCATATAGCTGTCATAGGACCGATCTGGTCAAAATAAGGTTTTAGTATGAACAACTTTTTTGATTTATGAGATATTTTAACCAAATTGATAGAATATGCATTTAAGTTAGTTTTATACAACCTGACCGAAATTGGTTCATATCGGACCGCTATATCATATAGCTGTCATAGGACCGATCTGGTCAAAATTAGGTTTTAGTATGAACAACTTTTTTGATTTATGAGATATTTTAACCAAATTGATAGAATATGCATTTAAGTTAGTTTTATACAACCTGACCGAAATTGGTTCATATCGGACCGCTATATCATATAGCTGTCATAGGACCGATCTGGTCAAAATAAGGTTTTAGTATGAACAACTTTTTTGATTTATGAGATATTTTAACCAAATTGATAGAATATGCATTTAAGTTAGTTTTATACAACCTGACCGAAATTGGTTCATATCGGACCGCTATATCATATAGCTGTCATAGGACCGATCTGGTCAAAATTAGGTTTTTATGAAAAACTTTTTTGATTTATGAGATATTTTAACCAAATTGATAGAATATGCATTATATGATTAAGTTAGTTTTATACATCCTGACCGAAATTGGTAACCGGTAATCAAACCACTATATCATATAGCTAAAATAGGACCGATCGGGCGAAAAGTCTTAGTATGAAAAGTAGACAGTCGTAACGCGAGCGAAGCAAACAGGGGCGGAGTCTCTCCCTGCATTTATAATAAAGTTAAAATGTCAAAAGCAAAAGCATTTGCAAAAATTTCTGATATCCCACAAAAAAAACCTCTACACGAGGTAAAAGTCTAGTGACGAAAGCAATTTTTAGATCCAAAATTTCTGATATCCAATTGTGTGACGAGCTAAATTCAGTTTATTATAAAAACTTTAAATAAAAATAAAAATTATTAAAAAAAAAAAAAAACACGAAAATTGGTATTCGGCACTGTGCAAAAAGTAATTTTTATGTACAAAGAAGCTCTCCCTTTTTAAGCACAGTGCACAATGCCGATTTTCGTGTTTTTTGTTTTTTTTTAATAATTTTTATTTTTATTTAAAGTTTTTATAATAAACTGAATTTAGCTCGTCACACAATTGGATATCAGAAATTTTGGATCTAAAAATTGCTTTCGTCACTAGACTTTTACCTCGTGTAGAGGTTTTTTTTGTGGGATAATTAATGTACCTAAAGTTGGAGGCTTTTTACCACTAGTTCCAATTCTGACTGCACTAAGCGCGTTAGGTAGTCTAGCCTCTGGTAGTGCAACTATTGCAAAGGCAATAAACAATGCAAAGGTGGCAAAGGAACAGCTGGATGCCAGCAGAAGAATTATTAGCGCCATCTATTGGCCCAAAATTTTACAGACAGCTGATAGTGTAACTTTTTGTTTTTGGAAATGCAACGAAAAGGAGAATAAGAAGATGGGCCTGTTTCCGGGAAGAAAAAGAAGAGAAGAAAAATTTTTGTCACCGCGTGTTAACACATTTTAAAGTGGTGTGCGAAAAAAAAAAAAAAAACCATTTTTTTTTTGTACTCAATTTATTTAATACAGAAAAAAATAAAATATAAATTTAAAAACAGTGCAGTGGAAAAATATATAACGTTTCTGTACATACACTAGTATGTATAAACAAAACCCTGTGAGTACAACAGTCCCGTAACAGTGAGAGAAAAATTTTAAGATATTATCTTTTTCATACTTAGTGGCGTTCATAATTTGTTGTTGCCCCAGGAACCCCAAACGCAGCAATCTATTAAATCGGTGCCAAATCACGAATAGGTGAATATTACTAATATGATTTATAGGTGTGCGTTAGTCTAATGCAAATCATTTCTTTTTATATAGATTAGATTTGGCACTAAGTGTTATTTTGGGAAATAATCCAGCTGCCAGATAATAATCCATAATCCATTTACCGGTATCAGCTGGAGCAGTAAGCTGATAAGCCCAAGCTTTTTGAGCACCAGACTCAGCTACCAAGCGCAGCAATGCTAGCCGCAGTTTGAGCAGCACTGGGCTCAGCTCAGCTCAGTTGTTTCTTCAAGGTATTTGAAATTCTTCGTTGGAGTGTGTCTGCGCAGATTTGTGTTTGTGAATGTTATCTGTTGTTCTAAATGTTAAATTGTATTTGTAATTTGACCTTCTGCACATATTAATATTGCCTGTCGTCGAAGTCCAATATGATAATTGTTACAAGTGCGAGTTAATTTCCCATTCTTTTAAATTAAAGTAAAGTACCTTACGCTGATCGCACCTTAAAATAATGAAAATACTATAAATCTTAAAATTTTGGTTCAAGTCTTTGGCAATGGCATACTGGCGTGCATGCAAAACATAATCTTATATTTATCTTAGCTTCACTCCAACAAACACACACACTCATCACAACGAAAGATCTTTCGACGTGGGAATGCAATGTAAGTGATGTTACAATTTTTTAATAACAATATTATTTAAGACATATAAACAAAAATAACAAGCGGGAAAGGCTATAGTCGAGATCCCGACCATATGATACCCGTTACTTACTTTAATATATTCAAAAGTACTTTAAAGAAAATACTTGCTTTGATCTGAAAACTTTAATTCGCCATAACTGTCGTTCGACATGTCCGATCTTAATGCGATTCAGTAAGATGATAGATAACGCTAATAGATAACGCTTATAATCACAAAAAACGTATTATCTCAAAAACTGTGGGTGTGGTGGTTTTTCGCGATTTGCGGGGCGGAGGTGGGCGTGGATTAAATTTGAAACAAACTTGATCTGCGTGAGGTATATAGAAATCTGTGTGCCAAATTTGGTTACTTTATTTCTTTTAGTCTCTGATATTTCTTTGTTTAGACGGTTTTTCGCAATTTGCGGGGGCGGAGGTGGGCGTGGCTTAAATTTGAAACAAACTTGATCTGCGGGGGGTATATAGAAGTCTTTTAGTGAAAGTTTGGTATCTCTATCTCTTATGGTCTCTGAGATCTAGGCGCTCACACGGACGGACAGACACACATTGCTATATCGACTCGGCTATTGATGCTGATCAAGAATATATATACTTTATGTGGTCGGAGAAGCCTCCTTCTGCCTGTTAGATACATTCCAACGAAAACAATATACCCTTATACTTATTTTTTATAAGTAACGGGTATAAAAAAGTTAAAAATAGAAAAAACAACCGCAACACATGATTTAACCTAAAACCAGCAAAGATTTATTTTCATTATTTATTTAAAATTATTTATTTAATTCTATATTTATTAAGGGCTAATATGCTCTATAACTTGTTTATAACGCACTTTTAGTCTAAGTCAAATATATTATAATCGACAGCCTTACTAAGATATAAATATATATTTATTAAAAGTATATATATCGAAAAACTTTAATTTATTTATTTCAACTCGCATATTATCGTCCGAATTATTTCGTGTTATGTTGAACTATCTGGAGAAACGTTTTTGTATAATAAAATATGTTTGTTAATTTAATCATGTGCTAATTGTCTAAATTTTTGGAACCATGCAGCGCTCGAACAAGGATGGGTAGTAGACTAGACTACTTTTAGGGATTCCCTTTATTTATGTGTGGCCATGTGGAATCATGGTTGGGTGGGCGTTTTGCACCGTGAGGGTGTAAACAAACGGAAGTAGCGCGCTTATTTGAATCACTTCTCTTCTTTCTCTTTCCTCTCTTACATTTTTATAGCATACGACTAGGTTCCCGTTCTCCTTTTCCCAATGTGTCCCCCTTCCTCTATTAAAATGTACGCGAGAAAAATAATTGTGTAATAATAACATTTGGAAACAACCTAACCGTTCGGTACACATTAAAACCCACACCTATTTTCCGACCAAAATGCGGCCGCGTGCACTCGCGTACCCGATCGCCAGTTAGACGCCCATCAGCTTCCCAAAAACGATGTTCGTTTATATAAAACTAAATCTTATGCATATTGTATCAGTTTGGTTGAGATATCTCATAAAACAAAAAAGTTTTTCATACAAAAACTTGATTTTCGACCGATTGTTCCTATGGGCGCTATATGATATAGTGGTCCGATTTCAACCAACTTTGGACAGGATATATAAAATCAAGCTATTTGCATACTGTATTAGTTTGGTTGAGATATCTCACAAAACAAAAAAGTTTTTCATACTCAGACTTGATTTTCGCCCGATCGGTCCCATGCCAGCTATATGATATAGTGGTCCGATTCAAACCAACTTTGGACAGGATATATAAAACTAAATCTTATGCAAATTTTATCAGTTTGGTTGAGATATCTCATAAAACAAAAAAGTTTTTCATACTAAAACTTGATTTTCGACCGATTGTTCCTATGGGCGCTATATGATATATTGGTCCGATCCAAAAAAGAAATGGACTTAGTATGCCTGCAATAGGGAGGAACCTACATACTAAGTTTGGTGTCACTAGATTTTAAATTGTTCTTATAATTTGGATATGAAATTTTTGTTTTCGATTTGTGGGCGATAAAGGGGGCGTGGCCAAATTTTGAAACAAACTTGATCTGCTTGCAATATAGGCGAACCTACATACCTAGTTTAATGGCTCTAGCTCTTATAGTCTCTGAGATCTAGGTGTTCATACAGACGTCAGGACAGACGGACAGACGGACATTGCTATATCGACTCGGCTATTGATGCTGATCAAGAATATATATACTTTATGGGGTCTGCCACGCCTCCTTCTGCCTGTTACGCACATTTTCGTTAAAACAAACCCAATAGACCCCTGAATTTTTTTTAAGTACGGGGTCTAAAAATATTGATATTGATAGGTAGATCGGAAAGATACGCCAAATGCTACTAGGCTTTAACACATTTTGATTAAAACCAAACAATTCGAGATAGCTGTATTGCCGCATACACTACCGCAAATTTATGTCCGTTAGTAATGAGTAAATACAATTTGAGTTGAGTTTGTTGGAAAGGGTTTGTTGATATCGTAGTCACAACCTGCCACTGTTCAAAACCTCATCTGTATTTGCCCCCTAAAGTATGCTGTATATTCTGTTGCATATTAAGCTATGTTTGATTCTAGTTGACGCTGAAAAAAAAAACGTAATGTCATGAGTATAAAGATCGATATTGCAGATTATTGCTGCCTAAAAGTATGTTTTAATATACATGTGAAGGATTATATTTGTCTCTTTAAATGGCTATTCCTTTATTTCCGGAGTTGGCAGTGAATTAACATGGGCGTAGTCTTTGCGTGGACACGCGTGTAGATTTGTTGCATAACGACCGAAACTTTCCGATTTTTGAAGTTTGTTACAGATTGTCGCGGAAACAGTGCTTGCTTCAAAAAAGCGACACTGCCGCCTTATTCTGAAACAAATAATCGATATCTCTTAATTTATGTTTATTTTTCTGTGATATTCAAATAAAACTAGTCGGACGGTGCTACAGTCGAGCATACTCGACTGTCGGAGACCCCGTACTTACTACCCAAAGCAACCACTGCTAAAAATCAAATAATATTTAAAATATACTTAAAATAACTTATAGCTTATTTGCCTTAATAGGGTCTTATGTTAAACATTATTTATGAACACTAGTCGCACCATTTATCTAATTAAGTTACTCTCGTTAAATCGCAAAGTCAATTTCAAAATCACTCGAAGACAACACGCAAAAAAAATTGAAGAAGAGCCAATGTAAAGTCAAATAGACATAGATATGCGTAAAGCATTAGGGAGAGCGAGACAGCCATATACACTATTCTAAGATCTGTTAAGTGCATATATACATACATATTTAAGCACACGACAAAACAAAAGAAGTTTCTAGCTTAACATTATTATTTGGTCTTGTGAAGCATATGTAAAACATTAACAGAGATAAAACTAAAACTACACGTTTAACATGCAAAATGTTGTAATAAATAAATTAACCAACACTTAATTCATATAGTAACATAATTAAAGTTCAAAATTTAGTTTTATAATATATTTGAATCAAAAAGATAAATTATAATTAAATTAAATTAATTAAATTAAATTTATTAAAAACATGAATTTACTTAGTAAATGTAAATAACATTAAATTTACATAGAATTTTAACACAACATTTACTTATATAACTGCCAATATATTATTATTTAAATAAAATTATTTAACAGGTATTCGATGCTTAATATGTCAATACAACATTATTAAATAATAATTTTAAAAAAAGTTTTAAAATTTGATAATACAAAAAAATTAAAAATAGCTAAAAAATCACCTTAAAACAATTTTTCCCAGCCGGGAGTCGAACCCGCAAAAAAAAAATGTTGTTGGAGCCGGGAATCGAACCCACGACCTAGTTTTAAAGAAAATTTAAAACTTCGGTGGCTCAACCCATTGAGCCACACATCGCATTGCGTGCAAGTCGCCAAATTTCTATATTGGTTTTACAGGACTCTATTTCATAATTTTAAAAACGTTTGTTAACATTAAATGTTATAAGTTATCATAGCATTAATAAATACATATTGAATTTCAATGCAAAATTATTGAATTAAAAAACATATGTCCCAGCCAGGGTTTGAGCTCACGATCGGATGACTAACCATATCAAGAGTGCTGCAACTCGGCACACTACGCCACAGAAGCCCATTATGTATAGGAGGCCAATTTGTTATATAATATGTTTATTCAATTTTCATGTTTTCAAATTATTCAAATCTTAATTACTGCCAATGCATCGAAACTAACAAAAATCTATGACACTTTTCTCTTCGTCCGTGCAAATTCTTAAATCTCTAGCTTTTAAATTGCCTTATAATTTGGATATGAAATTCTCGATGTCAATTTTAGGGGGTTAAAGGGGGCGTGGCCGAGTTCTGAAACAAACTTGATCTGCTTGCAATATAGAGGAACCTACATACCAATTTTGGTGGCTCTAGCATTTAAAGTGCTCTTTTAATATGGATATGAAATTTTCTATGTCGATTTTTGGGCGGTAAAGTGGGCGTGGCCGATTTCTGAAACAAACTTGATCTGCTTGCAATATAGACAAAGCTACATACCAAATTTGGTGTCTTTAGCTCTTATAGTCTCTGAGATCTAGATGTTCATACAGACGTCAGGACAGCAGGACGTCAGGACAGACGGACATTGCTATATCGACTTGGCTATTGATGCTGATCAAGAATATATATACTTTATGGGGTCTGCCACGCCTGCTTCTGCCTGTTACGCACATTTTCGTTAAAACAAACCCAATAGACCCCTGTACTTTTTTTAAGTACGGGGTCTAAAAAGTCTTTAGTCCTACTTGGGAGAGCGTTGCATGGATTCCCGTATGAAATTTTGTGAATTATCGTTTTGTTCTTCTGTTTTTGTGAGTTCGGTTGATTGACATTTTTATACCCTGAGCCCATTGAAAATGGGCAAAAAAGGGTATAATGCATTTGGCAGAATGTATGTAACAGGCAGAAGGGGGCGTGGCAGACCCCCAAAAGTATATATATTCTTTATCAGGATCAATAGCCGAGTCGATTGAGCCATGTCCGTCTGTCTGTCCGTCTGTCTGTCCGTCTGTCTGTCTGTCCGTCTGTTTGAACGCGTTGATCTCAGAAACCATAAGAGCTAGAGACTTCAAATTTGGTATGAAGTTTCCTGTATACCGTACGCAGATCAAGTTTGTTTTTATTTTTGGATCGGACCACTATATTATATAGCTGCCATAGAAATGATACATCGAAATTCAAGTTTTAGTATGAAAAAGTTTTTTGTTTGTTGAGAAATTAGAACCAAACTGAAAGAATATGTATCTGGGCTGGTATTCTACATCCTGATAAAATAGGGTTCAAATCGGACCACTATATCATATAGCTGCCGTAGGACCGATACATCGAAAATCAAGTTTAGTATGAAAAAGTTTTTTGTTTGTTGAGATATCAGAACCAAACTGATAGAATATGTATCTGGGCTAGTATTCTACATCCTGACCAAATAAAGTTCAAATCGGACCACTATATCATATAGCTGCCATAGGAACGATACATCGAAAATCAAGTTTTAGTATGATAAAGTTTTTTGTTTGTTGAGATATCAGAACCAAACTGATAGAATATGTATCTGGGCTGGTATTCCACATCCTGACCAAATAAAGTTCAAATCGGACCACTATATCATATAGCTGCCATAGGAACGATACATCGAAAATCAAGTTTTAGTATGAAAAAGTTTTTTGTTTGTTGAGATATCAGAACCAAACTGATAGAATATGTATCTGGGCTGGTATTCCACATCCTGACCAAATAAAGTTTAAATCGGACCGCTATATCAAATAGCTGCCATAGAAACGATACATCGAAAATCAAGTTTTAGTATGAAAAAGTTTTTGTTGTGATATCAGAACCAAACTGATAGAATAAGCATCCCGGCTGGTAATTTACATCCTGACCCAATTTGGTTCAAATCAGACCACTATATCATATAGCTACAATAGAGACGCTCAATCGAAGATTAGGTCTTAGTATGAAAAAGTTTTTTGCTTTTTGAGATATTTTAATCAAACTGATAGAATATGTATTTATGTTGGTATTGTACATTCTGACCAGATTTAGTTCAAACCGGTTCCATATATCATATAGCTGCCGTAGGAACAAACAAAAATCAACTTTTATAAAAGAGTACGTGTGCTCAGGGTATTCTACTGTCGAGCATGCTCGACTGTAGCCGCACCTCACCGCGAGCGAAGCGAGCCGGGGGTAGGCGAGCGAAGCGAGCAGCGAGCAGGGGGCGGAGCCCCCTTGTTCGTAAATATTTTCTGTGTCATAGAGAATTAACAGGGACTTCAAAATATTTACTACTATTCAATTAGATAGGTTCATATATAATTATTTATTTATTTATTTATTTATATATTCAGTAATATAATTAGCTATAGTTATGCGTAATGCTAGAGTACTTATTTCTCTACAGCTGACTGGTAAATAAATGAGATTGTGGGGTGTCACACTCAATTTATAGCCTGGGGGAACAGTGATGCCAAACTCATGCAGTACATGATTTGCAACGTTATCCACATATGAAGCGCTAACAATGTTGCATTCTAAGCGAATCTAATTTGAACTAGGGGGCTCCGCCCCCTGCTCGCTTTGCTCGCCATCCCCCCGCTCGCTTCGCTCGCGGTGCTACAGTCGACCATACTCGACTGTCGGAGACCCCGTACTTACTATAGAAATAGAAAAGAATACAATAATTAAAGAATATTTTGCTCGCTAGATACTGTTGCAGAGCGTTGTAATACATTTCCGACTACTTTTTTTAATGACAGCAACTTCGGTCAGAATATATAAGACTAACTTAATAACATATTCCATAAGTTTTGTTGAGATATCTCATAAAACATACAATTTTTTCATACTAAAATTTGATTTTTGATCGATTGTTCCTAAGTGCGCTATATGATATAGTGTTCCGATTTCAACCAACTTTGGACAGGATATATAAAATCAAGCTATTTGCATACTGTATTAGTTTGGTTGAGATATCTCACACATCTTCATACTACGACTTGATTTTCGCCCGATCGGTCCCATGCCAGCTATATGATATAGTGGTCCGATTCAAACCAACTTTGGACAGGATATATAAAACTAAATTTTATGCATATTGTATCAGTTTGGTTGAGATATCTCATAAAACAAAAAAGTTTTTCATACAAAAACTTGATTTTCGACCGATTGTTCCTATGGGCGCTATATGATATAGTGGTCCGATCCAAAAAAGAAATGGACTTAGTATGCCTGCAATAGGGAGGAACCTACATACTAAGTTTGGTGTCACTAGATTTTAAATTGTTCTTATAATTTGGATATGAAATTTTTGTTTTCGATTTGTGGGCGATAAAGGGGTCGTGGCCAAATTTTGAAACAAACTTGATCTGCTTGCAATATAGGCGAACCTACATACCTAGTTTAATGGCTCTAGCTCTTATAGTCTCTGAGATCTAGGTGTTCATACAGACGTCAGGACAGACGGACATTGCTATATCGACTCGGCTATTGATGCTGATCAAGAAATATATACTTTATGGGGTCTGCCACGCCTCCTTCTGCCTGTTACGCACATTTTCGTTAAAACAAACCCAATAGACCCCTGTACTTTTTTTAAGTACGGGGTCTAAAAATATTGATATTGATAGGTAGATCGGAAAGATACGCCAAATGCTACTAGGCTTTAACACATTTTGATTAAAACCAAACAATTGACCAATTGATCTGTCCCTATTAAAGTATATTGATTGTTTGCTGGTTATTATTTCCTTTAATTGTGACTGTATTCTCAAGTTCAGTACCTTTTAGCTTTGAATAAATATACTCGACAATATCATCAAGTTCATAGGAACCGATAGGAATTGTGATTACTTGTTTACCAATGTGGAAAAGATTGTTGTTTGTATCAACATTTGGGATTGAGTTGTACATGTGAAAGTCAATCAATGCGCACTCATATTGTCCATTCAATTCGATGGGGGGAAATAGTTTTCACACACACCCAAACTTATATTGAAAAAACATTTTAAATTATAATAAACTGATCGAAGAACTTTCTATAGCGTCCTTTATCCATGTCATCGTCTTTACTTATCAACAAGAATCCGAATTTATCGTCCCAACATTTTTTACAAATTTTCACGAATGAATCATAACTCATGTCTGTGTTAATATGATCACGATATATATGTCGCATATTTAGATCGTCTTGTTTAAACATAATAATCATGTTTGCATTGTCACGTATAAGATGCTTTGGTATATGTGTATAAGTTTGACACAAATAAAACGAATCAATATTCTTGTGTCGTCCCATACAGAAATACGATCGAATATTATCTTGTTTTTCACAAGCAACATCATCAAAAAATCATAATAGAATTATTTTTGGCTTCGTTGGGTGGTAAAACTGTCTCGTTCTGTGAGAATGTGTGATAGCCCATACCTTTAATTGTCTTGATTAGCTTCTCCAAGTACTCATACTTGGGTTGGTATAGACTCTTTGAAAACACATAAATATTTTAAAATTTCAACCCATTCGGACTTTCAATTAGACTAAACATTAGGTTGGTCTTGCCACAGTTTGATGGACCAACAATATGCGCTCTTATTGTGTAACTTGTTTACAATATTACCCCCATCAATGTTTCTAACAAAGATATTTTGATTTTGCTTTATTAAGCGCATACTTCATTGCAATGTGTTCAATTAATGAGAAACAATTGATGATTAAACATGCATAAAATGGGGAAACGTTTTTATAATCATGGCAGTCATAGTTTAAATTAATTAACCTGTTACCTGTGGAAGCGCATCTTCCTGGCTATAATTTCTGTGGACCTGGTACAAAGCTAGAAAAACGTTTGAGACGCGGCGATCGTGGTATAAATCCGTTGGATGAGGCTTGTAAAGTACATGATATTGCATACGAACAACACAAGGATTTGAGTGAACGTCATAAGGCAGACCAGTACTGCTCAATAAAGCTTGGGAACGAGTGAAGGCGAAAGACAGTAGCCTCGGCGAAAGGGCATCAGCATATTTTGTAACCAAGAAGAGGGTAAAGCGACATGGAAAGAAGCAAATGAAGAGCTTAGCATCTGTTGTTAATGATGGTAAGCGTACATTGTAAAGTAAACAAGGGGGCTCCGCCCCCTGCTCGCTTCGCTCGCCTACCCCCGGCTCGCTTCGCTCGCGGTGAGGTGCGGCTACAGTCGAGCATGCTCGACAGTAGAATACCCTGAGCACACGTACTCTTTTATAAAAGTTGATTTTTGTTTGTTCCTACGGCAGCTATATGATATATGGAACCGGTTTGAACTAAATCTGGTCAGAATGTACAATACCAACATAAATACATATTCTATCAGTTTGATTAAAATATCTCAAAAAGCAAAAAACTTTTTCATACTAAGACCTAATCTTCGATTGAGCGTCTCTATTGTAGCTATATGATATAGTGGTCTGATTTGAACCAAATTGGGTCAGGATGTAAATTACCAGCCGGGATGCTTATTCTATCAGTTTGGTTCTGATATCACAACAAAAACTTTTTCATACTAAAACTTGATTTTCGATGTATCGTTCCTATGGCAGCTATTTGATATAGTGGTCCGATTTGAACTTTATTTGGTCAGGATGTGGAATACCAGCCCAGATACATATTCTATCAGTTTGGTTCTGATATCTCAACAAACAAAAAACTTTTTCATACTAAAACTTGATTTTCGATGTATCGTTCCCATGGCAGCTATATGATATAGTGGTCCGATTTGAACTTTATTTGGTCAGGATGTGGAATACCAGCCCAGATACATATTCTATCAGTTTGGTTCTGATATCTCAACAAACAAAAAACTTTTTCATACTAATACTTGATTTTCGATGTATCGTTCCTATGGCAGCTATATGATATAGTGGTCCGATTTGAACTTTATTTGGTCAGGATGTAGAATACTAGCCCAGATACATATTCTATCAGTTTGGTTCTGATATCTCAACAAACAAAAAACTTTTTCATACTAATACTTGATTTTCGATGTATCGTTCCTATGGCAGCTATATGATATAGTGGTCCGATTTGAACCCTATTTTATCAGGATGTAGAATACCAGCCCAGATACATATTCTTTCAGTTTGGTTCTAATTTCTCAACAAACAAAAAACTTTTTCATACTAAAACTTGAATTTCGATGTATCATTTCTATGGCAGCTATATAATATAGTGGTCCGATCCAAAAATAAAAACAAACTTGATCTGCGTACGGTATACAGGAACCTACATACCAAATTTGAAGTCTCTAGCTCTTATGGTTTCTGAGATCGACGCGTTCAAACAGACGGACAGACAGACAGACGGACAGACGGACAGACAGACGGACAGACAGACGGACATGGCTCAATCGACTCGGCTGTTGATCCTGATCAAGAATATATATACTTTTGGGGGTCTGCCACGCCCCCTTCTGCCTGTTACATACATTCTGCCAAATGCATTATACCCTTTTTTGCCCATTTTCAATGGGCTCAGGGTATAAAAACCATTACATATTATGAATGCAATTAAGATTGCACGTAAAGCAGTATATAAATCAATGGGTCGTAAGAAAAATGTTAGAGTTCCTCGCATAATTAATGTACTTAAAGTTGGAGGCTTTTTACCACTAGTTCCAATTCTGACTGCACTAAGCGCGTTAGGTAGTCTAGCCTCTGGTAGTGCAACTATTGCAAAGGCAATAAACAATGCAAAGGTGGCAAAAGAACAGCTGGATGAGAGTAAGCGACACAATATGAAAATGGATGGAGTTGCCTTGGGAGATGGAATGTACCTGAAACCATATCGTAAAGGTTATAAATTATATCCCTTTAGAAAAGGTTAGGTAGGCTACCCAAAAGAGACATTGAAAATTTTGCTCGCAAACACATACCGCATTTTCGAGGCGTATTTATGAAAGACTCTGTAACGGTCGATTGTCGGAAAATTTATTTAGATTTATTTATCATTTGTTTCCCATATTTTTCCTTCCAGCCCCAAATTAGGCAACATTATTATTTATAGGGTATGCAATGGTTTTGCCACTGGCCGAACGCGTTGCCACGTGCTAATTTAAGAAAATAAGTTAAATAAATTCTCTATTTAATGTTTAAATTCTATGCTATTAAATTTTTCTGTTAGTTGTTTAATGTTGTAGTATATTATGTCTACGTAATGTCGCCTATAATGTCGCTCTGCCAGCAGAAGAATTGTTAGTGCCATCTATTGGTCATTAGAGTTTCAGCACCCTAATAAAATGCCCAAAATTTTACAGACAGCTGATAGTGTAACTTTCTGTTTTTGGAAATGCAACGAAAAGGAGAATGAGAAGATAGGCCTGTTTCCGGGAAGAAAAAGAAGAGAAGAAAAATTTTTGTCACCGCGTGTTAACGCATTTTAAAGTGGTGTGCGAAAAAAAAAAAAAAAAAAATTTTTTTTTTTGTACTCAATTTATTTAATACAGAAAAAAATAAAATATAAATTTAAAAACAGTGCAGTGGAAAAATATATAACGTTTCTGTACATACACTAGTATGTATAAACAAAACCCTGTGAGTACAACAGTCCCCTAACAGTGAGAGAAAAATTTTAATATATTATCTTTTTCATACTTAGTGGCGTTCATAATTTGTTGTTGCCTCAGGAACCCCAAACGCAGCAATCTATTAAATCGGTGCCAAATCACGAATAGGTGAATATATAGTGATTTGAAATTCTTCGTTGGAGTGTGTCTGGCGGAGATTTGTGTTTGTGAATGTTATGTGTTGTTCTAAATGTTAAATTGTATTTGTAATTTGGCCTTCTGCACATATTAATATTGCCTGTCGTCGAAGTCCAATATGATAATTGTTACAAGTGCGAGTTAATTTCCCATTCTTCTAAATTAAAGTAAAGTATTTTACGCTGATTGCACCTTAAAATAATGAAAATACTATAAATCTTAAAATTTTGGTTCAAGTCTTTGGCAATGGCATACTGGCGTGCATGCAAAACATAATCTTATATTTATCTTAGCTTCACTCCAACAAACACACACACTCATCACAACGAAAGATCTTTCGACGTGGGAATGCAATGTAAGTGATGTTACAATTTTTTAATAACAATATTATTTAAGACATATAAACAAAAATAAAAAGAAATGAAATACGTGAGCTTTATAAAAGCTTAAAGCTTATCTTAAGCTTAGCTTGATTTCCATGTTGGCTTAAATTGACCAGCTTAAATGTATACACAAAAAAAAAAAAAAAAAAAAAGTTAAAAATAGGAAAAACAACCGCAACACATGATTTATCCTAAAACCAGCAAAGATTTATTTTCTTTATTTATTTAAAATTATTTATTTATTTCCATATTTATTAAGGGCTAATATGCTCTATAACTTGTTTATAACGCACTTTTAGTCTAAGTCAAATATATTATAATCGACAGACTTACTTAGATATAAATATATATTTATTAACAGTATATATATCGAAAAACTTTAATTTATTTATTTCAACTCGCATATTATCGTCCGAGTTATTTCGTGTTATGTTGAACTATCTGGAGAAACGTTTTTGTATAATAAAATATGTTTGTTAATTTAATCATGTGCTAATTGTCTAAATTTTGGAACCATGCAGCGCTCGAACAAGGATGGGTAGTAGACTAGACTACTTTTAGGGATCCCCTTTATTTATGTGTGGCCATGTGGGATCATGGTTGGGTGGGCGTTTTGCACCGTGAGGGTGTAAACAAACGGAAGTAGCGCGCTTATTTGAATCACTTTTCTTCTTTCTCTTTCCTCTCTTATTTTTTTATAGCATACGACTAGGTTCCCGTTCTCCTTTTCCCAATGTGTCCCCCTTCCTCTATAAAAATGTACGCGAGACAAATAATTGTGTAATAATAACATTTGGAAACAACCTAACCGTTCGGTACACATTAAAACCCACACCTATTTTCCGACCAAAATGCGGCCGCGTGCACTCGCGTACCCGATCGCCAGTTAGACGCCCATCAGCTTCCCAAAAACGATGTTCGTTAATCGTTACAGTATTTATTATTATTATATTAATTTGGCGCCCAAACTAAGGGCCTAATTTTTTGTTGAGCCTAATAATATCTTGGTGTTACAACATTTAGGTCCGAAATCAAGGTCATCGAAGCGTCAATGTTAGCTGATTAGCAACAAAACGTTGTCATACAAATTAGTATGACGCAAGCAATACCTGAAATTGGTTTAGAAAATCATAAAGTCAAAACATCTTTGAGCAGTAAACGCTCAGGACTTTAATATCCTCATACCCGTATCCTAATTCCCAACCCTAATTCAATATGTCCTCGTGTTGTATACTGTGAAGCTGGAAACTTATTTGTTGCAAGATAACTGTAAGCCGCAACACAAAAGTATGCAATACTACGTGAATTTGTGAGTATCGCTGGATCAATACTAGCTTCGAGATAGCTGTATTGCCGCATACACTACCGCAAATTTATGTCCGTTAGTAATGAGTAAATACAATTTGAGTTGAGTTTGTTGGAAAGGGTTTGTTGATATCGTAGTCACAACCTGCCACTGTTCAAAACCTCAACTGTATTTGCCCCCTAAAGTATGCTGTATATTCTGTTGCATATTAAGCTATGTTTGATTCTAGTTGACGCTGAAAAAAAAAACTTAATGTCATGAGTATAAAGATCGATATTGCAGATTATTGCTGCCTAAAAGTATGTTTTAATATACATGTGAAGGATTATATTTTTCTCTTTAAATGGCTATTCTTTTATTTCCGGAGTTGGCAGTGAATTAACATGGGCGTAGTCTTTGCGTGGACACGCGTGTAGTTTTGTTGCATAACGACCGAAACTTTCCGATTTTGAAGTTTGTTTACAGATTGTCGCGGAAACAGTGCTTGTTTCAAAATAGCGACACTGCCGCTCTATTCTGAAACAAAACATCGATATCTCTTCCTTTATGTTTATTTTTCTGTGATATTCAAATAAAGAAAGTCTTAAGTCCTACTTGGGAGAGCGTTGCATGGATTCCCGTATTGTGAAATTTTGTGAATTATCGTTTTGTTCTTCTGTTTTTGTGAGTTCGGTTGATTGACATTTTTCGTAAATATTTTCTGTGTCATAGATAATCAAAATATTTACTACTATTCAATTAGATAGGTTCATATATAATTATTTATTTATTTATTTATTTATATATTCAGTAATATAATTAGCTATAGTAAAGAATTTACAATGGGTCCTGATAGAAGTGGAGAAATTTTAGCGAAACCATTTGTTGTGTCTGTACTCAAGAGGTTGATAATCCAGCTCAGTTGCTAACCACTAGATGCAACCACTTTTTTCACCACTCTTGTTTCAATACTAGAATGGAAACAAAAAATCTGCCCGGTCTGTAGAACGGCTTTGAGTAAGTCAACCCTAAATTTGGCCGAAGAAATGGCAGCTGCCAAAGCGGCAGCGTCTCAAGCAGGCTCATCCATGACGACTTGATCAAAATCTAAATCTAGGTCTGCTCGAAACGAAGTGGTAGAGGCAGGTCACCAAGAGGAGCAGACGTCTAGCCAGCAGGATGCGCCAGCCGCACAGCTGGCTGTGCAACAAACAATTGCTGATGCAGTAGTAGCCGTAGTATCTCAAAATACTCAAATGCTTACTAAAGCAATTGAAGAAGGCTTTAAGAGATTGTCCGATCAAAATAGGCCTCCGTTGCCACCAAGTGTGCAAGTCCAAGAGACAGCTAGACAATGTTCAAACCCAGGACCTCAATCCTTTGAGCAGTTTCTCGGAATAGGCAATAGACAGGAGCAAGAGGCAAATGGCACTTTTGGAGGCAACTGCTCTAGCATCAACAATAACCATGAAGTGTTGGATAGTAACATCATTCGTCCTAACCCAATGAGTCAAATATTAGCAAACTGGAAGATGAGATTTCTAGGAAACTCAACAATGGCAGTAGACGATTTCATCTATAGAGTTGAAGCCCTTACTTTCCAAACTTTATTTGGAAATTTTGAGTTGTTGTCTCGCTATGCGAGCAACTTATTTGAAGGCAGCGCGAGTGAATGGTATTGGAGATACAACAAAAGTGTTGCTCAAGTTCGCTGGCCAGGCCTATGTTTGGCATTAAGAGCCCGTTTCAAGGATGGGAGAACAGATCTTGAGATAAGGACTGCTATGTCGCAAAAGGAAACAAAAACCTAATGAAACTTTCGATAGTTTTCATGAGGCCATTGCTGCTTGTTTTTGTTGTGTATCTGAGCGCAAGGTTTTCTGTTATGGTTGTGGTAAGAAAGATACCTACAAACCATCGTGTCGAAAATGCAGCGGTTCAAAAAACGAATTGAGCCGTGCACCGCCCAGCAGTGCACGGAAGTTAGTTTCCAGAGCCACCAACACAGATTAACGACACCAATATCTTCCTCTCTGCCGTCTCCAGACAAATTACCAGATTTAACTTCAATCTCCTCTGGTATGTCTCAAAATCGTGAAACCCATACTAGTAGTTTGAGTAGTACTCCACCGCCAATGCAAGCTTTAAACGTAGGATACAATTTAGACAAAAGTGTCAAGATATACGAACAGCAATTTTATCATCTGTTGTCGATAAAGTCAACGATCTTCGACCTTATGCAGAAATAACGTTATTTGGCAGAGTTATCAGGGGACTGATGGACACTGGTGCTTCTATAAGTTGTATTGGAGGAAAGTTTGCTCAAGAGCTGATAGATGAGAAGGTGGCTTATAAGCCTTTAAAGTCCTATGTACGCACAGCAGATGGAAAAGGCCAAAATATATTAGGAGTGATTAAGACTAATGTTAATTTTAGAGGTATGTCGAAAAGCTTAGGCTTTTATCTAGTTCCTAGTTTATCGCAATCTCTGTATTTAGGAATAGATTTTTGGCGAAGTTTTGATTTGCTACCCTTATTTTTAAGCAATAAAGAACATTCCTGTTCTATATCCAGCATTGATATAAACGATCCAGCACAAATTTCTCTGAGCGAAGAACAAAAACAGGAACTAATTAACACTGTTAGAAAGTTTCCATCATTTGCTGAAAAAGGATTGAGAAAAACAGGTTTAATATCACATGATATTAATAAACAATAAATAAAACAACGTCATTATGCAGTATCGCCTGCAGTAGAAAAACTAATGTACGAGGAATTAGACCGCATGATTGCTGTCAGCGTTATCGAGGAGTCTAATAGTCCATGGAGTTCCCCTGTCGTTTTAGTTCAAAAGCCTGGGAAAGTTCGCTTATTTATTGACTGTAGGAAAGTAAACGATGTCACCATAAAAAACGCGTACCCAATGCCTTTGATAGATGGGATGTTGAGTAGATTGCCAAAAGCAAAGTTCATTACGAGCATAGACTTAAAAGATGCGTATTGGCAAATCCCTCTAACAGATAGAGCTAGGGAGAAAACGACGTTTACAGTGCCTGGCAGGCCCCTGTATCAGTTTACTGTGATGCCCTTTGGTCTGTCAAATGCACCTCAGACGATGTCCAAGCTTATGGATAAGGTGATTCCTCCAAATCTTCGAAATGAGATATCTATTTACCTGGACGATTTGTTGGTTATCTCTGACTCTTTTGAGAAGCATATGATAGTATTAGAAGCATTAGCGGAAAGACTGTCACAAGCAGGACTAACTATCAATGTCGAAAAGAGCAAATTCTGTCTAAAAGAGGTAAGGTATTTAGGACACGTCATTGGATATGGGACAATACAAACAGACCCGAACAAAGTAGCAGCTATACGTGACTTCCCAGTGCCACAATCCGTAAGGCAAGTGCGCAGGTTTTTAGGGACTACGGGATGGTACCACAAGTTTATAAAAAACTATGCTGGAATCGCTGCCCCTATCTCTGACACTGTGAAGCAGCGAAAGAAATTTGTGTGGTCCGAAGAAGCGCAACAGGCTTTTGAATATTTAAAGGATCAACTATGTAATGCTCCCGTCTTATAGGCTATTTCCACGACAGCACATTCGGCACATTCGACGCCATTTTCATCATCCGACCCGAATGTGGACTTCATTTCAGTACAAAATCCGGATGATCTTTTTGGGTCATCCTAAATGAATGTGCCGATTTTCAGTATTTTTTTTATCGAACACCCGATGTTTATCGATATACTCATGAAAAAAACCAATTATAACCTAAAACAGCTGTTTTGTGCAATAAAGGCAATTAATTTTCGCCAATTATATTTCAATATAAATATTAAATTGTTGCTATTGTCAGCTTTTTATTATATGTGCACAGAAATCGAACAGCTAATTTATTCTGCTGATATGGCAAGTCCATTGAATGTGTCACATTTGGTCGTGGAAAGCCAATATTGAGTCACATCCGAATGTGCTCGGATGAGCCAAATGTGAGTGGTCGTGGAAATAAGCTATTACACAGTCCTGACTTTTCCATTCCTTTTGCCATCCACTGCGATGCAATCCATACCGGTGTTGGAGGCGTGCTTATGCAAAAGGATAGCGAAGGTAATGATGTACCCATAGCATTTATGTCTCGCAAGCTAAATAGTTATCAAAGAAACTATTCAGTTACTGTTTGTAAATAAACATAAACTTATAAATTCGTGCGGCCTTAGAATCAATAAAATTCCCCGCCGCAAAATGTTTATAAATAAACATATAATTTATCTTGCGAGCCTCAGAATATTAAGAACAACCCTCGCTAAGAAATGAGTAGAATATTCGTTGCATGTGATCATATAACATAAAAGCTAAATATAGAAAAGGGTCAACCACTAAAGTAAAAGTATATGTGAGCCCTACGCCAACACATACGATAGTCATTACCTATAACTCAAGTAGGTACCAACTGTACAAAAACTCAAAATTTACCATTTGGAGTAATTCTTTGTAAAAATAATCCCAAATATTCTCACTCAAAAACTGAGGATAACATTACACTAGAATAAGAAACATTGTTTAGCATTAAGATAAAAAAGGACAACCATAGTATTGTTAAGGTTGTCACAAAAAGAAGATGATTCTCATAGCAGCTATATAAGCTGATGTGAGCCAATAAAGAAATTAGTCTTGAACTGAACCCGACCCACGGTAATTCTTTCATTTCTCATTGCTAGCGCTTGAACCCGACCAACGGTAATTTTTGCCTAGCTTTATCAGGGATTTTAGGAGGGGCCTCGATCGAGTATTTATCAATACTTGTTCATTTGGTCCATCGAGCGATTGCATACGTACTCGTATCAACCTCGACAAATAACACTAGGCAACAATTTTCAACTTTTTGTCTATTACACGAACCAAACCCACTTTTTTGGATAGATTTGGGGCTCCAAATGACGAAAAACATTTTTTTATTTTTTTTTATGGTGAAATTTTTTTTTTAGAATTTTTTGAAATTTGGCTTTTTTTTCGTACTTTTTTTCAGAGGTGCGCCCAGTTTTTTCATCATTTCTCGAGAACGCCGAAACCGATTTTAAAAAACATTAATTTTCCTGAAAGCTATTGAATATATCTATAATTTATTAATACAAAGTTTTGGATTTAAACTTATAGTTTAAGAGATATATATTTTTGAATTAAAAAAATGATGATTTTTTTTAAGCTTTTTTATTAGCTTTTTTTACTTTAAAATTCGAGGAAAAGTTGAAAAAAATTTATTACATTTTGTCTTTAATTTTATTTGGATAGCTGCATTAATTACGCGTCGTTTATGATATGTCTTATCAAAATCTGTGGAGAGACAGCGATGTATTGTCTAGGCATGTTTTTGTCGAATTTTATGACTTCCTTGTAGAGCGGCATGACATTTAGTATGAAAAACTTTTTGGTTTCTTAAGATATCTTAACCAAACTCACAGATAGTGTATTTGGGACTGTCTCAAACACCCTGACCAAATTTGGTCTAAATCAGATTACTATATCATATAGCTGCCATAGGAACGATCGTTAGAAATACAAGGGTTAGTATGAAAAAGTTTTTTGTTTTTTGAGATATATCATCCAATCTTGCTGGTTATGTATTTAGTAATGTGGTATGTATCCCTACCAAAATTGGTTCAAATCGGATCACTATTCAATATAGCTGCCATAGGAACGATCAGTCGAAAATTCACCTTTAGTATGAAAAACTTTTTTATTTTCTAAGATATTTTAATCGAACTCACAAATTGTGTACTCTTTGTTGTCCTTTACATCTTTATTTATTTTGGTTCGAATCTGTCTACTATATCATACAGCTGCCATAGGACCGATCGGTCTAAAAACAAGTTTTAGTATAAACAACTTTTGTGTTTTTTGAGATATCTTAACTAAACTGATAGAATTTGCATATAAGTTGGTCTTATGCATCCTGACCAAAGTTGGTTCAAATCGGTCCACTATATCATATAGCTGTCATGGGACCGATCGGTAGAAAATCATGTTTTAGTATAAAAAACTTTTTCGTTTTTGGAGAAATCTCAATAAAACTCATAAATTGGGTATCTTTAATTGCCCATTACATCCTTACCAAATTTGGTAGAAATCGGACCACTATATCATATAGCTGCCATAGGAACAATCGATACGAACGGTCGATAAGCAACCTTTAGTATGAAAAACTTTTTTGTTTTTAAAGTTATCTGTTCAAAACTTACAAGTTATAAGCCTTCTTTTGCCTTATACAACCTGTCCAAATTTGGTTGGAGCTATAACATATAGCTTCCATGGGACCGGTCAGTCGAAAGTCTACCTTTGCGTAAAAATTGTTTTATTGTCAATATACTAATAACTTAGCCGTCCTTCCATAGATTTTAACGGTAAACATACGCAACGATTGGTAATTAATATAGCTATATATATATAAACAAATTTAATAGTTCAGATGACCATCTTAAATGCATATTCTGTCAGATTGGTTAAAATATCTCAAAAAACAAAAAACTTTTTAATACTGAACATTGATTTTCAAACGATCGTTCCTATGACAGCTATATGATATAGTAGACCGATTTGAACCAAATTTGGTCAAAATGTGTAAAATAACAACAATTTGATATTGTGTGAGATTGGTGAAGATATCTAAAAAATCACAAAAAATGTTCATACTAAAGGTCATGCCGCTCTACAAGGAAGTCATAAAATTCGACAAAAATAAAAATAATACATCGCCGTCTCTCCACAGATTTTGATAAGACATATCATAAACGACGCGTAATTAATGCAGCTATGCAAATAAAATTAAAGACAAAATGTAATCAATTTTTTTCGACTTTTCCTCGAATTTTAAAGTAAAAAAAGCTAATAAAAAAGCTTAAAAAAAATCATCATTTTCTTAATTCAAAAATTGATATCTCTTAAACTATAAGTTTAAATCAAAAACTTTGTATTAATGAATTATAGATATATTCATTGACTTTCAGAAATAGTAAAGCTTTTGAAAATCGGTTTAGCCATTCTCGAGTAATGATGACATAAGTCGGCGCACCTCTGAAAAAAAGTACGAAAAAAAAGGCAGATTTTTAAAAAATTCTAAAAAAAAAATTTCACCATAGAAAAAAAAAAAAAAATGTTTTTCGTCGTTTTTGGCCCCAAATCTATCCAAAAAAGTGGGTTTGGTTCGTGTAATTTTTTGGCTGTTGCCTAGTGTAATACGCAGGCGTAGGTCTTCGGGCCTCCCGTGATTGTTATTTGAGACAGGGAACAGCGAAAATTTCCAAAATTTTACGAAGTCCGTGCAGCTTGTAGCGCCGGCAAATTTTACGAAGTCCGAGTAGCTTGTAGCGCCGGCAAATTTAACGAAGTCCGAGTAGCTTGTAGCGCCGGCAAAAAATACAAAGTCCGAGTAGCTTGTAGCGCCGGCAAAAAAAATTCTCAGATACTTACAACATCTGGGCAACGCAGAAAGAAGAAGCTGAAATTCTCAGATACTTACAACATCTGGGCAACGCAGAAGGAAGAAGCAGAAAAAACTCAGATACTTACAACATCTGGGCAACGCAGAAGGAAGAAGCAGAAAAAACTCAGATACTTACAACATCTGGGCAACGCAGAAGGAAGTAGCAGAAACAACATCAAAAATAAATATATTTTTTTGATAACAAAATTTTTTTTTAATTTTTTTGTTAAAAAACCAAAATTAAACATATAAATATAATTTTTTCTCACGCTAAAATTTCTTCTTTGTTTCGAATATTTGTCGTTGGTTAAATGGAGCAGAAGTTCTCTAAGCTACAAAATATTGAATTTTTAAAGGCAGCAGCTGAACCAGGTGCTGGCCCTAAACCATTAACAATTGAACAATATAAACAAAGACAAATAAAAAAAAGGACCCCACTTCCTCAAGAAAAGAAAATTCGAAAAAGGGGATCGGGAAAAAAGAAACAAAGAAGAAAGCAGAGAAAAGAACTTTATAGATTAATAACAATATCTACAGGAGAGCTTCAACAAAAATTTATAAGCGAACTGAAGCAATTAAATACACTAGCAAAAGTAAACAATAAGAATAAGAACAAAATAAATGTTAATAATAAGAAAATAAAATAAAAAATATAAATTTCTGCCTTACAATTGAATTAAATTGAATTATACGATTAAAAAAAAAAAAAAACATACGAACAAATTTTTTGTAGAAATTTTTTAAAACATACTACTTTAAGTACAAAACAATCTTGAACTTAATCCTAAATATACTTATTTCAAGTACAAAAAATTTTAATAAATAATTAATTGTAATTTTAAAACATACTTTAGTATGTATACTAAAATTAAGCAAAATACCAAAATTAAATACCATTTAATAATGGTGTATTTTTTTGGATAGCGACCTTTCGAAATAGGTGCTGATTTTACCAGCGAACCATGCATAACGTCATATTTGCGTTGCTAGAACCAGTTGAGAATTCTAAGGTACGACAATGCAAAAGAAATATTCCGAAATGTACTTGATTTTAATTCGAAACGTTCTCATTTTTAACTTTCTTTCCATCTTGATAATTCTAAATTTTAGATCGATTCATACTCAATTTAAGATTTTAGTACACAACAATTTTAAATTTTTAAAATAGTTGTTTAGTACTCAAAACTCTGTTGATTTTAAAGATATCTCAACCAAACTCACAGATTATGCTTTTGGATTATGATTATGACTTAGTTTGGTTGAAATCGGACTATTAAATCACATTATTGTCGGTAAAAAATTTAAAATTAAGATCGAATCATACTTAATTTAAGATTTTTAGTACACAGGCATCTTAAAATTTTAAGTACAAAACGGGATAAATTTAAGTGCGGTTGTACTTAATTCTAGGATGGCATTTTTTTCTGAGTGTACTAATACATATAAATACACACTACAATTGACAATTACATTTATAACCATTATGTCTGTTGACAAGTTTGGTCATTTTTTTATTGATAAGGAGCGATCAAATCACTTGAAAAGAGACGTAAAAACTGTTGTGGGGTTGTACATTGATAGTGATGGTAATTTGAATGCTCAAAAGAAACGAATAAAAAATTGTGTGACACCAATCGATAATAGTGATTTGGTAATTAAAGAATACGTTGACAAAAGCATTGAGAACTTAAGGAATACTCTAATGACAATGATGACTCAACCACGATGAAACGAAATAAATATGAAAATAACTCAAGCACTTAATATCAAAATTGAAAATTTGGAAAGCAAAGTTAGTTATTTAGAGCAGGCTGTAAATAGTGTTGAGAATACTTTCACAACTACTAAATCCCAACTGCAAAGTCTTGAGGAATATACCTATAAATATGCGAGTATGCTTTGGCATAAACCTAAATAATTGTCAATAATTACTAGAATATGAGTAAACGAGATATAATTAATGAGTTACATGGACCGTCACACAAGAATTTCCAACGACGTAGAGTAGTCACAAAGGGAATAAACGATCTATGGCAGGCGGATTTGGTTGAAATGCGAGCGTATGCTAAGTCCAATAATGGCTATCGATATTTGTTGACAGTAATAGATACATTTTCAAAATTCGCTTGGGGTGAAGCACTAAAATCAAAAACCGCTAAAGATGTGACTCATGCAATGGAGAAAATATTTAAATCTGGGCGTGGTGCTCCCAAGAACCTGCAAACAGACGACGGAACCGAGTTTTTCAATAAACAATTCAAGGAGTTGACAACCCAGTTCAACATCAATCACTATTCAACATACAGTACGCTGAAAGCATCAATCGTTGAACGTTTCAACAGAACCTTAAAAGAACTAATGTGGCGAGAATTCAGTTTCAATGGCACATATAAATGGATTAATATGTACAAAAATATAATTGATGACTACAACAACAATGTGCATAGAACCATCAAAATGAAACCAATTGACGTGAATTCATCCAATGAAAAACATATTCTGAAGACGGCATATAACTACATGAAGATATTCACCGGCAGCACATTGCGTAATGGAGACAATGGGTTACACACCAAATTGGACAACTGAAATTTTTAAAATTAAAAAAGTGAAATATACATATCCAACAACATATTTACTAGAAGACTTGAAGGGGAATCCGATTGAAGGTTGTTTCTATAGAGAGGAACTCAAAAAGACTCGATATCCCGACGCATATCTTGTTGAAAAAGTGTTGAAACGACACGGAGAAAGGGCATTGGTGCGCTGGTTGGGCTTCCCGAAGAGTGAAGATAGTTGGATCGACGTCAATAAAATTTTATAAATAAATTTATAATAAACCTAGGTTAGATTATGATTTAAATACAAACACAAAAATACATGTTGTAGGTTTTAATTAAATGTATAAAAACTTTATTATAATTTTTTATAAAAAACTTATATATAATTTCATTTACATTTTTATATAATATTTATTTTATAAATCTAACATTTTATATTAAACTTATGTGTAAACTTATGTATTTTTATAAACATTTTCATATTAAAAATAAATACATTGTTCAATAAAAATAATTTTAAAGTCTTATAATTTTTATGGTTGGTGGGATTGATATTCATCTTGGTGTAATTTAAGTTCAAGGAGTGCACAATTTAACTCAAAATTAGCATTATCTCTATTTATTTTACATAAATTGAGCTCAGCTCTCTGTTCTACGGAAAGGAAATCATACTTATTTTCTAAGTCACGTGCTTGAACAGTCAAGCATGCTGATTCACTAAATAAAAATTCTACATTTAATTGAAATTCTTTTTCTTTTTTAAAATATTCCAAATATCTTCTTTCTACTAATTTATAGTGGTTATAGGCTAATGTGGAATATTTATCGTTTTGAATTGAACGCTTATTATCTTTATTATCAAGGATTACCTTGTTAGACTGATAAGTGCATATAGTATGGTCTATGGATCTAATCATTGTCATTTTCCCACATTTTGCTTCACCTGATTCTAAACATTCTTTATAATGTTCAATGTTTAACTTGTCTAAAGCCGTTCTTTTTACACCCTTTGACTTTGAAAAATTCGAAAACAAAGGACAAATAAAAAACCGGAGTTTCAATTAAACTTTATAATTTTATTTATCAAAAGAAAATGAGACTGCAAAGGCGTTAAAGAGTAATTAGTGGCTGCTGCGCGTAATTAAAACGATCGACCGCTTAAGCTTTCGTATGACAACTAAAAAACTCTCGCTTACACAGCTGCTAGCTCTGCCCTTCTTCTTCGGCCGTTTTGAGCTGCCTGCGCTTCGCTTGCACTTATACAATATAAGAGAATAACTACAATCTAGGGTACTTCAATATATACATTATGCTAATTCTTACATGCTACTTAGATATTATTCAATTCAATTCAATTCTACTTCCTAATACTGGTCTGTGACCAAACATTCCGGCCACGTTGAAATGATCGCATCTTCAAAACACTGGGAGCACCGCCAACTTCTGAATTGGACGCCTAGAAACGCCCACGGCCGTTTTGACGTCTGCTACCCTGACCTTGCCGTCGGCCCCGTGAATGACGCTGGTGACTCTGCCGGTTATCCATCGCTGAGGTGGCGTGTTGTCGTCGTGGATTATGACGAGCGACCCGACCGCCACGTTGGGCTGCTCGACTGTCCACTTGCCACGAGGTTGAAGGCTGTGGACGTAATCCTTCGACCACGCTTGCCAGAACCGCTGTCTGAGCGTGGACAGCAGCTGCCACCTGCGAGAGAATGAAATTCCGCTGCTTCGTGTGTCCGGCTGTGACCCTTGCGGCAGCGAACGAAGCGGCTGACCGATGAGCAAGTGGCCTGGCGTCAGCGCCTCTCCGTCGTTCGGGTCCCCGCTTAGCGGAGTCAGAGGCCGAGAGTTGAGAATTGCCTCCACGTCGGCCAGGTGCCCTCTGACCTCGCCTTCCACCAGCGACGCGCTCCCGATTTGCCGCAGTAGGAGGTGCTTGGCGGACTTGACGGCTGCTTCCCACAGCCCCCCGAAATGAGGTGCCCGCGGGGGTATGAAGCACCACTCCATTCCCCTCTCCGCTGCGAGCAACTGCAGACTGGTCTGCTGTCGCTCGAACGCCTCCTGCAGCTCCTTCAACAAGTTGTTTGTCCCCACGAAGTTGGTCGCGTTGTCCGAGTACATCCGATTGGGAACGCCACGTCTTGCGATGAAGCTTTTTAATGTTGAAATAAATGCATTAGTCGATAAGTCAGCAACGAGTTCTAAGTGAACCGCCTTTGAAGCAAAACATACAAATACGGCAATATACATTTTTAGTGGACTGCGTCCTCGAATTCGAAGTGACACATTAATTGAGCCACAAAAGTCTACTCCACACACAGAGAATGGACGTATTGGTGAACATCGATCTGCCGGCAAATTTCCCATTATTTGTTCCATTAACTTCGGCTTGTACCTGAAACAATGAACACATTTCCGGACTACTTGAGTACATTCTCTTCGAGCATTTACTAACCAAATTCGCTGCCGATGCAGTGCGATCATTGCCTTTGCTCCTGCGTGACAATTGTCTAAGTGAAGCTCTCGCAGATACAGTCCAACTAATTGACAATTTTTAGGCATTAAGACGGGAAATTTGGCATCATACTCCAATGGTGCATTCAATAATCTGCCTCCTACTCGAATCAATGAGACTCGTTTGCCAAACTCATTCAACCTTTGAATAAATGGAGTCAGAGATTGAAACTTTGCCTGTACCAAATGGCCATTTTTCAACTTGTCGAAATCCTCTTTGAATTCTGAACGCTGAACAAGTTCCAGCAGTTTCAAAAACGCAAAATCCAATTCCTTTGGGCTGAGCACAGCTGTGCACTTTCCAATTTTCGAAACCATAATGAAACGATACATGTACGCAACTATTCGAACTAATTTGCGAAATGACGAAAATCGAGACACAAGACTGGATGTGAAGTCAGAACTGCTAGCTAGGCAAACTATTGCAGACTTCTTGCACTCGCTGTTCTTCAATTCTGATGGTAGCGAAAAGTGTTTATTTTGAGGCCAATGTTCAAATTCTTTGCAAAGAAAGGGTGGTCCTTCTAGCCAAATCGAAGGTACGATTTCATGAGTGTCGCAACCTCTAGAAGCCAAATCGGCTGGGTTCAACAACGTCGGCACATGTCTCCAAGATACATCTTTAGACATCTCTTGGATGCCTGCAACTCGATTAGCCACGAATGTTGCCAACAATGAAGGGGAGGTATTTATCCAATGTAGTGTGATTTCTGAATCTGTCCAGAAATTCACACTCTCGACTCTACAACGGTCCAACATGTGTTTGATAGTTGACCATAATTGAGCTAACAAATGCGCGGCGCACAATTCGAGTCTGGGAATAGACTTCGTCTTGAGAGGCGCAACTTTCGCTTTTGCGGTCAGTAATCTGCATACTGTTTTATCACCGTCGTTAGCTCGAACATATAGGCAACACCCATATGCTTGACTAGATGCGTCCGCGAATCCATGCACTTGAATGCTTGTGTTGAAGCTGGCATGAACGTATCTGGGAATTTCGATCTGATGCAGATCAAGAAGATTCTCTTTAAACTTTTCCCATCTGCTATGCATTTCCATGGGCATTGTTTCATCCCATGGCAACTGCATTCGCCACAGCTCTTGCAGCAGAATTTTGGCTCTTATGCTAATTGGGCTCAACAAGCCAAGTGGGTCAAACATGCGTGCAGCGACTGATAATATATTACGCTTAGTGGGGCTCAACTCGGTGAAACTATCGTCCAAATGATACCTGAACGTATCCAACTTTGGAGTCCACCTCATGCCCAGCGTTTTTGTGGAGTCGGTATCATTGAAGCTAAGAAGTTTTTCGTTTCCGCCTTCTTCTATTAAAGTAGGATGATTTGAAAACCATTTGGCTAATTGAAAACCTCCAGAACCGAGGATTTCGGACACCTGAGCGCAAATAGCTTTCAAAGTGTCAATATTATCGGCGCCAGTGAGCATATCATCGACGTAGAAATCATTGCAAATGACTTCCGAACCAAGAACATGGGTGTCCTTATTACGCAAACCCAATTCTTGCAAACATCGTATGGCTAAAAACGGTGCGGACGCAGTACCATATGTTACCGTATTGAGACGATAAATTTGAAGCTCATCCGATGGATTTTCACGCCAAACAATTAGCTGAAAACGTCGATCGTCTTTAGCTATGCTGACTTGCCGATACATTTTCTTAATGTCCGCCGTGAGGGCATACCGGTTCAGACGGAACCGTAGAAGCGACAAAATTAGCTCCCTCTGAATAGTAGGTCCCACCATGAGAAGATCGTTAAGTGAGTGTGCCGAGGTTGTCTTACAGGACGCGTCAAACACAACTCGAAGCTTGGTGGAACTACTATCAGGCCTCAGGACGCACTGATGTGGAATGACGTAATGTGGTCCTGGTGGAACTTCTGTACCTATGGCAGACATGTGGCCGAGATCAATATATTCTTTCATGAAACTCACGTACATCTCCCTGAGTTCCGTATCTTTGGATACTCTGCGCTCTAACGATAGAAATCGTCTCTTGGCTGTTTCAAACGATGATCCTAATATCTGTGGATCTGTTTTAAAAGGCAAACTGACCTCAAAACGCCCTGACGCCAAATTCCGAACACTATCTTTGAAACTTTGCTCGCATGCAAGTTGCTCTGTTGAATATTTGGCTGAGATATTTGATTCGGGAAGAGCTTTAAGTTCCCAGAATCGTTCAACAAGGGACTCTAGCCTGGACTCTTCGCTCGGATGCATGATTGCGCAACACACCGGGTTTTGAATCTGCAATTTTTTGCACCGTCCCGATGCTACCCAACCTAACAACGTTTTTTGCAATAGAGGGCCATTTTCAGATAATTTTATCTGTCCCGTACACAAAAGTTCGAAAAATGAGTCTGCTCCTAATAACAGATCAATTCTCTGAGGCTTAAAAAATTCAGGATCTGCCAGTTCCAAATTTGCTGGAATTTTCCATTGACCTATTGGAAGATCATAGTCTGGCTGCCTGCCTGAAATGGAAGTCAGCACCCAAAATTCGGCGCTGAACTGGTGTGCATTTATTCGAGACGAAACCACTGTCGACACTTCCCCTTTCGCCACTAAACTGGCTTTTCCAACAGACGTAACAGTCAAGCACTTGTTTTTCCTAGAAAGCCTCAATGCTTGAGCAAGCTCTTCCGTCATAAAGTTCACCTGGGATCCAGAATCTAACAAAGCTCTAGCATTGTGAATTTGTCCAAACCTATCACGAATTTTCACGACAGCTGTTGCAAGGATAACTTGATCCACCTCACCCGCAACATGGTTTACGTGAGCAGGATGCGCTGAGGCTTGTGCCGTTTCAGGAGTTGCATACTTATGAAGGAGAGTGTTGTGGGGACGAGAACAAACTCTACACTTCGATGAAGTGCAATTAGACACCCTGTGCCCAGAATGCAAACAGTTTATGCACAACTGGTTAGATTTCACAAAGTTGAAGCGATCTGACACAGGTATGGCCGAAAACCCTTGACAATTTCCGATAGTGTGATTTGCACTGCAGAACTGGCACTTTGGCTCATTACGATTATCTGCATTGGTACATGCGAAAGACGATTTAGTGCTTTTTACGGGCTTCAAATCAGACCTTTGACTCATTCTAGCCCTTGAACTCTCCTCAGTAGATAACTGCTGGTATCGCCGGTTCAAAATTGAAACACAATCCGACCACTGGGGTAATGCGTTATAATCGATTTGGTCTTCATATTTCAATTTGGTGACATTATCGACCCTTGACATAGCGATGTGGACAAGAACCGCGTTGGCAAAATCTTGCTCATTACCAATGGTCATCAAAGACCCAAAAATTGCGGAGACAGAGTCGATAATTGAGCGTATTCCGCATGCAGAAGTTTTGCTCATAGGCGCAATGTCGAACAACTGGGCTACCGTGTTGGAGAAGATTATGTACTTTTTGTCATAAACGCAGTCAAGAGTGGACAATGCCTTTTGATAGTTTTCCTCACAGACGTGTAAAAACTTAATCGTTCCCGCAGGACCATCATGAAATTAAATGATTATATTTTTCCATGTCTGTCAACGAACGATCAGAATCTACCAGACTTTTAAATAGACTAATGAACTGCTTGTATTCCTCATGTTTGCCACTAAATTTGGGTAATTTTAATTTAGGCAATTGTGAATGATGAGACGCCGTCGGCACATGTTCAGACACTTGAAGATCATTTAGAGCGGCCAGATATGAAGATCTTGCAAGAACACACATTTCTTCAAGCATCGCACGGCTAGTGTTATCCGGATCAATGCCGTCGATTTCGGACTGTAGATCCATAGCTTTGGCAATATACGAATTTAAAATATCTAACCTGCACTGAATTTCAAATTTACTCGGCGTAACCATTTTGTTTGACAATGATGCTCTTTGACGCTCAATGTCTCCTTCCACTTTGTCTAATTTAGCGAACAATATCGTTAATCGTTCGCTATAGCAATCCCCATCAACCACGACTGTCGCGTTGGGATCCATTTTACCGGCACCTTTAGGCATGCTTAGACTGGCACTATTTAAATGCACTTATGTGTACGCTGATACACGAGAATATGTGTATGTGTGTCTACAAGCTATACCACTGATATGCAGAACACTTAATGTAGAGAGCAGCTAATTAAGAGTTGCCCACAAGAAAAATTAAGAGTGTGCCTGCACTCAAGTCTATCAAAGAGAAGAGAAAGAAAAAAAAGAAAAACAACTGCAAGCAACGAAGATGCTGAGATAGCAAATGTTCTGTGTAGGCGGCGTTTGTATGTATGTCAAATGACACTGCCGAAACGAAGCGAATCAACTACGAGAGAGAGAGAGAATAGCATGCACTTGTTTGCATGTATGTGTGGTGCCCGCGCGCTTGCACTTACTTGTATGTATGTGTAAGCAGCGGCTAACGAAGAGCGACGAAAAAGAGTACCGCAACCAATTCTGTGTATGTATGTGTGTTAAATTGCGCGCGCTTGCACTTATGCATACGCAGCGGCTAACGGACAGCAAAGCAAAGAATAACGCAACCTATATGTATGTATGTGTTTTATGTTGGCGCGCGCTTGAACTTATGTATGTATGTATAAGTAGCGGCTAACGACAAAAAATAAAAAGGGCAAGAACCTATCTATATATTATATATATATACATGCACGTTGGAGTATATATGTGTAGATATGTACATATATATACCTATAAGCAACGTAAGGAAAAACAGAAATCAAACAATGCAATTATGTATGATTCTAGCAAATAAATGTATTTGTTTTTTATTTATATTTTGCTTCACGATTCACTTATAAAAAAATGAAAATATTGTCAGTGCCGAAACGCAGTGATACTTTTAACTGCAAGTGTTAACAATTTTGATTGTTATGCACATATTTATGGACATATATATGCATGTGTATGTGCTTGCACTTACATATATACCAATGTATGTATGTAAATATGTATTACGCTGCACTATGCTTTCACTCGTTTGGGCACTGTTACCTGGTCATCGGAGGAGTCATCGATGGTCTCAATCCTTGGCATCTCGATGTCCAGGGAATTTACAATAAAGTTCCAGCAACAACAGCAAGCGGAACTCAGCGGCGACACCAATAGGGCAGCAACAACAACAACGATCGCGAACCGAATTACCGCAAACAGCCAACCAACTCTTGAAAATTGTCTTTTTAATAAAGACCGACAAAACGCGATTGAGGTCCCTGCTCGGGCGCCAATGAAAAATTCGAAAACAAAGGACAAATAAAAAACCGGAGTTTCAATTAAACTTTATAATTTTATTTATCAAAAGAAAATGAGACTGCAAAGGCGTTAAAGAGTAATTAGTGGCTGCTGCGCGTAATTAAAACGATCGACCGCTTAAGCTTTCGTATGACAACTAAAAAACTCTCGCTTACACAGCTGCTAGCTCTGCCCTTCTTCTTCGGCCGTTTTGAGCTGCCTGCGCTTCGCTTGCACTTATACAATCACTGCGAACGGCAGTTCGCTCTAGTGACGAAAGCAGCACGAAGGGTGCGAAAGGCGACTAGCAATATATACAGCTAATTTGGAAAATTTGCTACGACTGTCCGATCAGATCGAGTTATATACCGATCGAAAGGTTGAGTCCTAACTTACAAAATGGCATACTAAAACTTTTTGTAACTCACCTGGTTCATGAGATACGGGGGTGTAAGTGGGAGGGGAAATATTTAAACGATCGCAGCTAATGGGGCCGTTGGGGCCTTTTTGAAAAATTTTTTATTTTTAAAAAATTTTAATCAAAAATACGCGTCGATTGATACCCCGATCACCTAAATCCGATAACTGGTTCGAAAGATAATAAAATTTAAAATTTTTAGTGGACTTCTCAAAATGAGATGAAAAGTCAGTTTGTTTGTCGGTTCGTTTGCGCGTATCAAAGCGCTAAAAAAGCTTAGATGTAATGATAAGGATTTGTTTCTTTTCAAAAATATAGAAATGTTTGTTCTACGACTTTTTGAATTTCCCGCTAGTTTAACGGGAAAACGCTATTTCCCGCTAAAATTGAAACCCCAATAGTTTGCACACCATAGAAGCTACAGATATGTCCTATATATCATTGGAAAGGTGAGTTTAAGGGCTTTTTGACGTACCTTCAAACTTTTTTTCTAAAGTACTCAGGTAGCACTTTACAGGTGAAATAAGGTTTTTTAGCTTATATTTTGGCGATTTCTGACAAAACGGCTCTAACGATTTTTATTAAATTTATGTATGTTTTAGTACGTAAAATTCGTTTTTTGGTATATAACACATAAATTTTGGTTAAGGGGTTTGGAAGATATTGCCTGTTAACTGAATATATATATTTTTCCATCGGTCGAAAATCACGTTTTAGTTCGAAAATCACGTTTTAGTACTAAAAACTTTTTGGTTTTATGAGATATCTCAACCAAACTGATAAAATACGCATTTTACATTGTTTTATATATCCTGACCAAAGTTGGTTCAAATCGGACCACTATATCATATAGCTGTCATAGGACCGATCGGATCAAAATTAGGTTTTAGTATGAAAAACTTTTTTGTTTTACGAGATATTTTAACCAAATTGATAGAATATGCATTTAAGTTAGTTTTATACATCCTGACCGAAATTGGTTCATATCGGACCGCTATATCATATAGCTGTCATAGGACCGATCTGGTCAAAATAAGGTTTTAGTATGAACAACTTTTTTGATTTATGAGATATTTTAACCAAATTGATAGAATATGCATTATATGATTAAGTTAGTTTTATACATCCTGACCGAAATTGGTAACCGGTAATCAAACCACTATATCATATAGCTAAAATAGGACCGATCGGGCGAAAAGTCTTAGTATGAAAAGTAGACAGTAGTAACGCGAGCGAAGCAAACAGGGGCGGAGTCTCTTAGCTATATTTTTTACTATCTCCCTGCATTTATGATAAAGTTAAAATGTCAAAAGCAAAAGCATTTGCAAAAATTTCTGATATCCCACAAAAAAAACCTCTACACGAGGTAAAAGTCTAGTGACGAAAGCAATTTTTAGATCCAAAATTTCTGATATCCAATTGTGTGACGAGCTAAATTCAGTTTATTATAAAAACTTTAAATAAAAATAAAAATTATTAAAAAAAAAAAAAAAAACACGAAAATTGGTATTCGGCACTGTGCAAAAAGTAATTTTTATGTACAAAGAAGCTCTCCCTTTTTAAGCACAGTGCACAATGCCAATTTTCGTGTTTTTTTTTTTTTAATAATTTTTATTTTTATTTAAAGTTTTTATAATAAACTGAATTTAGCTCGTCACACAATTGGATATCAGAAATTTTGGATCTAAAAATTGCTTTCGTCACTAGACTTTTACCTCGTGTAGAGGTTTTTTTTGTGGGATATAAGAGAATAACTACAATCTAGGGTACTTCAATATATACATTATGCTAATTCTTACATGCTACTTAGATATTATTCAATTCAATTCAATTCTACTTCCTAATACTGGTCTGTGACCAAACAGACTTCTTAAACGATTTCTCAATATTGTCAATTTTATAACAATACATTTTGGGAGTGTCACCAAAAGAAGTTATCAAGTACTTGGGAAATGCAATCAAATACAACTATGAGAGAGTGCAACGTTTTAATACATACAACTGTGGCCACCTGTGTCTCAAATTTTTGCTATCATTCAAATAAACGGTTGAGATGGGGTTTAATAGATTGTTAAATCACCTATATCTCAAAATAATGTGAGAGTGTTTTGTGATTGAATGCATATACGGACATACAAAATAATGTGTGTGTGTGTGTGTGTACAATGGATGAGCTATAAAAAATGAGCTCAAATTTGTTCAAAGCACACTCAAAGTCATCACTTCAGCCGGGCAAGACGATCAGCTTCATCAACACCAACTAAACAAGGACAAACAAGGCAACACTATCAACTTCAACAATACCAGCTCAACAAGGACTTCAACATAAATCAACCCCTTTTCGGAGATAGCGAGCTGGAAGTATATCTGGAGGAAGAGCAGAATTGTGCTCAAGCTCTCAAGGACTTCAACGGACGAGTACAGAAACCGCTACTATCCAAAACCAAGATGACAATGGATACAGCCTATCCCATTCTCAGGGCTCAACGGAAGAAAACCAGGATTGGGAATTCAATTGCTCTCGAACTTGATCACTACATTCTGTACCTACCGGAGAGATATTCACATTTAAAGAATGAATCTATTGAGGCAATAAAGGATAGAAAGTATATTATTGTCAAGAAAAACGATGAAAATCACTACTTAGAATTTAATAAATTATATCAAAATTTGTAATAAACAATTTAAATAAAATAATTGATTTTAAATACAAATTTATTGTTCTTTTTAATGGGTGGGGTGTAAATCTTTCAGATATCTGTTATAAATATAAATTGCAACACATTTGTTTGACAGTATTACATGATGGGTGATAACATACACGACGAGCATGTACACAAATTCGACTGAGCACAAAAAAAAAAAAAGTTTTAAAAGATTTGCTTACATAAAAACATTTATAATGAGTCAACATATTTTGAGTCAGCTGACGAAAACTTTTAAATCCATAATAGAAACCTTACATAAGGTCGTTGAGAAGAAAAAAAGAAAAATTAAAAAGTTTAAAAAATCTGATGGTTATAAAGTAAAGTCTAGGTTGAAGCAGACTTTAATATCATCAAATTATTTAAAGCTTCATAATGATGACGATGGTGATGATAATATTTATGATGAGGTTGGTCTTACGACGCATATGGACAACGTCCCAACACCAGCTAAATAACAACACCAGTACAACAGTATCAGTAAAACAGCACCAGTACAACAGTAGCAGTAAAACAGCACCAGTTAAACAGCATCAGTAAAACAGTACCAGTACAACAACACCAGTACAACAGCACCAGTATAAATCAAACTATTTATCCAATCTTATTAAAATCATCATTTTGTCAATAAAAACTGATTATCCATATTCCAACTACATAATTTCATTTTTTATTTTGAAGGGGAACGTTTCGGGTATCTAATGTATTATAAATATTAATATACATAAGTTTTATTCAGCAGTATGAATCGAGTTACTGATGAGTGATAACACAATCAGACACATACACGAGCTAAGTCAGTTTTAATCCAACTGTTGGGTAAGTTGCACTTAACTCAAGTCATTAACTTACATTGCGACTGTCTCACATACTATGTTTGCTTGTTGTTTTTAGCGACTACTTTCCTCAAAGAGAACCACAAATATACGACATACTAACAATGAGTCAACAGATTTTGAAACAGTTGACGAAATCGAGAAATGTAGGAAACTTTTAAACCAATAACAAAACCTTTACAAAAGCCCGTCAATAAGAATGAAAAAAAGTTTACAAAATCAAAGAAAAAGTTCAATTGTGATGACCATTTGGATGAATTAAAGCATACTATAAAATCTATTAAAAACAAATCCGTCAGCAACAAAGCTCAGGATTTTGATGGGGATACTTGGGAAAATATCTACTTGGGAAATGATGAATCTAAATCAAATTTTAAGAAAAATGTCATTCCTAGTGAAGAAAGTGAATCAGATGAGGAAACAAATTATTATTCTCATTCGAATATTGATCTAGAACCAGATATAGAAGCAGAGATGCAACCAGATATGGAACCAGAGATAGATTCCGAGATAGAACTAGAGTTAGAGTCAGAGAGTGAGTCAGAGGTAGATGATTATGAAATGAATTTTAATATCAGTCAGCTACAGAGAGAACAACTCTTGGATAATGCTTATGGACCTAGAAAAAGTACTTCAGCTTCTCGTTCTTTAATGTTGGGAAACAGTATATTAAATGTTAACAATAAGGAAATTAAATTGTCAAGTGGTAGCAGTTGGCCCCTTACCCCTGGTCTATACTCATTAACTTTTCATAAAAAACCTACAGACTATAACAAGAATGAATTGAATATATATAAAAAAATATTAGTTGAGACTAGTGCGCATAGAAGAAATTACAATCCACGCAGTCAAGTAAAGGGAAGTCGAGCATATAAGTATACTGAAATTATCAAGCCTCTACTAAGTAGTAGTGTTTCGTTGCCAACAGCAATGTCCACACCAAATCGTTCGAGAACAGGTTCAGGGTATATGACCCTACAATCATCAAAACCAAATTATGTGTATTGAGGTGATGTAAATGAATTAGTTGACCGATTACAACTCTTAATAGCATCTAAAACAGCTGGTAACACCAGCCATGATAATGAAATTATGTCAATAATAGAAGAATTGCGGGAGGCACAGATTATCTACTAATACATATAAATACACACTACAATTGACAATTACATTTATAACCATTATGTCTGTTGACAAGTTTGGTCATTTTTTTATTGATAAGGAGCGATCAAATCACTTGAAAAGAGACGTAAAAACCGTTGTGGGGTTGTACATTGATAGTGATGGTAATTTGAATGCTCAAAAGAAACGAATAAAAAATTGTGTGACACCAATCGATAATAGTGATTTGGTAATTAAAGAATACGTTGACAAAAGCATTGAGAACTTAAGGAATACTCTAATGACAATGATGACTCAACCACTTAACCCTCTACCGCATATAGTGCCATATATGGCTTTTCATTTTTAACGAAATTTATTTTAGTTTAAATGATATCTCAGCGAAGTGGATTATTATTGGAAAATATATTTGCACTATTTTCTATTGGAAAAAAATTTAAAAATAATTATAATTTGGCTTTATTTCGTGTTTTTATGTATTTTGTTAAGACGTCTTTCGTGAACGAAAATGAATTTTGATGAATTTGATGAACAATGAATTTTCGTATGAAGTTTTCACAACAAAAAACAATTTTTTATGTTGAAGAGTAATTTTTGTCTCAAAGAACATAGAGTAATCTTTTATAAAAACTTATAATTTGACTGTAATTAAGCCTTATATTTATTATTTTAAGCAAAAACTGAAAAAGCCAATATGCTATTTTCTCCTAAACTATTTATCCAAAAAAAAAAGTTTGCTCAAATATTTCTTAATTTATACCAAATACACTTTTATATGCATGATAAAAATGTTTTTCTTTAATGATTCTATGAGCATGCAGTAGAGGGTTTAAGATTATGTTGACGAAAGTATAAAAAGCTTGAGAAACGAAATAAATATGAGTAGTATAAAAATGCGGGTTCTGGGACAAATTGGGGGTGGGGGCGATCAATCACTGTCAAAGACCTGTCAAAAATTGTGACAGCTAAAATAATTAGTGATTGATTGATCGATGAAAAGTGTGGGAAAGAGGGGGGATCGTGGTCAAAAGTGTGGGAAAAAAGGGGGAACCGAGGGTCGAATCGTGGGAAAAAGGGGGAAAAAGGGAAAAAAAGGTTCAAATCAAGTGATCGTGTGCGAGTATGTGTCAGGTGAGTTTGATTGATCTGTCATTGGCGATGTTCTAATTAGGGAGATGCTATTGTAAAATGTGATCGTGTGCGAGTATGTGACAGGTGAGTTTGATGGATCGGTCACCTCTTGATGCTCAAAATTAGGGAGATGCTATTGTAATACATTGTAATGTCTTTTGTTTACATTGGTGTGGCATGCGTTGCTATGAGTAAGCAAGTGGTGTGCACGTGTTGGGCACGTTTTGGGCAAGGTTCAGGCACAGGGCCGGCGCCGGGACGTCCCCTGTCAATCAAAGCAATGTATGGGCATGTTGCAGCATGATAATTGAATGGGAATTTTGGTTCTGTGACCCATGACATGAAACCTGTTCCCATGAAACCTGTTCTAGTTGCTTATGATCTTGGTATTTTGTTTCGAGGACTTATGAAATGAACCCTTCTCCCATTGGCTTACATTGATATGTTGTTTCTGTGACCCTTGGCATGAAACCTGTTCTCGCTGGTTTTGATCTTGGTATTTTGTTTCTGTGACCCTTGACATGAAACCTACTCTCATTGGCTGATCTTGATATTTTGTTTTTGTGACCCTTGACATGAAACCTGTTTTCATTGGTTTTTAACTTGTTGTAACAGGTAGGCTCAACCCACACCTTTTCCAACACTATAGACAGTAGAGCTCGCAAACATTTTCCAACACTATAGACAGTAGACCTGCCCCCATTGCTCCATCAAACATTTGATTCTGAAAATGAATAACAATTTATGCTGTAAGATAAAAATATAAGAAAAGTTGAAGAATAATAAAAGAAACGTTGGTTTTGTTTTTAATTGTTTTTATTTTGAATAATATGGTTTGACATTATTTATTTTCTCCCATCTTCTCAATTAATATGTTACATGTTTTCATTATTTCTATTGCTTCCAATTCTTGTTTAGCGAAATATGTGCGTGTGTGTGTGTGTGTGTTTGATTCGATTTTACTTGAACATTTATTTGGATACTTTTTACATTCTTTGACTTAAGTTAACATATGTAGAAATTAATTTTCTAGTTTCCCCCATTTTTTCGTCATAGTGATAGCAGCAACATGTGTCTGGACCGTCCACACAAGCATCATTGGACCATGCACAAAATTTATAGTGTTGACCATATTGTGATGCAATCAGTTCCTGACCTCCAGTATTCATGAACATATCCCTTGATTCCAGAAGAAACTTCAAATGATGTTTAAATATCTTCTTGCGAAATTGTTTAAGAAAAGTATTTATTTCAGTAAGAATTGATCCATGGTTGTTATTATCTCGATAATTGTAGCTGTTGTTGTTGTTGTTGTTATTATCCTTCTCTTTATCCATTTTAAATTAGTTATCCAGTAAAGTAGATGTTCTCAGCTTGAAACTCAAAATGCAAATGATATATGTGATGACTTCTTAAGACATTATATCATTATAAAATTTTAAAATGTTGTATGCATTATTTAATGCACAAACTCCTTCACGATGATGTATTGTACAAAACGGGAACCGGTTTTCCTTGAAAGTTTGTCGTTGTGGACATCCAAGCTCCTCAACATCGACCAGATGTGGTTCTCTTAAAAATATTTCCTGAAATCGTTTTCTTTCAGTGCCCTTACATAAGATCTCTTTTCCTGCAGTTATTTTCCTTAGAAAGTTTCGTGTTTGAGTGAAATAGTTTATTCCGTCATTCCAGCGTATTTTGTGATGATTTTTAGTTAACCATGCAGCAAATTTTCGTGACTTTTTATTTAGTTGAGTAAAGTTATATGGAGCTCGTATAATGAAATGATTATCGAGTGTGGGTTCTTTGTGAAATACTATCCCAATTTCCTTTAAAACAAACTGATTATAGTTATCAAAAAATCCTTGAACATCGATTGCAACAATATCCTCAACCATTTTGCATGTATTTTGTTAGACGACTCGTTGTACTAAACCGTTCAATGGGTTGTATTCGACTAAACGATCGTGTATAAGTAGACAATACACTTGTGTATCCGCATCGCTTGCTTGTCTTAGTTCCGTTGAAATTCTCACATCAATGGGACCAGATTTCACCATTTCATTTAGATATGATAAATCTATTACAACAATTGGCGCCTTATTTTTAAAATCCCTTTGGTGTTAATACTGCTTGTGATTCACGGTTGTAGTAACTAGTTTGAAATCTCGAGTACATTTCATACAAGTGACCATATCGATCCTTACTAAAATCAACATTCAAATCATCATAGGGATAGGTTTCCGAATTTAAATACACTTTCAAGTTTGATAAATGGTTTGTAATAAGTTGACCCTTTAGCATGAAACCGATTATTGCAAACCGAGGACGTTCTCGATTAGCAGCTAACTTTACATTCCAAACATGATGAGTTCCTTGAATAAGCTTAGGGTTTACATATGTGTCCCAACTACGAAATGCTAGCGGTAGATTAGTACCACTGTTTAGAGGGCACAACGATATGTCCCTATATTTATAGTTTTAATTGAAAGAACACGACGAAATTCAATTTATGGTGTGAGTTTATTGCCGGTCGAATTAGAATAGAATAGAATCAGAGCTGCAATTTTAAGCATAACATAAGCCTGCCAAAATGAGTATAACCTCGCTCTAACATTTTACATAAGAAGCGAATTCGTAACAAATTTGTTGCATACAAACAGGTGGGAAATTAAATTAGTTACACATTGTGATACTGATTAATGGCACAAATTAATAATGCATAGTTGGGAGAAAATCTATATGTTCTGCTCCGAACATCCTGCCCCCGTTGGAAACGGCACGTTTTCAATGAACTTGGAGTCGTCTGGCAGAACGGCTACCTTGGCCACGGCTCGCTTGATAATACCCGTCGCCGTGCGGATCATTGCGACTCTGATGACGCCGTCTGAGCCTGGAATCACTTCCTCAATTCGCCATTTTAGAGGTGGCACGTTGTCCTCCTTCAGCAGCACGACGCTTCCGACTTGCAAGCTGCTGGGTGCAGCTTTCCACTTGGACCTTTTTTGGAGCAGCGACAGATACTCAGTACTCCACTTCTTCCAGAAATTTTGGGTCATCTGACTGACCTGCTGCCACCGGCCAAGACGATTGGTATTTAGATGAGTGATGTCCGGCTCAGGAAACTTGGTGAAGCTAGAGCCCTTGAGAAAATGCGCAGGCGTCAGCACACCAAGATCGTCTGGACTTTCTGAAAGAGGACAAAGCGGACGAGAGTTGAGCATAGCAGATATTTCATAAACGAGAGTCTGCAATTCGACAAGGGTCAGAATGGATAGGCCCACGACTCGGTAGAAATGGTGCTTAGCTGATTTGACTGCCGCTTCCCATAACCCGCCAAAATGGGGCGCTCGAGGAGGGATGAATATCCAATCTATTCCATCGGAGAGACAAGCTGCGGCTACAGACGCAATATGCGGCTCGCTCAAAAACAAATATTTGAGCTCTGCAAGTTCATTTTTTGCTCCAGCAAAGTTAGTTGCGTTGTCGGTCCATATCGTGCGTGGCTTTCCTCGTAAGCTTATAAAACGCCTTAAGGCCGCAATAAAGGATGCTGTCGAAAAGTCCTGCACGACTTCAAGGTGCGTTGCTTTCGTTGAGAAGCAAACGAATAGCGAGATGTAACATTTGTGAGGAGGCTTGTTGCGAGCCTCGGCTTTGTAAAAGAATGGGCCACAGAAGTCAATTCCTGTGGTGTAAAATGCCGGATTTGGCTGTATGCGATCTGCTGGCAGTCTGCGAAAGCACCTGACACATTTATTAATGACGCTGGCGACGAACTTCTTGCCTCCAACTGGCCAGTATTTTTGTCGCAACGATGCGAGAAGAGCCTGCGCTCCAGCGTGAAGGTATTTATGGTGGAAAAATTGAATTATTGCTCTCGTGACAGCGTGGTCCTTTGGCAATATTATTGGATGCATTGCATCATAATCCAACAATGAGTTTTGGAGCCTACCGCCAACTCGAAGCAATCCATCCGATCCCAGCTTTGGCCTGAGCGATAACAACTTGCTTTTGAGTGAGATCGGCTTGTGCTCACTAAGAGCTTTGTGTTCCTCATAGAAGTGCGCTTGCTGTATTCCCTTTACAAGTAGATGTATTCCCTCGGAGATTTCGCGAACTGTAAGGGCACCCTTTGCCTTTGGTGAATCCTTTTTGCAGTTTGACAAAAATCTGAATACATAGGCGAATATGCGCTGTAGTTTTCCGAATGAGTTTTGATACTTGCATTCCATGGATATATCCAGCTTCGCGGATCCAACCAGTGCCGTGACACGCTGCTCTGGGAGACTCCTCAGGTGTCCTTCGACCGGTGTAGGCCAATCCGACTTGCCTGATAGCAAGAAAGGTGGTCCGTGCAGCCATAAATCCGAGATCAACAGCTCCTCTGGAGTACAACCTCGCGAGATAATGTCTGCCGGATTTAGCTCCGTTGGAACGTGACGCCATACCATGCCTCTGGTCATTTCCTGTATCTGCGCTATTCTGTTGGAGACAAAAATTTTAAAATCTGACGATGCATGACCTATCCAAGATAACACAATAGTTGAATCAGACCAACAGTAAATGTCGCAAGCGAATGAGACGCTTTCCTTGACGCTCGACAGCAGTTCAGCAAGTAGCAGAGCCGCGGACAGTTCTAATTTGGGAATGGTCAACGTTTTCAACGGAGCTATCCTAGATTTGGCAGAGAGGAGCTGGGATGATATGGATCCATTTAACTCAGATCTTAGGTAAACGCAAGCACCATATGCCGATATGCTGGCGTCGCAAAAGGCGTGCAATTGGTAGGATGCCATTGGCAGCATAGCATACCGTGGAAATTTAAAATTTTGAACAACTGCGAACTGAGAGGTTAAATCGCGCCATGCCGATAACAGAGGCTCTCGCAAATCTTCATCCCAAGTGACGCCGGATATCCATAGGGATTGCAGAAACATCTTTGACTTAGTTATAATAGGAGCAATTAAGCCGAGTGGGTCGTAGAGCCTAGCAATAGTTGCCAAAACAGTGCGCTTGGTAAGACGACTTGCGGGGGTGATTTGCGAAAAATTAAACAGCAGATTATCCGAACTAGGATTCCACACCAGGCCCAACGCTTTCGCAAAGTCAGTACCATCGTGAAATTTGAGTAACTGCTCTCTGTCACACTCCGGCTCTCCCTCCAGGGCGGCTGGCTCATTTGAGCACCACTTGCGAATGGGGAAATGCCCCCGGAGCAGTAGCTCCTTTACTTGACGACGGATTTCTCTCACCTCTTCGACTGTGTCGCCTCCTGACATAAGATCGTCCACGTAAAAGTCTCTGCGAACAACCTTGGCGCCTATTGGAAAATCTTTCTCTTCATCCAAAGACAATTGGTGCATAGCTCGAATTGCTAAGAAGGCAGCCGTCTTTGTTCCATAGGTCACGGTGTCGAGCTTGTATACCTTGAGTTCATGAGCAGGATCTTCACGCCAGAGTATGCATTGCAGGTATTCGTCGGGATGAGACATACGCACACAGCGATACATTTTGCATATGTCCCCACAAAGCGCAATCCTGAAGAATCTAAAACGAAGCAAGGTGTTGAATATTTTTGGCTGAATGGTCGGCCCTGCTAGTAACAAATCGTTAAGAGAGCGACCAGATGTACTTTTCGCAGATCCATCGAAGACTACGCGAAGCTTAGTAGTGGTGCTGTCGTGCTTGTGTACGCAGTGATGAGGCAAAAAATATTGAGGCACACCAGGCTGCTTTGATGCAGTCGACATGTTCTTTAAATCCAGATATTCCTTTAGAAAGGCGCAATATTGATCCTTCAGTGCAGAGTTTTTTGCCAACTTAGTTTCCAAGCATTTAAATCGACGACGAGCAAGACAGTACGAGTCTCCCAGAGCTTCAAAGCTGTTGTTGGCCAGTAACCGCACTGCATATTGACCATTCTCGAGGCGCGAGTAGTTCCTTTGAAAAAGATACTCGCAAAGTGCATCTTCCTCAGAGGTTACAGCATCAGTGGCGTAGTTGGTTTCGATTTCCCAAAAGCTCTTTACAATTTCGTCAAGCGATGAGTCACTTGTTTCAACAACGTGTGTTCTAGCAGTCGAGGCAAGAGCGGAATTTCCAACTGAAAAGTTTGCTAACCCTCCAGCCACGATCCAACCAAGTTTGGTGCTCTGAAGGATTGGCAAATTGTCAGCAAGGTGAATTTTCTCCTTGTCGATTAGGTCGAAGAAAAGAGAAGCTCCGATTAGAAGATCGATGCGCTGAGATTTATAAAAGAGTGGATCAGCAAGATGTAGGTTTACGGGAATGTTCCAATTAGACGAATTAATGTCGAAGTGCGGCTGATAATCGGTGATGGTGTGCGTCACTACAGCTGAGAATGAAGCACGATAGCCTCCATTCTGTGATTGCGTGACGACGTCGACAACTCTATCTGAAACCAAAGATGACTCTCCTATTCCAGATATCGAAACAGGTGATTTGATCGATTTGAGCTGCAGCATGCTAGCCATGCGCGATGTTATAAAATTTAGCTGCGATGCTGAATCCAATATGGCACGGCATGGAATAAGTGCGCCAGAACGATTTTTAACGAATACCATTGCCGTTGCAAGCAACACGTAATCTGCATGCGAGGCATCTGAGGTTGCAGGTGGAGGTAGCGATTCGATATATGAAGCTGAGCGAGAAATTAACGAAGTAGAGGACTGAGCCTGAGGACCATAGCTGGTTGACGGAGCCGATGCAGGTGGGCTTGGCGTTAAATGCAGCAATGAATGATGCTTCATGCGGCATTCCTTGCAGTGTCCCGACTTGCACTGCTGTAGACTGTGTCCTCTGCGCAGACAATTTAAGCACAAATTCATCCGCTTTGCCTCCTTATAACGCAAAGTAGGGCTCAGACTTAAAAATCGATTACATTTGCTTAAATAATGATCGTTGGCATCACAGAACACGCAGAATGGAAGATTCGAATTATTATTATGAATTTTGTCAGTACTAGCAACTACTGCATTCGAAGCTGCATTGGCCGACTTCTCCTTACAGCATACACAAGATGCAGGATTCGAATTATTATCAGTGTTTGCAATCAGTACATTTGCGCTCAAATTATTAGAGTTATTGCCCACCTGCTGGCTATATGTTCGGTTTACCCTAGCATTTTCTCGGTTTTCCAGCGAGCGGCAGCGCTCCTCCAAAAACATCTTCATTGAAGTCCACGTTGGCAGCTTGGATGTCGGCACAATTTCCTCCCATTTGTCTCGGCTCTTGTCGTCCAGCGTGTTTTCCACTATGTAGATCAGAAAGCCGTCCAAAATCTCCTCAGTTGTCGCTAGACTGCGAATTGAATCTAGATGAGAATTGACTTCGTCACTTAGACTTCGAAGGCTCTTGCCGGATCCCATTTCGACAACTTGCAACTCAAATATCGCCTTTATGTGTGCCTGAAAATGAAGGATCTTGTTTTCAAATCGGTTAATGAGGACTTTAATTGCCTTTTTATAGTTCTCCTCTGATGGTTCTAGAGAACGTATAGCCTTCAGAGCGGAGCCAGAGAGATTGGCGCGCAAATATTGAAACTTTTCGAGGTTACTTAGCTCTGGGTCACTATCGACAACTGTAATAAACATCGCAAAGAAGTCCGGCCAATCAGCATATTCACCGCTAAAATGCGGCAGATCCAGATTGGGCAACCGCGATTTCCTATGTGATCCATTTGTTGTAGATTCGCCAGTAAAATTGTGCACTACAGTTGTAGAGTGTGCATTGCTGGACCTCCTGCGATGAGCGGCCATTTCGCGCAACAATTTTGCCTCAAGGTCGAAGAATATAGCATTAAAATTGGCACGAGTGTCGGAGGCTAGCTCCAACAAGTCCAATTTTTCCAGGCTGGTCTGAGCATCATTAAAATCTGCATTCAACGACTCCACATATTTCGTTCTAGATTGCAGATCCGCCTCGTCGTAACTTGAGAGCATCTCGTCACTCAAGAAAGTGGTAAACGCAGCAGCTTGACGCATAAGAGCTTGCGATTTCGCTCTATAAAAGTCGATTTCATTTTGAGAGCGAACTGCACCTGTTGGCACTTGATCTTCAGCCATTTTTATACACACGATAGTAACACTCAGTGCCACTCGAAAAGGTCTGTACAAAAAAAAATAACACCCTGTATGAGCGCGTCCCAATTCACTTTGTCGACGAATGCGCGAAAAGCAAGTGACAAAATAGCGGTTGTCTCAGATTTGCTCTGCGCAACGGTTTGCGCGGGTCGATGCACTTAGGGTAAAATTTGGTGGAAAAATTGGGCGGAAAGTCTTTCCAATGAGTGTATGATTGTATGTTTGCGATTGCACCTTCCTTATTATTTTTTGTATTTAAGGGAAAGATCTTTAATTGTATGCTGCGAGCGACTGCATATAAATATGTACACGCCAATGAGGGCTGCTATATACATATATATGCATATCCGCGATTGCACAGTGAATGCCTGTGTGTGTGTGCACCGATTTGCACGCAAAGCAACAACAACGAGATGCAAGAATTTTTCAACGATATGAACAATTTTAACACTGCAACGATATGCAATGAACAAAAATCACGTCGGGGTCACCAATGTTTAGAGGGCACAACGATATGTCCCTATATTTATAGTTTTAATTGAAAGAACACGACGAAATTCAATTTATGGTGTGAGTTTATTGCCGGTCGAATTAGAATAGAATAGAATCAGAGCTGCAATTTTAAGCATAACATAAGCCTGCCAAAATGAGTATAACATCGCTCTAACATTTTACATAAGAAGCGAATTCGTAACAAATTTGTTGCATACAAACAGGTGGGAAATTAAATTAGTTACACATTGTGATACTGATTAATGGCACAAATTAATAATGCATAGTTGGGAGAAAATCTATATGTTCTGCTCCGAACAACCACTTTTGATAATATCATACATTTTTATTTTTGCAACATCACTGGGAGTCACATGGGGAATTTTCCAAGATATGTTTGTCACTTCTAATTCATATGTGTTATTATTCTTTACTCTGTGATACACATCATCAAGATTTTTGGTTAGTAACAACACGAGTTCATGTTTACAGTTTACCAAAACCTTTCTATAGTCTTCAGCGAATCCCAATAAATGTTTTAAGGGAACAGAAAAGTTAAAGTGACCAGTAGAGGCAACATCATTTCCCCCACCCCATCCAGAAAGTGAAACCGATCGACTCTCAAGATTATTCAGTGAGACAAAGTTTTTTAGCGTTGAAGTGACACCAACAAAACGTGTTCTATCGACCTCACACCCATTTATTTCGTATTTTATTTCATCCAAAAAGTATGCCATACAATTATTTTTAAATGCTGCAGCAACACCGTCCGTCGTAGTTGTTCTATCTGCCAGAATTTTTTAACAACTCCTTGAAAACTAAGATAGCTCTCGTGAGGGAGTACATACAAGTCTTGATTTTGAATTGTAGTTCGAATTTCATCATTTGGTCTAAATGTCTGTTGATATGATGAGTATGTATTTGTAAACTGGTAAATAAATGAGATTGTGGGGTGTCACACTCAATTTATAGCCTGGGGGAACAGTGATGCCAAACTCATGCAGTACATGATTTGCAACGTTATCCACATATGAAGCGCTAACAATGTTGCATTCTAAGCGAATCGTATTAATTTTAAAAATATTGATAGGCAGATCGGAAAGATAAGTTTTAGTAGTATTTGGCTTTAGCACATTTTGATTAAAACCAAACAATTGACCAATTGATTTGTCCCTATTAAAGTATATTGATTGTTTGCTGGTTAAGATCTCTACTTGAAGTGTATTATTATTTCCTTTAATTGTGACTGTATTCTCAAGTTCAGTACCTTTTAGCTTTGAATAAATAAACTCGACAATATCATCAAGTTCATAGGAACCGATAGGAATTGTGATTACTTGTTTACCAATGTGGAAAAGATTGTTGCTTGTATTAACATTTGGGATTGAGTTGTACATGTGAAAGTCAATCAATGCGCACTCATATTGTCTATTCAATTCGATGGGGGGAAAATAGTTTGTATTTATAATGGAAGTATTCCCATTTATCGATAATGTTAATGATCTACTCATTGTGAAATCAGATGTTTAACTGTGGTTAATATTCGCACACACCCAATCTTATATTGAAAATCCATTTTAAATTATAATAAACTGATCGAAGCCCTTTCTATAGCGTCCTTTATCCATGTCATCGTCTTTACTTATCAACAAGAATCCGAATTTATCGTCCCAACATTTTTTACAAATTTTCACGAATGAATCATAACTCATGTCTGTGTTAATATGATCACGATATATATGTCGCATATTTAGATCGTCTTGTTTAAACATAATAATCATGTTTGCATTGTCACGTATAAGATGCTTTGGTATATGTGTATAAGTTTGACACAAATAAAACGAATCAATATTCTTGTGTCGTCCCATACAGAAATACGATCGAATATTATCTTGTTTTTCACAAGCAACATCATCAAAAATCATAATAGAATTATTTTTGGCTTCGTTGGGTGGTAAAACTGTCTCGTTCTGTGAGAATGTGTGATAGCCCATACCTTTAATTGGTTTGATTAGCTTCTCCAAGTACTCATACTTGGGTTGGTATAGACTCTTTGAAAACACATAAATATTTTCAAATTTCAACCCATTCGGACTTTCAATTAGACTAAACATTAGGTTGGTCTTGCCACAGTTTGATGGTCCAACAATAAGCGCTCTTATTGTGTTGGGTAAGAGGACACTATGATGTGGCGGTAACTTGTTTACAATATTACCCCCATCAATGTTTCCAACAAAGACATCTTGTTTTTGCTTTATTAAGCGCATACTTCATTGCAATGTGTTCATTCAATGAGAAACAATTGATGATTAAACAAGCATAAAATGGGGAAACGTTTTTATAATCATGGCAGTCATAGTTTAAACGGTAAACAGGGCAGTGGTCTTGCCAACAAATTAATTAACCTGTTACCTGTGGAGGCGCATCTTCCTGGCTATAATTTCTGTTGCCCTGGTACAAAGCTACAAAAACGTTTGAGGCGTGGCGATCGTGGTATAAATCCGTTGGATGAGGCTTGTAAAGTACATGATATTGCATACGAACAACACAAGGATTTGAGTGAACGTCATAAGGCAGACACAGTACTGCTCAATAAAGCTTGGGAACGAGTGAAGGCGAAAGACAGTAGCCTCGGCGAAAGGGCATCAGCATATTTTGTAACCAACATCATGAAGTCAAAGAAAAAATTCGGGATGGGGGTGAAGAAGAGGGTAAAGCGACATGGAAAGAAGCAAATGAAGAGCTTAGCATCTGTTGTTAATGATGCTAAGCGTACATTGAAAAGACAAAAACCATTAGATATTATGAATGCAATTAAGATTGCACGTAAAGCAGTATATAAATCAATGGGTCATAAGAAAAATGTTAGAGTTCCTCGCATAATTAATGTACCTAAAGTTGGAGGCTTTTTACCACTAGTTCCAATTCTGACTGCACTAAGCGCGTTAGGTAGTCTAGCCTCTGGTAGTGCAGCTATTGCAAAGGCAATAAACAATGCAAAGGCGGCAAAAGAACAGCTGGATGAGAGTAAACGACACAATATGAAAATGGAGGGAGTTGCCTTGGGTGATGGAATGTACCTGAAACCATATCGTAAAGGTTATGGATTATACCTCAATCCCTTTAGAAAAGGTTCTGGAGTAAAGAAACAAAAAAACTAATTGGTAGGCTACCCAAAAGAGCGTTAACAAATTTAGACATTGAAAATTTTGCTCGCAAACACATACCGCATTTTCGAGGCGTATTTATGAAAGACTCACTACCAGAATCACCTCATAGTCAGGAATGTGGAGTCATAAACCTAGGTGATTCATCATCAAGTGGTACGCATTGGGTAGCTTATAATAAAAAGAAAAAATTTGTAAAGTACTTTGACAGTTTTGGGAACCTACAGCCACCAAAAGAAGTTATCAAGTACTTGGGAAATGCAGTCAAATACAACTATGAGAGAGTGCAACGTTTTAATACATACAACTGTGGCCACCTATGTCTCAAATTTTTGCTATCATTCAAATAAACGGTTGAGATGGGGTTTAATAGCTTATTAAATCACCTATATCTCAAAATAATGTGAGAGTGTTTTGTGATTGAATTCATACATATACACACTAATACAGACATACAAAATAATGTGTGTGTGTGCAATGGATGAGCTATAAAAGATGAGCTCAAATTGGTTCAAAGCACACTCAAAGTCATCACTTCAGCCGGGCAAGACGATCAGCTTCATCAACACCAACTAAACAAGGACAAACAAGGCAACACTATCAACTTCAACAATACCAGCTCAACAAGGACTTAAACATGAATCAACCCCTTTTCGGAGATAGCGAGCTGGAAGTATATCTGGAGGAAGAGCAGAATTGTGCTCAAGTTCTCAAGGACTTCAACGGACGAGTACAGAAACCGCTACTATCCAAAACCAAGATGACAATGGATACAGCCTATCCCATTCTCAGGGCTCAACGGAAGAAAACCAGGATTGGGAATTCCATTGCTCTCGAACTTGATCACTACATTCTGTACCTACCGGAGAGATATTCACATTTGAAGAATGAATCTATTGAGGCAATAAAGGATAAAAAGTATATTATTGTCAACAATGAGTCAACAGATTTTGAAACAGTTGACGATATCGCGAAATGCGTTGAAGAGAAAATTTGAAGCTGTTAAGCAAACACAATCTCAGAATGCTTTGGAGTTGGAGGAAACTTTTAAACCAATAACAAAACCTTTACAAAAGCTCGTCAATAAGAATGAAAAAAAGTTTACGAAATCAAAGAAAAAGTTCAATAGTGATGATCATTTGGATGAATTAAAGCGTACTATAAAATCTATTAAAAACAAATCCGTCAGCAACAAAGCTGAGGATTTTGATGGGGATAATTGGAAAAATATCTACTTGGGAAATGATGAATCTAAATCAAATTTTAAGAAAAATGTCATTCCTAGTGATGTAAGTGAATCAGATGAGGAAACAAATTATTATTCTCATTCGAATATTGATCTAGAACCAGACATAGAAGCAGAGATGCAACCAGATATGGAACCAGAGATAGATTTCGAGATAGAACCAGTGTTAGAGAGTGAGTCAGAGGTAGATGATTATGAAATGAATTTTAATATCAGTCAACTACAGAGAGAACAACTCTTGGATAATGCTTATGGACCTAGAAAAAGTACTTCAGCTTCTCGTTCTTTAATGTTGGGAAACAGTACATTAAATGTTAACAATACGGAAATTAAATTGTCAAGTGGTAGCAGTTGGCCCCTTACCCCTGGTCTATACTCATTAATTTTTCATAAAAAACCTACAGACTATAACAAGAATGAATTGGATATATATAAAAAATATTAATTGAGACTAGTGCGCATAGAAGAAATTACAATCCACGCAGTCAAGTGAAGGGAAGTCGAGCATATAAGTATACTGAAATTACCAAACCTCTTCTAAGTAGTAGTGTTTCATTGCCAACAGCAATGTCCACACCAAATCGTTCGAAAACAGGTTCAGGGTGTATGACCCTACAATCATCAAAGCCAAATTATGTGTATTGGGATGATGTAAATGAATTGAGTTGACCGATTACAACTCTTAATAGCATCTAAAACAGCTGGTAATACCAGCCATGATAATGAAATTATGTCAATAATAGAAGAATTGAGGGAGGCACAGATTATCTACTAATACATATAAATACACACTACAATTGACAATTACATTTATAACCATTATGTCTGTTGACAAGTTTGGTCATTTTTTTATTGATAAGGAGCGATCAAATCACTTGAAAAGAGACGTAAAAACTGTTGTGGGGTTGTACATTGATAGTGATGGTAATTTGAATGCTCAAAAGAAACGAATAAAAAATTGTGTGACACCAATCGATAATAGTGATTTGGTAATTAAAGAATACGTTGACGAAAGCATTGAGAACTTAAGGAATACTCTAATGCCAATGATGACTCAACCACTTAAAGATTATGTTGACGAAAGTATAAAAAGCTTGAGAAACGAAATAAATATGAAAATAACTCAAGCACTTAATACCAAAATTGGCAATTTGGAAGGCAAAGTTAGTTATTTAGAGCAGGCTGTAAATAGTGTTGAGAATACTTTCACAACTACTAAATCCCAACTGCAAAGTCTTGAGGAATATACCTATAAATATGCGAATATGCCAAAATCTAAACCTAAATAATTGTCAATAATTACTAGAATATGAGTAAACGAGATATAATTAATGAGTTACATGGACCGTCACGCAAGAATTTCCAACGACGTAGAGTAGTCACAAAGGGAATAAACGATCTATGGCAGGCGGATTTGGTTGAAATAGGAGCGTATGCTAAGTCCAATAATGGCTATCGATATTTGTTGACAGTAATAGATACATTTTCAAAATTCGCTTGGGGTGAAGCACTAAAATCAAAAACCGCTAAAGATGTGACTCATGCAATGGAGAAAATATTTAAATCTGGGCGTGGTGCTCCCAAGAACCTGCAAACAGACGACGGAACCGAGTTTTTCAATAAACAATTCAAGGAGTTGACAACCCAGTTCAATATCAATCACTATTCAACATACAGTACGCTGAAAGCATCAATTGTCGAACGTTTCAACAGAACCTTAAAAGAACTAATGTGGCGAGAGTTCAGTTTCAATGGCACATATAAATGGATTAATATGTACAAAAATATAATTGATGACTACAACAACAATGTGCATAGAACCATAAAAATGAAACCAATTGACGTGAATTCATCCAATGAAAAACATATTCTGAAGACGGCATATAACTACATGAAGATATTCACCGGCAGCACATTGCGTAATGGAGACAATGTGCGTATCAGTAAATACAAGCATGTATTTGAAAAGGGTTACACACCAAATTGGACAACTGAAATTTTTAAAATTAAAAAAGTGAAATATACATATCCAACAACATATTTACTAGAAGACTTGAAGGGGAATCCGATTGAAGGTTGTTTCTATAGAGAGGAACTCAAAAAGACTCGATACCCCGACGCATATCTAGTTGAAAAAGTGATGAAACGAGACGGAAAAAGGGCATTGGTGCGCTGGTTGGGCTTCCCGAAGAGTGAAGATAGTTGGATCGACGTCAACAAAATTTTATAAATAAATTTATAATAAACCTAGGTTAGATTATGATTTAAATACAAACACAAAAATACATGTTGTAGGTTTTAATTAAATGTATAAAAACTTTATTATAATTTTTTATAAAAAACTTATATATAATTTCATTTACATTTTTATATAATATTTATGTTATAAGTCTAAGATTTTATATTAAACTTATGTGTAACAATATTTATAAACATTTTATATTAACAAGGGGGCTCCGCCCCCTACTCGCTTCGCTCGCCTACCCCCGGCTCGCTTCGCTCGCGGTGAGGTGCGGCTACAGTCGAGCACGCTCGACAGTAGGATACCCTGAGCCCAGGTACTCTTTTATAAATGTTGATTTTCGACCAATTATTCCAATGGCAGCTATATGATATATGGAACCGATCTGAACCAAATCTGGTCAGAATGTACAAAACCAACATAAATGCATATTCTATCAGTTTGGTTAAGATATCTCAAAAAACAAAAAACTTTTTCATACTAAAACTTGATTTTCGGCAGATCGTCTGTATGACAGCTATATGATATAGTGGGCCGATTTGGACCAAACTTGGTCAGGATGTATAATACCAGCCCAGATACATATTCTATTAGTTTGGTTACGATATCTCAAAAAACAAAAAACTTTTTCATACTAAAACTTGATTTTCGGCAGAGCGACTGTATGACAGCTATATGATATAGTGGGCCGATTTGGACCAAATTTGGTCAGGATGTATAATACCACCCCAAATATATATCGTGTGAGATTGGTTGAGATATCTCAAAAATTAAAGAAGCTTTTCATACAAAAACTTCATTTTCGATGTATCGTTCCTATGGCAGCTATATGATATAGTTGTCCGATCAAAAAAAAAAAACAAACTTGATCTGCGTACGGTATCCAGGAACCTACATACCAAGTTTGAAGTCTCTAGCTCTTATGGTTTCTGAGATCGACGCGTTCAAACAGACGGACAGACGGACAGACAGACGGACAGACAGACGGACAGACAGACGGACAGACAGACGGACAGACAGACGGACAGACAGACGGACAGACAGACGGACATGGCTCAATCGACTCGACTGTTGATCCTGATCAAGAATATATATACTTTTGGGGGTCTGCCACGCCCCCTTCTGCCTGTTACATACATTCTGCCAAATGCATTATACCCTTTTTTGCCCATTTTTAATGGGCTCAGGGTATAAAAATAAATACATTGTTCAATAAAAATAATTTGAAAGTCTTATAATTTCTATGGTTGGTGGGATTGATATTCATCTTGGTGTAATTTAAGTTCAAGGAGAGCATACTTTAACTCAAAATTAGCATTATCTCTATTTATTTTACATAAATTGAGCTCAGCTCTCTGTTCTACGGAAAGGAAATCATACTTATTTTCTAAGTCATGTGCCTGAACAGTCAAGCATGCTGATTCACTAAATAAAAATATAAATATTGTCTTTATTATCAAGGATTACCTTGTTAGACTGATAAGTGCATATAGTATGGTCTATGGATCTAATCATTGTCATTTTCCCACATTTTGCTTCACCTGATTCTAAACATTCTTTATAATGTTCACTGTTTAACTTGTCTAAAGCAGTTCTTTTTACACCCTTTGACTTCTTAAACGATTTCTCAATATTGTCAATTTTATAACAATACATTTTGGGACGAAGACCTACAAATTCCAACATGGGTTTACCATTAAGCTCATCCTTGAAATAGCCCAATTGCTTTTTATTAACTTTTTCGAAATTATATAAACTAGCCTTTTCATCAGAATAATCAGATGTGTCAAATTTTAATTTAAGGTCATTTCGAATATCATTGTAAAAATCATTAGTTTTTATTGTATAAATAAAAGAGTCTGTATCCATGTAATTCAATTTTAAATTTTCACCAAACTTTGGTTTCATATAATTATAATGGAAATCATACATTTTGCACTTTGACAAGTCTAGAACAGTGAAACCTAAATACATTGGTTTATTTAAAGTAACTCTTAATCTTCATTTGTATGGCATAAAAGTTCTCATTTATTCTTGCTGAACTATGAAAGTTGGGTCTACTAATTAAGGCTCTAGCACAAAGTCTTTTGCGACCTGCTGTAAACGTTTGTGCTGGCTCCCACTCACTCACTAGTCGCACATCAACCCTCTTCTCTACATTTTCCATGGTTTTGCCATAAACTGCATTGTTAAGTAATTTGAAAAAATCTTTTTCAAACGAATTTTTCGCCTTGGCTCGCAGTTCAGTATTGAGTTCAATATATTTGCTAAGCCAAGCACTTTGTCTAAAGCATATACCTCTATGAATTTTTTTCAATTGTAATCCATTACCTAAACATTGTTGAAGTTCACGGTAGTGAATAACATAATTTCTTTTATTTCCTAGGTCGGCAACTAACTTTTCTACTTTGGCTGTCTTTGTTGATAATTTAATGCTCGGACAAAAGGGGAGATCATTATGCTCATCATGAATAGTTTGCGGATAATCTAAGTCGACTTCTAAAACATAACCAAAATCAGCATCAATTGGTATATTTTCAATTGCTAGATTTTTGATATCTTCATCGGATAACCATTTAAAGCCATTGTATGGTAGAGGTTGTGACATTGCCCAACCATACAAATTGTTTGCATCTAAATACATTAAAAATGTTGAATCTTTTGATGGATCATAAGTTGATAGGTATTTATTATTTGCTTTGCTATACCTATGACAACATTGAACTAACCCACCACGAATACCAGATTGGATAAAACTATACATATCTATATCTTTAATTAGTTCTAATTCAATCATCGTGGTCTTTAGCATGGCCTCCCAAGATAAGCCTGGAGTTGTATAGTAATGAGCTGGGTCAAGGGAATAAATATTCATACAAATTAAGCGGAAATTTTCAAAAACATCAGTTAACAATAAAACATCAGTTTTTAAGTACAATTCTAAATAATCTTTCATTGTTGAACATGAAAATTCAGACCAAACTTTAAGTGCATGCCTATAATCTTTATCAGAACAATCAGTTTCCGTTAGACTACTATAGAACTTTTCTCTTGGTGGTAGAGAAGTTTCTTGCAACCTACTTTCAGAATCTAAGTATTCATAAGGGAAAACGCCCTTTTTACGCAAAAGTCTAAACTTATTTTCAAAACTGAAATGTGATTTAATTGTTGTGAGTTGTTCATCAACTAAATTAGATGCAAGAGTATCTAGACTTGCTGACATAAATCTAAAAGTGTCAAGAAAACGAATTTCAAAACTACTCCCATTATCATACTCTATTGTTTTCGATACAGAAATGTAGTGTTCTTTATTAATGGGAATAGCTTTAATTTGTCCAGGTACGTTTGCAAGTTCTTTTATGAACAAATGAGAATCGTACTTGGTGAAATTATGAAAGAAAACGGGTATAAAATTACTCGTCTTATATGATAAATTACATTTTGAATGAGCAGCACCTCTAAATTTCCCAGTAAAATGACAATGATCCCTTACCCTATCTGCTAATAAAACACTACCACAAATATGACAATTAATAGTCTCTTGAAAATTACTCTCATCTTCCAGACTCATGACAATGGGAACTACCTTGCTCAAATATTCATTGTCTAAGCGTTTTAAGCCTGCATTCTTACATGTTTCTAATACAAACTTATCTAATCCACTATCAAATGCACACTTTATATAGTATGCATATGCTATTGGAATATGTTCATTAATATTAACTAATTTAGGACTTACTTCTATATTCTTCGGTTGAAGAATACATTCGAAGTCTGCATACACCACAAACGGAACCTGGAGTTGGTGCTGGTGTTGGGTGAACTTTATAGTTGCTTCATTGGGGTGGGGTAAAACTGCAACCTTTCCACTGCAGAGCTCCTTGTGTCGTAACGCCGCCTTCTCACTTGATGAAAAGTTGAGACATACATTGCAGAACCATTGTTTCCTCCTTGAATTTCCGGTTTGTGATGACAACAACCTACAAAAAATAAATAATTTTTTGAAAATAATTAGTATTTATTCAAACATTATATATTAAAAATTTAAAATAGTTACCTTGTTATATTTTTTATCCACATGTAGTGAGCATTTACTCCATCTTCTAGGAACAGCATATTGATGTGTATACGTGTTTCATATCCTGAGTGGAATAGGGGTCCAATTATTGTCTCAGCCTCTTCATCATATCCGAAAACATTGATGCTCACTTGAGGATTGAGCTTTGTAAAAATGTGTATATCCCGAATCTTTAGGGGGAATGACAACCCAGTGAAATCCAATGTGAAATCTTTTGTTACTTTTATCTCAGTGGAAAACGGTACCAAGTCTCTTGATATTCTGATTTTATCATCAGTGATTGCAACACCATAAGTATTGCATCTTTGGGGTCTATTTGTTATCTTCAATGCCGAAAGTAATGCCCATTTGAAGCAGTATGAGTCATTATTCTCGACATTGACGATGGCATGTTTCAGCAACAGCTTCTTTGACAATTTAATGTCTGAAGAACCTCGTATTGGTTTATACTGGTTAACATTCATTTCCAATCGGATTATACTAACCAGAGCCCATCCACTATCCTTTTCCTGGAACACTTCCATTTTAGCAATTATTTGCTTAGAATGCTGTTCAAAAAGCATATTAAAATCATTGATTTCGAGTGTGATAGTCATTTTACTTTGGAATGACTTTATATCATGAAGAGACTCATTTTCTCTTAAAAGAACATATTCAGCGAATAGTTCAAAATTTACTTTCACTGCATCGTAGCTATCCAGCCCACGTATCAAATGCGGTATGAATGCAGCTCCTGCTTCATTCATAAATACTTCAGGGAGTCTAAACGCCACTCCTTCATTCAAATACATATAATGAAGGATGCGCCCCATGAATGCAGCTCCTGCTTCATTCATAAATACTTCAGGGAGTCTAAACGCCACTCCTTCATTCAAATACATATAATGAAGGATGCGCCCCTTGAATCCCTGTGAAATCTTTTTAATCTTCCCATCTATCGGCACAACCGCATTCTTCTTATGGGTTTCGGTGCGAGCATGATGTTTCCATTGTGTTCCCGGTGGTAGGTCTATCTTACACAAGCCACAGAATCTTTCACCGCTGTCACTCATTATAGTTGTTGTTGGTGTTGTTGTTGATGAGGTGTCTTTGTTGATCTGCTTTTGACCTGCTACTGATGTTGTTGCTGAGTTCTCCATTTGATCTGCTACTGTTCTTGTTGCTGTTGTTGTTGTTGTTATTGTTGCTGTTATTGCTGTTATTGCTGTTATTGCTGTTGAACTGTCACTGTTGTCAAGCTGTTTTGAGCTGTTCTCAACTTGTTTTGAGTTGTTTTGAGCTGTTCTTAACTTGTTTTGATATTGTTTTTATTTTTTTGTAAATTGCTTATAATATTTTTTATTTTTTTGTAAATTGTTTATAAATATTTTTTTTTTGTTTGTTTATTTATAATTTTTATGTATGAGCACTGGAGATCACTTTTCACTTCAATAAAATTGAACTGATATTTCTAACATTGAGATGCATACATTTATAATATCTTTTGCATACACTCTATGATTCAATGTTGAAGGTGAAACCAGTTTAAATATTTGTATTACAATTTTCTTTCCCATTCTTTTGGTAGAGGACTTCTCCCACTATCTCTAGGCAGAGTCTATTACCTGTTAGATCATGATTAAAACCAATAAGATCAGGTTTCATATCAAAAGTCACAGAAACAAAATACCAAGATCAAAACCAACGAGAACAGGTTTCATGTCACGGGTCACAGAAACAAAATTCCAAAATTCCCATTCAATTATCATGCTGCAACATGCCCATACATTGATAAAATTCCCATTCAACTATCATGCTGCAACATGCCCATACATTGCTTTGATTGACAGGGGACGTCCCGGCGCCGGCCCTGTGCCTGAACCTTGCCCAAAACGTGCCCAACACGTGCCCACCACTTGCTTACTCATAGCAACGCATGCCACACCAATGTAAACAAAAGACATTACAATGTATTACAATAGCATCTCCCTAATTTTGAGCATCAAGAGGTGACCGATCCATCAAACTCACCTGTCACATACTCGCACACGATCACATTTTACAATAGCATCTCCCTAATTAGAACATCGCCAATGACAGATCAATCAAACTCACCTGACACATACTCGCACACGATCACTTGATTTGAACCTTTTTTCCCTTTTTCCCACGATTCGACCCTCGGTTCCCCCATTTTTCCCACACTTTTGACCACGATCCCCCCTCTTTCCCACACTTTTCATCGATCAATCAATCACTAATTATTTTAGCTGTCAAAATTTTTGACAGGTCTTTGACAGTGATTGATCGCGCCCACCCCCAATTTGTCCCAGAACCCGCATTTTTATACTACTAATATGAAAATAACTCAGGCACTTAATATCAAAATTGGAAATTTGGAAAGCAAAGTTAGTTATTTAGAGCAGGCTGTAAATAGTGTTGAGAATACTTTCACAACTACTAAATCCCAACTGCAAAGTCTTGAGGAATATACCTATAAATATGCGAGTATGCCAAAACCTAAACCTAAATAATTGTCAATAATTACTAGAATATGAATAAACGAGATATAATTAATGAGTTACATGGACCGTCACACAAGAATTTCCAACGACGTAGAGTAGTCACAAAGGGAATAAACGATCTATGGCAGGCGGATTTGGTTGAAATGGGAGCGTATGCTAAGTCCAATAATGGCTATCGATATTTGTTGACAGTAATAGATACATTTTCAAAATTCGCTTGGGGTGAAGCACTAAAATCAAAAACCGCTAAAGATGTGACTCATGCAATGGAGAAAATATTTAAATCTGGGCGTGGTGCTCCCAAGAACCTGCAAACAGACGACGGAACCGAGTTTTTCAATAAACAATTCAAGGAGTTGACAACCCAGTTCAACATCAATCACTATTCAACATACAGTACGCTGAAAGCATCAATCGTTGAACGTTTCAACAGAACCTTAAAAGAACTAATGTGGCGAGAATTCAGTTTCAATGGCACATATAAATGGATTAATATGTACAAAAATATAATTGATGACTACAACAACAATGTGCATAGAACCATCAAAATGAAACCAATTGACGTGAATTCATCCAATGAAAAACATATTCTGAAGACGGCATATAACTACATGAAGATATTCACCGGCAGCACATTGCGTAATGGAGACAATGTGCGTATCAGTAAATACAAGCATGTATTTGAAAAGGGTTACACACCAAATTGGACAACTGAAATTTTTAAAATTAAAAAAGTGAAATATACATATCCAACAACATATTTACTAGAAGACTTGAAGGGGAATCCGATTGAAGGTTGTTTCTATAGAGAGGAACTCAAAAAGACTCGATATCCCGACGCATATCTTGTTGAAAAAGTGTTGAAACGACACGGAGAAAGGGCATTGGTGCGCTGGTTGGGCTTCCCGAAGAGTGAAGATAGTTGGATCGACGTCAATAAAATTTTATAAATAAATTTATAATAAACCTAGGTTAGATTATGATTTAAATACAAACACAAAAATACATGTTGTAGGTTTTAATTAAATGTATAAAAACTTTATTATAATTTTTTTTAAAAAACTTATATATAATTTCATTTACATTTTTATATAATATTTATTTTATAAATCTAACATTTTATATTAAACTTATGTGTAAACTTATGTATTTTTATAAACATTTTCATATTAAAAATAAATACATTGTTCAATAAAAATAATTTTAAAGTCTTATAATTTCTATGGTTGGTGGGATTGATATTCATCTTGGTGTAATTTAAGTTCAAGGAATGCATAATTTAACTCAAAATTAGCATTATCTCTATTTATTTTACATAAATTGAGCTCAGCTCTCTGTTCTACGGAAAGGAAATCATACTTATTTTCTAAGTCACGTGCTTGAACAGTCAAGCATGCTGATTCACTAAATAAAAATACTACATTTAATTGAAGTTCTTTTTCTTTTTTAAAATATTCCAAATATCTTCTTTCTACTAATTTATAGTGGTTATAGGCTAATGTGGAATATTTATCGTTTTGAATTGAACGCTTATTATCTTTATTATCAAGGATTACCTTGTTAGACTCATAAGTGCATATAGTATGGTCTATGGATCTAATCATTGTCATTTTCCCACATTTTGCTTCACCTGATTCTAAACATTCTTTATAATGTTCAATGTTTAACTTGTCTAAAGCCGTTCTTTCTACACCCTTTGACTACTTAAACGATTTCTCAATATTGTCCATTTTATAACAATACATTTTGGGACGAAGACCTACAAATTCCAACATTGGTTTACCATTAAGCTCATCCTTGAAATAACCCAATTGCTTTTTATTAACTTTTTCGAAATTATACAAATTAGCCTTTTCATCAGAATAATCAGATGTGTCAAATTTTAATTTAAGATCATTTCGAATATCATTGTAAAAATCATTAGTTTTTATTGTATAAATAAAAGAGTCTGTATCCATGTAATTCAATTTTAAATTGTAACGGCCGCGGTAGCGCGCCATTTGAATAATAACGTTTCATAGCAGTCAGCTTTCAATCATTATCGCTATTGACGGCAACAAAGTTGCCACTGCGATAAAGCGCTTGCGCCTGCGTTGGCAGCGCCTTTACGATTGGTATGATAAAAGCTCTGCCGACGTATATATAGTGCCGAGACCCTCTTAACCATTCTTTTGCATTTCCGGCCGAGGTCTGCACCTGCACATCACCGCAGATCAGAAAAAAAAAAGACTTACTACTTAAAAAACAAAAATATATAAAAACGTGCAAAAGAAAAAAAAAAAAAGGAAAAATGTATATTTAAAAAAAAAAAAAAAAAAATATATATATATATTATCGAAACAAATTAAAAGCCCACACAAAAATAAAATTCGGGTTGATTTGGTGCATTGTGCAATTTTTATTGCCTTTGGAGGCCGTGTCCAAGGCTCCAGTCACCTCGTTCCCGCAGCCTACTCCAAAGACATCCACTCGGGTAGGCGTGCAAGACGTTGGGCCACCGTTCCATTGGGTTCTTTAAACATAAAGGTATGACAAGCTGCTAAAATTTCCGTTTGGGAAAACGTTTTGTTAACCACATGTAAATTTTCTTCTATAGAATAGTAGTTGGATATTAAGCCACTACTGCCGTCTCCCATACCAATATTGTGCTCCGCATTACGCTATACAGTAACCGAGCCTATTGGCGGAGACGGCACTGTAATTTCTCTGGGAGCATTGAGCTGAACCCGCGGCCAGTCTATTTCCACACGGGAAGTGAATTTGAGTTGGAGCAAATACAAGGAGACGTCTGTGTCCAACGTCATAATCTCAAACCCTCGTTACATCCCGAACACCGCAGTGTTTTCCAAAACCCGCCAGGGGAGCGATGGAAAAGTCGCAGCTTCTTCAATAAATAAACCTAGTGCATAAATAAATCTGAAATAAAAAAAAAAGGCATAAATAAGTGAAAAAAAAAACTTGGCAAAACAAAACTATAATTTTAACCAAAAGTGCAAGTGAAATTAAATAATAGTAAAGGAAACAAATTCCATTAGATTCGCTGCTTAGTGTACAGTGATCCCTTATTAGTGCGAACAATTGGAAACCTAAAGTTAACAAAAGATTGCTGAAAAAAAAATCTCAGAATTGAAAGAACATATAGAAATAAAAGCAATAACAACAAAAAATTTGTTCTAATTGTTCATACCTTCGAGGGTTGACCGTAGGTCAAAATCGAGATAAAAAGTTTTTTTTTATGAAAAAAAAAAAAAATAAAAAATAGTGCGCAAGAAGACAAGTTAAAATTAAATAAATTAATATAAAAATTAAAGTTGCAGATAGGGACAAGCAAAGAGATTTCATTTTTCACTAATGTGCCACATAACAAATTAAAACAACATAATTAAATCAATTTAAAAACAACCACAACCACAACAGCTACGATCATCACTCTGGAAGGCCTTTCATCGTGACGGACACCTGTAAGTTTTTGCTTTTGTTTTGATTTTGTTTTGGCATATATTAAAAGCGAAGACGAAGTCGGATTTGGGAGTCGATAATACCTCCGTTATCCGATCGGCTACCGCTTTGATCTGGTTGCTCGTCTAGATCTTATCTCGTTGGAGGAATCAAAACAAAGACGCCAATTGTCGCGATAATACATCAATATTGCAATACCGGCTGGCAGACTTTTGGTTGTTTTGTTTTGTTTCTTCCACATTCTCTAAGGCTTGTGCACTGATGTCAAAAAAATATTTGTGACGTAATCAAAAGACTTGGAGCAGCAACTTGAGCATTTAAATTTTACATGAATCGCAACTAAATTCATTTTTTGATATTGTGGGAAAAGAAAAAAAAATAGAAACCACCAAAAAGAAAAAAAAAAAAAAAAAAAACATGAAATACTATTAAAAGTCTCTTGGAAAAAAAAAATATTTTTTTTTAATCCCGAGATGATTATTTATTTTATTTTTTTTAAATTAATTATCTACCTATATATTATATATATCTATGCATAAAAATAATTACTGTTTGTTTCAGCACTAAGAAATTATAGTTTTGTTTGCCAACCCAAAATACAAAATGCCAATAATAAATACCAATTATTGAAATTATAATTAGACGCACTAATACTAAATTGTTATTATTTTATTTTCCTGTAATATACGAATTATTAGGTATTCTGAATCGTCAGACTTGTCAACAATATGAATCACAAAATCTTAGAGAAATAAAATTTATAGAATGTTAATGAAATTAATCATTATGAATTTTTAAAGTTTATTTTATTTTCCTGGTGACATGGTAGGATAAGGAGGTAGAAGTAAATTTGTTTAGGGATCTTCATTAACCTTTATATGGAAGATCATGGTTGGGAGGGTATTGAATGCGATCGTCAAATGTCACCTTTAGACATCGCCTAAAATGCATCGAAAGAATAATTCCAATGAAAAACTCATCAAATTTTTTTTACTCTGGCCCATTTACAATTGTTTAGTTTTCTTGAGTTTATCTCTTGTGATTAGTTTCCGTCGGGATCCTAAAAATTAAATTGTGTACGCTGGTCGAAACATGGCAACGAACCCCCCACACCCGAAAGAGCTACGGAACAAGAGGATCCCCACAGCTGTGTTCCTTCGACCTTAAGGGATCGCAACACTGGTCTGCATCCACTTGGAAAGTTGAACCGATGCCATCGCATCGTTGTTGTCGATTTCTTTCAAAAGCTGAAATCATTTATATACACCCCAGCTATCCGCTACTTAAAATTTTGGCGCCCAACGTGGGGCATGCTACTAAAATTAACTTTTTACAGTGTAGAATAACGCACGCTGACGTAGATTTGACTGTCTTGGTCGAACTTCCGCATGCAGAATTCTAGTTTATGCAAAGAGGCAAATGAGTCTACGATGTTGAGGATTCGGAGCTCGAATTCGATACCGAGAAACTTATGTTGCTAATTTGTGTAGATTTAAAATATTTAAGCAAACAAAGATAGCATATAACAGCAGCTAATCAGTCGTGTGCCACACAATTGCTCGTTTGCTTTCTTATGGTCTTAACAAAAACTATCTCTATCTTACAGATACTTCAAAGACTGTTGCATGTAATTCCAGAATACTTAGTATTTAGACAAAGATACAAGTACTGATTGCCTCTGCAATAGCTCGTTCCAGTGGACAGATTTAAAGTATAGTGAAGTTAAGAGCCATAAATAATGGAGCTCAAGTTTTAGAATTAATTAGGCTGTGAGATACTAATCTGTATTGTTGCAGGGAACTTGGTTATATGCTGCATTGCGTATTCTTGCCGAGCAATACTGGTTAAATCAAACAGATAGTTATGCTAAACGCTTCCATTGTAGTTACAATAGACCAACAAACATTATTCGTTTTTTTTCATTGTGTTGTTTATTTGCATTAAATTATCCTCTACCAAATTATTCTACCAATTATTGTCACAATCAGGAAAATTATTATTATATATGAGAATGGAAAGAACACCACCCAATGATCAGCCGCCCTCAGCGACTGCTAGCAGCCTTTGTGCGCTGTGTTGTGAGGTAATGGATGATACCCAATCTTGCTATTGTACCCCTTGCAAGCATGTGTTTCACAAACAATGCTTAGAAAAATGGCTCGAACACCATGGCAAATGCCCTAACTGTACTACAATACTTACCCCATCCGCAATTAAATTAGTGGTAGGAAATTGCTCGCCGAATGCTAAAAGAACTACTGCTGCGCCCGCACAACCTGCTGCAAGAACCGTTACCCGAAGTTTAGCCAAAGCTTTGCAACCAACCCAGGATAATCCAACTGGAAATCAATCAGAACCGACTTTAGATGTTAGTGTAGGACACGCATCAGCCTTAAATGCTAGCAATAGCACAAATCCTACCGAATCTGGCCAACAACCAAGAAATATAACTCGCAGGAAAGGCAGACCACCCAGATCTAATAACGCTCGACAAAATGTTGGCATAGATTACAGACAGGTGCAGGACATGATTGAGCAAACGGTCACTCGTCTTATGACCTCCCTTAGAGTTCAACCTCAATCCATATTAGCTGAGTCGCCCCCCTCTTAGTTCAAGCTTCGAGTTCTCTGTCACCAGCTAGTTCCACATCCTTCCAGCAAAGAAAACTTGCTGACACGATGCAAAAATGGAATCTGCATTTTGACGGATCCACAGAAAGTTTGGGGGTGGAAGAATTCGTTTATCGAATTAAAACTCTGACCGACGAGACACTGGACAGTGATTTTGTCGGGCTGTGTAAGCATTTACATGTGCTCTTCACCGGAAAAGCACAGGACTGGTACTGGCGATATCACAAGCAGGTGGATCGCATAGTATGGTCTGAATTTTGTTCGGCACTACGTCAGCAATATAAAGATTATCGATCTGAATTCATGAGCAAGGAATTAGTCCGATGGCGAAAACAGAAGCCCGGGGAATCATTCGTTTCATTTCATGATGCAGTAGCATCCTTGATTGACAAATTTGATATTAAAATTGACGAAGAGGAACTAATAGAAATATTGAAGAACAATTTACTGCCTGAAACACAGCATAAACTGTTATACCAACCTATTAACTCCGTGGGTCAGTTACGCAGACTAGTGCAATTGCACGAAAATTTAGTTCAGGAGCTCAGTTGTCGCACTGAAAACTTGGCTAAACCTCGTCTTGCAGTACCTCGCCGGCAGGTTTACGAGGTTCAAGAATCTTACGCAGAAAGTGATCTAGAAGATATTGCAGATACCGAAGGAGATATTGCCGCAATTCGCAGTGCCAATACCAAAATTAAGTGCTGGAATTGTGAAGAGCCAGGGCATGTGTGGGAAAACTGCCTTGCCGATCGGCGTATCTTTTGCTACGGCTGCGGCATTCCAAATGTCTATAAGCCCCAGTGCCAAAATTGTATTCGACGAGTATCGGAAAACCGGCAGAAGGGTGCATCCAACAATCGGATGCCCCCGAAATCCCAATAAAGTCCCACCCAACTATTTCGACAAACGATAACAAAGTTATCGTTTTGACTCAATGCGCCCAGCAGCCCATTGAGAATCAACAAAAGAAAACTCATTTGAGATTTTTGCCATATCATGAACGATTAGCAGTTTATAGCCAAGTCAGAGACAGAATATTTAATGACACTAAAATTAATACTATTTCCAAACGTACTAGAAGATTAAAAAACTACTACGCTCAGATAAAAACAAATCGTAAGCACATAATATCGACAGTGTTTAGTAACCCGAAGGATATGCGCAGCTATGCTGAAGTTTCGTTCCTGAATTACTCAGAGCTTGGTCTGTTAGACACAGGAGCAAACATCAGTTGCATTGGGGCGTCGCTGGCAAAAGAAAACTTCGATAAATACTCTGAATTTAAATCACTTAAATCACATGCTAAAACTGCAGATGGTGAGCATCAAAGCATCATCGGTAGCTTAAGCGTCATGATGACGTATAAAGACAAGACATTGCCCATGACTCTGTACGTGATTCCATCTATCAAACAAACCTTAATTCTTGGTCATGATTTTTGGAGAACGTTCGCTCTCGCTCCCAATATCATTAGCTCTCTCGAGCAAACGGTAAATACAGCTTCAGCTGATCTATCTAATTCGTATCCGCTAAGTATACAACAATTGCAACAACTGGAAGTTGTAAAGCTGTTGTTTCCCAATGCAGCTGATGGATTGGGCCGAACATCCTTGATACAGCATCATATCGATGTTGGAAATGCCAAGCCTGTGAAACAGCGTTTTTATCCCGTAAGTCCGGCGGTGGAAAAATTGCTTTATGAAGAGATAGATCGTATGATTGAACTTGATGTTATTGAGCCCTCAGTAAGCGCCTGGAGTTCTCCAATGCGCCTTGTGGTTAAGCCGAACAAGGTTCGACTTTGTCTGGATGCCCGTAAATTAAATGACGCAACAAAAAAAGATGCGTATCCACTACCAAGCATAGACGGTATTTTTTCTAGGTTGCCCAAAGCTAATCTCATCACAAAGCTTGATCTTAAGGATGCGTATTGGCAGATACAATTGAGTGAGGAATCAAAACCATTAACCGCTTTTACTGTGCCCGGCCGACCCCTGTATCAGTTCAAGGTCATGCCATTTGGCTTGTGCAATGCACCATCTACGATGTGTCGTCTCATGGATGACTTAATACCTGCTGATCTTCGACACTGTGTTTTCGGTTATCTCGATGACTTGTGTATTGTATCTGAAGATTTTTCGTCCCATCTTGCAGTGCTAGTGAGGATTGCAGAGCAGTTTCGCAAAGCTAACCTGACCTTGAACATTGCCAAGAGTCAGTTTTGCGTGACTAGCATTAATTACTTAGGATATGTTATAAACAGCGAAGGTATCTGTACAGATCCTTCGAAAGTATCTTGTATTCAAAACTGGCCTCCACCTAAAAATTTGAAACAAGTTCGAGGTTTCTTGGGAGTGTGTGGATGGTACAGACGATTTATCCACAATTTTTCTTCTCTTACGTGTCCGATTACTGATTTGCTATCAAATAAAAAGAAGTTTATCTGGACCCCAGAAGCCCAGAAAGCCATGGATGACTTAAAACGTATCTTAACGTCCGCTCCAGTGCTAGCGAATGCAGACTTTGAACGCAAATTTTATCTGCACTGCGACGAAAGTGATTTTGGAATTGGTGCCGTGCTCGTGCAGTTGTCAAGCGAAAACGAGGAACGGCCCATTGCGTTCATGTCAAAAAAATTAAGTCGAGCACAACGCAATTACAGCGTTACAGAACGCGAATGCTTAGCCGTTATCCTAGCGATTGAAAAATTTAGATGTTACCTTGAACTTCAAGAGTTTGAGGTAGTGACCGACCACTCAAGCTTGCTATGGCTAATGCGGCAACAAAATGTATCTGGACGACTGGCGCGTTGGATATTTCGATTGCAACAGTTCAAATTTACCATTTCACATCGCAAGGGCAAGGACCATGTCGTTCCGGATGCACTGTCCCGACTATGTGAAAATGAAATAGCAGAATTAGATATGCATCCGGTGATTAATCTTGAGTCTGATGCCTTCCTGGATGATGAGTATACCTCACTTAAAAACAAGTTTAGTCAAAATCAAATCAAATTTCCAGATATAAAAATCGTTGGTAATTTTCTATATATTCGTACTGAGCATTCCCGTGGAGAAGATATGCAAGACAAGCTCGCTTGGAAATTATGGGTACCCAAGCAGCTGCGGAATGAAGTACTTAAACAGGCTCATAATAGTATTACGTCTGCTCATGCAGGCATACATAAGACCATTGAAAAAGTGCGTCGCCACTTATTCTGGCCAGGTTTAGCTCACGACGTTCGCGAGTACATTAAAAATTGTGATACCTGTAAAGAGACGAAAGCCCCAAACTATACATTACGACCTCCCATGGGTGATCATATCCCAACATGTAGACCGTTTCAACGTCTATATATCGATTTGTTAGGACCATATCCGAGAAGCAAAAATGGTCATGTTGGGTTATTAATAGTGTTGGACCATTTTAGTAAGTTCCATTGGTTGCATCCTCTTAAGAAATTTACGTCAGCTGCTGTGCAGAAATTTCTCTTAGAGCAAATCTTTCATTGTTATGGGGTGCCTGAAATTATCATCAGTGACAATTGTACTCAATTTAAAGCTCGTGAGTTTAACGCCTTTCTAACCGAACTGGGAATAAAACATATGTATACAGCTTTGTATTCTCCGCAAAGTAATGCTGCCGAACGTGTCAATCGTTCTCTTCTTGCTGCTATTCGTTCCTATTTGAAACAGGATCAGACGGACTGGGATCAATATCTCACAGCAATTTCGTGTTCACTGAGATCTGCTTTGCATCAATCTCTGGGATGCTCTCCATATAGAGTCTTGTTTGGAATCGATATGTTGACTCATGGTTCAGATTATAAATTGTTGAAGGAATTGTCGATGTTAGAGGAGAATATAACGTCAATACCCCGCTCCGATAATTTAGCGTTGTTACGAAAGGATATTCAAAAGAATATTGAAAAGGCATATGAACGAAATGTAGCTCAGTACAATTTACGAAGTAAGCCCGTATCTTTTCGAGAAGGCCAAGAAGTATTTCGGCGAAATTTTTCCCAAAGCAAGTTCACTCAAAACTTCAATGCCAAACTTGCACCACAGTTTTTGAAATGCCGTATTAAAAAGAAATTAGGGAATTGTTTTTACCTTCTAGAAGACTTACAGGGAAGAGAAATTGGAACCTTTCATGCCAAAGACATCAGAGTCTAATTCCCGCTAATATTCCGTCTAACGGTGGGATATTATCGGGTGGTGTAACGGCCGCGGTAGCGCGCCATTTGAATAATAACGTTTCATAGCAGTCAGCTTTCAATCATTATCGCTATTGACGGCGACAAAGTTGCCACTGCGATAAAGCGCTTGCGCCTGCGTTGGCAGCGCCTTTACGATCGGTATGATAAAAGCTCTGCCGACGTATATATAGTGCCGAGACCCTCTTAACCATTATTTTGCATTTCCGGCCGAGGTCTGCACCTGCACATCACCGCAGATCAGAAAAAAAAAAGACTTACTACTTAAAAAACAAAAATATATAAAAACGTGCAAAAGAAAAAAAAAAAAAGGAAAAATTTATATTTAAAAAAAAAAAAAAAAATATATATATATTATCGAAACAAATTAAAAGCCCACTCAAAAATAAAATTCGGGTTGATTTGGTGCATTGTGCAATTTTTATTGCCTTTGGAGGCCGTGTCCAAGGCTCCAGTCACCTCGTTCCCGCAGCCTACTCCAAAGACATCCACTCGGGTAGGCGTGCAAGACGTTGGGCCACCGTTCCATTGGGTTCTTTAAACATAAAGGTATGACAAGCTGCTAAAATTTCCGTTTGGGAAAACGTTTTGTTAACCACATGTAAATTTTCTTCTATAGAATAGTAGTTGGATATTAAGCCACTACTGCCGTCTCCCATACCAATATTGTGCTCCGCATTACGCTATACAGTAACCGAGCCTATTGGCGGAGACGGCACTGTAATTTCTCTGGGAGCATTGAGCTGAACCCGCGGCCAGTCTATTTCCACACGGGAAGTGAATTTGAGTTGGAGCAAATACAAGCAGACGTCTGTGTCCAACGTCATAATCTCAAACCCTCGTTACATCCCGAACACCGCAGTGTTTTCCAAAACCCGCCAGGGGAGCGATGGAAAAGTCGCAGCTTCTTCAATAAATAAACCTAGTGCATAAATAAATCTGAAATAAAAAAAAAAGGCATAAATAAGTGAAAAAAAAAAACTTGGCAAAACAAAACTATAATTTTAACCAAAAGTGCAAGTGAAATTAAATAATAGAAAAGGAAACAAATTCCATTAGTTTCGCTGCTTAGTGTACAGTGAGCCCTTATTAGTGCGAACAATTGGAAACCTAAAGTTAACAAAAGATTGCTGAATAAAAAAATCTCAGAATTGAAAGAACATATAGAAATAAAAGCAATAACAACAAAAAATTTGTTCTAATTGTTCATACCTTCGAGCGTTGACTGTAGGTCAAAATCGAGATAAAAAGTTTTTTTTTATGAAAAAAAAAAAAAAAAAATAGTGCGCAAGAAGACAAGTTAAAATTAAATAAATTTATATAAAAATTAAAGTTGCAGATAGGGACAAGCAAAGAGATTTCATTTTTCACTAATGTGCCACATAACAAATTAAAACAACATAATTAAATCAATTTAAAAACAACCACAACCACAACAGCTACGATCATCACTCTGGAAGGCCTTTCATCGTGACGGACACCTGTAAGTTTTTGCTTTTGTTTTGATTTTGTTTTGGCATATATTAAAAGCGAAGACGAAGTCGGATTTGGGAGTCGATAATACCTCCGTTATCCGATCGGCTACCGCTTTGATCTGGTTGCTCGTCTAGATCTTATCTCGTTGGAGGAATCAAAACAAAGACGCCAATTGTCGCGATAATACATCAATATTGCGGGCTAAATCGCTAGATTTTTACAAGACAATACCGGCTGGCAGACTTTTGGTTGTTTTGTTTTGCTTCTTCCACATTCTCTAAGGCTTGTGCACTGATGTCAAAAAAATATTTGTGACGTAATCAAAAGACTTGGAGCAGCAACTTGAGCATTTAAATTTTACATGAATCGCAACTAAATTCATTTTTTGATATTGTATGAAAAGAAAAAAATAGAAACCACCAAAAAGAAAAAAAAAAAAAAAAAACATGAAATACTATTAAAAGTCTCTTGGAAAAAAAAAATATTTTTTTTTAATCCCGAGATGATTATTTATTTTATTTTTTTTTAGTTAATTATCTACCTATATATTATATATATCTATGCATAAAAATAATTACTGTTTGTTTCAGCACTAAGAAATTATAGTTTTGTTTGCCAACCCAAAATACAAAATGCCAATAATAAATACCAATTATTGAAATTATAATTAGACGCACTAATACTAAATTGTTATTATTTTATTTTCCTGTAATATACGAATTATTAGGTATTCTGAATCGTCAGACTTGTCAACAATATGAATCACAAAATCTTAGAGAAATAAAATTTATAGAATGTTAATGAAATTAATCACAATGAATTTTTAAAGTTTATTTTATTTTCCTGGTGACATGGTAGGATAAGGAGGTAGAAGTAAATTTGTTTAGGGATCTTCATTAACCTTTATATGGAAGATCATGGTTGGGAGGGTATTGAATGCGATCGTCAAATGTCACCTTTAGACATCGCCTAAAATGCATCGAAAGAATAATTCCAATGAAAAACTCATCAAATTTTTTTTACTCTGGCCCATTTACAATTGTTTAGTTTTCTTGAGTTTATCTCTTGTGATTAGTTTCCGTCGGGATCCTAAAAATTAAATTGTGTACGCTGGTCGAAACATGGCAACGAACCCCCCACACCCGAAAGAGCTACGGAACAAGAGGATCCCCACAGCTGTGTTCCTTCGACCTTAAGGGATCGCAACACTGGTCTGCATCCACTTGGAAAGTTGAACCGATGCCATCGCATCGTTGTTGTCGATTTCTTTCAAAAGCTGAAATCATTTATATACACCCCAGCTATCCGCTACAAAATTTTCACCAAACTTTGGTTTCATGTAATTATAATGGAAATCATACATTTTGCACTTTGACAAGTCTAGAACAGTGAAACCTAAATACATTGGTTTATTTAAAGTAACTCTTAATCTATTCATTTGTATGGCATAAAAGTTCTCATTTATTCTTGCTGAACTATGAAAGTTGGGCCTACTAATTAAGGCTCTAGCACAAAGTCTTTTGCGACCTGCTGTAAACGTTTGTGCTGGCTCCCACTCACTCACTAGTCGCACATCAACCCTCTTCTCTACATTTTCCATGGTTTTGCCATAAACTGCATTGTTAAGTAATTTGAAAAAATCTTTTTCAAACGAATTTTTCGCCTTGTCTCGCAGTTCAGTATTGAGTTCAATATATTTGCTAAGCCAAGCGCTTTGTCTAAAGCATATACCTCTATGAATTTTTTTCAATTGTAATCCATTACCTAAACATTGTTGAAGTTCACGGTAGTGGATAACATAATTTCTTTTATTTCCAAGGTCGGCAACTAACTTTTCTACTTTGGCTGTCTTTGTTGGTAATTTAATGCTCGGACAAAAGGGGAGATCATTATGCTCATCATGAATAGTTTTCGGATAATCTAAGTCGACTTCTAAAACGTATCCAAAATCAGCATCAATTGGTATATTTTCAATTGCTAGATTTTTTATATCTTCATCGGATAACCATTTAAAGCCATTGTATGGTAGAGGTTGTGACATTGCCCAACCATACAAATTGTTTGCATCTAAATACATTAAAAATGTTGAATCTTTTGATGGATCATAAGTTGATAGGTATTTATTATTTGCTTTGCTATACCTATGACAACATTGAACTAACCCACCACGAATACCAGATTGGATAAAACTATACATATCTATATCTTTAATTAGTTCTAATTCAATCTTCGTGGTCTTTAGCATGGCCTCCCAAGATAAGCCTGGAGTTGTATAGTAATGAGCTGGGTCAAGGGAATAAATATTCATACAAATTAAGCGGAAATTTTCAAAAACATCAGTTAACAATTAAACATCAGTTTTTAAATACAATTCTAAATAATCTTTCATTGTTGAACATGAAAATTCAGACCAAACTTTAAGTGCATGCCTATAATCTTTATCAGAACAATCAGTTTCCGTTAGACTACTATAGAACTTTTCTCTTGGTGGTAGAGAAGTTTCTTGCAACCTACTTTCAGAATCTAAGTATTCATAAGGGAAAACGCCCTTTTTACGCATAAGTCTAAACTTATTTTCAAAACTGAAATGTGATTTAATTGTTGTGAGTTGTTCATCAACTAAATTAGATGCAAGAGTATCTAGACTTGCTGACATAAATCTAAAAGTGTCAAGAAAACGAATTTCAAAACTACTCCCATTATCATACTCTATTGTTTTCGATACAGAAATGTAGTGTTCTTTATTAATGGGAAAAGCTTTAATTTGTCCAGGTACGTTTGCAAGTTCTTTTATGAACAAATGAGAATCGTACTTGGTGAAATTATGAAAGAAAACGGGTATAAAATTACTCGTCTTATATGATAAATTACATTTTGAATGAGCAGCACCTCTAAATTTCCCAGTAAAATGACAATGATCCCTTACCCTATCTGCTAATAAAACACTACCACAAATATGACAATTAATAGTCTCTTGAAAATTACTCTCATCTTCCAGACTCATGACAATGGGAACTACCTTGCTCAAATATTCATTGTCTAAGCGTTTTAAGCCTGCATTCTTACATGTTTCTAATACAAACTTATCTAATCCACTATCAAATGCACACTTTATATAGTATGCATATGCTATTGGAATATGTTCATTAATATTAACTAATTTAGGACTTACTTCTATATTCTTCGGTTGAAGAATACATTCGAAGTCTGCATACACCACAAACGGAACCTGGAGTTGGTGCTGGTGTTGGGTGAACTTTATAGTTGCTTCATTGGGGTGGGGTAAAACTGCAACCTTTCCACTGCAGAGCTCCTTGTGTCGTAACGCCGCCTTCTCACTTGATGAAAAGTTGAGACATACATTGCAGAACCATTGTTTCCTCCTTGAATTTCCGGTTTGTGATGACAACAACCTACAAAAAATAAATAATATTTTGAAAATAATTAGTATTTATTCAAACATTATATATTAAACATTTAAAATAGTTACCTTGTTATATTTTTTATCCACATGTAGTGAGCATTTACTCCATCTTCTAGGAACAGCATATTAATATGTATAGGTGTTTTATATCCTGAGTGGAATAGGGGTCCAATTATTGTCTCAGCCTCTTCATCATATCCGAAAACATTGATGCTCACTTGAGGATTGAGCTTTGTAAAAATGTGTATATCCCGAATCTTTAGGGGGAATGACAACCCAGTGAAATCCAATGTGAAATCTTTTGTTACTTTGATCTCAGTGGAAAACGGTACCAAGTCTCTTGATATTCTGATTTTATCATCAGTGATTACAACACCATAAGTATTGCATCTTTGGGGTCTATTTGTTATCTTCAATGCCGAAAGTAATGCCCATTTGAAGCAGTATGAGTCATTATTCTCGACATTGACGATGGCATGTTTCAGCAACAGCTTCTTTGACAATTTAATGTCTGAAGAACCTCGTATTGGTTTATACTGGTTAACATTCATTTCCAATCGGATTATACTAACCAGAGCCCATCCACTATCCTTTTCCTGGAACTCTTCCATATTGGCAATTATTTGCTTAGAATGCTGTTCAAAAAGCATATTAAAATCATTGATTTCGAGTGTGGTAGTCATTTTACTTTGGAATGACTTTATTTCATGAAGAGACTCATTTTCTCTTAAAAGAACATATTCAGCGAATAGTTCGAAAATTTACTTTCACTGCATCGTAGCTATCCAGCACACGTATCAAATGCGGTATGCATGCAGCTCCTGCTTCATTCATAAATACTTCAGGGAGTCTAAAGGCCACTCCTTCATTCAAATACATATAATGAAGGATGCGCCCCTTGAATCCCTGTGAAATCTTTTTAATCTTCCCATCTATCGGCACAACCGCATTCTGCTTATGGGTTTCAGTGCGAGCATGATGTTTCCATTGTGTTCCCGGTGGTAGGTCTATGTTTATAAGTTTTAAGTATCACTTTTCACTTCAACGATAAAATTGAACTGATATTTCTAACATTGAGATGCATACATTTATAATATCTTTTGCATACACTCTATGTTGAAGGTGAAACCAGTTTAAATATTTATTTTTGTTTTTATTACAATTTTCTTTCCCTTTCTTTTGGTAAAGGACTTCTCCCACTATCTCTAGGCAGAGTCTATTACCTGTTAGATCATGATTAAAAACATACTCGCACACGATAACTTGATTTGAACATTTGTCAAGCTGTTTTGAGCTGTTTTGAGCTGTTCTCAACTTGTTTTGAGTTGTTTTGAGCTGTTCTTAACTTGTTTTGATATTGTTTTTATTTTTTTGTAAATTGTTTATAATATTTTTTATTTTTTTGTAAATTGTTTATAAATATTTTTTTTTTTGTTTGTTTATTTATAATTTTTATGTATGAGCACTGGAGATCACTTTTCACTTCAACGATAAAATTGAACTGATATTTCTAACATTGAGATGCATACATTTATAATATCTTTTGCATACACTCTATGATTCAATGTTGAAGGTGAAACCAGTTTAAATATTTGTATTACAATTTTCTTTCCCATTCTTTTGGTAGAGGACTTCTCCCACTATCTCTAGGCAGAGTCTATTACCTGTTAGATCATGATTAAAACCAATAAGATCAGGTTTCATATCAAAAGTCACAGAAACAAAATACCAAGATCAAAACCAACGAGAACAGGTTTCATGTCACGGGTCACAGAAACAAAATTCCAAAATTCCCATTCAATTATCATGCTGCAACATGCCCATACATTGATAAAATTCCCATTCAACTATCATGCTGCAACATGCCCATACATTGCTTTGATTGACAGGGGACGTCCCGGCGCCGGCCCTGTGCCTGAGCCATTACAATGTATTACAATAGCATCTCCCTAATTTTGAGCATCAAGAGGTGACCGATCCATCAAACTCACCTGTCACATACTCGCACACGATCACATTTTACAATAGCATCTCCCTAATTAGAACATCGCCAATGACAGATCAATCAAACTCACCTGACACATACTCGCACACGATCACTTGATTTGAACCTTTTTTTCCCTTTTTCCCACGATTCGACCCTCGGTTCCCCCTTTTTTCCCACACTTTTGACCACGATCCCCCCTCTTTCCCACACTTTTCATCGATCAATCAATCACTAATTATTTTAGCTGTCAAAATTTTTGACAGGTCTTTGACAGTAATTGATTGCCCCCACCCCCAATTTGTCCCAGAACCCGCATTTTTATACTACTAATATGAAAATAACTCAGGCACTTAATATCAAAATTGGAAATTTGGAAAGCAAAGTTAGTTATTTAGAGCAGGCTGTAAATAGTGTTGAGAATACTTTCACAACTACTAAATCCCAACTGCAAAGTCTGGAGGAATATACCTATAAATATGCGAGTATGCCAAAACCTAAACCTAAATAATTGTCAATAATTACTAGAATATGAATAAACGAGATATAATTAATGAGTTACATGGACCGTCACACAAGAATTTCCAACGACGTTGAGTAGTCACAAAGGGAATAAACGATCTATGGCAGGCGGATTTGGTTGAAATGCGAGCGTATGCTAAGTCCAATAATGGCTATCGATATTTGTTGACAGTAATAGATACATTTTCAAAATTCGCTTGGGGTGAAGCACTAAAATCAAAATCCGCTAAAGATGTGACTCATGCAATGGAGAAAATATTTAAATCTGGGCGTGGTGCTCCCAAGAACCTGCAAACAGACGACGGAACCGAGTTTTTCAATAAACAATTCAAGGAGTTGACAACCCAGTTCAACATCAATCACTATTCAACATACAGTACGCTGAAAGCATCAATCGTTGAACGTTTCAACAGAACCTTAAAAGAACTAATGTGGCGAGAATTCAGTTTCAATGGCACATATAAATGGATTAATATGTACAAAAATATAATTGATGACTACAACAACAATGTGCATAGAACCATCAAAATGAAACCAATTGACGTGAATTCATCCAATGAAAAACATATTCTGAAGACGGCATATAACTACATGAAGATATTCACCGGCAGCACATTGCGTAATGGAGACAATGTGCGTATCAGTAAATACAAGCATGTATTTGAAAAGGGTTACCACACCAATTTGGACAACTGAAATTTTTCAAATTAAAAAAGTGAAATATACATATCCAACAACATATTTACTAGAAGACTTGAAGGGGAATCCGATTGAAGGTTGTTTCTATAGAGAGGAACTCAAAAAGACTCGATATCCCGACGCATATCTTGTTGAAAAAGTGTTGAAACGACACGGAGAAAGGGCATTGGTGCGCTGGTTGGGCTTCCCGAAGAGTGAAGATAGTTGGATCGACGTCGATAAAATTTTATAAATAAATTTATAATAAACCTAGGTTAGATTATGATTTAAATACAAACACAAAAATACATGTTGTAGGTTTTAATTAAATGTATAAAAACTTTATTATAATTTTTTATAAAAAACTTATATATAATTTCATATACATTTTTATATAATATTTTTTTTATAAATCTAACATTTTATATTAAACTTATGTATTTTTATAAACATTTTCATATTAAAAATAAATACATTGTTCAATAAAAATAATTTTAAAGTCTTATAATTTCTATGGTTGGTGGGATTGATATTCATCTTGGTGTAATTTAAGTTCAAGGAGTGCATAATTTAACTCAAAATTAGCATTATCTCTATTTATTTTACATAAATTGAGCTCAGCTCTCTGTTCTACGGAAAGGAAATCATACTTATTTTCTAAGTCACGTGCTTGAACAGTCAAGCATGCTGATTCACTAAATAAAAATACTACATTTAATTGAAGTTCTTTTTCTTTTTTAAAATATTCCAAATATCTTCTTTCTACTAATTTATAGTGGTTATAGGCTAATGTGGAATATTTATCGTTTTGAATTGAACGCTTATTATCTTTATTATCAAGGATTACCTTGTTAGACTCATAAGTGCATATAGTATGGTCTATGGATCTAATCATTGTCATTTTCCCACATTTTGCTTCACCTGATTCTAAACATTCTTTGTAATGTTCAATGTTTAACTTGTCTAAAGCCGTTCTTTTTACACCCTTTGACTTCTTAAACGATTTCTCAATATTGTCAATTTTATAACAATACATTTTGGGACGAAGACCTACAAATTCCAACATTGGTTTACCATTAAGCTCATCCTTGAAATAACCCAATTGCTTTTTATTAACTTTTTCGAAATTATACAAATTAGCCTTTTCATCAGAATAATCAGATGTGTCAAATTTTAATTTAAGATCATTTCGAATATCATTGTAAAAATCATTAGTTTTTATTGTATAAATAAAAGAGTCTGTATCCATGTAATTCAATTTTAAATTTTCACCAAACTTTGGTTTCATGTAATTATAATGGAAATCATACATTTTGCACTTTGACAAGTCTAGAACAGTGAAACCTAAATACATTGGTTTATTTAAAGTAACTCTTAATCTATTCATTTGTATGGCATAAAAGTTCTCATTTATTCTTGCTGAACTATGAAAGTTGGGCCTACTAATTAAGGCTCTAGCACAAAGTCTTTTGCGACCTGCTGTAAACGTTTGTGCTGGCTCCCACTCACTCACTAGTCGCACATCAACCCTCTTCTCTACATTTTCCATGGTTTTGCCATAAACTGCATTGTTAAGTAATTTGAAAAAATCTTTTTCAAACGAATTTTTTGCCTTGGCTCGCAGTTCAGTATTGAGTTCAATATATTTGCTAAGCCAAGCGCTTTGTCTAAAGCATATACCTCTATGAATTTTTTTCAATTGTAATCCATTACCTAAACATTGTTGAAGTTCACGGTAGTGGATAACATAATTTCTTTTATTTCCAAGGTCGGCAACTAACTTTTCTACTTTGGCTGTCTTTGTTGGTAATTTAATGCTCGGACAAAAGGGGAGATCATTATGCTCATCATGAATAGTTTGCGGATAATCTAAGTCGACTTCTAAAACGTATCCAAAATCAGCATCAATTGATATATTTTCAATTGCTAGATTTTTTATATCTTCATCGGATAACCATTTAAAGCCATTGTATGGTAGAGGTTGTGACATTGCCCAACCATACAAATTGTTTGCATCTAAATACATTAAAAATGTTGAATCTTTTGATGGATCATAAGTTGATAGGTATTTATTATTTGCTTTGCTATACCTATGACAACATTGAACTAACCCACCACGAATACCAGATTGGATAAAACTATACATATCTATATCTTTAATTAGTTCTAATTCAATCTTCGTGGTCTTTAGCATGGCCTGGATAAGCCTGGAGTTGTATAGTAATGAGCTGGGTCAAGGGAATAAATATTCATACAAATTAAGCGGAAATTTTCAAAAACATCAGTTAACAATTAAACATCAGTTTTTAAATACAATTCTAAATAATCTTTCATTGTTGAACATGAAAATTCATACCAAACTTTTAGTGCATGCATATAATCTTTATCAGAACAATCAGTTTCCGTTAGACTACTATAGAACTTTTCTCTTGGTGGTAGAGAAGTTTCTTGCAGCCTATTTTTAAAATCTAAGTATTCATAAGGGAAAACACCCTTTTTACGCATAAGTCTAAACTTATTTTCAAAACTGAAATGTGATTTAATTGTTGTGAGTTGTTCATCAACTAAATTAGATGCAAGAGTATCTAGACTTGCTGACATAAATCTAAAAGTGTCAAGAAAACGAATTTCAAAACTACTCCCATTATCATACTCTATTGTTTTCGATACAGAAATGTAGTGTTCTTTATTAATGGGAATAGCTTTAATTTGTCCAGGTACGTTTGCAAGTTCTTTTATGAACAAATGAGAATCGTACTTGGTGAAATTATGAAAGAAAACGGGTATAAAATTACTCGTCTTATATGATAAATTACATTTTGAATGAGCAGCACCTCTAAATTTCTTAGTAAAATGACAATGATCCCTTACCCTATCTGCTAATAAAACACTACCACAAATATGACAATTAATAGTCTCTTGAAAATTGCTCTCATCTTCCAGACTCATGACAATGGGAACTACCTTGCTCAAATATTCATTGTTTAAGCGTGTTAAATTTTCTATAAGTGAATTGAAAAAACTTAAGCCTGCATTCTTACAAGTTTCTAATACAAACTTATCTAATCTACTATCAAATGCACACTTTATATAGTATGCATATGCTATTGGAATATGTTCATTAATATTAACTAATTTAGGACTTACGAGGGTGGGCTAATAAATAGTCGGCCTACCAAAGAAAACACGGTTTTTTTTTATTTTTCTTTTTTATTTTTCAACATAATCTCCTTTTAGACGTATGCACTTAGTCCAACGGTCCTCCAATTTTTTTATACCTTCCATAAAATATGACTGGTCCAGGTCCTCAAAATAGGCGTTTGTTTCACAGATCACCTGTTCATTCGACTGAAATTTCTTTCCACCAAGCCATTTCTTTAAGTTTGGAAATAGATAATAGTCACATGGTGCTAAATCTGGAGAATAGGGGGGATGTGGAAGAATTTCATAGTGTAGTTCACACAATTTCATCATGGCAACAACGCTCTTGTGAGCCGGAGCGTTGTCCTGGTGAAACAGAACTTTTTTCTTCGCCATGTGCGGCCTTTTTTTCTTTAGTTCTGAATCGAACTGTCCCAAAAGGTTAGAATAGTATTCTCCATTAATTGTTCTGCCTTTTTCTAGATAATCCACATGAATTACGCCTCGGGCATCCCAGAAAACCGTTGCCATTACCTTGTTGGCCGACAAACCAATCTTTGCCTTTTTCGGCGCCGTTTCTCCGGTTGAAATCCACTGCTTTGACTGTTCCTTGCTTTCTGGTGTATGGTGATGTATCCAAGTTTCGTCGACAGTCACAAAACGACGCAAAGATTCATTCTTATTTGCGTTTAACAATGCCAAACTCTCCTTCGCAATGACCAAGCGGTTGCGTTTGTGTTCCGCTGAGAGCAATCGCGGCACCCACCTTGACGAAAGCTTACTCATATTTAAATATTCGTGTAAGACGTTTCCAACACGTTCACGAGAAATGTTTAGGGCCTTAGCAATCTCTCTCAGCTTTATTCGGCGATCATCCAATATCATTCCGTGGACTTTAGCTACCATTTCTGGGGTTGTCACCTCTCTGGGACGTCCCGGACGGTCCTCGTCAAAAATGCTTGTCCGCCCGCGCCTATACTCAGCAGTCCAATATTTAATGGTCGAAATCGATGGAGCTGATTCCCCATAAACTTTCATTTTTTATTTCATCGTTGGATTTCTTTTTTAAAAACAGAAATCTAATGACAGCTCGATATTCTATTTTACTCATTTTGGGGACAATGCAAAAGTGACCATGCTAAAACTCCCGCCAAAATTACCAGTGTTGAGAAAAACGCCTAAAACTTTTTCAGCAATCAGCCGATAGAAAACACTAATCGAATAAAATATTTATGGGTTGTTTAAGATGTTTTTTTTTTGGTAAGGCCGATTACTTATCAGCCCGCCCTCGTACTTCTATATTCTTCGGTTGAAGAAGACATTCGAAGTCTGCATACACCACAAACACCTGGAGTTGGTGCTGGTGTTGGGTGAACTTTATAGTCGCTTCATTGGGGTTGGGTAAAACTGCAAGAGCTCCTTGTATCGTAACGCCGCCTTCTCACTTGATAAAAATTTGAGACATACATTGCAGACCCATTGTTTCCTCCTTGAATTTCTGGTTTGTGATGACAACAACCTACAAAAAATAAATAATATTTTGAAAATAATTAGTATTTATTCAAACATTATATATTAAACATTTAAAATAGTTACCTTGTTATATTTTTTATCCACATGTAGTGAGCATTTACTCCATCTTCTAGGAACAGCATATTGATATGTATAGGTGTTTCATATCCTGAGTGGAATAGGGGTCCAATTATTGTCTCAGCCTCTTCATCATATCCGAAAACATTGATGCTCACTTGAGGATTGAGCTTTGTAAAAATGTGTATATCCCGAATCTTTAGGGGGAATGACAACCCAGTGAAATCCAATGTGAAATCTTTTGTTACTTTGATCTCAGTGGAAAACGGTACCAAGTCTCTTGATATTCTGATTTTATCATCAGTGATTACAACACCATAAGTATTGCATCTTTGGGGTCTATTTGTTATCTTCAATGCCGAAAGTAATGTCCATTTGAAGCAGTATGAGTCATTATTCTCGACATTGACGATGGCATGTTTCAGCAACAGCTTCTTTGACAATTTAATGTCTGAAGAACCTCGTATTGGTTTATACTGGTTAACATTCATTTCCAATCGGATTATACTAACCAGAGCCCATCCACTATCCTTTTCCTGGAACTCTTCCATATTGGCAATTATTTGCTTAGAATGCTGTTCAAAAAGCATATTAAAATCATTGATTTCGAGTGTGGTAGTCATTTTACTTTGGAATGACTTTATTTCATGAAGAGACTCATTTTCTCTTAAAAGAACATATTCAGCGAATAGTTCGAAATTTACTTTCACTGCATCGTAGCTATCCAGCACACGTATCAAATGCGGTATGCATGCAGCTCCTGCTTCATTCATAAATACTTCAGGGAGTCTAAAGGCCACTCCTTCATTCAAATACATATAATGAAGGATGCGCCCCTTGAATCCCTGTGAAATCTTTTTAATCTTCCCATCTATCGGCACAACCGCATTCTGCTTATGGGTTTCAGTGCGAGCATGATGTTTCCATTGTGTTCCCGGTGGTAGGTCTATGTTTATAAGTTTTAAGTATCACTTTTCACTTCAACGATAAAATTGAACTGATATTTCTAACATTGAGATGCATACATTTATAATATCTTTTGCATACACTCTATGTTGAAGGTGAAACCAGGTTTAATATTTATTTTTGTTTTTATTACAATTTTCTTTCCCTTTCTTTTGGTAAAGGACTTCTCCCACTATCTCTAGGTAGAGTCTATTACCTGTTAGATCATGATTAAATCCAATGAGATCAGGTTTCATATCAATAGTCACAGAAACAAAATACCAAGATCAAAACCAACGAGAACAGGTTTCATGTCACGGGTCACAGAAACAAAATTCCAAAATTCCCATTCAATTATCATGCTGCAACATGCATATACATTGATAAAATTCCCATTCAATTATCATGCTGCAACATGCCCATACATTGCTTTGATTGACAGGGGACGTCCCGGCGCCGGCCCTGTGCCTGAACCTTGCCCAACACGTGCCCACCACTTGCTTACTCATAGCAACGCATGTCACCAATATAAACAAAAGACATGCATTACAATAGCATCTCCCTAATTTTGAGCATCAAGAGGTGACCGATCTATCAAACTCACCTGTCACATACTCGCACACGATCACATTTTACAATAGCATCTCCCTAATTCGAGCATCGCCAATGACAGATCAATCAATCTCACCTGACACATACTCGCACACGATCACTTGATTTGAACATTTTTTTCCCTTTTTCCCCCTTTTTCCCACGATTCGACCCTCGGTTCCCCCTTTTTTCCCACACTTTTGACCACGATCCCCCCTCTTTCCCACACTTTTCATCGATCAATCAATCACTAATTATTTTAGCTGTCAAAATTTTTGACAGTGATTGATCGCCCCCACCCCCAATTTGTCCCAGAACCCGCACTTTTATACTACTGGCATGGCCGCTGAACAAGGCTGGTTTGAGCGCCGTAAATGCCGGAGACTGTATGCTAGCGTACAGGGCAGGGCTCAGATATTTTACGGGACGATGCCGGAGGCCATTATTTGTTCATACGCGAGGCTGGCCGATGCGATGCGTCGACAATTCACGCTGTGTGCCCGAACGAGCTATCAGTTGTTTCAGAGTCGTCGGCAAGGACCCAAGGAGTCACTAGCAGATTTTGCATGGCAATTGGATTGTTTGGGACGAGCTGCTTTTAGCGGCCTGCCACCTGAAACTTACGACAGCATAGTGGTACAACGCTTCATAGACGGCATTCGAGAAACCACTTATCAGCCGCAGCTTATGATGGTTGACCCGCCTAATCTCGCACGTGCTCTGGAACTCGTTCAACGTGTCGAAGCACGTCGGCCTGCTACCGGTACCATACTGAGCGTAGCTACGGAAGTCGACGAGCCTCGGGAAACTAGAACCCACCAATCTCCCGGGGAGGAGGTTGGCCGGAGATGCCGGTGGTCTCGGCCATAGCGCGCCGAATCCACCAAGCCCCATCGAAGTTAGTGAAGTTAGTGAAAAGTTCCTAAGGCCTACCAGAGGATACGGACACGTCGCCCTTAGAGCCCGCCCATGGTCTATCTTATGTGTGTGCGCCTCACCTCGAGCAATATTTGCGTCGAGTTGCCGGAAGCTGGACATATGGCTCCTTCATTCGAAGTTGAGCCCATCCTGGCCCGCTTGTTTGAGGAGCCGCCGCTGGAGCACAAGGAGTCACCTGAGTCGCGACCCTCGCACGGAGACGACGATCCTAGACTCGCTGGAGGAACGGAAAGACACGACGAGTCCCTAGAACCACACCACGGTGGTAGTAACATGCCCCTCCTTAAAGCTACGTACTCTGTAAGCGCCCTCGGCGATCGCCATTTACATTGTCTACTTCTTTCACACAATCATCCAGTACGTTTGATCGTCGACACCGGCGCAGCAGTCTCCATGTTGAACCGAAGCGCTTTGCCGAAGCCGCTCTCCGCAACACCATGTCGAGTTATGCTCCAGGGTCCGTCAGCGGAACAGTTTGTGGCTACAGCTCGGAGTAAAGTCAGCATGATAGTTGCCGGCCGACCGGTCGAGCATGAATTCCTCCTAGTAGACGGCAAGATACCCAGCCTCCTCGGAGTTGATTTTCTGCTACGACATCAAGCCACTGTGGACTTAAAAGCTTTGCTCGTCAAGTTCGACTGGGGATCAATACCGCTGCATGTACCAAAAGCTCAGCCGAACAGTCTACTCTATTCGACGACAGCCACGAGTATTCCGCCATACAGCGACACACACTTGCAGATTGGATGCACATCGTCAGATCAAACATCCGCAACTGTGTTGGAGCGTGGCAGTTATTCTCAACTCCCTATCGAGGTAGTCTTGGGTAGCAGCATAGTTGATACTGCGGATCGGATAACTACCCTACGTTTGTTGAATCTCAGCGATAAAGAAATCCGCCTCCCAGCGCTCACCATATTTGGTCAGCTGGAACCCGTGGATGTTTGCTCAGAGGCCAAGCCGAACGAGTTGCTCGTTTCTATTGACTGGCAAACTATGGCCGCGGCGGACTTAACTCCTGAGCTTCGCCGCCGGCTAACTCATCTGCTGACACGTATTCTCCCAACGAGAGGACGACACTGGACGCACCAACTTGGCTCGACACAGGGTCAGCGCGACCCATCAAACAGGCTCCACAACGCTTAGCATTATCACGAAATGGCCGGAGTGTCTGGCACTGCCCAACCAAACTACTGAGACTGTGGCCCAGGCTCTTGTTAAAGAAGTTTTCTACCGATTTGGAGTCCCGTTCGTCTTGCATTCGGATCAGGGAAGGAACTTCGAATCTGAGGTGTTCCAGGCATGCCTACGCATCCTCGACGTCGAGAAAACGCGAACCACTCCGTTGCATCCGCAATCGGACGGCATGGTGGAACGATTTAATAGGACACTTCTGGACTACTTGGCTAAATTCGTTGCCACGGATCAACGAGATTGGGATGAGCTGTTGCCTCTAGCGCTTTGGGCCTACCGCTCCGCGCCGCATAAAGCCACTGGGTTCTCGCCGTCTGCACTGATGCTGGGACGCGAACTACGTTTGCCCACGGAGCTGTTGTATGGCCGACCATCACCGGACCCGAGTAGCTACCCTTTCTTTGTGGAACAATTACAGGAACGCATCCGTCAAACTCACCAGACAGCGAGGCAGCAACTGACAGCGGCCGCTACGGTTAACAAAGCACGATACGACCTTCGCGCCTATCCTTTGGAATTCTCCGTCGGTGACGCAACCTGTTTCTATGCCCCTACCCGTAGAGTGGGACTATGCCCGAAGCTGCAGTCTGATTAGGTCGGGCCGGCCGTAGTGGTTCGTCAACATTCCGACTTGGTATACGAAGTGCGGCTACCCGGAAAACGCGCAACAAAGACCATACACGTTAACTGCCTCGCTCGCTTCCATGGATCAACACCGGACGTACTCAGCCAGGAGGCTTGAGTTTTAGAAGGGGGTAATGTAACGAAAATGGCAACATTGCCATAGCAGCTCAAGGCTGCCACCTATGTAACGAGTTGCCAATACGAGTAAAACAGTCCGCTGTTCACTCATCAGCTGTTGGCGACCGAACGGTCACACAAGCTAAGCTCAGGAGCGACCCTGCAAGCTCAGAACATGGCAACTTCCTCTATCTTTTTCTCTCTCTTCTCTTCCGTTTTTGAACCGCGATCAAGCCGGTGCTTTGCCAATAATAAAAGTTATCTAAAATCATTGAAAATAAACGACATCCTAAATCTAAACATTGCGTTTTAGTAGTTTTTGTGTTTCTCCCCGCTCCAACTGCCCAGTTGACCCGTGATTTACGCGGCAACTCTCCCACATCAAATATAAAATCCGCTCGACCAACCGCCAGTGACGAAACGAGGTTATTACTTTCGTTACAATATTTAGATCACTGCGAACGGCAGTTCGCTCTAGTGACGAAAGCAGCAAGAAGGGTGCGAAAGGCGACTAGATATATATACAGCTAATTTGGAAAATTTGCTACGACTGTCCGATCAGATCGAGTTATATACCGATCGAAAGGTTGAGTCCTAACTTACAAAATGGCATAAAACTTTTTGTAACTCACCTGGTTCCTGAGATACGGGGGTGTAAGTGGGAGGGGAAAAATTTAAACGATCGCAGCTAATGGGGCCGTTGGGGCCTTTTTGTAAAATTTTTTATTTTTAAAAAATTCTAATCAAAAATACGCGTCGATTGATACCCAAATCACCCAAATCCGATAACTGGTTCGAAAGATAATAAAATTTGAAATTTTTAGTGGACTTCTCAAAATGAGATGAAAAGTCAGTTTGTTTGTCGGTTCGTTTGCGCGTATCAAAGCGCTAAAAAAGCTTAGATGTAATGATGAGGATTTGTTTCTTTTCAAAAATATAGAAATGTTTGTTCTACGACTTTTTGAATTTCCCGCTAGTTTAGCGGGAAAACGCTATTTCCCGCTAAAATTGAAACCCCAATAGTTTGCACACCATAGAAGCTACAGATATGTCCTATATATCATTAGAAAGGTGAGTTTAAGGGCTTTTTGACGTACCTTCAAACTTTTTTTCTAAAGTACTCAGGTAACACTTTACAGGTGAAATAAGGTTTTTTATCTTATATTTTGGCGATTTCTGACAAAACGGCTCTAACGATTTTTATTAAATTTATGTATGTTTTAGTACGTAAAATTCTGCGTTTTTTGGTATATAACACATAAATTTTGGTTAAGGGGTTTGGAAGATATTGCCTGTTAACTGAATATATATATTTTTCCATCGGTCGAAAATCACGTTTTAGTACTAAAAACTTTTTGGTTTTATGAGATATCTCAACCAAACTGATAAAATACGCATTTTACATTGTTTTATATATCCTGACCAAAGTTGGTTCAAATCGGACCACTATATCATATAGCTGTCATAGGACCGATCGGATCAAAATAAGGTTTTAGTATGAAAAACTTTTTTGTTTTACGAGATATTTTAACCAAATTGATAGAATATGCATTTAAGTTAGTTTTATACATCCTGACCGAAATTGGAAATTATCGGACCGCTATATCATATAGCTGTCATAGGACCGATCTGGTCAAAATAAGGTTTTCGTATGAACAACTTTTTTGATTTATGAGATATTTTAACCAAATTGATAGAATATGCATTTAAGTTAGTTTTATACATCCTGACCGAAATTGGTTCATATCGGACCGCTATATCATATAGCTGTCATAGGACCGATCTGGTCAAAATTAGGTTTTAGTATGAAAAACTTTTTTGATTTATGAGATATTTTAACCAAATTGATAGAATATGCATTATATGATTAAGTTAGTTTTATACATCCTGACCGAAATTGGTAACCGGTAATCAAACCACTATATCATATAGCTAAAATAGGACCGATCGGGCGAAAAGTCTTAGTATGAAAAGTAGACAGTAGTAACGCGAGCGAAGCAAACAGGGGCGGAGTCTCTTAGCTATATTTTTTACTATCTCCCTGCATTTATGATAAAGTTAAAATGTCAAAAGCAAAAGCATTTGCAAAAATTTCGGATATCTCACAAAAAAAACCTCTACACGAGGTAAAAGTCTAGTGACGAAAGCAATTTTTAGATCCAAAATTTCTGATATCCAATTGTGTGACGAGCTAAATTCAGTTTATTATAAAAACTTTAAATAAAAATAAAAATTATTAAAAAAAAAAAAAAACACGAAAATTGGTATTCGGCACTGTGCAAAAAGTAATTTTTATGTACAAAGAAGCTCTCCCTTTTTAAGCACAGTGCACAATGCCAATTTTCGTGTTTTTTTTTTTTTTTTTTTTAATAATTTTTATTTTTATTTAAAGTTTTTATAATAAACTGAATTTAGCTCGTCACACAATTGGATATCAGAAATTTTGGATCTAAAAATTGCTTTCGTCACTAGACTTTTACCTCGTGTAGAGGTTTTTTTTGTGAGATTTAATATTCTTTAAATAAGAAAGTATAGGTGTAAGCCAAGGAGGCTTTATAGAACCAGACGATGGAATATAATTTGGAATGCACACATCTAAGAGTGCATTTAGGGTCTCATAGAAAGAACTAAGATATCGATGTCAGTCGCTTTTTCTAAAAAGCACCAGTCGGTAGCAAGGATACGTTCATTAAGCAATGAATAATATCCCTTGCGAAAACAACGTCGAGGTGATTGCTGACATAATAAAGGTGGACTAAAAGGTTTAGAGATTGAGATAGAAATTTCTATAGTAGGATGATGTAAGTCTTCAGGGATACTTAATGGGGATGACCTAGAGACGGCAGTTTTTGCGAAGTCATTAATAACTAGGGGGCTCCGCCCCCTGCTCGCTTCGCTCGCCAGCCCCCCGATCGGTTCGCTCGCGGTGATACAGTCGAGCATACTCGACTGTCGGAGACCCCGTACTTACTATGGAAATAGAAAAGACTACAAAAATTAAGAAATATTTTGTCCGCTTGATGCTGTTGCAGAGCGTTGTAATACATTTTCGATGACAGCTATATGATATAGTTGTCCGATTTGAACCAACTTCGGTCAGGATATATAAAACCAAGTTATATGCATACTGTAATAGCTTTGTTAAGAAATCTCATAAAACAAATAAGTTTTTCATACTAAGACTTGATTTTCGGCTGATCGGTCCCATGGAATCTATATGATAGTAGTAAAAAAATGCGGGTTCTGGGACAAATTGGGGGTGGGGGCGATCAATCACTGTCAAAGACCTGTCAAAAATTTTGACAGCTAAAATAATTAGTGATTGATTGACCGATGAAAGGTGTGGGAAAGAGGGGGGAACGTGGTCAAAAGTGTGGGAAAAAAGGGGAACCGAGGTTCGAATCGTGGGAAAAAGGGGGAAAAAGGGAAAAAAAGGTTCAAATCAAGTGATCGTGTGCGAGTATGTGTCAGGTGAGTTTGATTGATCTGTCATTGGCGATGTTCTAATTAGGGAGATGCTATTGTAAAATGTGATCGTGTGCGAGTATGTGACTGGTGAATTTGATGGATCGGTCACCTCTTGATGCTCAAAATTAGGGAGATGCTATTGTAATGCATTGTAATGTCTTTTGTTTACATTGGTGGCATGCGTTGCTATGAGTAAGCAAGTGGTGGGCACGTGTTGGGCACGTGTTGGGCAAGGTTCAGGCACAGGGCCGGCGCCGGGACATCCCCTGTCAATCAAAGCAATGTATGGGCATGTTGCAGCATGATAATTGAATGGGAATTTTATCAATGTATGGGCATGTTGCAGCATGATAATTGAATGGGAATTTTGGAATTTTGTTTCTGTGACCCGTGACATGAAACCTGTTCTCGTTGGTTTTGATCTTGGTATTTTGTTTCTGTGACTTTTGATATGAAACCTGATCTTATTGGTTTTAATCATGATCTAACAGGTAATAGACTCTGCCTAGAGATAGTGGGAGAAGTCCTGTACCAAAAGAATGGAAGAGAAAATTATAATACAAATATTTAAACTGGTTTCACCTTCAACATTGAATCATAGAGTGTATGCAAAAGATATTATAAATGTATGCATCTCAATGTTAGAAATATCAGTTCAATTTTATCGTTGAAGTGAAAAGTGATCTCCAGTGCACATAAATAAAACTTATAAATAATCAAAAAAAAAAAATAGTTATAAACAATTTACAAAAAAAATAAAAAATATTATAAACAATTTACAAAAAAAAAAAAAAACAATATCAAAACAAGTTAAGAACAGCTCAAAACAGCTCAAAACAAGTTTAGAACAGCTCAAAACAGCTTATCAACAGTGACAGTTCAACTGTAATAACAGCAACAATAACAACAATAACAACAATAACAACAATAACAACAACAACAACAACAGCAAATGGACAAGTCAGCAACAACAACAGTAGCAGGTCAAAAGCAGATCAACAAGGACACCTCATCAACAACAACAACAACTATAATGAGTGACAGCGGTGAAAGATCCTGTGGCTTGTGTAAGATAGACCTACCACCGGGAACACAATGGAAACATCATGCTCGCACCGAAACCCATAAGAAGAATGCGGTTGTGCCGATAGATGGGAAGATTAAAAAGATTTCACAGGGATTCAAGGGGCGCATCCTTCATTATATGTATTTGAATGAAGGAGTGGCGTTTAGACTCCCTGAAGTATTTATGAATGATGCAGGAGCTGCATTCATACCGCATTTGATACGTGTGCTGGATAGCTACGATGCATTAAAAGTAAATTTTGAACTATTCGCTGAATATGTTCTTTTAAGAGAAAATAAGTCTCTTCATGAAATAAAGTCATTCCAAAGTAAAATGACTATCACACTCGAAATCAATGATTTTAATATGCTTTTTGAACAGCATTCTAAGCAAATAATTGCTAAAATGGAAGAGTTCCAGGAAAAGGATAGTGGATGGGCTCTGGTTAGTATAATCCGATTGGAAATGAATGTTAACCAGTATAAACCAATTCGAGGTTCTTCAGACATTACATTGTCAAAGAAGCTGTTGCTGAAACATGCCATCGTCAATGTCGAGAATAATGACTCATACTGCTTCAAATGGGCATTACTTTCGGCATTGACGATAACAAATAGACCCCAAAGATGCAATACTTATGGTGTTGTAATCACTGATAATAAAATCAGAATATCAAGAGACTTGGTACCGCTTTCCACTGAGATCAAAGTAACAAAAAATTTCACATTGGATTCCACTGGGTTGTCATTCCCCCTAAAAATTCGGGATATACACATTTTTACAAAGCTCAATCCTCAAGTGAGCATCAATGTTTTCGGATATGATGAAGAGGCTGAGACAATAATTGGCCCCTATTCCACTCAGGATATGAAACACCTGTACACATCAATATGCTGTTCCTAGAAGATGGAGTAAATGCACACTACATGTGGATAAAAAATATAACAAGGTAACTATTTTAAATTTTTAATATATAATGTTTGAATAATTACTAATTATTTTCAAAATATTATTTATTTTTTGTAGGTTGTTGTCATCTCTAACCGGAAATTCTAGGAGGAAACAATGGTTCTGCAATGTATGTCTCAACTTTTCATCAAATGAGAAGGCGGCGTTACGACACAAGGAGCTCTGCAGTGGAAAGGTTGCAGTTTTACCCCACCCCAATGAAGCGACTATAAAGTTCACCCAACACCAGCACCAACTCCAGATTCCGTTTGTGGTGTATGCAGACTTCGAATGTATTCTTCAACCGATGAATATAGAAGTAAGTCCTAAATTAGTTAATATTAATGAACATATTCCAATAGCATATGCATACTATATAAAGTGTGCATTTGATAATGGATTAGATAAGTTTGTATTAGAATCATGTAAGAATGCAGGCTTAAGTTTTTTCAATTCACTCATCGAAAACAATAGAGTATGATAATGGGAGTAGTTTTGAAATTCGTTTTCTTGACACTTTTAGATTTATGTCAGCAAGTCTAGATCCCACAAAAAAAACCTCTACACGAGGTAAAAGTCTAGTGACGAAATCAATTTTTAGCTCCAAAATTTCTGATATCCAATTGTGTGACGAGCAAAATTCAGTTTATTATAAAAACTTTAAATAAAAATAAAAATTTAAAAAAAAAAAAAACAACACGAAATTTGGCATTGTGCACTGTGCTCAAAAAGGGCGAGCTTCTTTGTACATAAAAATTACTTTTTGCACAGTGCCGAATACCAATTTTCGTGTTTTTTTTTTTTTTTAATAATTTTTATTTTTATTTAAAGTTTTTATAATAAACTGAATTTTGCTCGTCAGACAATTGGATATCAGAAATTTTGGAGCTAATAATTTTAGAGGTTTTTTTTTGTGGGATATCAGAAATTTTTGCAATGCATATTCTATCAATTTGGTTAAAATATCTCATAAATCAAAAAAGTTTTTCATACTAAAACCTAATTTTGACCAGATCGGTCCTATGACAGCTATATGATATAGCAGTCCGATATGAACCAATTTCGGTCAGGATGTATAAAACTAATTTAAATGCATATTCTATCAATTTGGTTAAAATATCTCATAAATCAAAAAAGTTTTTCATACTAAAACCTTATTTTGACCAGATCGGTCCTATGACAGCTATATGATATAGTGGTCCGATTTGAACCAACTTTGGTCAGGATATATAAAACAATGTAAAATGCGTATTTTATTAGTTTGGTTGAGATATCTCATAAAACCAAAAAGTTTTTAGTACTAAAACGTGATTTTCGAACTAAAACGTGATTTTCGACCGATGGAAAAATATATATATTCAGTTAACAGGCAATATCTTCGAAACCCCTCAACCAAAATTTATGTGTTATATACCAAAAAACGTACTAAAACATACATAAATTTAATAAAAATCGTTTGAGCCGTTTTGTCAGAAATCGCCAAAATATAAGTTAAAAAACCTTATTTCACCTGTAAAATGTTACCTGAGTACTTTAGAAAAAAAGTTTGAAGGTACGTCAAAAAGCTTATACTCACCTTTCCAATTATATATAGGACATATCTGTAGCTTCTATGGTTTGCAAACTATTGGGGTTTCAATTTTAGCGGGAAATAGCGTTTTTCCGCTAAACTAGCGGGAAATTCAAAAATTCGTAGAACAAACATTTCTATATTTTTGAAAAGAAACAAATCCTCATCATTACATCTAAGCTTTTTTAGCGCTTTGATACGCGCAAACGAACCGACAAACAAACTGACTTTTCATCTTAATTTGAAAAGTCCACTAAAAATTTCAAATTTTATTATCTTTCGAACCAGTTATCGGATTTGGGTATCAATCGACGCGTATTTTTGATTAGAATTTTTTAAATAATAATTTTACAAAAAGGCTCCAACGGCCCCATTAGCTGCGATTTTGTAAGTTAGGACTCAACCTTTCGATCGGTATATAACTCGATCTGATCGGACAGTCGTAGCAAATTTTCCAAATTAGCTGTATATATTGCTAGTCGCCTTTCGCACCCTTCTTGCTGCTTTCGTCACTAGAGCGAACTGCCGTTCGCAGTGATACTCTTGCATCTAATTTAGTTGATGAACAACTCACAACAATTAAATCACATTTCAGTTTTGAAAATAAGTTTAGACTTATGCGTAAAAAGGGTGTTTTCCCTTATGAATACTTAGATTTTGAAAGTAGGCTGCAAGAAACTTCTCTAACACCAAGAGAAAAGTTCTATAGTAGTCTAACGGAAACTGATTGTTCTGATAAAGATTATATGCATGCACTAAAAGTTTGGTCTGAATTTTCATGTTCAACAATGAACGATTATTTAGAATTGTATTTAAAAACTGATGTTTAATTGTTAACTGATGTTTTTGAAAATTTCCGCTTAGTTTGTATGAATATTTATTCCCTTGACCCAGCTCATTACTATACAATTCAGGCTTATCTTGGGAGGCCATGCTAAAGACCACGAAGATTGAATTAGAACTAATTAAAGATATAGATATGTATAGTTTTATCCAATCTGGTATTCGTGGTGGGTTAGTTCAATGTTGTCATAGGTATAGCAAAGCAAATAATAAATACCTATCAACTTATGATCCATCAAAAGATTCAACATTTTTAATGTATTTAGATGCAAACAATTTGTATGGTTGGGCAATGTCACAACCTCTACCATACAATGGCTTTAAATGGTTATCCGATGAAGATATCAAAAATCTAGTAATTGAAAATATACCAATTGATGCTGATTTTGGTTACGTTTTAGAAGTCGACTTAGATTATCCGCAAACTATCCATGATGAGCATAATGATCTCCAAAGTAGAAAAGTTAGTTGCCGACCTTGGAAATAAAAGAAATTATGTTATCCACTACCATGAACTTCAACAATGTTTAGGTAATGGATTACAATTGAAAAAAGTTCATAGAGGTATATGCTTTAGACAAAGCGCTTGGCTTAGCAAATATATTGAACTCAATACTGAACTGCGAGCCAAGGCGAAAAATTCGTTTGAAAAAGATTTTTTCAAATTACTTAATAATGCAGTTTATGGCAAAACCATGGAAAATGTAGAGAAAAGGGTTGATGTGCGACTAGTGTGTGAGTGGGAGCCAGCACAAACGTTTACAGCAGGTCGCAAAAGACTTTGTGCTAGAGCCTTAATTAGTAGGCCCAACTTTCATAGTTCAGCAAGAATAAATAAGAACTTTTATGCCAGACAAATGAATAGATTAAGAGTTACTTTAAATAAACCAATGTATTTAGGTTTCAATGTTCTAGACTTGTCAAAGTGGAAAATGTATGATTTCCATTATAATTACATGAAACCAAAGTTTGGTGAAAATTTAAAATTGAATTACATGGATACAGACTCTTTTATTTATACAATAAAAACTAATGATTTTTACAATGATATTCGAAATGACCTTAAATTAAAATTTGACACATCTGATTATTCTGATGATTCTGATTATTCTGATGAAAAGGCTAATTTGTATAATTTCGAAAAAGTTAATAAAAAGCAATTGGGCTATTTCAAGGATGAGCTTAATGGTAAACCCATGTTGGAATTTGTAGGTCTTCGTCCCAAATCGACTTAGATTATCCGCAAACTATCCATGATGAGCATAATGATCTCCCGTTTTGTCCGAGCATTAATTTACCAACAAAGACAGCCAAAGTAGAAAAGTTAGTTGCCGACCTTGGAAATAAAAGAAATTATGTTATCCACTACCATGAACTTCAACAATGTTTAGGTAATGGATTACAATTGAAAAAAGTTCATAGAGGTATATGCTTTAGACAAAGCGCTTGGCTTAGCAAATATATTGAACTCAATACTGAACTGCGAGCCAAGGCGAAAAATTCGTTTGAAAAAGATTTTTTCAAATTACTTAATAATGCAGTTTATGGCAAAACCATGGAAAATGTAGAGAAAAGGGTTGATGTGCGACTAGTGTGTGAGTGGGAGCCAGCACAAACGTTTACAGCAGGTCGCAAAAGACTTTGTGCTAGAGCCTTAATGAGTAGGCCCAACTTTCATAGTTCAGCAAGAATAAATAAGAACTTTTATGCCAGACAAATGAATAGATTAAGAGTTACTTTAAATAAACCAATGTATTTAGGTTTCAATGTTCTAGACTTGTCAAAGTGGAAAATGTATGATTTCCATTATAATTACATGAATCCAAAGTTTGGTGAAAATTTAAAATTGAATTACATGGATACAGACTCTTTTATTTATACAATAAAAACTAATGATTTTTACAATGATATTCGAAATGACCTTAAATTAAAATTTGACACATCTGATTATTCTGATGATTCTGATTATTCTGATGAAAAGGCTAATTTGTATAATTTCGAAAAAGTTAATAAAAAGCAATTGGGCTATTTCAAGGATGAGCTTAATGGTAAACCCATGTTGGAATTTGTAGGTCTTCGTCCCAAAATGTATTGTTATATTTTGACAATATTGAGAAATCGTTTAAGAAGTCAAAGGGTGTAAAAACAACGGCTTTAGACAAGATAAACATTGAACATTATAAAGAATGTTTAGAATCAGGTGAAGCAAAATGTGGGAAAATGACAATGATTAGATCCATAGACCATACTATATGCACTTATGAGTCTAACAAGGTAATCCTTGATAATAAAGACAATAAGCGTTCAATTCAAAACGATAAATATTCCACATTAGCCTATAACCACTATAAATTAGTAGAAAGAAGACATTTGGAATATTTTAAAAAAGAAAAAGAACTTCAATTAAATGTAGAATTTTTATTTAGAGAATCATCCTACTTGGCTGTTCAAGCACGTGACTTAGAAAATAAGTATGATTTCCTTTCCGTAGAACAGAGAGCTGAGCTAAATTTATGAAAAATAAATAGAGATAATGCTGACTTTGAGTTAAAGTATGCAGACCTTGAACTTAAATTACACCAAGATGAATATCAATCCCACCAACCGTAGAAATTATAAGACTTTAAAATTATTTTTATTGAACAATGTATTTATTTTTAATATGGAAATGTTTATAAAAAATTGTTACACTTAAGTTTAATATAAAATGTTAGATTTATAACATAAATTTTATATAAAAATGTAAACGAAATTATATATAAGTTTTTTATAAAAAATTATAATAAAGTTTTTTATACATTTAATTAAAACCTACAACATGTATTTTTGTGTTTGTATTTAAATTATTATTGGAAAATTATTCTTCATGTTTTAGGTTTATTATAAATTTATTTATAAAATTTTATTGACGTCGATCCAACTATCTTCACTCTTCGGGAAGCCCAACCAGCGCACCAATGCCCTTTCTCCGTGTCGTTTCAACACTTTTTCAACAAGATATGCGTCGGGATATCGAGTCTTTTTGAGTTCCTCTCTATAGAAACAACCTTCAATCGGATTCCCCTTCAAGTCTTCTAGTAAATATGTTGTTGGATATGTATATTTCACTTTTTTAATTTTAAAAATTTCAGTTGTCCAATTTGGTGTGTAACCCTTTTCAAATACATGCTTGTATTTACTGATACGCACATTGTCTCCATTACGCAATTTGCTGCCGGTGAATATCTTCATGTAGTTGTATGCCGTCTTTAGAATATGTTTTTCATTGGTTGAATTCACGTCAATTGGTTTCATTTTGATGGTTCTATGCATATATATGTGCCATTGAAACTGAATTCTCGCCACATTAGTTCTTTTAAGGTTCTGTTGAAACGTTCAACGATTGATGCTTTCAGCGTACTGTATGTTGAATAGTGATTGATGTTGAACTGGGTTGTCAACTCCTTTAATTGTTTATTGAAAAACTCGGTTCCGTCGTCTGTTTGCAGGTTCTTGGGAGCACCATGCCCAGATTTAATTATTTTCTCCATTGCATGAGTCACATCTTCAGCGGTTTTTGATTTTAGTGCTTCACCCCAAGCGAATTTTGAAAATGTATCTATTACTGTCAACAAATATCGATAGCCATTATTGGACTTAGCATACGCTCCCATTTCAACAAAATCCGCCTGCCATAGATCGTTTATTCCCTTTGTGACTACTCTACGTCGTTGGAAATTCTTGCGTGACGGTCCATGTAACTCATTAATTATATCTCGTTTACTCATATTCTAGTAATTATTGACAATTATTTAGGTTTGGGTTTTGGGAAACTCGCATATTTATAGGTATATTCCTCAAGACTTTGCAGTTGGGATTTAGTAGTTGTGAAAGTTTTCTCAACACTATTTACAGCCAGCTCTAAATAACTAACTTTGCTTTCCAAATTTCCAATTTTAATATTAAGTGCTTGAGTTATTTTCATATTTATTTCGTTTCTCAAGAGTTTTATACTTTCGTCAACATAATCCTTAAGTGGTTGAGACATTATTGTCATTAGTGTATTCCTTAAGTTCTCAATGCTTTTGTCAACGTATTCTTTAATTACCAAATCACTATTATCGATTGGTGTCACACAATTTTTTATTCGTTTCTTTTGAGCATTCAAATTACCATGACTATCAATGTACAACCCCACAACAGTTTTTACGTCTCTATTCAAGTGATTTGATCGCTCCTTATCAATAAAAAAATGACCAAACTTGTCAACAGACATAATGGTTATAAATGTAATTGTCAATTGTAGTGTGTATTTATATGTATTAGTAGATAATCTGTGCCTCACGCAATTCTTCTGTTATTGACATAATTTCATTATCATGGCTGGTATTACCAGCTGTTTTAGATGCTATTAAGAGTTGTAATCGGTCAACTAATTCATTTACATCATCCCAATACGCATAATTTGGTTTTGATGATTGTAGGGTCATATACCCTGAACCTGTTTTCGAACGATTTGGTGTGGACATTGTTGTTGGCAATGAAACACTACTACTTAGAAGAGGCTTGATAATTTCAGTATACTTATATGCTCGACTTCCCTTTACTTGACTGCGTGGATTGTAATTTCTTCTATGCGCACTAGTCTTTATATATATCCAATTCATTCTTGTTATAGTCTGTAGGTTTTTTATGAAAAATTAATGAGTATAGACCAGGGGTAAGGGACCAACTGCTACCACTTGACAATTTAATTTCCGTATTGTTAACATTTAATGTACTGTTTCCTTACATTAAAGAACGAGAAGCTGAAGTACTTTTTCTAGGTCCATAAGCATTATCCAAGAGTTGTTCTCTCTGTAGTTGACTGATATTAAAATTCATTTCATAATCATCTACCTCTGACTCACTCTCTGACTCTAACACTGGTTCTATCTCGGAATCTATCTCTGGTTCCATATCTGGTTGCATCTCTGCTTCTATGTCTGGTTCAAGATCAATATTCGAATGAGAATAATAATTTGTTTCCGCATCTGATTCACTTACATCACTAGGAATGACATTTTTCTTAAAATTTGATTTAGATTCATCATTTCCCAAGTAGATATTTTCCCAATTATCCCCATCAAAATCCTCAGCTTTCTTGCTGACGGATTTGTTTTTAATAGATTTTATAGTATGCTTTAATTCATCCAAATAGTCATCACTATTGTACTTTTTCTTTGATTCCGTAAACTTTTTTTCATTCTTATTGACGAGCTTTTGTTAAAGTTTTGTTATTGGTTTAAAAGTTTCCTCCAACTCCAAAGCATTCTGAGATTGTGTTTGCTTAACAGCTTCAAATTATCTCTTTAACGCATTTCTCGATATCGTCAACTGTTTCAAAATCTGTTGACTCATTGTTAGTATGTTGTATATCTGTGGATCTCTTTGAGGAAAGTAGTCGCTAAAACAACAAGCAAACATAGTATGTGAGACAGTCGCAATGTAAGTTAATGACTTGAGTTAAGTGCAGCTTACCCAACAGTTGGATTAAAACTGACTTAGCTCGTGTATGTGTCTGATTGTGTTATCACTCATCAGTAACTCGATTCGTACTGCTGAATAAAACTTATGTATATTAATATCACTGCGAATGGCAGTTCGCTCTAGTGACGAAAGCAGCACGAAGGGTGCGAAAGGCGACTAGCAATATATACAGCTAATTTGGAAAATTTGCTACGACTGTCCGATCGAGTTATATACCGATCGAAAGGTTGAGTCCTAACTTACAAAATGGCATACTAAAACTTTTTGTAACTCACCTTGTTCATGAGATACGGGGGTGTAAGTGGGAGGGGAAAAATTTAAGCGATCGCAGCTAATGGGGCCGTTGGGGCCTTTTTGTAAAATTTATTTTTTAAAAATTCTAATCAAAAATACGCGTCGATTGATACCCAAATCACCCAAATCCGATAACTGGTTCGAAAGATAATAAAATTTGAAATTTTTAGTGGACTTTTCAAATTAAGATGAAAAGTCAGTTTGTTTGTCGGTTCGTTTGTTTAGTTTAGCGGGAAAACGCTATTTCCCGCTAAAATTGAAACCCCAATAGTTTGCAAACCATAGAAGCTACAGATATGTCCTATATATCATTGAAAAGGTGAGTTTAAGGGCTTTTTGACGTACCTTCAAACTCTAAAGTACTCAGGTAACATTTTACAGGTGAAATAAGGTTTTTTAGCTTATATTTTGGCGATTTCTGACAAAACGGCTCTAACGATTTTTATTAAATTTATGTATGTTTTAATACGTAAAATTCTGGTTTTTTGGTATATAACACATAAATTTTGGTTGAGGGGTTTGAAAGATATTGCCTGTTAACTGAATATCTCACAAAAAAAACCTCTACACGAGGTAAAAGTCTAGTGACGAAAGCAATTTTTATATCCAAAATTTCTGATATCCAATTGTGTGACGAGCTAAATTCAGTTTATTATTAAAACTTTAAATAAAAATAAAAATTATTAAAAAAAAAAAAAACACGAAAATTGGCATTGTGCACTGTGCTTAAAAAGGGAGAGCTTCTTTGTACATAAAAATTACGTACTAAAACATACATAAATTTAATAAAAATCGTTAGAGCCGTTTTGTCAGAAATCGCCAAAATATAAGCTAAAAAACCTTATTTCACCTGTAAAGTGTTACCTGAGTACTTTAGAAAAAAAGTTTGAAGGTACGTCAAAAAGCCCTTAAACTCACCTTTCTAATGATATATAGGACATATCTGTAGCTTCTATGGTGTGCAAACTATTGGGGTTTCAATTTTAGCGGGAAATAGCGTTTTCCCGCTAAACTAAACAAACGAACCGACAAACAAACTGACTTTTCATCTTAATTTGAAAAGTCCACTAAAAATTTCAAATTTTATTATCTTTCGAACCAGTTAAACTAGCGGGAAATTCAAAAAGTCGTAGAACAAACATTTCTATATTTTTGAAAAGAAACAAATCCTCATCATTACATCTAAGCTTTTTTAGCGCTTTGATACGCGCAAACGAACCGACAAACAAACTGACTTTTCATCTCATTTTGAGAAGTCCACTAAAAATTTCAAATTTTATTATCTTTCGAACCAGTTATCGGATTTGGGTGATTTGGGTATCAATCGACGCGTATTTTTGATTAGAATTTTTTAAAAATAAAAAATTTTACAAAAAGGCCCCAACGGCCCCATTAGCTGCGATCGTTTAAATTTTTCCCCTCCCACTTACACCCCCGTATCTCAGGAACCAGGTGAGTTACAAAAAGTTTTAGTATGCCATTTTGTAAGTTAGGACTCAACCTTTCGATCGGTATATAACTCGATCTGATCGGACAGTCGTAGCAAATTTTCCAAATTAGCTGTATATATATCTAGTCGCCTTTCGCACCCTTCTTGCTGCTTTCGTCACTAGAGCGAACTGCCGTTCGCAGTGATACTCTTGCATCTAATTTAGTTGATGAACAACTCACAACAATTAAATCACATTTCAGTTTTGAAAATAAGTTTAGACTTATGCGTAAAAAGGGTGTTTTCCCTTATGAATACTTAGATTTTGAAAGTAGGCTGCAAGAAACTTCTCTAACACCAAGAGAAAAGTTCTATAGTAGTCTAACGGAAACTGATTGTTCTGATAAAGATTATATGCATGCACTAAAAGTTTGGTCTGAATTTTCATGTTCAACAATGAACGATTATTTAGAATTGTATTTAAAAACTGATGTTTAATTGTTAACTGATGTTTTTGAAAATTTCCGCTTAGTTTGTATGAATATTTATTCCCTTGACCCAGCTCATTACTATACAATTCAGGCTTATCTTGGGAGGCCATGCTAAAGACCACGAAGATTGAATTAGAACTAATTAAAGATATAGATATGTATAGTTTTATCCAATCTGGTATTCGTGGTGGGTTAGTTCAATGTTGTCATAGGTATAGCAAAGCAAATAATAAATACCTATCAACTTATGATCCATCAAAAGATTCAACATTTTTAATGTATTTAGATGCAAACAATTTGTATGGTTGGGCAATGTCACAACCTCTACCATACAATGGCTTTAAATGGTTATCCGATGAAGATATCAAAAATCTAGTAATTGAAAATATACCAATTGATGCTGATTTTGGTTACGTTTTAGAAGTCGACTTAGATTATCCGCAAACTATCCATGATGAGCATAATGATCTCCAAAGTAGAAAAGTTAGTTGCCGACCTTGGAAATAAAAGAAATTATGTTATCCACTACCATGAACTTCAACAATGTTTAGGTAATGGATTACAATTGAAAAAAGTTCATAGAGGTATATGCTTTAGACAAAGCGCTTGGCTTAGCAAATATATTGAACTCAATACTGAACTGCGAGCCAAGGCGAAAAATTCGTTTGAAAAAGATTTTTTCAAATTACTTAATAATGCAGTTTATGGCAAAACCATGGAAAATGTAGAGAAAAGGGTTGATGTGCGACTAGTGTGTGAGTGGGAGCCAGCACAAACTTTTACAGCAGGTCGCAAAAGACTTTGTGCTAGAGCCTTAATTAGTAGGCCCAACTTTCATAGTTCAGCAAGAATAAATAAGAACTTTTATGCCAGACAAATGAATAGATTAAGAGTTACTTTAAATAAACCAATGTATTTAGGTTTCAATGTTCTAGACTTGTCAAAGTGGAAAATGTATGATTTCCATTATAATTACATGAAACCAAAGTTTGGTGAAAATTTAAAATTGAATTACATGGATACAGACTCTTTTATTTATACAATAAAAACTAATGATTTTTACAATGATATTCGAAATGACCTTAAATTAAAATTTGACACATCTGATTATTCTGATGATTCTGATTATTCTGATGAAAAGGCTAATTTGTATAATTTCGAAAAAGTTAATAAAAAGCAATTGGGCTATTTCAAGGATGAGCTTAATGGTAAACCCATGTTGGAATTTGTAGGTCTTCGTCCCAAATCGACTTAGATTATCCGCAAACTATCCATGATGAGCATAATGATCTCCCGTTTTGTCCGAGCATTAATTTACCAACAAAGACAGCCAAAGTAGAAAAGTTAGTTGCCGACCTTGGAAATAAAAGAAATTATGTTATCCACTACCATGAACTTCAACAATGTTTAGGTAATGGATTACAATTGAAAAAAGTTCATAGAGGTATATGCTTTAGACAAAGCGCTTGGCTTAGCAAATATATTGAACTCAATACTGAACTGCGAGCCAAGGCGAAAAATTCGTTTGAAAAAGATTTTTTCAAATTACTTAATAATGCAGTTTATGGCAAAACCATGGAAAATGTAGAGAAAAGGGTTGATGTGCGACTAGTGTGTGAGTGGGAGCCAGCACAAACGTTTACAGCAGGTCGCAAAAGACTTTGTGCTAGAGCCTTAATTAGTAGGCCCAACTTTCATAGTTCAGCAAGAATAAATAAGAACTTTTATGCCAGACAAATGAATAGATTAAGAGTTACTTTAAATAAACCAATGTATTTAGGTTTCAATGTTCTAGACTTGTCAAAGTGGAAAATGTATGATTTCCATTATAATTACATGAAACCAAAGTTTGGTGAAAATTTAAAATTGAATTACATGGATACAGACTCTTTTATTTATACAATAAAAACTAATGATTTTTACAATGATATTCGAAATGACCTTAAATTAAAATTTGACACATCTGATTATTCTGATGATTCTGATTATTCTGATGAAAAGGCTAATTTGTATAATTTCGAAAAAGTTAATAAAAAGCAATTGGGCTATTTCAAGGATGAGCTTAATGGTAAACCCATGTTGGAATTTGTAGGTCTTCGTCCCAAAATGTATTGTTATATTTTGACAATATTGAGAAATCGTTTAAGAAGTCAAAGGGTGTAAAAACAACGGCTTTAGACAAGATAAACATTGAACATTATAAAGAATGTTTAGAATCAGGTGAAGCAAAATGTGGGAAAATGACAATGATTAGATCCATAGACCATACTATATGCACTTATGAGTCTAACAAGGTAATCCTTGATAATAAAGACAATAAGCGTTCAATTCAAAACGATAAATATTCCACATTAGCCTATAACCACTATAAATTAGTAGAAAGAAGACATTTGGAATATTTTAAAAAAGAAAAAGAACTTCAATTAAATGTAGAATTTTTATTTAGAGAATCATCCTACTTGGCTGTTCAAGCACGTGACTTAGAAAATAAGTATGATTTCCTTTCCGTAGAACAGAGAGCTGAGCTAAATTTATGAAAAATAAATAGAGATAATGCTGACTTTGAGTTAAAGTATGCAGACCTTGAACTTAAATTACACCAAGATGAATATCAATCCCACCAACCGTAGAAATTATAAGACTTTAAAATTATTTTTATTGAACAATGTATTTATTTTTAATATGGAAATGTTTATAAAAAATTGTTACACTTAAGTTTAATATAAAATGTTAGATTTATAACATAAATTTTATATAAAAATGTAAACGAAATTATATATAAGTTTTTTATAAAAAATTATAATAAAGTTTTTTATACATTTAATTAAAACCTACAACATGTATTTTTGTGTTTGTATTTAAATTATTATTGGAAAATTATTCTTCATGTTTTAGGTTTATTATAAATTTATTTATAAAATTTTATTGACGTCGATCCAACTATCTTCACTCTTCGGGAAGCCCAACCAGCGCACCAATGCCCTTTCTCCGTGTCGTTTCAACACTTTTTCAACAAGATATGCGTCGGGATATCGAGTCTTTTTGAGTTCCTCTCTATAGAAACAACCTTCAATCGGATTCCCCTTCAAGTCTTCTAGTAAATATGTTGTTGGATATGTATATTTCACTTTTTTAATTTTAAAAATTTCAGTTGTCCAATTTGGTGTGTAACCCTTTTCAAATACATGCTTGTATTTACTGATACGCACATTGTCTCCATTACGCAATTTGCTGCCGGTGAATATCTTCATGTAGTTGTATGCCGTCTTTAGAATATGTTTTTCATTGGTTGAATTCACGTCAATTGGTTTCATTTTGATGGTTCTATGCATATATATGTGCCATTGAAACTGAATTCTCGCCACATTAGTTCTTTTAAGGTTCTGTTGAAACGTTCAACGATTGATGCTTTCAGCGTACTGTATGTTGAATAGTGATTGATGTTGAACTGGGTTGTCAACTCCTTTAATTGTTTATTGAAAAACTCGGTTCCGTCGTCTGTTTGCAGGTTCTTGGGAGCACCATGCCCAGATTTAATTATTTTCTCCATTGCATGAGTCACATCTTTAGCGGTTTTTGATTTTAGTGCTTCACCCCAAGCGAATTTTGAAAATGTATCTATTACTGTCAACAAATATCGATAGCCATTATTGGACTTAGCATACGCTCCCATTTCAACCAAATCCGCCTGCCATAGATCGTTTATTCCCTTTGTGACTACTCTACGTCGTTGGAAATTCTTGCGTGACGGTCCATGTAACTCATTAATTATATCTCGTTTACTCATATTCTAGTAATTATTGACAATTATTTAGGTTTGGGTTTTGGGAAACTCGCATATTTATAGGTATATTCCTCAAGACTTTGCAGTTGGGATTTAGTAGTTGTGAAAGTTTTCTCAACACTATTTACAGCCAGCTCTAAATAACTAACTTTGCTTTCCAAATTTCCAATTTTAATATTAAGTGCTTGAGTTATTTTCATATTTATTTCGTTTCTCAAGAGTTTTATACTTTCGTCAACATAATCCTTAAGTGGTTGAGACATTATTGTCATTAGTGTATTCCTTAAGTTCTCAATGCTTTTGTCAACGTATTCTTTAATTACCAAATCACTATTATCGATTGGTGTCACACAATTTTTTATTCGTTTCTTTTGAGCATTCAAATTACCATGACTATCAATGTACAACCCCACAACAGTTTTTACGTCTCTATTCAAGTGATTTGATCGCTCCTTATCAATAAAAAAATGACCAAACTTGTCAACAGACATAATGGTTATAAATGTAATTGTCAATTGTAGTGTGTATTTATATGTATTAGTAGATAATCTGTGCCTCACGCAATTCTTCTGTTATTGACATAATTTCATTATCATGGCTGGTATTACCAGCTGTTTTAGATGCTATTAAGAGTTGTAATCGGTCAACTAATTCATTTACATCATCCCAATACGCATAATTTGGTTTTGATGATTGTAGGGTCATATACCCTGAACCTGTTTTCGAACGATTTGGTGTGGACATTGTTGTTGGCAATGAAACACTACTACTTAGAAGAGGCTTGATAATTTCAGTATACTTATATGCTCGACTTCCCTTTACTTGACTGCGTGGATTGTAATTTCTTCTATGCGCACTAGTCTTTATATATATCCAATTCATTCTTGTTATAGTCTGTAGGTTTTTTATGAAAAATTAATGAGTATAGACCAGGGGTAAGGGACCAACTGCTACCACTTGACAATTTAATTTCCGTATTGTTAACATTTAATGTACTGTTTCCTTACATTAAAGAACGAGAAGCTGAAGTACTTTTTCTAGGTCCATAAGCATTATCCAAGAGTTGTTCTCTCTGTAGTTGACTGATATTAAAATTCATTTCATAATCATCTACCTCTGACTCACTCTCTGACTCTAACACTGGTTCTATCTCGGAATCTATCTCTGGTTCCATATCTGGTTGCATCTCTGCTTCTATGTCTGGTTCTAGATCAATATTCGAATGAGAATAATAATTTGTTTCCGCATCTGATTCACTTACATCACTAGGAATGACATTTTTCTTAAAATTTGATTTAGATTCATCATTTCCTAAGTAGATATTTTCCCAATTATCCCCATCAAAATCCTCAGCTTTCTTGCTGACGGATTTGTTTTTAATAGATTTTATAGTATGCTTTAATTCATCCAAATAGTCATCACTATTGTACTTTTTCTTTGATTCCGTAAACTTTTTTTCATTCTTATTGACGAGCTTTTGTTAAAGTTTTGTTATTGGTTTAAAAGTTTCCTCCAACTCCAAAGCATTCTGAGATTGTGTTTGCTTAACAGCTTCAAATTATCTCTTTAACGCATTTCTCGATATCGTCAACTGTTTCAAAATCTGTTGACTCATTGTTAGTATGTTGTATATCTGTGGATCTCTTTGAGGAAAGTAGTCGCTAAAACAACAAGCAAACATAGTATGTGAGACAGTCGCAATGTAAGTTAATGACTTGAGTTAAGTGCAGCTTACCCAACAGTTGGATTAAAACTGACTTAGCTCGTGTATGTGTCTGATTGTGTTATCACTCATCAGTAACTCGATTCGTACTGCTGAATAAAACTTATGTATATTAATATCACTGCGAATGGCAGTTCGCTCTAGTGACGAAAGCAGCACGAAGGGTGCGAAAGGCGACTAGCAATATATACAGCTAATTTGGAAAATTTGCTACGACTGTCCGATCGAGTTATATACCGATCGAAAGGTTGAGTCCTAACTTACAAAATGGCATACTAAAACTTTTTGTAACTCACCTTGTTCATGAGATACGGGGGTGTAAGTGGGAGGGGAAAAATTTAAGCGATCGCAGCTAATGGGGCCGTTGGGGCCTTTTTGTAAAATTTATTTTTTAAAAATTCTAATCAAAAATACGCTTCGATTGATACCCAAATCACCCAAATCCGATAACTGGTTCGAAAGATAATAAAATTTGAAATTTTTAGTGGACTTTTCAAATTAAGATGAAAAGTCAGTTTGTTTGTCGGTTCGTTTGTTTAGTTTAGCGGGAAAACGCTATTTCCCGCTAAAATTGAAACCCCAATAGTTTGCAAACCATAGAAGCTACAGATATGTCCTATATATCATTGAAAAGGTGAGTTTAAGGGCTTTTTGACGTACCTTCAAACTCTAAAGTACTCAGGTAACATTTTACAGGTGAAATAAGGTTTTTTAGCTTATATTTTGGCGATTTCTGACAAAACGGCTCTAACGATTTTTATTAAATTTATGTATGTTTTAATACGTAAAATTCTGGTTTTTTGGTATATAACACATAAATTTTGGTTGTGGGGTTTGAAAGATATTGCCTGTTAACTGAATATCTCACAAAAAAAACCTCTACACGAGGTAAAAGTCTAGTGACGAAAGCAATTTTTATATCCAAAATTTCTGATATCCAATTGTGTGACGAGCTAAATTCAGTTTATTATTAAAACTTTAAATAAAAATAAAAATTATTAAAAAAAAAAAAAACACGAAAATTGGCATTGTGCACTGTGCTTAAAAAGGGAGAGCTTCTTTGTACATAAAAATTACGTACTAAAACATACATAAATTTAATAAAAATCGTTAGAGCCGTTTTGTCAGAAATCGCCAAAATATAAGCTAAAAAACCTTATTTCACCTGTAAAGTGTTACCTGAGTACTTTAGAAAAAAAGTTTGAAGGTACGTCAAAAAGCCCTTAAACTCACCTTTCTAATGATATATAGGACATATCTGTAGCTTCTATGGTGTGCAAACTATTGGGGTTTCAATTTTAGCGGGAAATAGCGTTTTCCCGCTAAACTAAACAAACGAACCGACAAACAAACTGACTTTTCATCTTAATTTGAAAAGTCCACTAAAAATTTCAAATTTTATTATCTTTCGAACCAGTTAAACTAGCGGGAAATTCAAAAAGTCGTAGAACAAACATTTCTATATTTTTGAAAAGAAACAAATCCTCATCATTACATCTAAGCTTTTTTAGCGCTTTGATACGCGCAAACGAACCGACAAACAAACTGACTTTTCATCTCATTTTGAGAAGTCCACTAAAAATTTCAAATTTTATTATCTTTCGAACCAGTTATCGGATTTGGGTGATTTGGGTATCAATCGACGCGTATTTTTGATTAGAATTTTTTAAAAATAAAAAATTTTACAAAAAGGCCCCAACGGCCCCATTAGCTGCGATCGTTTAAATTTTTCCCCTCCCACTTACACCCCCGTATCTCAGGAACCAGGTGAGTTACAAAAAGTTTTAGTATGCCATTTTGTAAGTTAGGACTCAACCTTTCGATCGGTATATAACTCGATCTGATCGGACAGTCGTAGCAAATTTTCCAAATTAGCTGTATATATATCTAGTCGCCTTTCGCACCCTTCTTGCTGCTTTCGTCACTAGAGCGAACTGCCGTTCGCAGTGATATATATTTTTCCATCGGTCGAAAATCACGTTTTAGTTCGAAAATCACGTTTTAGTACTAAAAACTTTTTGGTTTTATGAGATATCTCAACCAAACTGATAAAATACGCATTTTACATTGTTTTATATATCCTGACCAAAGTTGGTTCAAATCGGACCACTATATCATATAGCTGTCATAGGACCGATCGGATCAAAATTAGGTTTTAGTATGAAAAACTTTTTTGTTTTACGAGATATTTTAACCAAATTGATAGAATATGCATTTAAGTTAGTTTTATACATCCTGACCGAAATTGGTTCATATCGGACCGCTATATCATATAGCTGTGATAGGACCGATCTGGTCAAAATAAGGTTTTAGTATGAAAAACTTTTTTGATTTATGAGATATTTTAACCAAATTGATAGAACATGCATTTAAGTTAGTTTTATACATCCTGACCGAAATTGGTTCATATCGGACCGCTATATCATATAGCTGTCATAGGACCTATCTGGTCAAAATTAGGTTTTAGTATGAAAAACTTTTTTGATTTATGAGATATTTTAACCAAATTGATAGAATATGCATTATATGATTAAGTTAGTTTTATACATCCTGACCGAAATTGGTAACCGGTAATCAAACCACTATATCATATAGCTAACATAGGACCGATCGGGCGAAAAGTCTTAGTATGAAAAGTAGACAGTAGTAACGCGAGCGAAGCAAACAGGGGCGGAGTCTCTTAGCTATATTTTTTACTATCTCCCTGCATTTATGATAAAGTTAAAATGTCAAAAGCAAAATCAATTGCAAAAATTTCTGATATCCCACAAAAAAAAACCTCTACACGAGGTAAAAGTCTAGTGACGAAAGCAATTTTTAGCTCCAAAATTTCTGATATCCAATTGTGTGACGAGCAAAATTCAGTTTATTATAAAAACTTTAAATAAAAATAAAAATTATTAAAAAAAAAAAAAAAAAACACGAAAATTTTACCTCGTGTAGAGGTTTTTTTTGTGGGATATTTATAACAGATATCTGAAACATTTACATCCCACCCATTTAAAAGAACAATAAATTTGTAATTGAAATCAATTATTTTATTTAAAATTGTATACTACAAATTTTGATAGGATTTATTTAATTCTAAGTAGACATTTTCATCGTTTTTCTTGACAATAATATACTTTTTATCCTTTATTGCCTCAATAGATTCATTCTTCAAATGTGAATATCTCTCCGGTAGGTACAGAATGTAGTGATCAAGTTCGAGAGCAATGGAATTCCCAATCCTGGTTTTCTTCCGTTGAGCCCTGAGAATGGGATAGGCTGTATCCATTGTCATCTTGGTTTTGGATAGTAGCGGTTTCTGTACTCGTCCGTTGAAGTCCTTGAGAACTTGAGCACAATTCTGCTCTTCCTCCAGATATACTTCCAGCTCGCTATCTCCGAAAAGGGGTTGATTCATGTTGAAGTCCTTGTTGAGCTGGTATTGTTGAAGTTGATAGTGTTGCCTTGTTTGTCCTTGTTTAGTTGGTGTTGATGAAGCTGATCGTCTTGCCCGGCTGAAGTGATGACTTTGAGTGTGCTTTGAACCAATTTGAGCTCATCTTTTATAGCTCATCCATTGCACACACACACACACATACACATTATTTTGTATGTCTGTATTAGTGTATATATGTATGAATTCAATTACAAAACACTCTCACATTATTTTGAGATATAGGTGATCTAACAATCTATTAAGCCCCATCTCAACCGTTTATTTGAATGATAGCAAAAATTTGAGACACAGGTGGCCACAGTTGTATGTATTAAAACGTTGCACTCTCTCATAGTTGTATTTGATTGCATTTCCCAAGTACTTGATAACTTCTTTTGGTGGCTGTAGGTTCCCAAAACTGTCAAAGTACTTCACAAATTTTTTCTTTTTATTATAAGCTACCCAATGCGTACCACTTGACTCCACATTCCTGACTATGAGGTGATTCTGGTAGTGAGTCTTTCATAAATATGCCTCGAAAATGCGATATGTGTTTGCGAGCAAAATTTTCAATGTCTAAATTTGATAACGCTCTTTTGGGTACCCTACCTATTAGTTTTTTTGTTTCTTTACTCCAGAACCTTTTCTAAAGGAATTGAGGTATAATCCATAACCTTTACGATATGGTTTCAGGTACATTCCATCACCCAAGGCAACTCCCTCCATTTTCATATTGTGTCGTTTACTCTCATCCAGCTGTTCTTTTGCCGCCTTTGCATTGTTTATTGCCTTTGCAATAGCTGCAACACAGAGGCTAGACTACCTAACGCGCATATTACAGTCAGAATTGGAACTAGTGGTAAAAAGACTCCAACTTTAGGTACATTAATTATGCGAGGAACTATAACATTTTTCTTACGACCCATTGATTTATATACTGCTTTACGTGCAATCTTAATTGCATTCATAATATCTAATGGTTTTTGTCTTTTCAATGTACGCTTAGCATCATTAACAACAGATGATAAGCTCTTCATTTGCTTCTTTCCATGTCGCTTTACCCTCTTCTATACCCCCATCCCGAATTTTTTCTTTGACTTCATGATGTTGGTTACAAAATATGCTGATGCCCTTTCGCCGAGGCTACTGTCTTTCGCCTTCACTCGTTCCCAAGCTTTATTGAGCAGTACTGTGTCTGCCCTTTGACGTTCACTCAAATCCATGATTATAAAAACGTTTCCTTATTTTATGCTTGTTTATTCATCAATTGTTTCTCATTGAATGAACACATTGCAATGAAGTATGCGCTTAATAAAGCAAAAACTAAATATCTTTGTTAGAAACATTGATGGGGGTATTATTGTAAACAAGTTACCGCCACGTCATAGTACCCTCTTACCCAACACAAGAAGAGCGCTTATTGTTGGTCCATCAAACTGTGGCCAGACCAACTTAATGTTTAGTCTAATTGAAAGTCCGAATGGGTTGAAATTTGAAAATATTTATGTGTTTTCAAAGAGTCTATACCAACCCAAGTATGAGTACTTGGAGAAGCTAATCAAATCAATGAAAGGTATGGGCTATCACACATTCTCACAGAATGAGACAGTTTTACCACCCAACGAAGCCAAAAATAATTCTATTATGATTTTTGATGATGTTGCTTGTGAAAAACAAGATAATATTCGATCGTATTTCTGTATGGGACGACACAAGAATATTGATTCCTTTTATTTGTGTCAAACTTATACACATATACCAAAGCATCTTATACGTGACAATGCAAACATGATTATTATGTTTAAACAAGACGATCTAAATATGCGACATATATATCGTGATCATATTAACACAGACATGAGTTATGATTCATTCGTGAAAATTTGTAAAAAATGTTGGGACGATAAATTCGGATTCTTGTTGATAAGTAAAGACGATGACATGGATAAATGACGCTATAGAAAGGGCTTCGATCAGTTTATTATAATTTAAAATGTTTTTTCAATATAAGATTGGGTGTGTGTGAATATTAACCACAGTTAAACATCTGATTTCGCAATGAGTAGATCATTAACATTATCGATAAATGGGAATACTTCCATTATAAACACAAACTATTTTCCCCCCATCGAATTGAATGGACAATATGAGTGCGCATTGATTGACTTTCACATGTACAACTCAATCCCAAATGTTGATGCAAACAACAATCTTTTCCACATTGGTAAACAAGTAATCACAATTCCTATCGGCTCCTATGAACTTGATGATATTGTCGAGCTTATTTATTCAAAGCTAAAAGGTACTGAACTTGAGAATACAGTCACAATTAAAGGAAATAATAATACACTTCAAGTAGAGATCTTAACCAGCAAACAATCAATATACTTTAATAGGAACAGATCCAATGGTCAATTGGTTGGCTTTAATCAAAATGTGTTAAAGCCAAATGCTACTAAAACTTATCTTTCCGATCTACCTATCAATATTTTGAAAATTAATACGATTCGCTTAGAATGCAACATTGTTAGCGCTTCATATGTGGATAACGTTGCAAATCATGTACTGCATGAGTTTGGCATCGCTGTTCCCCTAGGCTATAAATTGAGTGTGACACCCCACAATCTCATTTATTTACCAGTCAGCTGTAGAGAAATAAGTACTCTAGCATTACGCATAACCAGGGAATAATACCGGAACCGGTACCGGAACCGTTAACCGAAATTAACCGTTTCAATTTGAGTACCGGAACCGGAACCGGAACCGAAATAAATATTTTTGTAAGAACCGAAAACCGAAACGTTTGTAGCGGTACGCTTTCGGTACACTTTTTTAAATTTTTTGTAGTTGTTTTCCATATATATTTATTTTAACAATACTGTTTTTTATTAAAAAATAACTTTAAATTTAAGATAGGTTTGTCTCGATAAAATACGTACATATAATTCGTATGTATGTACAAATCCGTTTATATATTTTTCTTTTTTACCATTTAATTATTTTTTGTTTTAAGTTAATTGCTGTACCGGTACGTACCGGTACTGATACCGGAACCGAAAGGAAAAAACCGAAATAGAACCGTTTACCGAAATAGTTGTTTCGGTACGTACCGTAACCGGAACCGGAACCGATATGTGTTTCGGTTTGATTCCCTGCGCATAACTGATCAGGACGGAGATTTGGTGAACTTACGTGGTGAAACCGCAACAATTCGTATACATTTACGAAAGATAGAATGATTATATAAAATAAAAGGTCGGGTACATACCCAAAACCCCGCACTACTAATTGTAAAGCTAAAGAAAGAGGAACAAGCTTGAAGAGGAGCACGCTCACACTACAAAACAGATACTTTAAACCATTGGGATTCAAGCTTCGAGTATAACAAGAACGAAAACAAAATGAATGAAATATTAAATGTGCGGGAAAAACCTTTCTCAGACGAAAGTATATCGAAGAAAGAATATCATACATACTCATCATATCAACAGACATTTAGACCAAATGATGAAATTCGAATTACAATTCAAAATCAAGACTTGTATGTACTCCCTCACAAGAGCTATCTTAGTTTTCAAGGAGTTGTTAAAAAAATTCTGGCATATAGAACAACTACGACGGACGGTGTTGCTGCAGCATTTAAAAATAAATATAAGGCATACTTTTTGGATGAAATAAAATATGAAATAAATGGGTGTGAGGTCGATAGAACACGTTTTGTTGGTGTCACTTCAACGCTAAAAAACTTTGTCTCACTGAATAATCTTGAGAGTCGATCGCTTTCACTTTCTGGATGGGGTGGGGGAAATGATGTTGCCTCTACTGGTCACTTTAACTTTTCTGTTCCCTTAAAACATTTATTGGGATTTGCTGAAGACTATAGAAAGGTTTTGGTAAACTGTAAGCACTGTAAGCATGGTAAACTGAAAGCATGAACTCGTGTTGTTACTAACCAAAAATCTTGATGATGTGTATCACAGAGTGAAGAATAATAACACATATGAATTAGAAGTGACAAACATATATTGGAAAGTTCCCCATGTGACTCCCAGTGATGTTGCAAAAATAAAAATGTATGATATTATCAAAAGTGGTACTAATCTACCGCTAGCATTTCGTAGTTGGGACACTTATGTAAACCCTAAGCTTATTCAAGGAACTCATCATGTTTGGAATGTAAAGTTAGCTGCTAATCGAGAACGTCCTCGGTTTGCAATAATCGGTTTCATGCTAAGGGGTCAACTTATTACAAACCATTTATCAAACTTGAAAGTGTATTTGAATTCGGAAACCTATCCCTATGATGATTTGAATGTTGATTTTAGTAAGGATCGATATGCTCACTTGTGTGAAATGTACTCGAGATTTCAAACTAGTTACTACAACCGTGAATCACAAGCAGTATTAACACCAACGGATTTTAAAAATAAAGCGCCAATTGTTGTAATAGATTTATCATATCAAAATTAAATGGTGAAATCTGGTCCCATTGATGTGAGAATTTCAACGGAACTAAGACAAAAAAGCGATGCGGATACACAAGTGTATTGTCTACTTATACACGATCGTTTAGTCGAATACAACCCATTGAACGGTTTAGTACAACGAGTCGTCTAACAAAATACATGCAAAATGGATGAGGACATTGTTGCGATTGATGTTCAAGGATTTTTTTGATAACTATAATCAGTTTGTTTTAAAGGAAATTGGGATAGTATTTCACAAAGAACGCACACTCGATAATCATTTCATTATACGAGCTCCATATAACTTTACTCAACTAAATAAAAAGTCACGAAAATTTGCTACATGGTTAACTAAAAATCATCACAAAATACACTGGAATGACGGAATGAACTATTTCACTCAAACACGAAAATTTCTAAGGAAAATAACTGCAGGAAAAGAGATCTTATGTAAGGGCACTGAAAGAAAACGATTTCTGGAAATATTTTTAAAAGAACCACATCTGGTCAATGTTGAGGAGCTTGGATGTACACATCGACATACTTTCAAGGAAAACCGAATCCCGTTTTGTACAATACATCGTCGTGAAGGAGTTTGTGCATTAAATATTGCATACAACATTTTAAAATTTTATGATGATATAATGTCTTAAGAAGTCATCGCATATATCATTTGCATTTTGAGTTTCAAGCTGAGAACATCTACTTTACTGGATAACTAATTTAAAATGCATAAAGAGAAGGATAATAACAACAACAACAACAACAGCTACAATTATCGAGATAATTACAACCATGGATCAATTCTTACTGAAATAAATACTTTTCTTAAACAATTTCGCAAGAAGATATTTAAACATCATTTGAAATTTCTTCTGGAATCAAGGGATATGTTCATGAATACTGGAGGTCAGAAACTGATTGCATCACAATATGGTCAACACTATAAATTTTGTGTATGGTCCAATGATGCTTGTGTGGACGGTCCAGACACATGTTGCTGCTAGAAAATTAATTTCTACATATGTTAACTTAAGTCAAAGAATGTAAAAAATATTCAAATAGTGCAGAGAGTTCTTTGCTTAAGCGAAACAGACGTGTTTTAATTTGGCTCGTAAACGTTCATCATTTTCTGTGAATAATAACGCTCCGCTTTAATATCTTATCATCTAAAAGTGTGCAAAAGTGAACTAGCTATCGACTTGCTGTGTAAGTTGAATCATTTGTGCATTGGTGTAAAAATAAATAGCATTTTATTTTTGCTAAACTTAGTTTTGCATTTTCCCTTAAATCTTTACATTCTTGTGCGTGTGTTTGTTTGTGTATTTCGGCTTTTGCTTTACACCTCGCTCACACAAGTTTGTTGTTATTGTAAACACAGCGATTGTTTTTGTTTGTGTTTACATCTCCTTATCTCAGTTTTAGCGCTTTGCACGTCTTAATACATTTGTTTGTGTGTGTGTTCGCTGCTGCATTTCGTTTTGTTTAGCAGCGCGCTCTCACAGCAAATTGTTTTTGTATTTTGCTCTCTTGCTTAGAGCTTAATTTGAGTGCCTCCCGCTCTATTTACGTGCGCAATTCTGCCTATTCGACCTAATTTATTTATCTTTAACCCCTGTTGGAAATATGTCGTGCTGTAAGAAAAACTGCACTATTAAGTGTGCCGATGGTCTTGATCAACCGATATTTATTAATTGTTGGTTGTGTGACAATCTGATGCATGCCAAGTGTGCTGGACTTTCAGGTCCACAATGTGATAAGATCATTGCCGTTTCTAAAAAGGAATGTGGTGCAGTGAAATGGTCTTGTCCAATATGTATCGAGTTGCAAATTGATTTCTCAAGAATGTATACTTCTGTGAGAAATCAATTCTTAAAACTTAACAAAATGGCTAAGCTTCTTTCGAGTGATTTTGACTCTAGTCTCGATCTGCTTAGCCAATATAAATTTAACTCACCACCTGATTCTCAATTTTTAGCAGTTCCCCCTAATATACCAATTAATCAGCCTCCCGTGACTCCATTGGCATCTCGTCACTATCAAGATGTCTCCCCAACGTTGTCAGTATCGGCCAGTCCGAGTATTGTTAACCTATTCAATTCTCCTACACCTTCTGCAGGTGATTCTATCACACAGACAGTTGAACCAGCCCAAGTCATCGCGTCTTCGGTGCGGACTGGTTCGGGTCGAAAGGGTAGACCTCCTCGCAATGCAACGTCTAACAATACTACTACTGAGGTCCCTATATTAAATGTTGTTGCTCCTCGTAAGCAAGTATTTGTGTCCAGGTTATCCTCGGACACTACTTGTGAATCTGTAGCGGCATACATTTCAAGCAAAATTTCTGCTAGTGTCTCAATCACTAAATTTAATTTTGCCACTGCTCGCGAAATAGCATCTTTTAAAATAAGTGTCCCTCATGACTCATTTTCTGTCATTTGTGATCCAAAATTTTGGCCACAACATATGATTGTTCATGAGTTTAAGCCCAAAAGGCGTAGTGAACCCTTGCCTGTTTCTCTTACTGCCGGCAGCTCCAACGTACAGGACCCCGCCAGTACGGCTTCAAAAAACTAGACCTGCGGCCCGATTTCGCCTGTATTCATTACCAAAATGTTAGAGGCCTCCTTACTAAGCTCAAAAATCTATATTTGAGTAGTATGTCCTTTGATTCTGATATAATTGCATTGTCAGAAACTTGGTTAACTCCTACAGTGTCTGATTCTGAAGTTATGTCAAGTAACTACCTTTTATATAGATATGATCGACCGACTCGAAGTGGTGGCGTTCTTATTGCTACTAATTCGGCTCTTCAGTCAGAACGCATTTCTTTTAATGTGACTACTGATATTAAAATTGTTGCTGTCAAAGTAACTTTTTCAACTCGATCAATATTTATCACCTGCTCTTATATCCCTCCAAGAGCTACTCCTTCAGTTTACTTGCAACATTTTGCCTGTATTGAAGAAATTAACCATAAAGTTAAAGATAACGACTTATTTATTGTGCTAGGTGATTTTAATTTGCCTAAAATTTCTTGGTCACTTTTTAGTAGCACAAATTACCTTATTCCCTTAAATCAAGATATTTTCTTAGATAACATGCTTGATCTCTCGTTGTTTCAAATGAACTCAATAAGAAATCATAATGATCGAATTCTCGATCTAGTTTTTATTAATGACTTCGCAAATACTGCCGTCTCTAGGTCATCCCCATTAAGTATCCCTGAAGACTTACATCATCCTACTATAGAAATTTCTATCTCAATCTCTAAACCTTTTAGTCAACCTTTATTATGTCAGCAATCACCTCGTCGTTGTTTTCGCAAGGGAAATTATTCATTGCTTAATGAACTTATCCTTGCTACCGACTGGTGCTTCTTAGAAAAAGCGACTGACATCGATAATGCTCTTAGTTCTTTCTATGAGACCCTAAATGCACTCTTAGATGTGTGCATTCCAAATTATATTCCATCGTCTGGTTCTATAAAGCCTCCTTGGTTTACACCTAGACTTTCTTATTTAAAAAATATTAAATCTAAATATTTTAAAAAATATAAGAAGTCAGGTTCAAGTCTCGACTGGTCTAAGTATACAGTGGCCAAGTCGGACTTTGCCAATTTAAACTCGATATGCTACGAGAACTATCTAACTCGTTGCAAAAGACAGTTTTCCCGTGACCCTAAACAATTTTATAAATTTGTTAACTTGAAGCGTAAATCCTCCAGTTTACCTTCCTCTTTTTTTCTTGGGACCGATATTGCTGGCAATATCGCTGAACTATTTGCTAACTTTTTTCAATCCACCTACTCTCCAATCTCCACTTCCAACTCAACTTATCCTTATTCTATTTTTCAATCTAACACTATGTTTGCACCCTCTATTTCCTATAACAATGTAATCTCTTCTATTAGCTCTTTAAAATCTTCTTTCGTTCCTGGGCCAGACAACATTCCTAGTTGTCTACTTAAGGAATGCTGTTCTTCTTTAGCTGCTCCGTTGCATAAGCTTTTTAATCTATCCCTTGAAACTTCAATTTTTCCATATCTTTGGAAAGATTCTTATATCATTCCCCTCCACAAAAAAGGCGGTAAGTCTGATATTTCTAATTACAGAGGCATTGCAAAGCTATCAGCCATTCCTAAATTATTTGAAAAAATCCTTGTTTCTTCTTTGCAGCATCTCTGTAAATCGATAATTTCCCCTGCACAACACGGCTTTATTAAGGGTCGGTCTACTACGACCAACTTGCTTGAATTTACCTCCCTGGTAAATGATGCATTTTCAGAGAAAAAGCAAACTGATGTCATCTACACTGACTTCAGTAAAGCCTTTGACTCTGTGAACCATGACCTCTTACTTTACAAACTTAACTGCATAGGTTTCCCTCCCGCCTTTATACGTTGGGTTTCCACTTATTTAAAAGGTAGAACCCAAAAAGTGCTTCTTAGGTCAACCATTTCGAGTTCGGTTCGTGTAACTTCTGGTGTACCTCAAGGTAGTCACTTAGGACCTTTATTTTTTACACTGTTCATTAACGATCTACCCACTATTCTGTCCCATTCTTATATTTTAATGTATGCAGATGATGTTAAGCTTATTTTTTCATACACTGATCCCCTGTTTCACAATCGTCTGCAAGATGATTTGAACACTATGCAACTATGGTGTTCGGCCAATAAGTTGCATCTCAATTGTTCGAAGTGTATGTTTATGACATTTAGTCGTTCTAGGCCCTACTTAGGTTCTTATACGATTGACAATATCCCTTTGCAACGTATAAAAACTGTAAAGGATCTTGGAGTTTTATTTGACTGCAAATTATGCTTCAATTTGCACATCTCCACTATAGTTAATGATGCCAAAGGAGTACTTGGTTTCATTAAACGTTGGTCGAAAGAATTCAATGATCCTTTCACCACTAAACTCCTTTACGTCTCTTTAGTCCGTCCCATCCTTGAATACTGTTCGTGCATTTGGTGCCCACAGTATCAAATAAATCAGAATCGAATTGAATCAGTTCAAAAGCAATTCTTGCTTTTCGCCTTACGTGGTTTTAACTGGGATCCCAACCGGCGTTTACCACCGTACTCCCATAGGCTTCGTCTTATTGACCTTCCGTCTTTAATTAATCGTAGGAAAACTCTTAATGTGGTTTTTCTTCACAAATTAATTAATGGCGACATTGATTCTAGTCCCCTTTTGGGCCGCCTCAGATTTTCGGTCCCCCGCAGGTCTACTAGGAATTACAGGCCTTTATTTTTACCTACATGCACAACTGATTACGCTTCCCACGGTTCGTTCCGGGTTTTATGCTCTAATTATAATAGCCTCTTTCACGTTTTCTACTCAGAACTCTCTCTCCCTATCCCTTCCCTAAAATCCGTACTTTTCCAATATTTTAAATCGTTAAATTCCTAACCTTACTAATACTAATAACATGTTATATTATTTTTAAAACCAATCAATCACTAACAACAACACTAATATTTATTGATCTGATTGGGTTTTTCTGGGTTTTCCCAATCCTTGCAACAAATGTTGGATCATTTTAAATTATTAATTTTTGCTTACCCCAGATATAATTCTAATTTTAATTTTTTCTTTACAGTATATTTCTTATATTTATATTTAATATTAATTTTATTTTAAATTGTAAACTTAATTTTTATATCTAATAATTTTTTCTTTGCCGACTGCTTTTAGTCGTGCATTAATAAATAAATAATAATAATGTTCAAGTAACATCGAATCAAACACACACACACACACACGCACATATTTCGCTAAACAAGAATTGGAAGCAATAGAAATAATGAAAACATGTAACATATTAATTGAGAAGATGGGAGAAAATAATTAATGTCAAATCATATTATTAAAAATAAAAACAATTAAAAACAAAATTAACGTTTCTTTTATTATTCTTCAACTTTTCTTATATTTTTATCTTACAGCATAAACTGTTATTCATTTTCAGAGTCAAATGTTGGATGGAGCAATGGGGGCAGGTCTACTGTCTATAGTGTTGGAAAATGTTTGTGAGTTCTACTGTCTATACTGTTGCAAAAGGTGTGGGTTGAGCCTACCTGTTACAACAAGTTAAAAACCAATGAGAACAGGTTTAATGTCAAGGGTCACAAAAACAAAATATCAAGATCAGCCAATGAGAGTAGGTTTCATGTCAAGGGTCACAGAAACAAAATACCAAGATCAAAACCAACGAGAACAGGTCTCATGTCAAGGGTCACAGAAACAACATATCAATGTAAGCCAATGGGAGTAGGTTTCATTTCATAAGTCATCGAAACAAACTACCAAGATCATAAGCAACTGGAACAGGTTTCATGTCATGGGTCACAGAACCAAAATTCCCATTCAATTATCATGCTGCAACATGCCCATACATTGCTTTGATTGACAGGGGACGTCCCGGCGCCGGCCCTGTGCCTGAACCTTGCCCAACACGTGCCCAACACGTGCCCAACATGTGCCCACCACTTGCTTACTCATAGCAACGCATGCCACCAATGTAAACAAAAGACATTACAATGCATTACAATATCATCTCCCTAATTTTGAGCATCAAGAGGTGACCGATCCATCAAACTCACCTGTCACATACTCGCACACGATCACATTTTACAATAGCATCTCCCTAATTCGAACATCGCCAATGACAGATCAATCAAACTCACCTGACACATACTCGCACACGATCACTTGATTTGAACCTTTTTTTCCCTTTTTCCCCCTTTTTCCCACGATTCGACCCTCGGTTCCCCCTTTTTCCCCACACTTTTGACCACGATCCCCCCTCTTTCCCATACTTTTCATCGGTCAATCAATCACTAATTATTTTAGCTGTCAAAATTTTTGACAGGTCTTTGACAGTGATTAATCGCCCCCACCCCCAATTTGTCCCAGAACCCGCATTTTTATACTACTTATGATATAGTGGTCCGATTTGAGCCAACTTCGGACAGGCAATATAAAACCAAGTTATTTGCATACTGTATTAGATTGGTTGAGATATCTCAAAAAATAAAACAGATTTTCATACTAAGACTTGATTTTCGGCCGATCGGTCCTTAGAAGCTATATGATATAGTGGTCAGATTTAAGCCAACTTCGGACAGGATATATAAAACCAAGTTATTTGCATACTGTATTAGATTGGTTGAGATATCTCAAAAAATAAAACAGATTTTCATACTAAGACTTGATTTTCGGCCGATCGGTCCAATGAAAGCTATATGATATAGTGGTCCGATTTTAGCCAACTTCGGACAGGATAATAAAACCAAGTTATTTGCTTACTGTATTAGATTGGTTGAGATATCTCATAAAATAAAAAAGTTTTTCATACTAAGACTTGATTTTCGGCTGATCGGTCCCATGGAAGCTATATGATATAGTGGTCCGATTTAAGCCAACTTCGGACAGGCAATATAAAACCAAGTTATTTGCATACTGTATTAGTTTGGTTAAGGTATCTCATAAAATATCTCATCATAAACTAAGACTTGATTTGCGCCCGATCGGTCCTATGGCAGCTATATGATATAGTGGTCCGATTCAAAAAAGAAATACACTTGATATGCTTGCAATATAGAGGACTCTACATTATAAGTTTGGTGTCCCTAGCTTTGAAATTGTTCTTATAATTTGGTTAATTTATGGTTAATTTCTTCAATACAGGCAAAATGTTGCAAGTAAACTGAAGGAGTAGCTCTTGGAGGGATATAAGAGCAGGTGATAAAAATTGATCGAGTTGAAAAAGTTACTTTGACAGCAACAATTTCAATATCAGTAGTCACATTAAAAGAAATGCGTTCTGACTCAAGAGCCGAATTAGTAGCAATAAGAACGCCACCACTTCGATTCGGTCGATCATATCTATATAAAAGGTAGTTACTTGACATAACTTCAGAATCAGACACTGTAGGAGTTAACCAAGTTTCTACAGATTCACAAGTAGTGTCCGAGGATAACCTGGACACAAATACTTGTTTACGAGAAAAAAACATGCCAATAACCATTCCATATTAAAAGAGTAACTAGGGTTACCATAGGGGCAATTCCAAATGAAATAACATCTAGATATTTCCATGGTAGGGAGGGTACAGAATAGGGTATGCTCGACATCTGAATACCCTACAACCGAGCTATAAGTAACAAATGTCTGTCTGTTTATCTCTAGTCCATTTCAAATTTCCATTCCCTTTCTGTTTTGCTACTTTTGTTTGCACAGTGCAATTACAATTTGTTGTAGTGTGTGTACGCCACCATAGGAGGAGGAAGAACCTTGCCCCATCCGTCGAGCTGAGTCTAGGCTAAGCAAGAAGTGCACGCACCCGAATCCTATGTGGCTATGGCTGATCATACCCGATGTTAGTCAGATTTTATTTGAATCTGCAGGGTATACAAATCACCAAATACATTCCCCGCATGACACCCGACGCCCAAACGGTGGAGCCGACCTATTTCCTAAGACTAGATATTCATACGAAACATCTGTATATTGAATGCTTTGCAAGTTTTCAAGTATTATGGTTAGCTTCATAATGTTGCCTAATGATATAATCCATCCATTTAGTTTTGTTTTACATTTTTTTAATAGATTTATAAATCAGCAGCGAATTGACATAGGGTTCAGAATTTCGTCTTTAGGAAAAGCGACTGCAATTTGTATATTCAGGATTGGTCGACCGAAGCGAATCAGATCGCTGGTGTCACTTGCGCTAACGTTTTATAATGTCTATTCTAACTTTGCATTCGACTCGAAATTTCTATTTGGAATAGCAGATTGCTAGAGTATCTTTGGCAACCTGACCAAGGGAAAACTTCAGTTATGTGTAAATTAACAATAGAATTTATTAAATATAGCATGAGAAATAACACTCAGTAGACTCTGTGAAATATTGTTTGGAATGATTGGAGTGGTTTATATATTGGTTTGTAGTGAAGCTACGGACTATTATAATGATATTGATTTCTTTAACGAGTACACAAACATATAAATATATTTTAAAATGGCTGTGCACCATAGCACACAAGATTTAGTAGCGGCCATTCAGGACAGTGATCAATTCTGCGGCGTTTGTAACGAGGTTCTCAGCAGAACGGCCTCGCAGCCGAAACACCCTGTAATCCATATTACACGATAGGTGCATCGTAGGACATTTGCAATCCCCTCGGATTTGTCCAGTTTGTAAACTTGATTGCTCTGCCAATCAGTTAAATTATTCTAACAATTCTTTGGCAGCAGAAATTCATGACGCTACGGCGAATACTGAAAATCCTTCGGAAACAGAAGAGCAAGCTACAGTTTCTAATACCCAAAAGACCATTCCTAAATTTAGTCGAGGTCGAGGTGCAACTCCACGTCGAGGGGTGCAGACTCGATCAATGAATCGAAACCCGAAAGTCCCCCCCGTAGACAATTCAGCACGTCAAAATCAAGGGAACATGAAATTCTTAACTTGGTTGAGACTGCGATGCAATCGAGTCAAAATCAAATTCTTCCAAATTTGTGTTCCATTCTGTCTGACACCATAGAGAAATCTATCAGTGCTCAGTTGGCAAATTTACAAGTGGGACGAAGCGAACAGGGCTCACAACATCCTAGTTCAAGCACGAGTCCTAGATATGATATGATACCTGAAAGGACTACTGCAAACCAAAATGTCGTTGCAGAAGACAGGTTAATTACTTCTAGACCCTCTTCTTCTGTCCGAACAGAGAAAGTGTCCAGTATTATTCAATCTGGCATATTAAATTCGATGGCGGTAGAGAAGCCATGCAAGCCCAAGATTTTCTTTATCGAATTCGTTCTTTAACAGAACAGAACTTACACGGATATTATCGATTTTTGTAGGAAGAGCAAATGAATGGTATTAGAAAGTCCATCGTTCTAATCCTCGATTCAATTGGGAATCCTTTTGCCAAAAATTTCGTAAGAAATTCGAGGACAAAGACGATGAGATGGATGTATGGGAGATGATTAATTCTCGAAGACAAGGAGATCAAGAATCCTTTGAAGATTTTCAATTTACGATTGAGAAGCTAATTGGTCGATTGCAAAAGGACGTCTCTGAACGTTCGCTTGTTTGAATTTTAATTCACAATGCAAAGTCATCCTTGTATGAGTTGATGCATTTAGGTATCACTACCTTGGCCAAGCTTCGCGAAGAGATTCGTACTCATGAGCAAGTTTGTAAGTTGGTAAAAACAACTAAATCGAAGTTTGATCCTCGTTCTCGTATTGCTGAATTTGAGCGTGAGAAAGATCAACAGATTTCTGAAGAAGTTTCGGCAATTCAGCGCAAATAGCAGACAACAGCCTCTATACAGAACTCACTCTAGAAAATAATAAATATATGGCTCTTTTAGACTCTGGAGCTACAATCAGTTGTGTGGGCCATCAAGCAGCAATTGATCTCCGAAAAAGTCCAAAATTTCGAAAATGTTCCGGTAACATTAAAACAGCCAATAATTCAGTATGTTCTGTAGTAGGGAAAGTGTCGACTGAAGTCACTTATCGTAATTTGATTTCTCGAAGGCATTTGGCCTACTGAATCCAATTATGAATCCGTCCGAAAGTGTATCTGAATTAGATACCGGTTTTGAAAATAGAGAAGACAATCCCAATATGCATATTTTGAGTGCTGCAGAGACCCAAAGTTTGAATGCAATTATTGCTAAATTTACATCTAATGAAAAGGAAGGATTAGGGCGAACCCATTTATATACTCATATACGTATAGACGTTGGTAATGCTACTCCTATAAAGCAACGACATTGGCCTGTATCACCTGCAATAGAAACGCAATTGTTCGAAGAGGTGGACAGAATGTTAGCTATGGACATTATTAAAGAGTCCAACAGTCCGTGGAGCAGCAATTGCGTGGTCGTTCGAAAAGGTGAGAAATTGCGTTTGTGTCTCGATTCGCGAGTTGTCAACAAATACACTCGCAAGGACGCATATCCCATTCCTATTATCGATTATACTAAGCAGATTGCCTCCAGCTCGATATATAACCGGCCTTGACATGAAACATGCTTTTTGGCAGATTCCGCTCGCTGAGAATTCGAAGCAGTATTCGGCGTTCACTAAATATAAGGTAATGCCTTTCGGCCTTTGCAATGCGCCTCAAACTTTATGTCGACTTATGGATAATGTGATACCCGCTCATCTGCGCACTAGAGTTTTGGTTTATTTAGATGACCTTCTTGTTTGGTCAGACGATTGTGAATCGCATATGATGCTTTTGCAAGAAATCTCTCTGTACTTCCGCAAAGCGAACTTGACTATCAACATAGCCAAATCTAAATTTTGCATGTGGGAAATAAAGTTCTTAGGATTTTTCATAGGCGATGTTCAACTAAAAACAGATCCGGGGAAAATAGAGGCAATTAATAACTTCCCAGTCCCTACTACTGTAAAGCAATTGAGAAGATTTTAAGGTCTGGCAGGTTGGTATCGTGCATTTGTTGAAAATTATGCATCACTCCGCTTACAGAACTGCTCAAGAAAAATAACTAAAAGTTTATATGGAATAAAGCTGCAGACAATGCTTTCAAAGAGCTAAAAACTAAGTTAACAACAGTTTCTATTTTAAATTCCCCAGATTTTTCGAAACCCTTCATTTTATGGTGTGATGCTAGCTTACACGGCCTTGGTTGCGTTTTAGCACAAACAAATGAAGAAGTAGAAGAGCTACCAATTGCCTACATGTCTGTTAAGCTATCAAAAGTTCAACGAAATTATTCGGTGACAGAGCTCGAATGTTTATATTGAAGACCAAGAATTTACAGTGGTCACAGACCATGCCTATCTCAAATGGCTTATGAATCAAAAAGACCTGTCTGGACGATTAGCTCGTTGGGCTATCAAACTCCAGCGCTTTTTATTTACAATTCATCATCGCAGAGGTTCACAAAATATAGTAGCATATGCTCTTTCTCGACGTGATGAAATAGCCATTGAAGAGTTCGATATTTTAGGTACAGTGATAAATCTCAAGTCGAAAGAGTTCAGCTCGGCAGAGTATCTAGATTTAATTCAGCAAATAGAGCAGAATGGATTGGTGGATTCGTTTATAAGCGAACCGAACTCACAGATTCGTGGAAACTTTGGATTCCATCAGGAATTGTCAAAGAGATTTTATTTCAAGCCCATGATGCTCCAAATGCAGCTCACTGCGGAACTGCAAAATTGATAGAGAAGTTGAAAAGATATTTATTTTGGCCCAAAAAGTATGTAATCTACTCTCCGCAGGCAAATGCAAGTGAGAGACTAAATAGATTTGTTTTAGCTGCTATTCGTGCCTATATTGGATCGGACCATTGCAATTGGGACTTGAATTTAAACGAAATTAGTAGAGCTTTACGAGCTTGTGTACATCGTAGCACCGGATTCTCACCGTATTTCCTGACCTGAAAAGATTATGAACTTTTACGTAAGCTCAATCTTTTGTCTGATGATACCTTGTTAAAACAACAAGATGCGTTATAGATTGCTAGAACCAAGGCCAAGGATAACGTATCTGCAGCACATGATGAAAACACGCGTAGATACAACTTGCGTAGTAGAACTGTTCAATTTAAAGTTGGATATATTGTCTATGCTCGCAATTTTTCTCAAAGTAATGCTGCTAAGGGATTTTGCGCAAAACTCGCACTAGTCTTCATAACCGCAAAAGTATAACGCAAAATAAGCCCAGCATACTATGAACTAATGGACGAGACAGGAAAAATTCTAGGTATCTATAATCTTAAGGACATGCAAAGTAAATAAGTTTTTTTAAACTGTTCTATTTTTCTGTTACTGACTTCTCGAGTAAGACTCTAGTAGCAGTAACTGTGGGTGTAGCGACCAGTTTCGTATACTTAATAATTATTTTTTTTCTATGCAAGTCTTATACTGCTTAGCAGCATAACTAAAACGACCCTGCTATTTAAATCGCAAACACTGCTTTCGCAAAGATCAACAGCAACACTGCTCCCTATAAGCAGAGCATTCTCGTTCTATAAATAGATCTGCACTACTCGCAGCTAACAAGTTAACTGCTTGCAAATGCAATTCTTACTGCACTGCTTGCAGGCAGCACTCACGCGCACACACATACACGGCCGCTGCTGCGCTATTAAGTTTCTTTCTCTTATGCATTGTTTTGCATACCGAGTGCCCTATCGGTTCCCTTATGTTACCTTGGATAAGTTCGGCAGAATCATACGATTTAACCGTTCTTATCTCTCGCCGCCCACGCTTTGACTTAATTCGTGTCGTGCTTATCTAATTAAGCCGAGAACATTAAGCGAGCGTCTCTGTGCGAGACACAAAATATATACGCCAGCGCTGTGAAAAAAAACATATATTTATATATTTTATGTCACGGGTTGTGACATAACAACCTCGAGTAAAAGTGAATAGACATTGTTCTATGGAATTTTCGACCCGGATTTTCATTCCACGGACGGATTGACTTCTCTACCCCCAAATTCTGCTGTGGATATTTTTTTGGTTTTCTTCGTGGGAAGAAATATATTGGCTAGCGACGTTTTTATTAAGCCAGGTATGTTAGCGAAGGCACAGCGGTACCTACACTAAAGTGAATCATTTCTACAGTGTCCACTGCCAGTGCTTTTAATTCAAGAATTAATTTTAGAAAAGGGAAGCCAACATTAATTGGCTAAAATTAATTGAGAGTCTGTGGGAGCAAATTTCTGTTTAATTTTGGTTCCGGTTGCAGTTGTCGCTGTTGCACGCAAAAATGCATGAATTGATCATTGCCGAGCAAACTTTATATTAGTTTCCAAATCTGTCGCTAGGCATACATACTACTCCCTTGTTCAGTATAGCCAATTTAAATAGTGGACAATTAATTAAAAAAATTTTAATTATATTCACAAACAGTGCTGTGCACAAATATATATCCACTCAGTGGAGCTCGTAAAAGAAATTAAAAAAAAAAAAATTTAATTAAATTCAAAAATTTAAAAACAAAAGAAAAATGAAAAAAAGAAAAATTGAGCTTATATATAATAATTAAAATATTAATTTTTTTATGATTTATATTTTCAAATTAAGTTTTGGCTAAAAGGAAAATATTTGTATTGTATAAAAGGAAATGAAATATTGTAACAGAGCCCACTAGATAGGTTAAAGTATGTATGGAGGGTTATGTTAATCATTATTATTATACCCGTTACTTATAAAAAATAAGTATAAGGGTATATTGTGTTCGTTGGAATGTATGTAACAGGCAGAAGGAGGCTTCTCCGACCACATAAAGTATATATATTCTTGATCAGCATCAATAGCCGAGTCGATATAGCCATGTGTGTCTGTCCGTCTGTCCGTCTGTGTGAGCGCCTAGATCTCAGAGACCATAAGAGATAGAGAAACCAAACTTTCACACGCAGATCACAAATGCGTTGAAGCAGGTCAAGTTTGTTTCAAATTTTGGCCACGCCCCCCTCCGCCCCCACAAATCGCGAAAAGCTACCACACTCACAGTTTTTAAGATAATATGGTTTTTCTTGTAGTCACTGATATCTATTATTATTATTTATTATCCCACTGAATCGCAACACGATCGGACGAGTAGAACAGCAGTTATTGTCTGAAAATTATTCTTTAAGCAATACATGGCAATAAATTCCCCCTAGAGCATGCAATAGATTTTTATTGTTAGAAAATTTTCTTTAAAGTACTTTTATATGTAGTGAAATAAGTAACGGGTATCCTATAGTCGGGATCTCGACTATAGCCTTTCCCACTTGTTTTTTTATTAAGCGTATCAAGGTTAGCCACATCGTCATCTTGAGCTCAACGACGGCAGTGCTTGGTGAGTCCTACGTATTTGTAAATTATTTTTCTCTTCTTTTTATTTAATGAACATTAAACATTCATACATACTTACTACATACATTTAATTTTACTATATGTATATATATTTTTAGACCCCGTACTTAAAAAAAGTACAGGGGTCTATTGGGTTTGTTTTAACGAAAATGTGCGTAACAGGCAGAAGGAGGCGTGGCAGACCCCATAAAGTATATATATTCTTGATCAGCATCAATAGCCGAGTCGATATAGCAATGTCCGTCTGTATGAACACCTAGATCTCAGAGACTATAAGAGCTAGAGCCACCAAACTTGGTATGTAGGTTCGCCTATATTGCAAGCAGATCAAGTTTTTTTTAAAATTTGGCCACGCCCCCTTTATCGCCCACAAATCGAAAACAAAAATTTCATATCCAAATTATAAGAACAATTTAAAAGCTAGTGACACCAAACTTAGTATGTAGGTTCCTCTACATTGCAGGCATACTAAGTCCATTTATTGCCTGCCTGAAGTTGGCTTAAATCGGACCACTATATCATATAGCTGCCATTGGACCGATCGGGCGAAAATCAAGTCTTAGTATGAAAAACTTTTTTGTTTTATGAGATATCTCAACTAAACTTTTACAGTATTCTTGGTTTTATATATCATGACCGATGTTGGATCAAATCGGACAACTATATCATATAGCTGTCATTGAAAAAAGTAGTCGAAAATTTATTACAACGCTCTGCAACAGCAACAAGCGGCCAAATTATTATTTTAATTTTTGTAGTCTTTTCTATTTCCAAAGTAAGTACGGGGTCTCCGACAGTCGAGTATGCTCGACTGTAGCACCGCGAGCGAAGCGAGCGTGGGGTTGGCGAGCGAAGCGAGCAGGGGGTGGAGCCCCCTAGTTTTTATTTCTGCTCTGATTACAAAACAAAAAATTTAATTGAATTCGGAAAAAAAAATTATAATAAACTATACATATGCATATATTTCCACTATATTCAAATTTTCCCCTTTTGTTATTTTTATATAATTGAATATATATATTTTTACAATATTCTTTAAATATATACATCTTACAAATATTTAGGAATATATATATATTTTTTTAAGAATTATATTTTTTTTTATATAACATACAAATTTTCTATCATCACATATAAATTAAAAAAAAAAACATGCATTAGGTTAGGTTAGGTTAGGTTAGGGCGGCTGTCGATTCAACGACTCACTTAGGCCACAGTTGGGCCCATTGTGGTACCGCGGATCTAGATATCCTTTCTACCTTTGTGGTGACATGTCAATCAGTATGGCGTCCAGTTTGATAGCTGAATAAATTTAGCGATTTTGCGCGGTGTAACTGAGGCAAGTTCACCTAAAGTGGAGAGAAAAGGTTTTCCCAGGGTGTGGAGTCTTCTATTACTCAATGCGGGACAGGAGCAGAAGAAATGTTCAGGTGATTCAATTTCTTCTTCGTCTCTACAGCTCCTGCAGAAGTCATTGTATGGGGTATTTAGCCTTGTGGCGTGGATACCTACCAGCCAATGTCCTGTCAGTGCTCTTACTACTGCAGAACAATCTGTTCTACTTAGTTTACATAGAATACTAGAACGAGCCTTATTCAGGTGAGGCCAGGTCTGCCTCGCGACACGACAATGGTGCGTGTTTCGCAATCGGTTTTCACTAACTGTTATGGATTGAGCTAGAAGTAGTAGCTTTCAGGTCGCCAGTGGCATACGCGTATCCTCCTTGTCAGGAAGGAGGTGTACTGTTGTACCATTCCTGGCTAGTTCATCAGCTTTACAGTTTCCTGTAATGTCCTGATGCCCTGGTACCCATATTAGGGAAATGTCGAAATGCTCAGCCATCTAATGTAGAGATTTGCGGCAGTTCGAAACTGAGGTGGAATTAGTTGTGGTCGATTCTATGGACTTGATAGCTGCTTGGCTGTCACTGTATATGTTAATACGGCCCGAATTGACTTGGGATTCCCTTAGGAGTTTTAAGGCTTCATTTATAGCCCGGATTTCGGCTTGAAAGACGCTGCAATGGTCAGGTAGCCTAAAAGAGACCTGTATATTTAGATCCTGAGAGTATACCCCTCCACCCACTTGATTGTTCAACTTTGAACCATCTGTGTAGAAGGATATGGCCCCATTTTGTCCTGGGGTATGTGATGACCATTCCTCCCTGTGCGGAATGGTTGTTTGAAAGGGAGTTTCAATATGCTCAATTGGCATACAGTAGTCCGTTCTAGAAGGAACTATTTGGTTATCCTTAAGGATAGAGGAGTGCCCTGTTGAGCATTCTGTCCAAGAGTTAGAGTCTCTCAGTCGAATTGCTGTCATGGTGGCAATATTTTTGCTAACTTGCCTGATTGGTTGTATGTTAAGAATGGCGTCTAGAGCTTCGCCAGGTGTTGTGTTGAGAGCACCTGTGATGCAGATTTCGGCCATCCTTTGAATTTTGTTGAGCTGTTTGTTTATGGACTGCTTTGTTAAGGCAGGCCACCATATTGCTATACCATATAGTAGTATCGGTCTGACTATAGCTATGTATAGCCAGTGGACGATATATGGCGACATGCCCCATTTTAGGCCGATCGCTTTCCTGCAAGTGTAGAGAGCAACTGTTGCCTTTCTACATCTATCTTGCGTATTAATTTTCCAGTCCAACTTCCTGTCCAGAATTAAACCCAAGTATCTGGCGCTTTCGCTGAAGGAGAGGACGGAGTCTTTTATTTTTGGGGGTATTAGAGTTGGGATTTTGTATTTTCTAGAAAAAAGTACAAGTTCCGTTTTGGCTGGGTTTACTCCCAGGCCACACTCATCGGCCCAGGTGATCAGTTTTTGTAGCTTGACTGACATCAAGTCGCATAGTGTTTGAGGGAATTTTCCCTTGAAAATTAGTGCAACGTCATCCGCGTAGGCAACAACCTGGCAGCCTCCACCCTCTATGTCGCATAGCAGCCTGTTGACTGCTAGGTTCCATAAGAGAGGAGATAGAACCCCTCCTTGAGGTGTTCCCCTACTGACAAACCTGGTGAGTGTTGAAGAGCCAAGTGTGGACGTTACGACCCTGCTTGTGAGCAATTGGTCGATGAGTCCCACTAGCCGGCTTTCAATCCCCAAGTTTGTCAGTGCTCCAGTGATAGCTTCCGGGACGACGTTGTTAAAAGCCCCCTCGATGTCTAGGAAGGCTATGAGGGAGTATTCAGTGAGCGAAAGGGATTTTTCTATAGTGGCGACTACGGAGTGCAAAGCTGTTTCCGTCGATTTGCCTTTCCGATATGCGTGTTGAGAATTGGATATGAGATGGGGGGGAATGGTTGCTCTTAGGTGAAGAGCCAGGAGTCGCTCGAAGGTTTTGAGCATAAATGACGACAGGCTGATTGGTCTAAAGTCCTTTGCTGTCGTATGGGATGATTTCCCAGCTTTTGGTATGAAAACTATTTTTGAGACTCGCCATGTATCAGGGATATGACCAGTTTTTAGGACTTCTGTGAAGATAGATTGCAGCCAGTTTATGGCAGTGTTCCCTGCTTGTTGTAATTGGGCAGGAAAAATGCCGTCTGGTCCAGGTGACTTGTACGGTTTAAAGCTGTTTATAGCCCAGGTTATATTACGTCTGCTTAGAAGAGAGGGGCTGATTGGCACCTCAGTAGGGGTTTGGTGTCTAACTTGATTGGTTGCTTTGCAGCCCGGAAAGTGCTTTTTCAAGAGTACGTCTAGCGATTCTTCGCTAGATGTAGTCCAGGTGTTATCCTCTTTTTTGAGGTACCCTAGTGTGGGGGCAGATTTCGATAAAATCTTCCTCAGTCTGGCCGCATCCGGTGTTGATTCTATGTCAGAACAAAAGTCTCTCCATGAATCTCTTTTGGCTTGTCTAGTCGCCTTTTTGTATATTAATAGGGCGTGTTTATAGTCTAGCCAAGTTTCTTCTGTGTTAACAGCCTTGGCTTGATTGAAGAGGTTTCTCGAGCTCTTGCGGAGTTCGTTTAGGCTGGGGTTCCACCATGGTGGTTGCTTACCCCTTTTGGGTCTGCTAATGCGACATGCTGCCCTGAAAGCCGAGTTGCAAGCCTCAGTAAAGGTTTTTATTAAGTAGCTCAGTCGCTCTGTAGAGTGAGTTCCTTCTGGTGCTATCTCTGGGATAGCCTTTTTAAGGATATCAGTAAATATTGGCCATTTGGTTTTTCTTGGGTTGGTAAACGGGGCTGGTTTAGAGTGCCTCGATTTGAGGGAGAATTCAATGTACCTATGATCAGAGATGGAGTGATCGTCTGCCACTTTCCAGTCTCTGTTGAGATCATATATAGGATAAGATACCAGGGTAAGGTCAATGACCTCCTTCCTGCCCTTAATTATAAAAGTAGGTTCGCAACCTTTGTTGCCTAAAACTAGGTTAGTGTTGAGAAGGTAGTTTAGGAGTGACTCACCCCTTGTGTTTGTATCTGTGCTGCCCCACTGGGTGTGGTGTGCATTGGCATCGCATCCAATGATGAGGTTGATACCTCGTGTCTCGCAGTCTTTTATTAGACCTCTCGTGACTTCTTCTGGAGGAGGGCCCGGTTGGTCATAGGCCATGTAACAGGACAGCAACCTTATCGGAGCTGACTGGAGTTCCAGGCTTGCTGCCGTGTTGTCCTCATTGCTGAAATTATGAAGCAAGAAAATACTCAAATGTTTTCTGGAAAGAATACAGGTACGGGTTTTACCTTGTGTTTCAGCAACTACTAGCTTGTAGTCTGGTGTTCCTAGTCCAGAAACCTAACCACCAATCAACCAGGGTTCCTGGACTAGGACTATGTCGGCTCCGTCTCCAGCCAGACGGAGTAGTAGTGCAGCGGAGGCTGCTTTACAGTGGTGGAGGTTTATCTGCAGAATCTTTACAGACATCTGAAGATGGTCCCTCCACCACTGTCACGTTCGCGTCCTCATCGTCCGACGCTACATCCGAGGTGGCCTCTCCTTCACCCAGTTGGCACATTGCCTTCAGATCCCGCGTTATGGTGGACGCATCGGAAATATAGCCGCGTTCAGCGTCGCTATGCTCCGGATCCTCTGGCTGTGCCGTTATGTCCTCCTCGACTGGCTTGTCGGGAGAATCTATACCGGCCGCGGTGTCCGACTTATACAACCGAATGGAAACAGAGCTGAAACCGAAGTTCAGCTCGTTACCAGCGGCCTTAATTGGGGCGAGCGATTCTTTGTTGAGAATCAGCACGACCTGGTTCGTTGGATCCTTCATCTCCTCTACTTTCACAACTTTCCAGTCGTGAGTGGGGAGACTCGGGTTGCATCGTTGGAGCATCTTAACGATTCGCTCCGGTTCCTTGATGGAGGATGGAATCCACATTCTGGCCCTGGGCCGGACCGGAATGTCGCTCCACTTTACTGCCTCCAGCTTGGCTCCAGGATACACCTCGCCGATATTGGAGACTGCCGCTCTGTAGAGCTCTGCAGACCTCTCATCGTCGCAAGCTATAACCTTTACGCTACCCTGATACCACCCGACATCTTTGCAGACCGGTGGTGGTCCAGGTTCCTGCTCCAGCATCTCGAAGCAGCGGATGGCCAGTGCCGTCTCCACCCACTTCCACTGGTTTCTGGGAATCCTCCCGCCCGAATCACCTCGGTCAACGACTCCAATGAGGATCCGATCCTTGGCGATTTGGGCGAAGGATTTGCCCACCTGAACCCTTGACCTCTTGGCGGATGGGCCAGGAGTCTCTTGAGACGGCTGTCTCTTTTCCTGAGCCATTGCTTGCGCCCTGGGTGCCTGCTCGCTGTAAGCGGGTAGCACACTCTTGGCCCATGCCACCTTTTCCAGCCACTCCGCTGAAGGACTGGCCTCTGCTCCTGCGTTTTGACGCTGAAGGATGTTGCCAGCAGTTCTTTTCTTAGCATATGAGAATTTCTTTGCGACGCTGGCTGTTGGAGGTATCCCCATCGCACCTGCACCCGAAAGTGGCACTGCCGCACTAGTGCTCTGCTGTGCCTCTTTGGTGACAGGAGATGGTGAAATCACTCCATCTACCCCAAAGCCAGGGTGGAATACGGGATTGCTTGGACCAGCTATGCAAGGTCCACCGGATGGCATGGTGACCATCTCCGGTGTCAACGGTAGGCTTTGGCCAGGCTTTGAAACCCCTGCCGCTGCCGACGACGAGGAACCTGCGGTTCCATCGTCGTTGTTGTTTTTATTTTTTTGTGGTTTTTTATTTTTTATATTTTTGTTGTTATTTATGTTTGTGTTTTTATTGTTGATTGTGTTCATGTTTGAGTCCCACGAGTTGCGGAGAAAGGGTGGTCCGCCTTTATTAATGCGCGACTGAAACCAATCGGCAAAGAAAAAATTATTAAATATAAAAATTAAGATTAAAATTTAAAATAAAATTAATATTAAATATAAATATAAGCAATATACTGTAAAGAAAAAATTAAAATTAGAATTATATCTGGGGTAAGCAAAAATTAATAATTAAAAATGATCCAACATTTGTTGCAAGGATTGGGGAAAACCCAGAAAAACTCAATCAGATCTGACTGATTGGCTATTAAAAACAAGGGGGCTCCGCCCCCTGCTCGCTTCGCTCGCCTACCCCCGGCTCGCTTCGCTCGCGGTGAGGTGCGGCTACAGTCGAGCATGCTCGACAGTAGAATACCCTGAGCACACGTACTCTTTTATAAAAGTTGATTTTTGTTTGTTCCTACGGCAGCTATATGATATATGGAACCGGTTTGAACTAAATCTGGTCAACATAAATACATATTCTATCAGTTTGATTAAAATATCTCAATAAGCAAAAAACTTTTTCATACTAAGACCTAATCTTCGATTGAGCGTCTCTATTGTAGCTATATGATATAGTGGTCTGATTTGAACCAAATTGGGTCAGGATGTAAATTACCAGCCGGGATGCTTATTCTATCAGTTTGGTTCTGATATCACAACAAAAACTTTTTCATACTAAAACTTGATTTTCGATGTATCGTTTCTATGGCAGCTATTTGATATAGCGGTCCGATTTAAACTTTATTTGGTCAGGATGTGGAATACCAGCCCAGATACATATTCTATCAGTTTGGTTCTGATATCTCAACAAACAAAAAACTTTTTCATACTAAAACTTGATTTTCGATGTATCGTTCCTATGGCAGCTATATGATATAGTGGTCCGATTTGAACTTTATTTGGTCAGGATGTGGAATACCAGCCCAGATACATATTCTATCAGTTTGGTTCTGATATCTCAACAAACAAAAAACTTTTTCATACTAAAACTTGATTTTCGATGTATCGTTCCTATGGCAGCTATATGATATAGTGGTCCGATTTGAACTTTATTTGGTCAGGATGTAGAATACTAGCCCAGATACATATTCTATCAGTTTGGTTCTGATATCTCAACAAACAAAAAACTTTTTCATACTAAACTTGATTTTCGATGTATCGGTCCTACGGCAGCTATATGATATAGTGGTCCGATTTGAACCCTATTTTATCAGGATGTAGAATACCAGCCCAGATACATATTCTTTCAGTTTGGTTCTAATTTCTCAACAAACAAAAAACTTTTTCATACTAAAACTTGAATTTCGATGTATCATTTCTATGGCAGCTATATAATATAGTGGTCCGATCCAAAAATAAAAACAAACTTGATCTGCGTACGGTATACAGGAACCTACATACCAAATTTGAAGTCTCTAGCTCTTATGGTTTCTGAGATCGACGCGTTCAAACAGACGGACAGACAGACAGACGGACAGACAGACGGACAGACAGACGGACATGGCTCAGTCGACTCGGCTATTGATCCTGATCAAGAATATATATACTTTTGGGGGTCTGCCACGCCCCCTTCTGCCTGTTACATACATTCTGCCAAATGCATTATACCCTTTTTTGCCCATTTTCAATGGGCTCAGGGTATAATAATATAACATGTTATTAGTATTAGTAAGGTTAGGAAGTGCGGATTTTAGGGAAGGGAGAGGGAGTTCTAAGTAGAAAACGTGAAAAAGGTAATTATAATTAGTGCATAAGCGTAATCAGTTGTGCATGTAGGTAAAAATAAAGGCCTGTAATTCCTAGTAGACCTGCGGGGGACCGAAAATCTGAGGCGGCCCAAAAGGGAACTAGAATCAATGTCGCCATTAATTAATTTGTGAAGAAGTACCACACTAAGAGTTTTCCTACGATTAATTAAAGACGAAGGTCAATAAGACGAAGCCTATGGGAGTACGGTGGTAAACGCCGGTTGAGATCCCAGTTAAAACCACGTAAGGCGAAAAGCAAGAATTGCTTTTAAACTGATTCAATTCGATTCTGATTTATTTGATACTGCGGGCACCAAATGCACGAACAGTATTCATGGATGGGACGGACTAAAGAGACGTAAAGGAGCCTAGTGGTGAAAGGATCATTGAAATCTTTCGACCAACGTTTAATGAAAACAAGTACTCCTTTGGCATCATTAACTATAGTGGAGATGTGCAAATTGAAGCATAATTTGAAACTCCAAGATCCTTAACAGTTTTTATACGTTGCAAAGGGATATTGTCAATCGTATAATAACCTAAGTAGGGCCTAGAACGACTAAATGTCATAAGCATACACTTCGAACAATTGAGATGCAACTTATTGGCCGAGCACCATAGTTGCATAGTGTTCAAATCGTCTTGCAGACGATTGTGAAACAGGGGATCAGTGTATGGAAAAATAAGAGGTAAATTCAAGCAAGTTGGTCGTAGCAGACCGACCCTTAATAAAGCCGTGTTGTGCAGGGGAAATTATCGATTTACAGAGATGCTGCAAAGAAGAAACAAGGATTTCGTCAAATAATTTAGGAATGGCTGATAGCTTTGCAATGCTTCTGTAATTAGAAATATCAGACTTACCACCTATTTTGTAAAGGGGAATGATATAAGATTCTTTCCAAAGATATGGAAAGATTGAAGTTTCAAGGGATAGATTAAAAAGCTTATGCAACGAAGCAGCTAAAGAAGAACAGTATTCCTTAAGTAGACAACTAGAAATGTTGTCTGGCCCAGGAACGAAAGAAGATTTTAAAGAGCTAATAGAAGAGATTATATTGTTATAGGAAATAGAGGGAGCAAACATAGTGTTAGATTGAAAAATATAATAAGGATAAGATGAGTTGGAAGTGGAGATTGGAGAGTAGGTGGATTGAAAAAAATTAGCAAATAGTTCAGCGGCTGCAGAGTCGTTGCCAGCAATATCTGTCCCAAGAAAAAAAGAGGAAGGTAAACTGGAGGATTTACGCTTCAAGTTAACAAATTTATAAAATTGTTTAGGGTCACGGGAAAACTGTCTTTTGCAACGAGTTAGATAGTTCTCGTAGCATAGCGAGTTTAAATTGGCAAAGTCCGACTTGGCCACTGTATACTTAGACCAGTCGAGACTTGAACCTGACTGCTTATACTTTTTAAAATATTGTAACGAAAATGGCAACATTGCCATAGCAGCTCAAGGTTGCCACCTATGTAGGTTAGGTTAGGTTAGGGCGGCTGTCGATTCAACGACTCACTTAGGCCACAGTTGGGCCCATTGTGGTACCGCGGATCTAGATATCCTTTCTACCTTTGTGGTGACATGTCAATCAGTATGGCGTCCAGTTTGATAGCTGAATAAATTTAGCGATTTTGCGCGGTGTAACTGAGGCAAGTTAACCTAAAGTGGAGAGAAAAGGTTTTCCCAGGGTGTGGAGTCTTCTATTACTCAATGCGGGACAGGAGCAGAAGAAATGTTCAGGTGATTCAATTTCTTCTTCGTCTCTACAGCTCCTGCAGAAGTCATTGTATGGGGCATTCAGCCTTGTGGCGTGGATACCTACCAGCCAATGTCCTGTCAGTGCTCTTACTACTGCAGAACAATCTGTTCTACTTAGTTTACATAGAATACTAGAACGAGCCTTATTCAGGTGAGGCCAGGTCTGCCTCGCGACACGAAAATGGTGCGTGTTTCGCCATCGGTTTTCACTAACTGTTATGGATTGAGCTAGAAGTAGTAGCTTTCAGGTCGCCAGTGGCATACGCGTATCCTCCTTGTCAGGAAGGAGGTGTACTGTTGTACCATTCCTGGCTAGTTCATCAGCTTTACAGTTTCCTGTAATGTCCTGATGCCCTGGTACCCATATTAGGGAAATGTCGAAATGCTCAGCCATCTCATGTAGAGATTTGCGGCAGTTCGAAACTGAGGTGGAATTAGTTGTGGTCGATTCTATGGACTTGATAGCTGCTTGGCTGTCACTGTATATGTTAATACGGCCCGAATTGACTTGGGATTCCCTTAGGAGTTTTAAGGCTTCATTTATAGCCCGGATTTCGGCTTGAAAGACGCTGCAATGGTCAGGTAGCCTAAAAGAGACCTGTATATTTAGATCCTGAGAGTATACCCCTCCACCCACTTGATTGTTCAACTTTGAACCATCTGTGTAGAAGGATATGGCCCCATTTTGTCCTGGGGTATGTGATGACCATTCCTCCCTGTGCGGAATGGTTGTTTGAAAGGGAGTTTCAATATGCTCAATTGGCATACAGTAGTCCGTTCTAGAAGGAACTATTTGGTTATCCTTAAGGATAGAGGAGTGCCCTGTTGAGCATTCTGTCCAAGAGTTAGAGTCTCTCAGTCGAATTGCTGTCATGGTGGCAATATTTTTGCTAACTTGCCTGATTGGTTGTATGTTAAGAATGGCGTCTAGAGCTTCGCCAGGTGTTGTGTTGAGAGCACCTGTGATGCAGATTTCGGCCATCCTTTGAATTTTGTTGAGCTGTTTGTTTATGGACTGCTTTGTTAAGGCAGGCCACCATATTGCTATACCATATAGTAGTATCGGTCTGACTATAGCTATGTATAGCCAGTGGACGATATATGGCGACATGCCCCATTTTAGGCCGATCGCTTTCCTGCAAGTGTAGAGTGCAACTGTTGCCTTTCTACATCTATCTTGCGTATTAATTTTCCAGTCCAACTTCCTGTCCAGAATTAAACCCAAGTATCTGGCGCTTTCGCTGAAGGAGAGGACGGAGTCTTTTATTTTTGGGGGTATTAGAGTTGGGATTTTGTATTTTCTAGAAAAAAGTACAAGTTCCGTTTTGGCTGGGTTTACTCCCAGGCCACACTCATCGGCCCAGGTGATCAGTTTTTGTAGCTTGACTGACATCAAGTCGCATAGTGTTTGAGGGAATTTTCCCTTGAAAATTAGTGCAACGTCATCCGCGTAGGCAACAACCTGGCAGCCTCCACCCTCTATGTCGCATAGCAGCCTGTTGACTGCTAGGTTCCATAAGAGAGGAGATAGAACCCCTCCTTGAGGTGTTCCCCTACTGACAAACCTGGTGAGTGTTGAAGAGCCAAGTGTGGACGTTACGACCCTGCTTGTGAGCAATTGGTCGATGAGTCCCACTAGCCGGCTTTCAATCCCCAAGTTTGTCAGTGCTCCAGTGATAGCTTCCGGGACGACGTTGTTAAAAGCCCCCTCGATGTCTAGGAAGGCTATGAGGGAGTATTCAGTGAGCGAAAGGGATTTTTCTATAGTGGCGACTACGGAGTGCAAAGCTGTTTCCGTCGATTTGCCTTTCCGATATGCGTGTTGAGAATTGGATATGAGATGGGGGGGAATGGTTGCTCTTAGGTGAAGAGCCAGGAGTCGCTCGAAGGTTTTGAGCATAAATGACGACAGGCTGATTGGTCTAAAGTCCTTTGCTGTCGTATGGGATGATTTCCCAGCTTTTGGTATGAAAACTATTTTTGAGACTCGCCATGTATCAGGGATATGACCAGTTTTTAGGACTTCTGTGAAGATAGATTGCAGCCAGTTTATGGCAGTGTTCCCTGCTTGTTGTAATTGGGCAGGAAAAATGCCGTCTGGTCCAGGTGACTTGTACGGTTTAAAGCTGTTTATAGCCCAGGTTATATTACGTCTGCTTAGAAGAGAGGGGCTGATTGGCACCTCAGTAGGGGTTTGGTGTCTAACTTGATTGGTTGCTTTGCAGCCCGGAAAGTGCTTTTTCAAGAGTACGTCTAGCGATTCTTCGCTAGATGTAGTCCAGGTGTTATCCTCTTTTTTGAGGTACCCTAGTGTGGGGGCAGATTTCGATAAAATCTTCCTCAGTCTGGCCGCATCCGGTGTTGATTCTATGTCAGAACAAAAGTCTCTCCATGAATCTCTTTTGGCTTGTCTAGTCGCCTTTTTGTATATTAATAGGGCGTGTTTATAGTCTAGCCAAGTTTCTTCTGTGTTAACAGCCTTGGCTTGATTGAAGAGGTTTCTCGAGCTCTTGCGGAGTTCGTTTAGGCTGGGGTTCCACCATGGTGGTTGCTTACCCCTTTTGGGTCTGCTAATGGGACATGCTGCCCTGAAAGCCGAGTTGCAAGCCTCAGTAAAGGTTTTTATTAAGTAGCTCAGTCGCTCTGTAGAGTGAGTTCCTTCTGGTGCTATCTCTGGGATAGCCTTTTTAAGGATATCAGTAAATATTGGCCATTTGGTTTTTCTTGGGTTGGTAAACGGGGCTGGTTTAGAGTGCCTCGATTTGAGGGAGAATTCAATGTACCTATGATCAGAGATGGAGTGATCGTCTGCCACTTTCCAGTATCTGTTGAGATCATATATAGGATAAGATACCAGGGTAAGGTCAATGACCTCCTTCCTGCCCTTAATTATAAAAGTAGGTTCGCAACCTTTGTTGCCTAAAACTAGGTTAGTGTTGAGAAGGTAGTTTAGGAGTGACTCACCCCTTGTGTTTGTATCTGTGCTGCCCCACTGGGTGTGGTGTGCATTGGCATCGCATCCAATGATGAGGTTGATACCTCGTGTCTCGCAGTCTTTTATTAGACCTCTCGTGACTTCTTCTGGAGGAGGGCCCGGTTGGTCATAGGCCATGTAACAGGACAGCAACCTTATCGGAGCTGACTGGAGTTCCAACTGGCCTCTCCTTCACCCAGTTGGCACATTGCCTTCAGATCCCGCGTTATGGTGGACGCATCGGAAATATAGCCGCGTTCAGCGTCGCTATGCTCCGGATCCTCTGGCTGTGCCGTTATGTCCTCCTCGACTGGCTTGTCGGGAGAATCTATACCGGCCGCGGTGTCCGACTTATACACCCGAATGGAAACAGAGCTGAAACCGAAGTTCAGCTCGTTACCAGCGGCCTCAATTGGGGCGAGCGATTCTTTGTTGAGAATCAGCACGACCTGGTTCGTTAGACCCTTCATCTCCTCTACTTTCACAACTTTCCAGTCGTGAGTGGGGAGACTCGGGTTGCATCGTTGGAGCATCTTAACGATTCGCTCCGGTTCCTTGATGGAGGATGGAATCCACATTCTGGCCCTGGGCCGAACCGGAATGTCGCTCCACTTTACTGCCTCCAGCTTGGCTCCAGGATACACCTCGCCGATATTGGAGACTGCCACTCTGTAGAGCTCTGCAGACCTCTCATCGTCGCAAGCTATAACCTTCACGCTACCCTGATACCACCCGACATCTTTGCAGACCGGTGGTGGTCCAGGTTCCTGCTCCAGCATCTCGAAGCAGCGGATGGCCAGTGCCGTCTCCACCCACTTCCACTGGTTTCTGGGAATCCTCCCGCCCGAATCACCTCGGTCAACGACTCCAATGAGGATCCGATCCTTGGCGATTTGGGCGAAGGATTTGCCCACCTGAACCCTTGACTTCTTGGCGGATGGGCCAGGAGTCTCTTGAGACCGCTGTCTCTTTGCCTGAGCCATTGCTTGCGCCCTGGGTGCCTGCTCGCTGTAAGCGGGTAGCACACTCTTGGCCCATGCCACCTTTTCCAGGATATGGCCCCATTTTGTCCTGGGGTATGTGATGACCATTCCTCCCTGTGCGGAATGGTTGTTTGAAAGGGAGTTTCAATATGCTCAATTGGCATACAGTAGTCCGTTCTAGAAGGAACTATTTGGTTATCCTTAAGGATAGAGGAGTGCCCTGTTGAGCATTCTGTCCAAGAGTTAGAGTCTCTCAGTCGAATTGCTGTCATGGTGGCAATATTTTTGCTAACTTGCCTGATTGGTTGTATGTTAAGAATGGCGTCTAGAGCTTCGCCAGGTGTTGTGTTGAGAGCACCTGTGATGCAGATTTCGGCCATCCTTTGAATTTTGTTGAGCTGTTTGTTTATGGACTGCTTTGTTAAGGCAGGCCACCATATTGCTATACCATATAGTAGTATCGGTCTGACTATAGCTATGTATAGCCAGTGGACGATATATGGCGACATGCCCCATTTTAGGCCGATCGCTTTCCTGCAAGTGTAGAGTGCAACTGTTGCCTTTCTACATCTATCTTGCGTATTAATTTTCCAGTCCAACTTCCTGTCCAGAATTAAACCCAAGTATCTGGCGCTTTCGCTGAAGGAGAGGACGGAGTCTTTTATTTTTGGGGGTATTAGAGTTGGGATTTTGTATTTTCTAGAAAAAAGTACAAGTTCCGTTTTGGCTGGGTTTACTCCCAGGCCACACTCATCGGCCCAGGTGATCAGTTTTTGTAGCTTGACTGACATCAAGTCGCATAGTGTTTGAGGGAATTTTCCCTTGAAAATTAGTGCAACGTCATCCGCGTAGGCAACAACCTGGCAGCCTCCACCCTCTATGTCGCATAGCAGCCTGTTGACTGCTAGGTTCCATAAGAGAGGAGATAGAACCCCTCCTTGAGGTGTTCCCCTACTGACAAACCTGGTGAGTGTTGAAGAGCCAAGTGTGGACGTTACGACCCTGCTTGTGAGCAATTGGTCGATGAGTCCCACTAGCCGGCTTTCAATCCCCAAGTTTGTCAGTGCTCCAGTGATAGCTTCCGGGACGACGTTGTTAAAAGCCCCCTCGATTTCTAGGAAGGCTATGAGGGAGTATTCAGTGAGCGAAAGGGATTTTTCTATAGTGGCGACTACGGAGTGCAAAGCTGTTTCCGTCGATTTGCCTTTCCGATATGCGTGTTGAGAATTGGATATGAGATGGGGTGGAATGGTTGCTCTTAGGTGAAGAGCCAGGAGTCGCTCGAAGGTTTTGAGCATAAATGACGACAGGCTGATTGGTCTAAAGTCCTTTGCTGTCGTATGGGATGATTTCCCAGCTTTTGGTATGAAAACTATTTTTGAGACTCGCCATGTATCAGGGATATGACCAGTTTTTAGGACTTCTGTGAAGATAGATTGCAGCCAGTTTATGGCAGTGTTCCCTGCTTGTTGTAATTGGGCAGGAAAAATGCCGTCTGGTCCAGGTGACTTGTACGGTTTAAAGCTGTTTATAGCCCAGGTTATATTACGTCTGCTTAGAAGAGAGGGGCTGATTGGCACCTCAGTAGGGGTTTGGTGTCTAACTTGATTGGTTGCTTTGCAGCCCGGAAAGTGCTTTTTCAAGAGTACGTCTAGCGATTCTTCGCTAGATGTAGTCCAGGTGTTATCCTCTTTTTTGAGGTACCCTAGTGTGGGGGCAGATTTCGATAAAATCTTCCTCAGTCTGGCCGCATCCGGTGTTGATTCTATGTCAGAACAAAAGTCTCTCCATGAATCTCTTTTGGCTTGTCTAGTCGCCTTTTTGTATATTAATAGGGCGTGTTTATAGTCTAGCCAAGTTTCTTCTGTGTTAACAGCCTTGGCTTGATTGAAGAGGTTTCTCGAGCTCTTGCGGAGTTCGTTTAGGCTGGGGTTCCACCATGGTGGTTGCTTACCCCTTTTGGGTCTGCTAATGGGACATGCTGCCCTGAAAGCCGAGTTGCAAGCCTCAGTAAAGGTTTTTATTAAGTAGCTCAGTCGCTCTGTAGAGTGAGTTCCTTCTGGTGCTATATCTGGGATAGCCTTTTTAAGGATATCAGTAAATATTGGCCATTTGGTTTTTCTTGGGTTGGTAAACGGGGCTGGTTTAGAGTGCCTCGATTTGAGGGAGAATTCAATGTACCTATGATCAGAGATGGAGTGATCGTCTGCCACTTTCCAGTCTCTGTTGAGATCATATATAGGATAAGATACCAGGGTAAGGTCAATGACCTCCTTCCTGCCCTTAATTATAAAAGTAGGTTCGCAACCTTTGTTGCCTAAAACTAGGTTAGTGTTGAGAAGGTAGTTTAGGAGTGACTCACCCCTTGTGTTTGTATCTGTGCTGCCCCACTGGGTGTGGTGTGCATTGGCATCGCATCCAATGATGAGGTTCATACCTCGTGTCTCGCAGTCTTTTATTAGACCTCTCGTGACTTCTTCTGGAGGAGGGCCCGGTTGGTCATAGGCCATGTAACAGGACAGCAACCTTATCGGAGCTGACTGGAGTTCCAACTGGCCTCTCCTTCACCCAGTTGGCACATTGCCTTCAGATCCCGCGTTATGGTGGACGCATCGGAAATATAGCCGCGTTCAGCGTCGCTATGCTCCGGATCCTCTGGCTGTGCCGTTATGTCCTCCTCGACTGGCTTGTCGGGAGAATCTATACCGGCCGCGGTGTCCGACTTATACACCCGAATGGAAACAGAGCTGAAACCGAAGTTCAGCTCGTTACCAGCGGCCTCAATTGGGGCGAGCGATTCTTTGTTGAGAATCAGCACGACCTGGTTCGTTAGACCCTTCATCTCCTCTACTTTCACAACTTTCCAGTCGTGAGTGGGGAGACTCGGGTTGCATCGTTGGAGCATCTTAACGATTCGCTCCGGTTCCTTGATGGAGGATGGAATCCACATTCTGGCCCTGGGCCGGACCGGAATGTCGCTCCACTTTACTGCCTCCAGCTTGGCTCCAGGATACACCTCGCCGATATTGGAGACTGCCGCTCTGTAGAGCTCTGCAGACCTCTCATCGTCGCAAGCTATAACCTTCACGCTACCCTGATACCACCCGACATCTTTGCAGACCGGTGGTGGTCCAGGTTCCTGCTCCAGCATCTCGAAGCAGCGGATGGCCAGTGCCGTCTCCACCCACTTCCACTGGTTTCTGGGAATCCTCCCGCCCGAATCACCTCGGTCAACGACTCCAATGAGGATCCGATCCTTGGCGATTTGGGCGAAGGATTTGCCCACCTGAACCCTTGACTTCTTGGCGGATGGGCCAGGAGTCTCTTGAGACCGCTGTCTCTTTGCCTGAGCCATTGCTTGCGCCCTGGGTGCCTGCTCGCTGTAACCGGGTAGCACACTCTTGGCCCATGCAACCTTTTCCAGGATATGGCCCCATTTTGTCCTGGGGTATGTGATGACCATTCCTCCCTGTGCGGAATGGTTGTTTGAAAGGGAGTTTCAATATGCTCAATTGGCATACAGTAGTCCGTTCTAGAAGGAACTATTTGGTTATCCTTAAGGATAGAGGAGTGCCCTGTTGAGCATTCTGTCCAAGAGTTAGAGTCTCTCAGTCGAATTGCTGTCATGGTGGCAATATTTTTGCTAACTTGCCTGATTGGTTGTATGTTAAGAATGGCGTCTAGAGCTTCGCCAGGTGTTGTGTTGAGAGCACCTGTGATGCAGATTTCGGCCATCCTTTGAATTTTGTTGAGCTGTTTGTTTATGGACTGCTTTGTTAAGGCAGGCCACCATATTGCTATACCATATAGTAGTATCGGTCTGACTATAGCTATGTATAGCCAGTGGACGATATATGGCGACATGCCCCATTTTAGGCCGATCGCTTTCCTGCAAGTGTAGAGTGCAACTGTTGCCTTTCTACATCTATCTTGCGTATTAATTTTCCAGTCCAACTTCCTGTCCAGAATTAAACCCAAGTATCTGGCGCTTTCGCTGAAGGAGAGGACGGAGTCTTTTATTTTTGGGGGTATTAGAGTTGGGATTTTGTATTTTCTAGAAAAAAGTACAAGTTCCGTTTTGGCTGGGTTTACTCCCAGGCCACACTCATCGGCCCAGGTGATCAGTTTTTGTAGCTTGACTGACATCAAGTCGCATAGTGTTTGAGGGAATTTTCCCTTGAAAATTAGTGCAACGTCATCCGCGTAGGCAACAACCTGGCAGCCTCCACCCTCTATGTCGCATAGCAGCCTGTTGACTGCTAGGTTCCATAAGAGAGGAGATAGAACCCCTCCTTGAGGTGTTCCCCTACTGACAAACCTGGTGAGTGTTGAATAGCCAAGTGTGGACGTTACGACCCTGCTTGTGAGCAATTGGTCGATGAGTCCCACTAGCCGGCTTTCAATCCCCAAGTTTGTCAGTGCTCCAGTGATAGCTTCCGGGACGACGTTGTTAAAAGCCCCCTCGATATCTAGGAAGGCTATGAGGGAGTATTCAGTGAGCGAAAGGGATTTTTCTATAGTGGCGACTACGGAGTGCAAAGCTGTTTCCGTCGATTTGCCTTTCCGATATGCGTGTTGAGAATTGGATATGAGATGGGGGGGAATGGTTGCTCTTAGGTGAAGAGCCAGGAGTCGCTCGAAGGTTTTGAGCATAAATGACGACAGGCTGATTGGTCTAAAGTCCTTTGCTGTCGTATGGGATGATTTCCCAGCTTTTGGTATGAAAACTATTTTTGAGACTCGCCATGTATCAGGGATATGACCAGTTTTTAGGACTTCTGTGAAGATAGATTGCAGCCAGTTTATGGCAGTGTTCCCTGCTTGTTGTAATTGGGCAGGAAAAATGCCGTCTGGTCCAGGTGACTTGTACGGTTTAAAGCTGTTTATAGCCCAGGTTATATTACGTCTGCTTAGAAGAGAGGGGCTGATTGGCACCTCAGTAGGGGTTTGGTGTCTAACTTGATTGGTTGCTTTGCAGCCCGGAAAGTGCTTTTTCAAGAGTACGTCTAGCGATTCTTCGCTAGATGTCTAGTCGCCTTTTTGTATATTAATAGGGCGTGTTTATAGTCTAGCCAAGTTTCTTCTGTGTTAACAGCCTTGGCTTGATTGAAGAGGTTTCTCGAGCTCTTGCGGAGTTCGTTTAGGCTGGGGTTCCACCATGGTGGTTGCTTACCCCTTTTGGGTCTGCTAATGCGACATGCTGCCCTGAAAGCCGAGTTGCAAGCCTCAGTAAAGGTTTTTATTAAGTAGCTCAGTCGCTCTGTAGAGTGAGTTCCTTCTGGTGCTATCTCTGGGATAGCCTTTTTAAGGATATCAGTAAATATTGGCCATTTGGTTTTTCTTGGGTTGGTAAACGGGGCTGGTTTAGAGTGCCTCGATTTGAGGGAGAATTCAATGTACCTATGATCAGAGATGGAGTGATCGACTGCCACTTTCCAGTCTCTGTTGAGATCATATATAGGATAAGATACCAGGGTAAGGTCAATGACCTCCTTCCTGCCCTTAATTATAAAAGTAGGTTCGCAACCTTTGTTGCCTAAAACTAGGTTAGTGTTGAGAAGGTAGTTTAGTGACTCACCCCTTGTGTTTGTATCTGTGCTGCCCCACTGGGTGTGGTGTGCATTGGCATCGCATCCAATGATGAGGTTGATACCTCGTGTCTCGCAGTCTTTTATTAGACCTCTCGTGACTTCTTCTGGAGGAGGGCCCGGTTGGTCATAGGCCATGTAACAGGACAGCAACCTTATCGGAGCTGACTGGAGTTCCAACTGGCCTCTCCTTCACCCAGTTGGCACATTGCCTTCAGATCCCGCGTTATGGTGGACGCATCGGAAATATAGCCGCGTTCAGCGTCGCTATGCTCCGGATCCTCTGGCTGTGCCGTTATGTCCTCCTCGACTGGCTTGTCGGGAGAATCTATACCGGCCGCGGTGTCCGACTTATACACCCGAATGGAAACAGAGCTGAAACCGAAGTTCAGCTCGTTACCAGCGGCCTCAATTGGGGCGAGCGATTCTTTGTTGAGAATCAGCACGACCTGGTTCGTTAGACCCTTCATCTCCTCTACTTTCACAACTTTCCAGTCGTGAGTGGGGAGACTCGGGTTGCATCGTTGGAGCATCTTAACGATTCGCTCCGGTTCCTTGATGGAGGATGGAATCCACATTCTGGCCCTGGGCCGGACCGGAATGTCGCTCCACTTTACTGCCTCCAGCTTGGCTCCAGGATACACCTCGCCGATATTGGAGACTGCCGCTCTGTAGAGCTCTGCAGACCTCTCATCGTCGCAAGCTATAACCTTCACGCTACCCTGATACCACCCGACATCTTTGCAGACCGGTGGTGGTCCAGGTTCCTGCTCCAGCATCTCGAAGCAGCGGATGGCCAGTGCCGTCTCCACCCACTTCCACTGGTTTCTGGGAATCCTCCCGCCCGAATCACCTCGGTCAACGACTCCAATGAGGATCCGATCCTTGGCGATTTGGGCGAAGGATTTGCCCACCTGAACCCTTGACTTCTTGGCGGATGGGCCAGGAGTCTCTTGAGACCGCTGTCTCTTTGCCTGAGCCATTGCTTGCGCCCTGGGTGCCTGCTCGCTGTAAGCGGGTAGCACACTCTTGGCCCATGCCACCTTTTCCAGCCACTCCGCTGAAGGACTGGCCTCTGCTCCTGCGTTTTGACGCTGAAGGATGTTGCCAGCAGTTCTTTTCTCAGCATATGAGAATTTCTTTGCGACGCTGGCTGTTGGAGGTTTCCCCATCGCACCTGCACCCGAAAGTGGCACTGCCGCACTGGTGCTCTGCTGTGCCTCTTTGGTGACAGGAGATGGTGAAATCACTCCATCTACCCCAAGGCCCGGGTGGAATACGGGTTTGCTTGGACCAGCTATGCAAGGTCCACCTGTTGGCATGGTGACCATCTCCGGTGTCAACGGTAGGCTTTGGCCAGGCTTTGAAGCCCCTGCCGCTGCCGACGACGAGGAACCTGCGGTTCCATCGTCGTTGTTGTTTTTATTTTTTTGTGGTTTTTTATTTTTTATATTTATGTTGTTATTTATGTTTGTGTTTTTATTGTTGATTGTGTTCATGTTTGAGTCCCACGAGTTGCGGAGAAAGGGTGGTCCGCCTGCACAGAGATCCGCACTAAGCAGGTAAGGCTATCACGACCGGAGGGCGCCAGGTATCCGGCCGCTCCGTTTACGACTGGGCTATTTTTGGTAAGGGCCCCCAGCCAGGCTGACTATCGGCACGGGTCGCATGGCACCTTAGTCCAGCCCTCGTTACCTCAAGACCATGACAGGAGCTTCAGGCATGCGATAAGTCTATTAAGAAGCCATTACACATGTCTTCGACAAATGCTAACACCAGTTCCTAAGGGAACAATTGGAGTGTTGTTACCAGTCGGCACCCTCGTGGAGGGTTCAGTCGAGGGTTTTTGCCACCTATGTAACGAGTTGCCAATACGAGTAAAACAGTCCGCTGTTCACTCATCAGCTGTTGGCGACCGAACGGTCACACAAGCTAAGCTCAGGAGCGACCCTGCAAGCTGAGAACATGGCAACTTCCTCTATCTTTTTCTCTCTCTTCTCTTCCGTTTTTGAACCGCGATCAAGCCGGTGCTTTGCCAATAATAAAAGCTATCTAAAATCATTGAAAATAAACGACATCCTAAATCTAAACATTGCGTCTTAGTAGTTTTTGTGTTTCTGCCCGCTCCAACTGCCCAGTTGACCCGTGATTTACGCGGCAACTCTCCCACATCAAATATAAAATCCGCTCGATCAACCGCCAGTGACGAAACGAGGTTATTACTTTCGTTACATTGGTGTCAGGTGTGGGGTAATTTGTGATTTGGAAAAATACAGGCCCATCATGACGCGTAGACGCGTATTGCGCCAACAGGTAGCCCTAGCGTGGCAGCAGCAGGCAAAAGCGCCGCCGCGAAAAGAAACATGTGAAGAGGATGATAGCCCAGCGGAGGCCGAGCAGCAGCAAATAGCCGCGGTAGCGTCGCAGCAACAGGAATTGCAAGTGCGAATGACGGCATGGACCCGCACTTTTGAAGAAAAGTTCGAACGGAACCAATGCTGCGGAGACCACCGTTGATCAAGTGGCGTGCAGCACACCGCAGATAACCTCGGTGACCAGACACGAGGGCAACCATAGAAATAACTCGAGTCTACCGCCAGATGATTCACCACCAGAGAGTGTGAAGACCAGCGCCGTCGCACCAGCTTGTGATCAACATGTGGCTCCCAGCTCTATCAATATCGAGCCTGCTGTTACAGGGATCCGCTATGAACCTATCGAAATGGAATCCCTGCCTCAGTACGATGGAAACCGACCTCGGAGCGAGTTTCAACGCCTCTTGGACGGCATGGCCGCTGAACAAGGCTGGTCTGAGCGCCGTAAATGCCGGAGACTTTATGCTAGCTTACAAGGCAGGGCTCAGATATTTTACGGGACGCTGCCGGAGGCCACTATTTGTTCATACGCGAGGCTGGCCGATGCGATGCGTCGACAATTCACGCGGAGTGCCCGAACGAGCTATCAGTTGTTTCAGAGTCGTCGGCAAGGACCCAAGGAGTCACTAGCAGATTTTGAATGGCAATTGGATTGTTTGGGACGAGCTGCTTTTAGCGGCCTGCCACCTGAAACTTACGACAGCATAGTGGTACAACGCTTCATAGACGGCATTCGAGAAACCACTTATCAGCCGCAGCTTATGATGGTTGACCCGCCTAATCTCGCACGTGCTCTGGAACTCGTTCAACGTGTCGAAGCACGTCGGCCTGCTACCGGTACCATACTGAGCGTAGCTACGGAAGTCGACGAGCCCCCGCAAACATCGCCCTCAAGAAGAAGAGGCAGACGGTCCCGTCAAAGAGCCGCGAGCGACGTTGAGCAAGCTCAGGCTCCGCTTACGTCGGGAAACTAGAACCCATCAATCTCCCGGGGCGGAGGTTGGCCGGAGATGCCGGTGGATTCGGCCATAGCGCGCCGAATCCACCAAGCCCCATCGAAGTTAGTGAAATGTTCCTAAGGCCTACCAGAATAGATGAATCTTCCGTCACAGTAGCAGAGGATACGGACACGTCGCCCTTAGAGCCTTTCCTTGGTCTATCTTATGTGTGGAATCGGCCAGAGCGCCTCACCTCGAGCAATATTTGCGTCGAGTTGCCGGAAGCCGGACATATGGCTCCTTCATTTGAAGTTGAGCCCGACCTGGCCCGCTTGTTTGAGGAGTCGCCGCTGGAGCACAAGGAGTCACCTGAGTCGCAACCCTCGCTCGGAGACGACGATCCTAGACTCGCTGGAGGAACGGAAAGATACGACGAGTCCCTGGAACCGCACCAAGGTGGTATTAACATGCCCCTCCTTAAAGCTACGTACTCTGTAAGCGCCCTCGGCGATCGCCATTTAAATTGTCTACTTTTTTTACAGAATCATCCAGTACGTTTGATCGTCGACACCGGCGCAGCAGTCTCCATGTTGAACCGAAGCGCTTTGCCGAAGCCGCTCTCCGCAACACCATGTCGAGTTATGCTCCAGGGTCCGTCAGCGGAACAGTTTGTGGCTACAGCTCGTAGTAAAGTCAGCATGATAGTTGCCGGCCGACCGGTCGAGCATGAATTCCTCCTAGTAGACGGCAAGCTACCCAGCCTCCTCGGAGTTGATTTTCTGCTACGCCATCAAGCCACTGTGGACTTAAAAGCTTTGCTCGTCAAGTTCGACTGGGGTTCAATACCGCTGCATGTACCAAGTGCTCAGCCGAACAGTCTACTCTATTCGTCGACAGCAACGAGTATTCCGCCATACAGTGACACACACTTGCAGATTGGATGCACATCGTCAGATCAAACATCCGTAACTGTGTTGGAGCGTGGCAGTTATTCTCAACTCCCTATCGAGGTAGTCTTGGGTAGCAGCGTAGTTGATACTGCGGATCGGATAACTACCCTACGTTTGTTGAATCTCAGCGATCAAGAAATCCGCCTCCCAGCGCTCACCATATTTGGTCAGCTGGAACCCGTGGATGTTTGCTCAGAGGCCAAGCCGATCGAGTTGCCCGTTTCTATTGACTGGCAAACTATGGCCGCGGCGGACTTAACTCCTGAGCTTCGCCGCCGGCTAACTCATCTCCTGAGTAGCTACGGACACGTATTCTCCCAACGAGAGGACGACACTGGACGCACCAACTTGGCTCGACACATCATCGACACAGGGTCAGCGCGACCCATCAAACAGGCGCCACGTCGCTTAGCATTATCACGAAATGGCCGGAGTGTCTGGCACTGCCCAACCAAACTGCTGAGACTGTGGCCCAGGCTCTTGTTAAAGAAGTTTTCTGCCGATTTGGAGTCCCGTTAGTCTTGCATTCGGATCAGGGAAGGAACTTCGAATCTGAGGTGTTCCAGGCATGCCTACGCATCCTCGACGTCGAGAAAACGCGAACCACTCCGTTGCATCCGCAATCGAACGGCATGGTGGAACGATTTAATAGGACACTTCTGGACTACTTGGCTAAATTCGTTGCCACGGATCAACGAGATTGGGATGAGCTGTTGCCTCTAGCGCTTTGGGCCTACCGCTCCGCGAAGTATGAAGCCACTGGGTTCTCGCCGTCTGCACTGATGCTGGGACGCGAACTACGTTTGCCCACGGAGCTGTTGTATGGCCGACCATCACCGGACCCGAGTAGCTACCCTTTCTTTGTGGAACAATTACAGGAACGCATCCGTCAAACTCACCAGACAGCGAGGCAACAACTGACAGCGGCCGCTACGGTTAACAAAGCACGATACGACCTTCTCGCCTATCCTTTGGAATTCTCCGTCGGTGACGCAACCTGGGTCTATGCCCCTACCCGTAGAGTGGGACGATGCCCGAAGCTGCAGTCTGATTGGGTCGGGCCGGCCGTAGTGGTTCGTCAACTTTCCGACTTGGTATACGAAGTGCGGCTACCCGGAAAACGCGCAACAAAGACCATACACGTTAACTGCCTAGCTCGCTTCCATGGATCAACACCGGACGTACTCAGCCAGGAGGCTTGAGATTTAGAAGGGGGTAATGTAACGAAAATGGCAACATTGCCATAGCAGCTCAAGGCTGCCACCTATGTAACGAGTTGCCAATACGAGTAAAACAGTCCGCTGTTCACTCATCAGCTGTTGGCGACCGAACGGTCACACAAGCTAAGATCAGGAGCGACCCTGCAAGCTGAGAACATGGCAACTTCCTCTATCTTTTTCTCTCTCTTCTCTTCCGTTTTTGAACCGCGATCAAGCCGGTGCTTTGCCAATAATAAAAGTTATATAAAATCATTGAAAATAAACGACATCCTAAATCTAAACATTGCGTTTTAGTAGTTATTGTGTTTCTGCCCGCTCCAACTGCCCAGTTGACCCGTGATTTACGCGGCAACTCTCCCACATCAAATATAAAATCCGCTCGACCAACCGCCAGTGACGAAACGAGGTTATTATTTTCGTTACATATTTAGATTTAATATTCTTTAAATTAGAAAGTATAGGTGTAAGCCAAGGAGGCTTTATAGAACCAGACGATGGAATATAATTTGGAATGCCCACATCTAAGAGTGCATTTAGGGTCTCATAGAAAGAACTAAGAGCAATATCGATGTCAGTCGCTTTTTCTAAAAAGCACCAGTCGGTAGCAAGGATACGTTCATTAAGCAATGAATAATATCCCTTGCGAAAACAACGACGAGGTGATTGCTGACATAATAAAGGTGGACTAAAAGGTTTAGAGATTGAGATAGAAATTTCTATAGTAGGATGATGTAAGTCTTCAGGGATACTTAATGGGGATGACCTAGAGACGGCAGTATTTGCGAAGTCATTAAAAACTAGGGGGCTCCGCCCCCTGCTCGCTTCGCTCGCCAACCCCCCGATCGGTTCGATCGTGGTGATACAGTCGAGTATGCTCGATTGTCGGAGACCCCGTACTTACTATGGAAATAGAAAAGACTACAAAAATTAAGAAATATTTTGCCCGCTTGATGCTGTTGCAGAGCGTTGAAATGCATTTTCGACAACTTTTTTCAATGACAGCTATATGATATAGTTGTCCGATTTGAACCAACTTCGGTCAGGATATATAAAACCAAGTTATAATAGTTATATAGTTGAGAAATAATAGTTTTGTTGAGAAATCTCATAAAACAAATAAGTTTTTCATACTAAGACTTGATTTTCGGCCGATCGGTCCAATGAAAGCTATATGATATAGTGGTCCGATTTTGGCCAACTTCGGACAGGATATATAAAACCAAGTTATTTGCTTACTGTATTAGATTGGTTGAGATATCTCATAAAATAAAAAAGTTTTTCATACTAAGACTTGATTTTCGGCTGATCGGTCCCATGGAAGCAATATGATATAGTGGTCCGATTAAAGCCAACTTCGGACAGGCAATACAAAACCAAGTTATTTGCATACTGTATTAGTTTGGTTAAGATATCTCATAAAATATCTCATCATAAACTAAGACTTGATTTGCGCCCGATCGGTCCTATGGCAGCTATATGATATAGTGGTCCGATTCAAAAAAGAAATACACTTGATATGCTTGCAATATAGAGGACTCTACATTATAAGTTTGGTGTCCCTAGCTTTGAAATTGTTCTTATAATTTGGTTAATTTATGGTTAATTTCTTCAATACAGGCAAAATGTTGCAAGTAAACTGAAGGAGTAGCTCTTGGAGGGATATAAGAGCAGGTGATAAAAATTGATCGAGTTGAAAAAGTTACTTTGACAGCAACAATTTCAATATCAGTAGTCACATTAAAAGAAATGCGTTCTGACTCAAGAGCCGAATTAGTAGCAATAAGAACGCCACCACTTCGATTCGGTCGATCATATCTATATAAAAGGTAGTTACTTGACATAACTTCAGAATCAGACACTGTAGGAGTTAACCAAGTTTCTGACAATGCAATTTTGCTAGAAATGTATGCCGCTACAGATTCACAAGTAGTGTCCGAGGATAACCTGGACACAAATACTTGTTTACGAGAAAAAAACATGCCAATAACCATTCCATATTAAAAGAGTAACTAGGGTTACCATAGGGGCAATTCCAAATGAAATAACATCTAGATATTGCAATGGTAGGGAGGGTACAGAATAGGGTATGCTCGACATCTGAATACCCTACAACCGAGCTATAAGTAACAAATGTCTGTCTGTTTATCTCTAGTCCATTTCAAATTTCCATTCCCTTTCTGTTTTGCTACTTTTGTTTGCACAGTGCAATTACAATTTGTTGTAGTGTGTGTACGCCACCATAGGAGGAGGAAGAACCTTGCCCCATCCGTCGAGCTGAGTCTAGGCTAAGCAAGAAGTGCACGCACCCGAATCCTATGTGGCTATGGCTGATCATACCCGATGTTAGTCAGATTTTATTTGAATCTGCAGGGTATACAAATCACCAAATACGTTCCCCGCATGACACCCGACGCCCAAACGGTGGAGCCGACCTATTTCCTAAGACTAGATATTCATACGAAACATCTGTATATTGAATGCTTTGCAAGTTTTCAAGTATTATGGTTAGCTTCATAATGTTGCCTAATGATATAATCCATCCATTTAGTTTTGTTTTACATTTTTTTAATAGATTTATAAATCAGCAGCGAATTGACATAGGGTTCAGAATTTCGTCTTTAGGAAAAGCGACTGCAATTCGTATATTCAGGATTGGTCGACCGAAGCGAATCAGATCGCTGGTGTCACTTGCGCTAACGTTTTATAATGTCTATTCTAACTTTGCATTCGACTCGAAATTTCTATTTGGAATAGCAGATTGCTAGAGTATCTTTGGCAACCTGACCAAGGGAAAACTTCAGTTATGTGTAAATCAACAATAGAATTTATTAAATATAGCATGAGAAATAACACTCAGTAGACTCTGTGAAATATTGTTTGGAATGATTGGAGTGGTTTATATATTGGTTTGTAGTGAAGCGACGGACTATTATAATGATATTGATTTCTTTAACGAGTACACAAACATATAAATATATTTTAAAATGGCTGTGCACCATAGCACACAAGATTTAGTAGCGGCCATTCAGGACAGTGATCAATTCTGCGGCGTTTGTCACGAGGTTCTCAGCAGAACGGCCTCACAGCCGAAACACCCTGTAATCCATATTACACGATAGGTGCATCGTAGGACATTTGCAATCCTCTCGGATTAGTCCAGTTTGTAAACTTGATTGCTCTGCCAATCAGTTAAATTATTCTAACAATTCTTTGGCAGCAGAAATTCATGACGCTACGGCGAATACTGAAAATCCTTCGGAAACAGAAGAGCAAGCTACAGTTTCTAATACCCAAAAGACCATTCCTAAATTTAGTCGAGGTCGAGGTGCAACTCCACGTCGAGGGGTGCAGACTCGATCAATGAATCGAAACCCGAAAGTCCCCCCCGTAGACAATTCAGCACGTCAAAATCAAGGGAACATGAAATTCTTAACTTGGTTGAGACTGCGATGCAATCGAGTCAAAATCAAATTCTTCCAAATTTGAGTTCCATTCTGTCTGACACCATAGAGAAATCTATCAGTGCTCAGTTGGCAAATTTACAAGTGGGACGAAGCGAACAGGGCTCACAACATCCTAGTTCAAGCACGAGTCCTAGATATGATATGATACCTGAAAGGACTACTGCAAACCAAAATGTCGTTGCAGAAGACAGGTTAATTACTTCTAGACCCTCTTCTTCTGTCCGAACAGAGAAAGTGTCCAGTATTATTCAATCTGGCATATTAAATTCGATGGCGGTAGAGAAGCCATGCAAGCCCAAGATTTTCTTTATCGAATTCGTTCTTTAACAGAACAGAACTTACACGGATATTATCGATTTTTGTAGGAAGAGCAAATGAATGGTATTAGAAAGTCCATCGTTCTAATCCTCGATTCAATTGGGAATCCTTTTGCCAAAAATTTCGTAAGAAATTCGAGGACAAAGACGATGAGATGGATGTATGGGAGATGATTAATTCTCGAAGACAAGGAGATCAAGAATCCTTTGAAGATTTTCAATTTACGATTGAGAAGCTAATTGGTCGATTGCAAAAGGACGTCTCTGAACGTTCGCTTGTTTGAATTTTAATTCACAATGCAAAGTCATCCTTGTATGAGTTGATGCATTTAGGTATCACTACCTTGGCCAAGCTTCGCGAAGAGATTCGTACTCATGAGCAAGTTTGTAAGTTGGTAAAAACAACTAAATCGAAGTTTGATCCTCGTTCTCGTATTGCTGAATTTGAGCGTGAGAAAGATCAACATATTTCTGAAGAAGTTTCGGCAATTCAGCGCAAATAGCAGACAACAGCCTCTATACAGAACTCACTCTAGAAAATAATAAATATATGGCTCTTTTAGACTCTGGAGCTACAATCAGTTGTGTGGGCCATCAAGCAGCAATTGATCTCCGAAAAAGTCCAAAATTTCGAAAATGTTCCGGTAACATTAAAACAGCCAATAATTCAGTATGTTCTGTAGTAGGGAAAGTGTCGACTGAAGTCACTTATCGTAATTTGATTTCTCGAAGGCATTTGGCCTACTGAATCAAATTATGAATCCGTCCGAAAGTGTATCTGAATTAGATACCGGTTTTGAAAATAGAGAAGACAATCCCAATATGCATATTTTGAGTGCTGCAGAGACCCAAAGTTTGAATGCAATTATTGCTAAATTTACATCTAATGAAAAGGAAGGATTAGGGCGAACCCATTTATATACTCATATACGTATAGACGTTGGTAATGCTACTCCTATAAAGCAACGACATTGGCCTGTATCACCTGCAATAGAAACGCAATTGTTCGAAGAGGTGGACAGAATGTTAGCTATGGACATTATTAAAGAGTCCAACAGTCCGTGGAGCAGCAATTGCGTGGTCGTTCGAAAAGGTGAGAAATTGCGTTTGTGTCTCGATTCGCGAGTTGTCAACAAATACACTCGCAAGGACGCATATCCCATTCCTATTATCGATTATACTAAGCAGATTGCCTCCAGCTCGATCTATAACCGGCCTTGACATGAAACATGCTTTTTGGCAGATTCCGCTCGCTGAGAATTCGAAGCAGTATTCGGCGTTCACTAAATATAAGGTAATGCCTTTCGGCCTTTGCAATGCGCCTCAAACTTTATGTCGACTTATGGATAATGTGATACCCGCTCATCTGCGCACTAGAGTTTTGGTTTATTTAGATGACCTTCTTGTTTGGTCAGACGATTGTGAATCGCATATGATGCTTTTGCAAGAAATCGCTCTGTACTTCCGCAAAGCGAACTTGACTATCAACATAGCCAAATCTAAATTTTGCATGTGGGAAATAAAGTTCTTAGGATTTTTCATAGGCGATGTTCAACTAAAAACAGATCCGGGGAAAATAGAGGCAATTAATAACTTCCCAGTCCCTACTACTGTAAAGCAATTGAGAAGATTTTAAGGTCTGGCAGGTTGGTATCGTGCATTTGTTGAAAATTATGCATCACTCCGCTTACAGAACTGCTCAAGAAAAATAACCAAAAGTTTATATGGAATAAAGCTGCAGACAATGCTTTCAAAGAGCTAAAAACTAAGTTAACAACAGTTTCTATTTTAAATTCCCCAGATTTTTCGAAACCCTTCATTTTATGGTGTGATGCTAGCTTACACGGCCTTGGTTGCGTTTTAGCACAAACAAATGAAGAAGTAGAAGAGCTACCAATTGCCTACATGTCTGTTAAGCTATCAAAAGTTCAACGAAATTATTCGGTGACAGAGCTCGAATGTTTATATTGAAGACCAAGAATTTACAGTGGTCACAGACCATGCCTATCTCAAATGGCTTATGAATCAAAAAGACCTGTCTGGACGATTAGCTCGTTGGGCTATCAAACTCCAGCGCTTTTTATTTACAATTCTTCATCGTTCGTTTATAAGTGAACCGAACTCACTGATTCGTGGAAACTTTGGATTCCATCAGGAATTGTCAAAGAGATTTTATTTCAAGCCCATGATGCTCCAAATGCAGCTCACTGCGGAACTGCAAAATTGATAGAGAAGTTGAAAAGATATTTATTTTGGCCCAAAAAGTATGTAATCTACTCTCCGCAGGCAAATGCAAGTGAGAGACTAAATAGATTTGTTTTAGCTGCTATTCGTGCCTATATTGGATCGGACCATTGCAATTGGGACTTGAATTTAAACGAAATTAGTAGAGCTTTACGAGCTTGTGTACATCGTAGCACCGGATTCTCACCGTATTTCCTGACCTGAAAAGATTATGAACTTTTACGTAAGCTCAATCTTTTGTCTGATGATACCTTGTTAAAACAACAAGATGCGTTATAGATTGCTAGAACCAAGGCCAAGGATAACGTATCTGCAGCACATGATGAAAACACGCGTAGATACAACTTGCGTAGTAGAACTGTTCAATTTAAAGTTGGATATATTGTCTATGCTCGCAATTTTTCTCAAAGTAATGCTGCTAAGGGATTTTGCGCAAAACTCGCACTAGTCTTCATAACCGCAAAAGTATAACGCAAAATAAGCCCAGCATACTATGAACTAATGGACGAGACAGGAAAAATTCTAGGTATCTATAATCTTAAGGACATGCAAAGTAAATAAGTTTTTTTAAACTGTTCTATTTTTCTGTTACTGACTTCTCGAGTAAGACTCTAGTAGCAGTAACTGTGGGTGTAGCGACCAGTTTCGTATACTTAATAATTATTTTTTTTCTATGCAAGTCTTATACTGCTTAGCAGCATAACTAAAACGACCCTGCTATTTAAATCGCAAACACTGCTTTCGCAAAGATCAACAGCAACACTGCTCCCTATAAGCAGAGCATTCTCGTTCTATAAATAGATCTGCACTACTCGCAGCTAACAAGTTAACTGCTTGCAAATGCAATTCTTACTGCACTGCTTGCAGGCAGCACTCACGCGCACACACATACACGGCCGCTGCTGCGCTATTAAGTTTCTTTCTCTTATGCATTGTTTTGCATACCGAGTGCCCTATCGGTTCCCTTATGTTACCTTGGATAAGTTCGGCAGAATCATACGATTTAACCGTTCTTATCTCTCGCCGCCCACGCTTTGACTTAATTCGTGCCGTGCTTATCTAATTAAGCCGAGAACATTAAGCGAGCGTCTCTGTGCGAGACACAAAATATATACGCCAGCGCTGTGAAAAAAAACATATATTTATATATTTTATGTCACGGGTTGTGACATAACAACCTCGAGTAAAAGTGAATAGACATTGTTCTATGGAATTTTCGACCCGGATTTTCATTCCACGGACGGATTGACTTCTCTACCCCCAAATTCTGCTGTGGATATTTTTTTGGTTTTCTTCGTGGGAAGAAATATATTGGCTAGCGACGTTTTTATTAAGCCAGGTATGTTAGCGAAGGCACAGCGGTACCTACACTAAAGTGAATCATTTCTACAGTGTCCACTGCCAGTGCTTTTAATTCAAGAATTAATTTTAGAAAAGGGAAGCCAACATTAATTGGCTAAAATTAATTGAGAGTCTGTGGGAGCAAATTTCTGTTTAATTTTGGTTCCGGTTGCAGTTGTCGCTGTTGCACGCAAAAATGCATGAATTGATCATTGCCGAGCAAACTTTATATTAGTTTCCAAATCTGTCGCTAGGCATACATACTACTCCCTTGTTCAGTATAGCCAATTTAAATAGTGGACAATTAATTAAAAAAATTTTAATTATATTCACAAACAGTGCTGTGCACAAATATATATCCACTCAGTGGAGCTCGTAAAAGAAATTAAAAAAAAAAAAATTTAATTAAATTCAAAAATTTAAAAACAAAAGAAAAATGAAAAAAAGAAAAATTGAGCTTATATATAATAATTAAAATATTAATTTTTTTATGATTTATATTTTCAAATTAAGTTTTGGCTAAAAGGAAAATATTTGTATTGTATAAAAGGAAATGAAATATTGTAACAGAGCCCACTAGATAGGTTAAAGTATGTATGGAGGGTTATGTTAATCATTATTATTATACCCGTTACTTATAAAAAATAAGTATAAGGGTATATTGTGTTCGTTGGAATGTATGTAACAGGCAGAAGGAGGCTTCTCCGACCACATAAAGTATATATATTCTTGATCAGCATCAATAGCCGAGTCGATATAGCCATGTGTGTCTGTCCGTCTGTCCGTCTGTGTGAGCGCCTAGATCTCAGAGACCATAAGAGATAGAGAAACCAAACTTTCACACGCAGATCACAAATGCGTTGAAGCAGGTCAAGTTTGTTTCAAATTTTGGCCACGCCCCCCTCCGCCCCCACAAATCGCGAAAAGCTACCACACTCACAGTTTTTAAGATAATATGGTTTTTCTTGTAGTCACTGATATCTATTATTATTATTTATTATCCCACTGAATCGCAACACGATCGGACGAGTAGAACAGCAGTTATTGTCTGAAAATTATTCTTTAAGCAATACATGGCAATAAATTCCCCCTAGAGCATGCAATAGATTTTTATTGTTAGAAAATTTTCTTTAAAGTACTTTTATATGTAGTGAAATAAGTAACGGGTATCCTATAGTCGGGATCTCGACTATAGCCTTTCCCACTTGTTTTTTTATTAAGCGTATCAAGGTTAGCCACATCGTCATCTTGAGCTCAACGACGGCAGTGCTTGGTGAGTCCTACGTATTTGTAAATTATTTTTCTCTTCTTTTTATTTAATGAACATTAAACATTCATACATACTTACTACATACATTTAATTTTACTATATGTATATATATTTTTAGACCCCGTACTTAAAAAAAGTACAGGGGTCTATTGGGTTTGTTTTAACGAAAATGTGCGTAACAGGCAGAAGGAGGCGTGGCAGACCCCATAAAGTATATATATTCTTGATCAGCATCAATAGCCGAGTCGATATAGCAATGTCCGTCTGTATGAACACCTAGATCTCAGAGACTATAAGAGCTAGAGCCACCAAACTTGGTATGTAGGTTCGCCTATATTGCAAGCAGATCAAGTTTTTTTTAAAATTTGGCCACGCCCCCTTTATCGCCCACAAATCGAAAACAAAAATTTCATATCCAAATTATAAGAACAATTTAAAAGCTAGTGACACCAAACTTAGTATGTAGGTTCCTCTACATTGCAGGCATACTAAGTCCATTTATTGCCTGCCTTAAGTTGGCTTAAATCGGACCACTATATCATATAGCTGCCATTGGACCGATCGGGCGAAAATCAAGTCTTAGTATGAAAAACTTTTTTGTTTTATGAGATATCTCAACTAAACTTTTACAGTATTCTTGGTTTTATATATCATGACCGATGTTGGATCAAATCGGACAACTATATCATATAGCTGTCATTGAAAAAAGTAGTCGAAAATTTATTACAACGCTCTGCAACAGCAACAAGCGGCCAAATTATTATTTTAATTTTTGTAGTCTTTTCTATTTCCAAAGTAAGTACGGGGTCTCCGACAGTCGAGTATGCTCGACTGTAGCACCGCGAGCGAAGCGAGCGTGGGGTTGGCGAGCGAAGCGAGCAGGGGGTGGAGCCCCCTAGTTTTTATTTCTGCTCTGATTACAAAACAAAAAATTTAATTGAATTCGGAAAAAAAAATTATAATAAACTATACATATGCATATATTTCCACTATATTCAAATTTTCCCCTTTTGTTATTTTTATATAATTGAATATATATATTTTTACAATATTCTTTAAATATATACATCTTACAAATATTTAGGAATATATATATATTTTTTTAAGAATTATATTTTTTTTTATATAACATACAAATTTTCTATCATCACATATAAATTAAAAAAAAAAAACATGCATTAGGTTAGGTTAGGTTAGGTTAGGGCGGCTGTCGATTCAACGACTCACTTAGGCCACAGTTGGGCCCATTGTGGTACCGCGGATCTAGATATCCTTTCTACCTTTGTGGTGACATGTCAATCAGTATGGCGTCCAGTTTGATAGCTGAATAAATTTAGCGATTTTGCGCGGTGTAACTGAGGCAAGTTCACCTAAAGTGGAGAGAAAAGGTTTTCCCAGGGTGTGGAGTCTTCTATTACTCAATGCGGGACAGGAGCAGAAGAAATGTTCAGGTGATTCAATTTCTTCTTCGTCTCTACAGCTCCTGCAGAAGTCATTGTATGGGGTATTTAGCCTTGTGGCGTGGATACCTACCAGCCAATGTCCTGTCAGTGCTCTTACTACTGCAGAACAATCTGTTCTACTTAGTTTACATAGAATACTAGAACGAGCCTTATTCAGGTGAGGCCAGGTCTGCCTCGCGACACGACAATGGTGCGTGTTTCGCAATCGGTTTTCACTAACTGTTATGGATTGAGCTAGAAGTAGTAGCTTTCAGGTCGCCAGTGGCATACGCGTATCCTCCTTGTCAGGAAGGAGGTGTACTGTTGTACCATTCCTGGCTAGTTCATCAGCTTTACAGTTTCCTGTAATGTCCTGATGCCCTGGTACCCATATTAGGGAAATGTCGAAATGCTCAGCCATCTAATGTAGAGATTTGCGGCAGTTCGAAACTGAGGTGGAATTAGTTGTGGTCGATTCTATGGACTTGATAGCTGCTTGGCTGTCACTGTATATGTTAATACGGCCCGAATTGACTTGGGATTCCCTTAGGAGTTTTAAGGCTTCATTTATAGCCAGGATTTCGGCTTGAAAGACGCTGCAATGGTCAGGTAGCCTAAAAGAGACCTGTATATTTAGATCCTGAGAGTATACCCCTCCACCCACTTGATTGTTCAACTTTGAACCATCTGTGTAGAAGGATATGGCCCCATTTTGTCCTGGGGTATGTGATGACCATTCCTCCCTGTGCGGAATGGTTGTTTGAAAGGGAGTTTCAATATGCTCAATTGGCATACAGTAGTCCGTTCTAGAAGGAACTATTTGGTTATCCTTAAGGATAGAGGAGTGCCCTGTTGAGCATTCTGTCCAAGAGTTAGAGTCTCTCAGTCGAATTGCTGTCATGGTGGCAATATTTTTGCTAACTTGCCTGATTGGTTGTATGTTAAGAATGGCGTCTAGAGCTTCGCCAGGTGTTGTGTTGAGAGCACCTGTGATGCAGATTTCGGCCATCCTTTGAATTTTGTTGAGCTGTTTGTTTATGGACTGCTTTGTTAAGGCAGGCCACCATATTGCTATACCATATAGTAGTATCGGTCTGACTATAGCTATGTATAGCCAGTGGACGATATATGGCGACATGCCCCATTTTAGGCCGATCGCTTTCCTGCAAGTGTAGAGAGCAACTGTTGCCTTTCTACATCTATCTTGCGTATTAATTTTCCAGTCCAACTTCCTGTCCAGAATTAAACCCAAGTATCTGGCGCTTTCGCTGAAGGAGAGGACGGAGTCTTTTATTTTTGGGGGTATTAGAGTTGGGATTTTGTATTTTCTAGAAAAAAGTACAAGTTCCGTTTTGGCTGGGTTTACTCCCAGGCCACACTCATCGGCCCAGGTGATCAGTTTTTGTAGCTTGACTGACATCAAGTCGCATAGTGTTTGAGGGAATTTTCCCTTGAAAATTAGTGCAACGTCATCCGCGTAGGCAACAACCTGGCAGCCTCCACCCTCTATGTCGCATAGCAGCCTGTTGACTGCTAGGTTCCATAAGAGAGGAGATAGAACCCCTCCTTGAGGTGTTCCCCTACTGACAAACCTGGTGAGTGTTGAAGAGCCAAGTGTGGACGTTACGACCCTGCTTGTGAGCAATTGGTCGATGAGTCCCACTAGCCGGCTTTCAATCCCCAAGTTTGTCAGTGCTCCAGTGATAGCTTCCGGGACGACGTTGTTAAAAGCCCCCTCGATGTCTAGGAAGGCTATGAGGGAGTATTCAGTGAGCGAAAGGGATTTTTCTATAGTGGCGACTACGGAGTGCAAAGCTGTTTCCGTCGATTTGCCTTTCCGATATGCGTGTTGAGAATTGGATATGAGATGGGGGGGAATGGTTGCTCTTAGGTGAAGAGCCAGGAGTCGCTCGAAGGTTTTGAGCATAAATGACGACAGGCTGATTGGTCTAAAGTCCTTTGCTGTCGTATGGGATGATTTCCCAGCTTTTGGTATGAAAACTATTTTTGAGACTCGCCATGTATCAGGGATATGACCAGTTTTTAGGACTTCTGTGAAGATAGATTGCAGCCAGTTTATGGCAGTGTTCCCTGCTTGTTGTAATTGGGCAGGAAAAATGCCGTCTGGTCCAGGTGACTTGTACGGTTTAAAGCTGTTTATAGCCCAGGTTATATTACGTCTGCTTAGAAGAGAGGGGCTGATTGGCACCTCAGTAGGGGTTTGGTGTCTAACTTGATTGGTTGCTTTGCAGCCCGGAAAGTGCTTTTTCAAGAGTACGTCTAGCGATTCTTCGCTAGATGTAGTCCAGGTGTTATCCTCTTTTTTGAGGTACCCTAGTGTGGGGGCAGATTTCGATAAAATCTTCCTCAGTCTGGCCGCATCCGGTGTTGATTCTATGTCAGAACAAAAGTCTCTCCATGAATCTCTTTTGGCTTGTCTAGTCGCCTTTTTGTATATTAATAGGGCGTGTTTATAGTCTAGCCAAGTTTCTTCTGTGTTAACAGCCTTGGCTTGATTGAAGAGGTTTCTCGAGCTCTTGCGGAGTTCGTTTAGGCTGGGGTTCCACCATGGTGGTTGCTTACCCCTTTTGGGTCTGCTAATGCGACATGCTGCCCTGAAAGCCGAGTTGCAAGCCTCAGTAAAGGTTTTTATTAAGTAGCTCAGTCGCTCTGTAGAGTGAGTTCCTTCTGGTGCTATCTCTGGGATAGCCTTTTTAAGGATATCAGTAAATATTGGCCATTTGGTTTTTCTTGGGTTGGTAAACGGGGCTGGTTTAGAGTGCCTCGATTTGAGGGAGAATTCAATGTTCCTATGATCAGAGATGGAGTGATCGTCTGCCACTTTCCAGTCTCTGTTGAGATCATATATAGGATAAGATACCAGGGTAAGGTCAATGACCTCCTTCCTGCCCTTAATTATAAAAGTAGGTTCGCAACCTTTGTTGCCTAAAACTAGGTTAGTGTTGAGAAGGTAGTTTAGGAGTGACTCACCCCTTGTGTTTGTATCTGTGCTGCCCCACTGGGTGTGGTGTGCATTGGCATCGCATCCAATGATGAGGTTGATACCTCGTGTCTCGCAGTCTTTTATTAGACCTCTCGTGACTTCTTCTGGAGGAGGGCCCGGTTGGTCATAGGCCATGTAACAGGACAGCAACCTTATCGGAGCTGACTGGAGTTCCAGGCTTGCTGCCGTGTTGTCCTCATTGCTGAAATTATGAAGCAAGAAAATACTCAAATGTTTTCTGGAAAGAATACAGGTACGGGTTTTACCTTGTGTTTCAGCAACTACTAGCTTGTAGTCTGGTGTTCCTAGTCCAGAAACCTAACCACCAATCAACCAGGGTTCCTGGACTAGGACTATGTCGGCTCCGTCTCCAGCCAGACGGAGTAGTAGTGCAGCGGAGGCTGCTTTACAGTGGTGGAGGTTTATCTGCAGAATCTTTACAGACATCTGAAGATGGTCCCTCCACCACTGTCACGTTCGCGTCCTCATCGTCCGACGCTACATCCGAGGTGGCCTCTCCTTCACCCAGTTGGCACATTGCCTTCAGATCCCGCGTTATGGTGGACGCATCGGAAATATAGCCGCGTTCAGCGTCGCTATGCTCCGGATCCTCTGGCTGTGCCGTTATGTCCTCCTCGACTGGCTTGTCGGGAGAATCTATACCGGCCGCGGTGTCCGACTTATACAACCGAATGGAAACAGAGCTGAAACCGAAGTTCAGCTCGTTACCAGCGGCCTTAATTGGGGCGAGCGATTCTTTGTTGAGAATCAGCACGACCTGGTTCGTTGGATCCTTCATCTCCTCTACTTTCACAACTTTCCAGTCGTGAGTGGGGAGACTCGGGTTGCATCGTTGGAGCATCTTAACGATTCGCTCCGGTTCCTTGATGGAGGATGGAATCCACATTCTGGCCCTGGGCCGGACCGGAATGTCGCTCCACTTTACTGCCTCCAGCTTGGCTCCAGGATACACCTCGCCGATATTGGAGACTGCCGCTCTGTAGAGCTCTGCAGACCTCTCATCGTCGCAAGCTATAACCTTTACGCTACCCTGATACCACCCGACATCTTTGCAGACCGGTGGTGGTCCAGGTTCCTGCTCCAGCATCTCGAAGCAGCGGATGGCCAGTGCCGTCTCCACCCACTTCCACTGGTTTCTGGGAATCCTCCCGCCCGAATCACCTCGGTCAACGACTCCAATGAGGATCCGATCCTTGGCGATTTGGGCGAAGGAATTGCCCACCTGAACCCTTGACCTCTTGGCGGATGGGCCAGGAGTCTCTTGAGACGGCTGTCTCTTTTCCTGAGCCATTGCTTGCGCCCTGGGTGCCTGCTCGCTGTAAGCGGGTAGCACACTCTTGGCCCATGCCACCTTTTCCAGCCACTCCGCTGAAGGACTGGCCTCTGCTCCTGCGTTTTGACGCTGAAGGATGTTGCCAGCAGTTCTTTTCTTAGCATATGAGAATTTCTTTGCGACGCTGGCTGTTGGAGGTATCCCCATCGCACCTGCACCCGAAAGTGGCACTGCCGCACTAGTGCTCTGCTGTGCCTCTTTGGTGACAGGAGATGGTGAAATCACTCCATCTACCCCAAAGCCCGGGTGGAATACGGGTTTGCTTGGACCAGCTATGCAAGGTCCACCGGATGGCATGGTGACCATCTCCGGTGTCAACGGTAGGCTTTGGCCAGGCTTTGAAACCCCTGCCGCTGCCGACGACGAGGAACCTGCGGTTCCATCGTCGTTGTTGTTTTTATTTTTTTGTGGTTTTTTATTTTTTATATTTTTGTTGTTATTTATGTTTGTGTTTTTATTGTTGATTGTGTTCATGTTTGAGTCCCACGAGTTGCGGAGAAAGGGTGGTCCGCCTTTATTAATGCGCGACTGAAACCAATCGGCAAAGAAATAAATTATTAAATATAAAAATTAAGATTAAAATTTAAAATAAAATTAATATTAAATATAAATATAAGCAATATACTGTAAAGAAAAAATTAAAATTAGAATTATATCTGGGGTAAGCAAAAATTAATAATTAAAAATGATCCAACATTTGTTGCAAGGATTGGGGAAAACCCAGAAAAACTCAATCAGATCTGACTGATTGGCTATTAAAAACAAGGGGGCTCCGCCCCCTGCTCGCTTCGCTCGCCTACCCCCGGCTCGCTTCGCTCGCGGTGAGGTGCGGCTACAGTCGAGCATGCTCGACAGTAGAATACCCTGAGCACACGTACTCTTTTATAAAAGTTGATTTTTGTTTGTTCCTACGGCAGCTATATGATATATGGAACCGGTTTGAACTAAATCTGGTCAACATAAATACATATTCTATCAGTTTGATTAAAATATCTCAATAAGCAAAAAACTTTTTCATACTAAGACCTAATCTTCGATTGAGCGTCTCTATTGTAGCTATATGATATAGTGGTCTGATTTGAACCAAATTGGGTCAGGATGTAAATTACCAGCCGGGATGCTTATTCTATCAGTTTGGTTCTGATATCACAACAAAAACTTTTTCATACTAAAACTTGATTTTCGATGTATCGTTTCTATGGCAGCTATTTGATATAGCGGTCCGATTTAAACTTTATTTGGTCAGGATGTGGAATACCAGCCCAGATACATATTCTATCAGTTTGGTTCTGATATCTCAACAAACAAAAAACTTTTTCATACTAAAACTTGATTTTCGATGTATCGTTCCTATGGCAGCTATATGATATAGTGGTCCGATTTGAACTTTATTTGGTCAGGATGTGGAATACCAGCCCAGATACATATTCTATCAGTTTGGTTCTGATATCTCAACAAACAAAAAACTTTTTCATACTAAAACTTGATTTTCGATGTATCGTTCCTATGGCAGCTATATGATATAGTGGTCCGATTTGAACTTTATTTGGTCAGGATGTAGAATACTAGCCCAGATACATATTCTATCAGTTTGGTTCTGATATCTCAACAAACAAAAAACTTTTTCATACTAAACTTGATTTTCGATGTATCGGTCCTACGGCAGCTATATGATATAGTGGTCCGATTTGAACCCTATTTTATCAGGATGTAGAATACCAGCCCAGATACATATTCTTTCAGTTTGGTTCTAATTTCTCAACAAACAAAAAACTTTTTCATACTAAAACTTGAATTTCGATGTATCATTTCTATGGCAGCTATATAATATAGTGGTCCGATCCAAAAATAAAAACAAACTTGATCTGCGTACGGTATACAGGAACCTACATACCAAATTTGAAGTCTCTAGCTCTTATGGTTTCTGAGATCGACGCGTTCAAACAGACGGACAGACAGACAGACGGACAGACAGACGGACAGACAGACGGACATGGCTCAGTCGACTCGGCTATTGATCCTGATCAAGAATATATATACTTTTGGGGGTCTGCCACGCCCCCTTCTGCCTGTTACATACATTCTGCCAAATGCATTATACCCTTTTTTGCCCATTTTCAATGGGCTCAGGGTATAATAATATAACATGTTATTAGTATTAGTAAGGTTAGGAAGTGCGGATTTTAGGGAAGGGAGAGGGAGTTCTAAGTAGAAAACGTGAAAAAGGTAATTATAATTAGTGCATAAGCGTAATCAGTTGTGCATGTAGGTAAAAATAAAGGCCTGTAATTCCTAGTAGACCTGCGGGGGACCGAAAATCTGAGGCGGCCCAAAAGGGAACTAGAATCAATGTCGCCATTAATTAATTTGTGAAGAAGTACCACACTAAGAGTTTTCCTACGATTAATTAAAGACGAAGGTCAATAAGACGAAGCCTATGGGAGTACGGTGGTAAACGCCGGTTGAGATCCCAGTTAAAACCACGTAAGGCGAAAAGCAAGAATTGCTTTTAAACTGATTCAATTCGATTCTGATTTATTTGATACTGCGGGCACCAAATGCACGAACAGTATTCATGGATGGGACGGACTAAAGAGACGTAAAGGAGCCTAGTGGTGAAAGGATCATTGAAATCTTTCGACCAACGTTTAATGAAAACAAGTACTCCTTTGGCATCATTAACTATAGTGGAGATGTGCAAATTGAAGCATAATTTGAAACTCCAAGATCCTTAACAGTTTTTATACGTTGCAAAGGGATATTGTCAATCGTATAATAACCTAAGTAGGGCCTAGAACGACTAAATGTCATAAGCATACACTTCGAACAATTGAGATGCAACTTATTGGCCGAGCACCATAGTTGCATAGTGTTCAAATCGTCTTGCAAACGATTGTGAAACAGGGGATCAGTGTATGGAAAAATAAGAGGTAAATTCAAGCAAGTTGGTCGTAGCAGACCGACCCTTAATAAAGCCGTGTTGTGCAGGGGAAATTATCGATTTACAGAGATGCTGCAAAGAAGAAACAAGGATTTCGTCAAATAATTTAGGAATGGCTGATAGCTTTGCAATGCTTCTGTAATTAGAAATATCAGACTTACCACCTATTTTGTGGAGGGGAATGATATAAGATTCTTTCCAAAGATATGGAAAGATTGAAGTTTCAAGGGATAGATTAAAAAGCTTATGCAACGAAGCAGCTAAAGAAGAACAGTATTCCTTAAGTAGACAACTAGAAATGTTGTCTGGCCCAGGAACGAAAGAAGATTTTAAAGAGCTAATAGAAGAGATTATATTGTTATAGGAAATAGAGGGAGCAAACATAGTGTTAGATTGAAAAATATAATAAGGATAAGATGAGTTGGAAGTGGAGATTGGAGAGTAGGTGGATTGAAAAAAATTAGCAAATAGTTCAGCGGCTGCAGAGTCGTTGCCAGCAATATCTGTCCCAAGAAAAAAAGAGGAAGGTAAACTGGAGGATTTACGCTTCAAGTTAACAAATTTATAAAATTGTTTAGGGTCACGGGAAAACTGTCTTTTGCAACGAGTTAGATAGTTCTCGTAGCATAGCGAGTTTAAATTGGCAAAGTCCGACTTGGCCACTGTATACTTAGACCAGTCGAGACTTGAACCTGACTGCTTATACTTTTTAAAATATTGTAACGAAAATGGCAACATTGCCATAGCAGCTCAAGGTTGCCACCTATGTAGGTTAGGTTAGGTTAGGGCGGCTGTCGATTCAACGACTCACTTAGGCCACAGTTGGGCCCATTGTGGTACCGCGGATCTAGATATCCTTTCTACCTTTGTGGTGACATGTCAATCAGTATGGCGTCCAGTTTGATAGCTGAATAAATTTAGCGATTTTGCGCGGTGTAACTGAGGCAAGTTAACCTAAAGTGGAGAGAAAAGGTTTTCCCAGGGTGTGGAGTCTTCTATTACTCAATGCGGGACAGGAGCAGAAGAAATGTTCAGGTGATTCAATTTCTTCTTCGTCTCTACAGCTCCTGCAGAAGTCATTGTATGGGGCATTCAGCCTTGTGGCGTGGATACCTACCAGCCAATGTCCTGTCAGTGCTCTTACTACTGCAGAACAATCTGTTCTACTTAGTTTACATAGAATACTAGAACGAGCCTTATTCAGGTGAGGCCAGGTCTGCCTCGCGACACGAAAATGGTGCGTGTTTCGCCATCGGTTTTCACTAACTGTTATGGATTGAGCTAGAAGTAGTAGCTTACAGGTCGCCAGTGGCATACGCGTATCCTCCTTGTCAGGAAGGAGGTGTACTGTTGTACCATTCCTGGCTAGTTCATCAGCTTTACAGTTTCCTGTAATGTCCTGATGCCCTGGTACCCATATTAGGGAAATGTCGAAATGCTCAGCCATCTCATGTAGAGATTTGCGGCAGTTCGAAACTGAGGTGGAATTAGTTGTGGTCGATTCTATGGACTTGATAGCTGCTTGGCTGTCACTGTATATGTTAATACGGCCCGAATTGACTTGGGATTCCCTTAGGAGTTTTAAGGCTTCATTTATAGCCCGGATTTCGGCTTGAAAGACGCTGCAATGGTCAGGTAGCCTAAAAGAGACCTGTATATTTAGATCCTGAGAGTATACCCCTCCACCCACTTGATTGTTCAACTTTGAACCATCTGTGTAGAAGGATATGGCCCCATTTTGTCCTGGGGTATGTGATGACCATTCCTCCCTGTGCGGAATGGTTGTTTGAAAGGGAGTTTCAATATGCTCAATTGGCATACAGTAGTCCGTTCTAGAAGGAACTATTTGGTTATCCTTAAGGATAGAGGAGTGCCCTGTTGAGCATTCTGTCCAAGAGTTAGAGTCTCTCAGTCGAATTGCTGTCATGGTGGCAATATTTTTGCTAACTTGCCTGATTGGTTGTATGTTAAGAATGGCGTCTAGAGCTTCGCCAGGTGTTGTGTTGAGAGCACCTGTGATGCAGATTTCGGCCATCCTTTGAATTTTGTTGAGCTGTTTGTTTATGGACTGCTTTGTTAAGGCAGGCCACCATATTGCTATACCATATAGTAGTATCGGTCTGACTATAGCTATGTATAGCCAGTGGACGATATATGGCGACATGCCCCATTTTAGGCCGATCGCTTTCCTGCAAGTGTAGAGTGCAACTGTTGCCTTTCTACATCTATCTTGCGTATTAATTTTCCAGTCCAACTTCCTGTCCAGAATTAAACCCAAGTATCTGGCGCTTTCGCTGAAGGAGAGGACGGAGTCTTTTATTTTTGGGGGTATTAGAGTTGGGATTTTGTATTTTCTAGAAAAAAGTACAAGTTCCGTTTTGGCTGGGTTTACTCCCAGGCCACACTCATCGGCCCAGGTGATCAGTTTTTGTAGCTTGACTGACATCAAGTCGCATAGTGTTTGAGGGAATTTTCCCTTGAAAATTAGTGCAACGTCATCCGCGTAGGCAACAACCTGGCAGCCTCCACCCTCTATGTCGCATAGCAGCCTGTTGACTGCTAGGTTCCATAAGAGAGGAGATAGAACCCCTCCTTGAGGTGTTCCCCTACTGACAAACCTGGTGAGTGTTGAAGAGCCAAGTGTGGACGTTACGACCCTGCTTGTGAGCAATTGGTCGATGAGTCCCACTAGCCGGCTTTCAATCCCCAAGTTTGTCAGTGCTCCAGTGATAGCTTCCGGGACGACGTTGTTAAAAGCCCCCTCGATGTCTAGGAAGGCTATGAGGGAGTATTCAGTGAGCGAAAGGGATTTTTCTATAGTGGCGACTACGGAGTGCAAAGCTGTTTCCGTCGATTTGCCTTTCCGATATGCGTGTTGAGAATTGGATATGAGATGGGGGGGAATGGTTGCTCTTAGGTGAAGAGCCAGGAGTCGCTCGAAGGTTTTGAGCATAAATGACGACAGGCTGATTGGTCTAAAGTCCTTTGCTGTCGTATGGGATGATTTCCCAGCTTTTGGTATGAAAACTATTTTTGAGACTCGCCATGTATCAGGGATATGACCAGTTTTTAGGACTTCTGTGAAGATAGATTGCAGCCAGTTTATGGCAGTGTTCCCTGCTTGTTGTAATTGGGCAGGAAAAATGCCGTCTGGTCCAGGTGACTTGTACGGTTTAAAGCTGTTTATAGCCCAGGTTATATTACGTCTGCTTAGAAGAGAGGGGCTGATTGGCACCTCAGTAGGGGTTTGGTGTCTAACTTGATTGGTTGCTTTGCAGCCCGGAAAGTGCTTTTTCAAGAGTACGTCTAGCGATTCTTCGCTAGATGTAGTCCAGGTGTTATCCTCTTTTTTGAGGTACCCTAGTGTGGGGGCAGATTTCGATAAAATCTTCCTCAGTCTGGCCGCATCCGGTGTTGATTCTATGTCAGAACAAAAGTCTCTCCATGAATCTCTTTTGGCTTGTCTAGTCGCCTTTTTGTATATTAATAGGGCGTGTTTATAGTCTAGCCAAGTTTCTTCTGTGTTAACAGCCTTGGCTTGATTGAAGAGGTTTCTCGAGCTCTTGCGGAGTTCGTTTAGGCTGGGGTTCCACCATGGTGGTTGCTTACCCCTTTTGGGTCTGCTAATGGGACATGCTGCCCTGAAAGCCGAGTTGCAAGCCTCAGTAAAGGTTTTTATTAAGTAGCTCAGTCGCTCTGTAGAGTGAGTTCCTTCTGGTGCTATCTCTGGGATAGCCTTTTTAAGGATATCAGTAAATATTGGCCATTTGGTTTTTCTTGGGTTGGTAAACGGGGCTGGTTTAGAGTGCCTCGATTTGAGGGAGAATTCAATGTACCTATGATCAGAGATGGAGTGATCGTCTGCCACTTTCCAGTATCTGTTGAGATCATATATAGGATAAGATACCAGGGTAAGGTCAATGACCTCCTTCCTGCCCTTAATTATAAAAGTAGGTTCGCAACCTTTGTTGCCTAAAACTAGGTTAGTGTTGAGAAGGTAGTTTAGGAGTGACTCACCCCTTGTGTTTGTATCTGTGCTGCCCCACTGGGTGTGGTGTGCATTGGCATCGCATCCAATGATGAGGTTGATACCTCGTGTCTCGCAGTCTTTTATTAGACCTCTCGTGACTTCTTCTGGAGGAGGGCCCGGTTGGTCATAGGCCATGTAACAGGACAGCAACCTTATCGGAGCTGACTGGAGTTCCAACTGGCCTCTCCTTCACCCAGTTGGCACATTGCCTTCAGATCCCGCGTTATGGTGGACGCATCGGAAATATAGCCGCGTTCAGCGTCGCTATGCTCCGGATCCTCTGGCTGTGCCGTTATGTCCTCCTCGACTGGCTTGTCGGGAGAATCTATACCGGCCGCGGTGTCCGACTTATACACCCGAATGGAAACAGAGCTGAAACCGAAGTTCAGCTCGTTACCAGCGGCCTCAATTGGGGCGAGCGATTCTTTGTTGAGAATCAGCACGACCTGGTTCGTTAGACCCTTCATCTCCTCTACTTTCACAACTTTCCAGTCGTGAGTGGGGAGACTCGGGTTGCATCGTTGGAGCATCTTAACGATTCGCTCCGGTTCCTTGATGGAGGATGGAATCCACATTCTGGCCCTGGGCCGGACCGGAATGTCGCTCCACTTTACTGCCTCCAGCTTGGCTCCAGGATACACCTCGCCGATATTGGAGACTGCCGCTCTGTAGAGCTCTGCAGACCTCTCATCGTCGCAAGCTATAACCTTCACGCTACCCTGATACCACCCGACATCTTTGCAGACCGGTGGTGGTCCAGGTTCCTGCTCCAGCATCTCGAAGCAGCGGATGGCCAGTGCCGTCTCCACCCACTTCCACTGGTTTCTGGGAATCCTCCCGCCCGAATCACCTCGGTCAACGACTCCAATGAGGATCCGATCCTTGGCGATTTGGGCGAAGGATTTGCCCACCTGAACCCTTGACTTCTTGGCGGATGGGCCAGGAGTCTCTTGAGACCGCTGTCTCTTTGCCTGAGCCATTGCTTGCGCCCTGGGTGCCTGCTCGCTGTAAGCGGGTAGCACACTCTTGGCCCATGCCACCTTTTCCAGGATATGGCCCCATTTTGTCCTGGGGTATGTGATGACCATTCCTCCCTGTGCGGAATGGTTGTTTGAAAGGGAGTTTCAATATGCTCAATTGGCATACAGTAGTCCGTTCTAGAAGGAACTATTTGGTTATCCTTAAGGATAGAGGAGTGCCCTGTTGAGCATTCTGTCCAAGAGTTAGAGTCTCTCAGTCGAATTGCTGTCATGGTGGCAATATTTTTGCTAACTTGCCTGATTGGTTGTATGTTAAGAATGGCGTCTAGAGCTTCGCCAGGTGTTGTGTTGAGAGCACCTGTGATGCAGATTTCGGCCATCCTTTGAATTTTGTTGAGCTGTTTGTTTATGGACTGCTTTGTTAAGGCAGGCCACCATATTGCTATACCATATAGTAGTATCGGTCTGACTATAGCTATGTATAGCCAGTGGACGATATATGGCGACATGCCCCATTTTAGGCCGAACGCTTTCCTGCAAGTGTAGAGTGCAACTGTTGCCTTTCTACATCTATCTTGCGTATTAATTTTCCAGTCCAACTTCCTGTCCAGAATTAAACCCAAGTATCTGGCGCTTTCGCTGAAGGAGAGGACGGAGTCTTTTATTTTTGGGGGTATTAGAGTTGGGATTTTGTATTTTCTAGAAAAAAGTACAAGTTCCGTTTTGGCTGGGTTTACTCCCAGGCCACACTCATCGGCCCAGGTGATCAGTTTTTGTAGCTTGACTGACATCAAGTCGCATAGTGTTTGAGGGAATTTTCCCTTGAAAATTAGTGCAACGTCATCCGCGTAGGCAACAACCTGGCAGCCTCCACCCTCTATGTCGCATAGCAGCCTGTTGACTGCTAGGTTCCATAAGAGAGGAGATAGAACCCCTCCTTGAGGTGTTCCCCTACTGACAAACCTGGTGAGTGTTGAAGAGCCAAGTGTGGACGTTACGACCCTGCTTGTGAGCAATTGGTCGATGAGTCCCACTAGCCGGCTTTCAATCCCCAAGTTTGTCAGTGCTCCAGTGATAGCTTCCGGGACGACGTTGTTAAAAGCCCCCTCGATTTCTAGGAAGGCTATGAGGGAGTATTCAGTGAGCGAAAGGGATTTTTCTATAGTGGCGACTACGGAGTGCAAAGCTGTTTCCGTCGATTTGCCTTTCCGATATGCGTGTTGAGAATTGGATATGAGATGGGGTGGAATGGTTGCTCTTAGGTGAAGAGCCAGGAGTCGCTCGAAGGTTTTGAGCATAAATGACGACAGGCTGATTGGTCTAAAGTCCTTTGCTGTCGTATGGGATGATTTCCCAGCTTTTGGTATGAAAACTATTTTTGAGACTCGCCATGTATCAGGGATATGACCAGTTTTTAGGACTTCTGTGAAGATAGATTGCAGCCAGTTTATGGCAGTGTTCCCTGCTTGTTGTAATTGGGCAGGAAAAATGCCGTCTGGTCCAGGTGACTTGTACGGTTTAAAGCTGTTTATAGCCCAGGTTATATTACGTCTGCTTAGAAGAGAGGGGCTGATTGGCACCTCAGTAGGGGTTTGGTGTCTAACTTGATTGGTTGCTTTGCAGCCCGGAAAGTGCTTTTTCAAGAGTACGTCTAGCGATTCTTCGCTAGATGTAGTCCAGGTGTTATCCTCTTTTTTGAGGTACCCTAGTGTGGGGGCAGATTTCGATAAAATCTTCCTCAGTCTGGCCGCATCCGGTGTTGATTCTATGTCAGAACAAAAGTCTCTCCATGAATCTCTTTTGGCTTGTCTAGTCGCCTTTTTGTATATTAATAGGGCGTGTTTATAGTCTAGCCAAGTTTCTTCTGTGTTAACAGCCTTGGCTTGATTGAAGAGGTTTCTCGAGCTCTTGCGGAGTTCGTTTAGGCTGGGGTTCCACCATGGTGGTTGCTTACCCCTTTTGGGTCTGCTAATGGGACATGCTGCCCTGAAAGCCGAGTTGCAAGCCTCAGTAAAGGTTTTTATTAAGTAGCTCAGTCGCTCTGTAGAGTGAGTTCCTTCTGGTGCTATATCTGGGATAGCCTTTTTAAGGATATCAGTAAATATTGGCCATTTGGTTTTTCTTGGGTTGGTAAACGGGGCTGGTTTAGAGTGCCTCGATTTGAGGGAGAATTCAATGTACCTATGATCAGAGATGGAGTGATCGTCTGCCACTTTCCAGTCTCTGTTGAGATCATATATAGGATAAGATACCAGGGTAAGGTCAATGACCTCCTTCCTGCCCTTAATTATAAAAGTAGGTTCGCAACCTTTGTTGCCTAAAACTAGGTTAGTGTTGAGAAGGTAGTTTAGGAGTGACTCACCCCTTGTGTTTGTATCTGTGCTGCCCCACTGGGTGTGGTGTGCATTGGCATCGCATCCAATGATGAGGTTCATACCTCGTGTCTCGCAGTCTTTTATTAGACCTCTCGTGACTTCTTCTGGAGGAGGGCCCGGTTGGTCATAGGCCATGTAACAGGACAGCAACCTTATCGGAGCTGACTGGAGTTCCAACTGGCCTCTCCTTCACCCAGTTGGCACATTGCCTTCAGATCCCGCGTTATGGTGGACGCATCGGAAATATAGCCGCGTTCAGCGTCGCTATGCTCCGGATCCTCTGGCTGTGCCGTTATGTCCTCCTCGACTGGCTTGTCGGGAGAATCTATACCGGCCGCGGTGTCCGACTTATACACCCGAATGGAAACAGAGCTGAAACCGAAGTTCAGCTCGTTACCAGCGGCCTCAATTGGGGCGAGCGATTCTTTGTTGAGAATCAGCACGACCTGGTTCGTTAGACCCTTCATCTCCTCTACTTTCACAACTTTCCAGTCGTGAGTGGGGAGACTCGGGTTGCATCGTTGGAGCATCTTAACGATTCGCTCCGGTTCCTTGATGGAGGATGGAATCCACATTCTGGCCCTGGGCCGGACCGGAATGTCGCTCCACTTTACTGCCTCCAGCTTGGCTCCAGGATACACCTCGCCGATATTGGAGACTGCCGCTCTGTAGAGCTCTGCAGACCTCTCATCGTCGCAAGCTATAACCTTCACGCTACCCTGATACCACCCGACATCTTTGCAGACCGGTGGTGGTCCAGGTTCCTGCTCCAGCATCTCGAAGCAGCGGATGGCCAGTGCCGTCTCCACCCACTTCCACTGGTTTCTGGGAATCCTCCCGCCCGAATCACCTCGGTCAACGACTCCAATGAGGATCCGATCCTTGGCGATTTGGGCGAAGGATTTGCCCACCTGAACCCTTGACTTCTTGGCGGATGGGCCAGGAGTCTCTTGAGACCGCTGTCTCTTTGCCTGAGCCATTGCTTGCGCCCTGGGTGCCTGCTCGCTGTAACCGGGTAGCACACTCTTGGCCCATGCAACCTTTTCCAGGATATGGCCCCATTTTGTCCTGGGGTATGTGATGACCATTCCTCCCTGTGCGGAATGGTTGTTTGAAAGGGAGTTTCAATATGCTCAATTGGCATACAGTAGTCCGTTCTAGAAGGAACTATTTGGTTATCCTTAAGGATAGAGGAGTGCCCTGTTGAGCATTCTGTCCAAGAGTTAGAGTCTCTCAGTCGAATTGCTGTCATGGTGGCAATATTTTTGCTAACTTGCCTGATTGGTTGTATGTTAAGAATGGCGTCTAGAGCTTCGCCAGGTGTTGTGTTGAGAGCACCTGTGATGCAGATTTCGGCCATCCTTTGAATTTTGTTGAGCTGTTTGTTTATGGACTGCTTTGTTAAGGCAGGCTACCATATTGCTATACCATATAGTAGTATCGGTCTGACTATAGCTATGTATAGCCAGTGGACGATATATGGCGACATGCCCCATTTTAGGCCGATCGCTTTCCTGCAAGTGTAGAGTGCAACTGTTGCCTTTCTACATCTATATTGCGTATTAATTTTCCAGTCCAACTTCCTGTCCAGAATTAAACCCAAGTATCTGGCGCTTTCGCTGAAGGAGAGGACGGAGTCTTTTATTTTTGGGGGTATTAGAGTTGGGATTTTGTATTTTCTAGAAAAAAGTACAAGTTCCGTTTTGGCTGGGTTTACTCCCAGGCCACACTCATCGGCCCAGGTGATCAGTTTTTGTAGCTTGACTGACATCAAGTCGCATAGTGTTTGAGGGAATTTTCCCTTGAAAATTAGTGCAACGTCATCCGCGTAGGCAACAACCTGGCAGCCTCCACCCTCTATGTCGCATAGCAGCCTGTTGACTGCTAGGTTCCATAAGAGAGGAGATAGAACCCCTCCTTGAGGTGTTCCCCTACTGACAAACCTGGTGAGTGTTGAAGAGCCAAGTGTGGACGTTACGACCCTGCTTGTGAGCAATTGGTCGATGAGTCCCACTAGCCGGCTTTCAATCCCCAAGTTTGTCAGTGCTCCAGTGATAGCTTCCGGGACGACGTTGTTAAAAGCCCCCTCGATATCTAGGAAGGCTATGAGGGAGTATTCAGTGAGCGAAAGGGATTTTTCTATAGTGGCGACTACGGAGTGCAAAGCTGTTTCCGTCGATTTGCCTTTCCGATATGCGTGTTGAGAATTGGATATGAGATGGGGGGGAATGGTTGCTCTTAGGTGAAGAGCCAGGAGTCGCTCGAAGGTTTTGAGCATAAATGACGACAGGCTGATTGGTCTAAAGTCCTTTGCTGTCGTATGGGATGATTTCCCAGCTTTTGGTATGAAAACTATTTTTGAGACTCGCCATGTATCAGGGATATGACCAGTTTTTAGGACTTCTGTGAAGATAGATTGCAGCCAGTTTATGGCAGTGTTCCCTGCTTGTTGTAATTGGGCAGGAAAAATGCCGTCTGGTCCAGGTGACTTGTACGGTTTAAAGCTGTTTATAGCCCAGGTTATATTACGTCTGCTTAGAAGAGAGGGGCTGATTGGCACCTCAGTAGGGGTTTGGTGTCTAACTTGATTGGTTGCTTTGCAGCCCGGAAAGTGCTTTTTCAAGAGTACGTCTAGCGATTCTTCGCTAGATGTAGTCCAGGTGTTATCCTCTTTTTTGAGGTACCCTAGTGTGGGGGCAGATTTCGATAAAATCTTCCTCAGTCTGGCCGCATCCGGTGTTGATTCTATGTCAGAACAAAAGTCTCTCCATGAATCTCTTTTGGCTTGTCTAGTCGCCTTTTTGTATATTAATAGGGCGTGTTTATAGTCTAGCCAAGTTTCTTCTGTGTTAACAGCCTTGGCTTGATTGAAGAGGTTTCTCGAGCTCTTGCGGAGTTCGTTTAGGCTGGGGTTCCACCATGGTGGTTGCTTACCCCTTTTGGGTCTGCTAATGGGACATGCTGCCCTGAAAGCCGAGTTGCAAGCCTCAGTAAAGGTTTTTATTAAGTAGCTCAGTCGCTCTGTAGAGTGAGTTCCTTCTGGTGCTATATCTGGGATAGCCTTTTTAAGGATATCAGTAAATATTGGCCATTTGGTTTTTCTTGGGTTGGTAAACGGGGCTGGTTTAGAGTGCCTCGATTTGAGGGAGAATTCAATGTACCTATGATCAGAGATGGAGTGATCGTCTGCCACTTTCCAGTCTCTGTTGAGATCATATATAGGATAAGATACCAGGGTAAGGTCAATGACCTCCTTCCTGCCCTTAATTATAAAAGTAGGTTCGCAACCTTTGTTGCCTAAAACTAGGTTAGTGTTGAGAAGGTAGTTTAGGAGTGACTCACCCCTTGTGTTTGTATCTGTGCTGCCCCACTGGGTGTGGTGTGCATTGGCATCGCATCCAATGATGAGGTTCATACCTCGTGTCTCGCAGTCTTTTATTAGACCTCTCGTGACTTCTTCTGGAGGAGGGCCCGGTTGGTCATAGGCCATGTAACAGGACAGCAACCTTATCGGAGCTGACTGGAGTTCCAACTGGCCTCTCCTTCACCCAGTTGGCACATTGCCTTCAGATCCCGCGTTATGGTGGACGCATCGGAAATATAGCCGCGTTCAGCGTCGCTATGCTCCGGATCCTCTGGCTGTGCCGTTATGTCCTCCTCGACTGGCTTGTCGGGAGAATCTATACCGGCCGCGGTGTCCGACTTATACACCCGAATGGAAACAGAGCTGAAACCGAAGTTCAGCTCGTTACCAGCGGCCTCAATTGGGGCGAGCGATTCTTTGTTGAGAATCAGCACGACCTGGTTCGTTAGACCCTTCATCTCCTCTACTTTCACAACTTTCCAGTCGTGAGTGGGGAGACTCGGGTTGCATCGTTGGAGCATCTTAACGATTCGCTCCGGTTCCTTGATGGAGGATGGAATCCACATTCTGGCCCTGGGCCGGACCGGAATGTCGCTCCACTTTACTGCCTCCAGCTTGGCTCCAGGATACACCTCGCCGATATTGGAGACTGCCGCTCTGTAGAGCTCTGCAGACCTCTCATCGTCGCAAGCTATAACCTTCACGCTACCCTGATACCACCCGACATCTTTGCAGACCGGTGGTGGTCCAGGTTCCTGCTCCAGCATCTCGAAGCAGCGGATGGCCAGTGCCGTCTCCACCCACTTCCACTGGTTTCTGGGAATCCTCCCGCCCGAATCACCTCGGTCAACGACTCCAATGAGGATCCGATCCTTGGCGATTTGGGCGAAGGATTTGCCCACCTGAACCCTTGACTTCTTGGCGGATGGGCCAGGAGTCTCTTGAGACCGCTGTCTCTTTGCCTGAGCCATTGCTTGCGCCCTGGGTGCCTGCTCGCTGTAACCGGGTAGCACACTCTTGGCCCATGCAACCTTTTCCAGGATATGGCCCCATTTTGTCCTGGGGTATGTGATGACCATTCCTCCCTGTGCGGAATGGTTGTTTGAAAGGGAGTTTCAATATGCTCAATTGGCATACAGTAGTCCGTTCTAGAAGGAACTATTTGGTTATCCTTAAGGATAGAGGAGTGCCCTGTTGAGCATTCTGTCCAAGAGTTAGAGTCTCTCAGTCGAATTGCTGTCATGGTGGCAATATTTTTGCTAACTTGCCTGATTGGTTGTATGTTAAGAATGGCGTCTAGAGCTTCGCCAGGTGTTGTGTTGAGAGCACCTGTGATGCAGATTTCGGCCATCCTTTGAATTTTGTTGAGCTGTTTGTTTATGGACTGCTTTGTTAAGGCAGGCCACCATATTGCTATACCATATAGTAGTATCGGTCTGACTATAGCTATGTATAGCCAGTGGACGATATATGGCGACATGCCCCATTTTAGGCCGATCGCTTTCCTGCAAGTGTAGAGTGCAACTGTTGCCTTTCTACATCTATCTTGCGTATTAATTTTCCAGTCCAACTTCCTGTCCAGAATTAAACCCAAGTATCTGGCGCTTTCGCTGAAGGAGAGGACGGAGTCTTTTATTTTTGGGGGTATTAGAGTTGGGATTTTGTATTTTCTAGAAAAAAGTACAAGTTCCGTTTTGGCTGGGTTTACTCCCAGGCCACACTCATCGGCCCAGGTGATCAGTTTTTGTAGCTTGACTGACATCAAGTCGCATAGTGTTTGAGGGAATTTTCCCTTGAAAATTAGTGCAACGTCATCCGCGTAGGCAACAACCTGGCAGCCTCCACCCTCTATGTCGCATAGCAGCCTGTTGACTGCTAGGTTCCATAAGAGAGGAGATAGAACCCCTCCTTGAGGTGTTCCCCTACTGACAAACCTGGTGAGTGTTGAAGAGCCAAGTGTGGACGTTACGACCCTGCTTGTGAGCAATTGGTCGATGAGTCCCACTAGCCGGCTTTCAATCCCCAAGTTTGTCAGTGCTCCAGTGATAGCTTCCGGGACGACGTTGTTAAAAGCCCCCTCGATATCTAGGAAGGCTATGAGGGAGTATTCAGTGAGCGAAAGGGATTTTTCTATAGTGGCGACTACGGAGTGCAAAGCTGTTTCCGTCGATTTGCCTTTCCGATATGCGTGTTGAGAATTGGATATGAGATGGGGGGGAATGGTTGCTCTTAGGTGAAGAGCCAGGAGTCGCTCGAAGGTTTTGAGCATAAATGACGACAGGCTGATTGGTCTAAAGTCCTTTGCTGTCGTATGGGATGATTTCCCAGCTTTTGGTATGAAAACTATTTTTGAGACTCGCCATGTATCAGGGATATGACCAGTTTTTAGGACTTCTGTGAAGATAGATTGCAGCCAGTTTATGGCAGTGTTCCCTGCTTGTTGTAATTGGGCAGGAAAAATGCCGTCTGGTCCAGGTGACTTGTACGGTTTAAAGCTGTTTATAGCCCAGGTTATATTACGTCTGCTTAGAAGAGAGGGGCTGATTGGCACCTCAGTAGGGGTTTGGTGTCTAACTTGATTGGTTGCTTTGCAGCCCGGAAAGTGCTTTTTCAAGAGTACGTCTAGCGATTCTTCGCTAGATGTAGTCCAGGTGTTATCCTCTTTTTTGAGGTACCCTAGTGTGGGGGCAGATTTCGATAAAATCTTCCTCAGTCTGGCCGCATCCGGTGTTGATTCTATGTCAGAACAAAAGTCTCTCCATGAATCTCTTTTGGCTTGTCTAGTCGCCTTTTTGTATATTAATAGGGCGTGTTTATAGTCTAGCCAAGTTTCTTCTGTGTTAACAGCCTTGGCTTGATTGAAGAGGTTTCTCGAGCTCTTGCGGAGTTCGTTTAGGCTGGGGTTCCACCATGGTGGTTGCTTACCCCTTTTGGGTCTGCTAATGCGACATGCTGCCCTGAAAGCCGAGTTGCAAGCCTCAGTAAAGGTTTTTATTAAGTAGCTCAGTCGCTCTGTAGAGTGAGTTCCTTCTGGTGCTATCTCTGGGATAGCCTTTTTAAGGATATCAGTAAATATTGGCCATTTGGTTTTTCTTGGGTTGGTAAACGGGGCTGGTTTAGAGTGCCTCGATTTGAGGGAGAATTCAATGTACCTATGATCAGAGATGGAGTGATCGACTGCCACTTTCCAGTCTCTGTTGAGATCATATATAGGATAAGATACCAGGGTAAGGTCAATGACCTCCTTCCTGCCCTTAATTATAAAAGTAGGTTCGCAACCTTTGTTGCCTAAAACTAGGTTAGTGTTGAGAAGGTAGTTTAGTGACTCACCCCTTGTGTTTGTATCTGTGCTGCCCCACTGGGTGTGGTGTGCATTGGCATCGCATCCAATGATGAGGTTGATACCTCGTGTCTCGCAGTCTTTTATTAGACCTCTCGTGACTTCTTCTGGAGGAGGGCCCGGTTGGTCATAGGCCATGTAACAGGACAGCAACCTTATCGGAGCTGACTGGAGTTCCAACTGGCCTCTCCTTCACCCAGTTGGCACATTGCCTTCAGATCCCGCGTTATGGTGGACGCATCGGAAATATAGCCGCGTTCAGCGTCGCTATGCTCCGGATCCTCTGGCTGTGCCGTTATGTCCTCCTCGACTGGCTTGTCGGGAGAATCTATACCGGCCGCGGTGTCCGACTTATACACCCGAATGGAAACAGAGCTGAAACCGAAGTTCAGCTCGTTACCAGCGGCCTCAATTGGGGCGAGCGATTCTTTGTTGAGAATCAGCACGACCTGGTTCGTTAGACCCTTCATCTCCTCTACTTTCACAACTTTCCAGTCGTGAGTGGGGAGACTCGGGTTGCGTTGGAGCATCTTAACGATTCGCTCCGGTTCCTTGATGGAGGATGGAATCCACATTCTGGCCCTGGGCCGGACCGGAATGTCGCTCCACTTTACTGCCTCCAGCTTGGCTCCAGGATACACCTCGCCGATATTGGAGACTGCCGCTCTGTAGAGCTCTGCAGACCTCTCATCGTCGCAAGCTATAACCTTCACGCTACCCTGATACCACCCGACATCTTTGCAGACCGGTGGTGGTCCAGGTTCCTGCTCCAGCATCTCGAAGCAGCGGATGGCCAGTGCCGTCTCCACCCACTTCCACTGGTTTCTGGGAATCCTCCCGCCCGAATCACCTCGGTCAACGACTCCAATGAGGATCCGATCCTTGGCGATTTGGGCGAAGGATTTGCCCACCTGAACCCTTGACTTCTTGGCGGATGGGCCAGGAGTCTCTTGAGACCGCTGTCTCTTTGCCTGAGCCATTGCTTGCGCCCTGGGTGCCTGCTCGCTGTAAGCGGGTAGCACACTCTTGGCCCATGCCACCTTTTCCAGCCACTGAAGGACTGGCCTCTGCTCCTGCGTTTTGACGCTGAAGGATGTTGCCAGCAGTTCTTTTCTCAGCATATGAGAATTTCTTTGCGACGCTGGCTGTTGGAGGTTTCCCCATCGCACCTGCACCCGAAAGTGGCACTGCCGCACTGGTGCTCTGCTGTGCCTCTTTGGTGACAGGAGATGGTGAAATCACTCCATCTACCCCAAGGCCCGGGTGGAATACGGGTTTGCTTGGACCAGCTATGCAAGGTCCACCTGTTGGCATGGTGACCATCTCCGGGGTCAACGGTAGGCTTTGGCCAGGCTTTGAAGCCCCTGCCGCTGCCGACGACGAGGAACCTGCGGTTCCATCGTCGTTGTTGTTTTTATTTTTTTGTGGTTTTTTATTTTTTATATTTATGTTGTTATTTATGTTTGTGTTTTTATTGTTGATTGTGTTCATGTTTGAGTCCCACGAGTTGCGGAGAAAGGGTGGTCCGCCTGCACAGAGATCCGCACTAAGCAGGTAAGGCTATCACGACCGGAGGGCGCCAGGTATCCGGCCGCTCCGTTTACGACTGGGCTATTTTTGGTAAGGGCCCCCAGCCAGGCTGACTATCGGCACGGGTCGCATGGCACCTTAGTCCAGCCCTCGTTACCTCAAGACCATGACAGGAGCTTCAGGCATGCGATAAGTCTATTAAGAAGCCATTACACATGTCTTCGACAAATGCCTTAGCTAACACCAGTTCCTAAGGGAACAATTGGAGTGTTGTTACCAGTCGGCACCCTCGTGGAGGGTTCAGTCGAGGGTTTTTGCCACCTATGTAACGAGTTGCCAATACGAGTAAAACAGTCCGCTGTTCACTCATCAGCTGTTGGCGACCGAACGGTCACACAAGCTAAGCTCAGGAGCGACCCTGCAAGCTGAGAACATGGCAACTTCCTCTATCTTTTTCTCTCTCTTCTCTTCCGTTTTTGAACCGCGATCAAGCCGGTGCTTTGCCAATAATAAAAGCTATCTAAAATCATTGAAAATAAACGACATCCTAAATCTAAACATTGCGTCTTAGTAGTTTTTGTGTTTCTGCCCGCTCCAACTGCCCAGTTGACCCGTGATTTACGCGGCAACTCTCCCACATCAAATATAAAATCCGCTCGATCAACCGCCAGTGACGAAACGAGGTTATTACTTTCGTTACATTGGTGTCAGGTGTGGGGTAATTTGTGATTTGGAAAAATACAGGCCCATCATGACGCGTAGACGCGTATTGCGCCAACAGGTAGCCCTAGCGTGGCAGCAGCAGGCAAAAGCGCCGCCGCGAAAAGAAACATGTGAAGAGGATGATAGCCCAGCGGAGGCCGAGCAGCAGCAAATAGCCGCGGTAGCGTCGCAGCAACAGGAATTGCAAGTGCGAATGACGGCATGGACCCGCACTTTTGAAGAAAAGTTCGAACGGAACCAATGCTGCGGAGACCACCGTTGATCAAGTGGCGTGCAGCACACCGCAGATAACCTCGGTGACCAGACACGAGGGCAACCATAGAAATAACTCGAGTCTACCGCCAGATGATTCACCACCAGAGAGTGTGAAGACCAGCGCCGTCGCACCAGCTTGTGATCAACATGTGGCTCCCAGCTCTATCAATATCGAGCCTGCTGTTACAGGGATCCGCTATGAACCTATCGAAATGGAATCCCTGCCTCAGTACGATGGAAACCGACCTCGGAGCGAGTTTCAACGCCTCTTGGACGGCATGGCCGCTGAACAAGGCTGGTCTGAGCGCCGTAAATGCCGGAGACTTTATGCTAGCTTACAAGGCAGGGCTCAGATATTTTACGGGACGCTGCCGGAGGCCACTATTTGTTCATACGCGAGGCTGGCCGATGCGATGCGTCGACAATTCACGCGGAGTGCCCGAACGAGCTATCAGTTGTTTCAGAGTCGTCGGCAAGGACCCAAGGAGTCACTAGCAGATTTTGAATGGCAATTGGATTGTTTGGGACGAGCTGCTTTTAGCGGCCTGCCACCTGAAACTTACGACAGCATAGTGGTACAACGCTTCATAGACGGCATTCGAGAAACCACTTATCAGCCGCAGCTTATGATGGTTGACCCGCCTAATCTCGCACGTGCTCTGGAACTCGTTCAACGTGTCGAAGCACGTCGGCCTGCTACCGGTACCATACTGAGCGTAGCTACGGAAGTCGACGAGCCCCCGCAAACATCGCCCTCAAGAAGAAGAGGCAGACGGTCCCGTCAAAGAGCCGCGAGCGACGTTGAGCAAGCTCAGGCTCCGCTTACGTCGGGAAACTAGAACCCATCAATCTCCCGGGGCGGAGGTTGGCCGGAGATGCCGGTGGATTCGGCCATAGCGCGCCGAATCCACCAAGCCCCATCGAAGTTAGTGAAATGTTCCTAAGGCCTACCAGAATAGATGAATCTTCCGTCACAGTAGCAGAGGATACGGACACGTCGCCCTTAGAGCCTTTCCTTGGTCTATCTTATGTGTGGAATCGGCCAGAGCGCCTCACCTCGAGCAATATTTGCGTCGAGTTGCCGGAAGCCGGACATATGGCTCCTTCATTTGAAGTTGAGCCCGACCTGGCCCGCTTGTTTGAGGAGTCGCCGCTGGAGCACAAGGAGTCACCTGAGTCGCAACCCTCGCTCGGAGACGACGATCCTAGACTCGCTGGAGGAACGGAAAGATACGACGAGTCCCTGGAACCACACCAAGGTGGTATTAACATGCCCCTCCTTAAAGCTACGTACTCTGTAAGCGCCCTCGGCGATCGCCATTTAAATTGTCTACTTTTTTTACAGAATCATCCAGTACGTTTGATCGTCGACACCGGCGCAGCAGTCTCCATGTTGAACCGAAGCGCTTTGCCGAAGCCGCTCTCCGCAACACCATGTCGAGTTATGCTCCAGGGTCCGTCAGCGGAACAGTTTGTGGCTACAGCTCGTAGTAAAGTCAGCATGATAGTTGCCGGCCGACCGGTCGAGCATGAATTCCTCCTAGTAGACGGCAAGCTACCCAGCCTCCTCGGAGTTGATTTTCTGCTACGCCATCAAGCCACTGTGGACTTAAAAGCTTTGCTCGTCAAGTTCGACTGGGGTTCAATACCGCTGCATGTACCAAGTGCTCAGCCGAACAGTCTACTCTATTCGTCGACAGCAACGAGTATTCCGCCATACAGTGACACACACTTGCAGATTGGATGCACATCGTCAGATCAAACATCCGTAACTGTGTTGGAGCGTGGCAGTTATTCTCAACTCCCTATCGAGGTAGTCTTGGGTAGCAGCGTAGTTGATACTGCGGATCGGATAACTACCCTACGTTTGTTGAATCTCAGCGATCAAGAAATCCGCCTCCCAGCGCTCACCATATTTGGTCAGCTGGAACCCGTGGATGTTTGCTCAGAGGCCAAGCCGATCGAGTTGCCCGTTTCTATTGACTGGCAAACTATGGCCGCGGCGGACTTAACTCCTGAGCTTCGCCGCCGGCTAACTCATCTCCTGAGTAGCTACGGACACGTATTCTCCCAACGAGAGGACGACACTGGACGCACCAACTTGGCTCGACACATCATCGACACAGGGTCAGCGCGACCCATCAAACAGGCGCCACGTCGCTTAGCATTATCACGAAATGGCCGGAGTGTCTGGCACTGCCCAACCAAACTGCTGAGACTGTGGCCCAGGCTCTTGTTAAAGAAGTTTTCTGCCGATTTGGAGTCCCGTTAGTCTTGCATTCGGATCAGGGAAGGAACTTCGAATCTGAGGTGTTCCAGGCATGCCTACGCATCCTCGACGTCGAGAAAACGCGAACCACTCCGTTGCATCCGCAATCGAACGGCATGGTGGAACGATTTAATAGGACACTTCTGGACTACTTGGCTAAATTCGTTGCCACGGATCAACGAGATTGGGATGAGCTGTTGCCTCTAGCGCTTTGGGCCTACCGCTCCGCGAAGTATGAAGCCACTGGGTTCTCGCCGTCTGCACTGATGCTGGGACGCGAACTACGTTTGCCCACGGAGCTGTTGTATGGCCGACCATCACCGGACCCGAGTAGCTACCCTTTCTTTGTGGAACAATTACAGGAACGCATCCGTCAAACTCACCAGACAGCGAGGCAACAACTGACAGCGGCCGCTACGGTTAACAAAGCACGATACGACCTTCTCGCCTATCCTTTGGAATTCTCCGTCGGTGACGCAACCTGGGTCTATGCCCCTACCCGTAGAGTGGGACGATGCCCGAAGCTGCAGTCTGATTGGGTCGGGCCGGCCGTAGTGGTTCGTCAACTTTCCGACTTGGTATACGAAGTGCGGCTACCCGGAAAACGCGCAACAAAGACCATACACGTTAACTGCCTAGCTCGCTTCCATGGATCAACACCGGACGTACTCAGCCAGGAGGCTTGAGATTTAGAAGGGGGTAATGTAACGAAAATGGCAACATTGCCATAGCAGCTCAAGGCTGCCACCTATGTAACGAGTTGCCAATACGAGTAAAACAGTCCGCTGTTCACTCATCAGCTGTTGGCGACCGAACGGTCACACAAGCTAAGATCAGGAGCGACCCTGCAAGCTGAGAACATGGCAACTTCCTCTATCTTTTTCTCTCTCTTCTCTTCCGTTTTTGAACCGCGATCAAGCCGGTGCTTTGCCAATAATAAAAGTTATATAAAATCATTGAAAATAAACGACATCCTAAATCTAAACATTGCGTTTTAGTAGTTATTGTGTTTCTGCCCGCTCCAACTGCCCAGTTGACCCGTGATTTACGCGGCAACTCTCCCACATCAAATATAAAATCCGCTCGACCAACCGCCAGTGACGAAACGAGGTTATTATTTTCGTTACATATTTAGATTTAATATTCTTTAAATTAGAAAGTATAGGTGTAAGCCAAGGAGGCTTTATAGAACCAGACGATGGAATATAATTTGGAATGCCCACATCTAAGAGTGCATTTAGGGTCTCATAGAAAGAACTAAGAGCAATATCGATGTCAGTCGCTTTTTCTAAAAAGCACCAGTCGGTAGCAAGGATACGTTCATTAAGCAATGAATAATATCCCTTGCGAAAACAACGACGAGGTGATTGCTGACATAATAAAGGTGGACTAAAAGGTTTAGAGATTGAGATAGAAATTTCTATAGTAGGATGATGTAAGTCTTCAGGGATACTTAATGGGGATGACCTAGAGACGGCAGTATTTGCGAAGTCATTAAAAACTAGGGGGCTCCGCCCCCTGCTCGCTTCGCTCGCCAACCCCCCGATCGGTTCGATCGTGGTGATACAGTCGAGTATGCTCGATTGTCGGAGACCCCGTACTTACTATGGAAATAGAAAAGACTACAAAAATTAAGAAATATTTTGCCCGCTTGATGCTGTTGCAGAGCGTTGAAATGCATTTTCGACAACTTTTTTCAATGACAGCTATATGATATAGTTGTCCGATTTGAACCAACTTCGGTCAGGATATATAAAACCAAGTTATAATAGTTATATAGTTGAGAAATAATAGTTTTGTTGAGAAATCTCATAAAACAAATAAGTTTTTCATACTAAGACTTGATTTTCGGCCGATCGGTCCAATGAAAGCTATATGATATAGTGGTCCGATTTTGGCCAACTTCGGACAGGATATATAAAACCAAGTTATTTGCTTACTGTATTAGATTGGTTGAGATATCTCATAAAATAAAAAAGTTTTTCATACTAAGACTTGATTTTCGGCTGATCGGTCCCATGGAAGCAATATGATATAGTGGTCCGATTAAAGCCAACTTCGGACAGGCAATACAAAACCAAGTTATTTGCATACTGTATTAGTTTGGTTAAGATATCTCATAAAATATCTCATCATAAACTAAGACTTGATTTGCGCCCGATCGGTCCTATGGCAGCTATATGATATAGTGGTCCGATTCAAAAAAGAAATACACTTGATATGCTTGCAATATAGAGGACTCTACATTATAAGTTTGGTGTCCCTAGCTTTGAAATTGTTCTTATAATTTGGTTAATTTATGGTTAATTTCTTCAATACAGGCAAAATGTTGCAAGTAAACTGAAGGAGTAGCTCTTGGAGGGATATAAGAGCAGGTGATAAAAATTGATCGAGTTGAAAAAGTTACTTTGACAGCAACAATTTCAATATCAGTAGTCACATTAAAAGAAATGCGTTCTGACTCAAGAGCCGAATTAGTAGCAATAAGAACGCCACCACTTCGATTCGGTCGATCATATCTATATAAAAGGTAGTTACTTGACATAACTTCAGAATCAGACACTGTAGGAGTTAACCAAGTTTCTGACAATGCAATTTTGCTAGAAATGTATGCCGCTACAGATTCACAAGTAGTGTCCGAGGATAACCTGGACACAAATACTTGTTTACGAGAAAAAAACATGCCAATAACCATTCCATATTAAAAGAGTAACTAGGGTTACCATAGGGGCAATTCCAAATGAAATAACATCTAGATATTGCAATGGTAGGGAGGGTACAGAATAGGGTATGCTCGACATCTGAATACCCTACAACCGAGCTATAAGTAACAAATGTCTGTCTGTTTATCTCTAGTCCATTTCAAATTTCCATTCCCTTTCTGTTTTGCTACTTTTGTTTGCACAGTGCAATTACAATTTGTTGTAGTGTGTGTACGCCACCATAGGAGGAGGAAGAACCTTGCCCCATCCGTCGAGCTGAGTCTAGGCTAAGCAAGAAGTGCACGCACCCGAATCCTATGTGGCTATGGCTGATCATACCCGATATTAGTCAGATTTTATTTGAATCTGCAGGGTATACAAATCACCAAATACGTTCCCCGCATGACACCCGACGCCCAAACGGTGGAGCCGACCTATTTCCTAAGACTAGATATTCATACGAAACATCTGTATATTGAATGCTTTGCAAGTTTTCAAGTATTATGGTTAGCTTCATAATGTTGCCTAATGATATAATCCATCCATTTAGTTTTGTTTTACATTTTTTTAATAGATTTATAAATCAGCAGCGAATTGACATAGGGTTCAGAATTTCGTCTTTAGGAAAAGCGACTGCAATTCGTATATTCAGGATTGGTCGACCGAAGCGAATCAGATCGCTGGTGTCACTTGCGCTAACGTTTTATAATGTCTATTCTAACTTTGCATTCGACTCGAAATTTCTATTTGGAATAGCAGATTGCTAGAGTATCTTTGGCAACCTGACCAAGGGAAAACTTCAGTTATGTGTAAATCAACAATAGAATTTATTAAATATAGCATGAGAAATAACACTCAGTAGACTCTGTGAAATATTGTTTGGAATGATTGGAGTGGTTTATATATTGGTTTGTAGTGAAGCGACGGACTATTATAATGATATTGATTTCTTTAACGAGTACACAAACATATAAATATATTTTAAAATGGCTGTGCACCATAGCACACAAGATTTAGTAGCGGCCATTCAGGACAGTGATCAATTCTGCGGCGTTTGTCACGAGGTTCTCAGCAGAACGGCCTCACAGCCGAAACACCCTGTAATCCATATTACACGATAGGTGCATCGTAGGACATTTGCAATCCTCTCGGATTAGTCCAGTTTGTAAACTTGATTGCTCTGCCAATCAGTTAAATTATTCTAACAATTCTTTGGCAGCAGAAATTCATGACGCTACGGCGAATACTGAAAATCCTTCGGAAACAGAAGAGCAAGCTACAGTTTCTAATACCCAAAAGACCATTCCTAAATTTAGTCGAGGTCGAGGTGCAACTCCACGTCGAGGGGTGCAGACTCGATCAATGAATCGAAACCCGAAAGTCCCCCCCGTAGACAATTCAGCACGTCAAAATCAAGGGAACATGAAATTCTTAACTTGGTTGAGACTGCGATGCAATCGAGTCAAAATCAAATTCTTCCAAATTTGAGTTCCATTCTGTCTGACACCATAGAGAAATCTATCAGTGCTCAGTTGGCAAATTTACAAGTGGGACGAAGCGAACAGGGCTCACAACATCCTAGTTCAAGCACGAGTCCTAGATATGATATGATACCTGAAAGGACTACTGCAAACCAAAATGTCGTTGCAGAAGACAGGTTAATTACTTCTAGACCCTCTTCTTCTGTCCGAACAGAGAAAGTGTCCAGTATTATTCAATCTGGCATATTAAATTCGATGGCGGTAGAGAAGCCATGCAAGCCCAAGATTTTCTTTATCGAATTCGTTCTTTAACAGAACAGAACTTACACGGATATTATCGATTTTTGTAGGAAGAGCAAATGAATGGTATTAGAAAGTCCATCGTTCTAATCCTCGATTCAATTGGGAATCCTTTTGCCAAAAATTTCGTAAGAAATTCGAGGACAAAGACGATGAGATGGATGTATGGGAGATGATTAATTCTCGAAGACAAGGAGATCAAGAATCCTTTGAAGATTTTCAATTTACGATTGAGAAGCTAATTGGTCGATTGCAAAAGGACGTCTCTGAACGTTCGCTTGTTTGAATTTTAATTCACAATGCAAAGTCATCCTTGTATGAGTTGATGCATTTAGGTATCACTACCTTGGCCAAGCTTCGCGAAGAGATTCGTACTCATGAGCAAGTTTGTAAGTTGGTAAAAACAACTAAATCGAAGTTTGATCCTCGTTCTCGTATTGCTGAATTTGAGCGTGAGAAAGATCAACATATTTCTGAAGAAGTTTCGGCAATTCAGCGCAAATAGCAGACAACAGCCTCTATACAGAACTCACTCTAGAAAATAATAAATATATGGCTCTTTTAGACTCTGGAGCTACAATCAGTTGTGTGGGCCATCAAGCAGCAATTGATCTCCGAAAAAGTCCAAAATTTCGAAAATGTTCCGGTAACATTAAAACAGCCAATAATTCAGTATGTTCTGTAGTAGGGAAAGTGTCGACTGAAGTCACTTATCGTAATTTGATTTCTCGAAGGCATTTGGCCTACTGAATCAAATTATGAATCCGTCCGAAAGTGTATCTGAATTAGATACTGGTTTTGAAAATAGAGAAGACAATCCCAATATGCATATTTTGAGTGCTGCAGAGACCCAAAGTTTGAATGCAGTTATTGCTAAATTTACATCTAATGAAAAGGAAGGATTAGGGCGAACCCATTTATATACTCATATACGTATAGACGTTGGTAATGCTACTCCTATAAAGCAACGACATTGGCCTGTATCACCTGCAATAGATACGCAATTGTTCGAAGAGGTGGACAGAATGTTAGCTATGGACATTATTAAAGAGTCCAACAGTCCGTGGAGCAGCAATTGCGTGGTCGTTCGAAAAGGTGAGAAATTGCGTTTGTGTCTCGATTCGCGAGTTGTCAACAAATACACTCGCAAGGACGCATATCCCATTCCTATTATCGATTATACTAAGCAGATTGCCTCCAGCTCGATATATAACCGGCCTTGACATGAAACATGCTTTTTGGCAGATTCCGCTCGCTGAGAATTCGAAGCAGTATTCGGCGTTCACTAAATATAAGGTAATGCCTTTCGGCCTTTGCAATGCGCCTCAAACTTTATGTCGACTTATGGATAATGTGATACCCGCTCATCTGCGCACTAGAGTTTTTGTTTATTTAGATGACCTTCTTGTTTGGTCAGACGATTGTGAATCGCATATGATGCTTTTGCAAGAAATCGCTCTGTACTTCCGCAAAGCGAACTTGACTATCAACATAGCCAAATCTAAATGGAATAAAGCTGCAGACAATGCTTTCAAAGAGCTAAAAACTAAGTTAACAACAGTTTCTATTTTAAATTCCCCAGATTTTTCGAAACCCTTCATTTTATTGTGTGATGCTAGCTTACACGGCCTTGGTTGCGTTTTAGCACAAACAAATGAAGAAGTAGAAGAGCTACCAATTGCCTACATGTCTGTTAAGCTATCAAAAGTTCAACGAAATTATTCGGTGACAGAGTTCGAATGTTTATATTGAAGACCAAGAATTTACAGTGGTCACAGACCATGCCTATCTCAAATGGCTTATGAATCAAAAAGACCTGTCTGGACGATTAGCTCGTTGGGCTATCAAACTCCAGCGCTTTTTATTTACAATTCATCATCGCAGAGGTTCACAAAATATAGTAGCATATGCTCTTTCTCGACGTGATGAAATAGCCATTGAAGAGTTCGATATTTTAGGTACAGTGATAAATCTCAAGTCGAAAGAGTTCAGCTCGGCAGAGTATCTAGATTTAATTCAGCAAATAGAGCAGAATGGATTGGTGGATTCGTTTATAAGCGAACCGAACTCACAGATTCGTGGAAACTTTGGATTCCATCAGGAATTGTCAAAGAGATTTTATTTCAAGCCCATGATGCTCCAAATGCAGCTCACTGCGGAACTGCAAAATTGATAGAGAAGTTGAAAAGATATTTATTTTGGCCCAAAAAGTATGTAATCTACTCTCCGCAGGCAAATGCAAGTGAGAGACTAAATAGATTTGTTTTAGCTGCTATTCGTGCCTATATTGGATCGGACCATTGCAATTGGGACTTGAATTTAAACGAAATTAGTAGAGCTTTACGAGCTTGTGTACATCGTAGCACCGGATTCTCACCGTATTTCCTGACCTGAAAAGATTATGAACTTTTACGTAAGCTCAATCTTTTGTCTGATGATACCTTGTTAAAACAACAAGATGCGTTATAGATTGCTAGAACCAAGGCCAAGGATAACGTATCTGCAGCACATGATGAAAACACGCGTAGATACAATTTGCGTAGTAGAACTGTTCAATTTAAAGTTGGATATATTGCCTATGCTCGCAATTTTTCTCAAAGTAATGCTGCTAAGGGATTTTGCGCAAAACTCGCACTAGTCTTCATAACAGCAAAAGTATAACGCAAAATAAGCCCAGCATACTATGAACTAATGGACGAGACAGGAAAAATTCTAGGTATCTATAATCTTAAGGACATGCAAAGTAAATAAGTTTTTTTAAACTGTTCTATTTTTCTGTTACTGACTTCTCGAGTAAGACTCTAGTAGCAGTAACTGTGGGTGTAGCGACCAGTTTCGTATACTTAATAATTATTTTTTTTCTATGCAAGTCTTATACTGCTTAGCAGCATAACTAAAACGACCCTGCTATTTAAATCGCAAACACTGCTTTCGCAAAGATCAACAGCAACACTGCTCCCTATAAGCAGAGCATTCTCGTTCTATAAATTGATCTGCACTACTCGCAGCTAACAAGTTAGCTGCTTGCGAATGCAATTCTTACTGCACTGCTTGCAGGCAGCACTCACGCGCACACACATACACGGCCGCTGCTGCGCTATTAATTTTCGACCCGGATTTTCATTCCACGGACGGATTGACTTCCCTACCCCCAAATTCTGCTGTGGATATTTTTTTGGTTTTCTTCGTGGGAAGAAATATATTGGCTAGCGACGTTTTTATTAAGCCAGGTATGTTAGCGAAGGCACAGCGGTACCTACACTAAAGTGAATCATTTCAACAGTGTCCACTGCCAGTGCTTTTAATTCAAGAATTAATTTTAGAAAAGGGAAGCCAACATTAATTGGCTAAAATTAATTGAGAGTCTGTGGGAGCAAATTTCTGTTTAATTTTGGTTCCGGTTGCAGTTGTCGCTGTTGCACGCAAAAATGCATGAATTGATCATTGCCGAGCAAACTTTATATTAGTTTCCAAATCTGTCGCTAGGCATACATACTACTCCCTTGTTCAGTATAGCCAATTTAAATAGTGGACAATTAATTAAAAAAATTTTAATTATATTCACAAACAGTGCTGTGCACAAATATATATCCACTCAGTGGAGCTCGTAAAAGAAATTAAAAAAAAAAAAATTTAATTAAATTCAAAAATTTAAAAACAAAAGAAAAATGAAAAAAAGAAAAATTGAGCTTATATATAATAATTAAAATATTAATTTTTTTATGATTTATATTTTCAAATTAAGTTTTGGCTAAAAGGAAAATATTTGTATTGTATAAAAGGAAATGAAATATTGTAACAGAGCCCACTAGATAGGTTAAAGTATGTATGGAGGGTTATGTTAATCATTATTATTATACCCGTTACTTATAAAAAATAAGTATAAGGGTATATTGTGTTCGTTGGAATGTATGTAACAGGCAGAAGGAGGCTTCTCCGACCACATAAAGTATATATATTCTTGATCAGCATCAATAGCCGAGTCGATATAGCCATGTGTGTCTGTCCGTCTGTCCGTCTGTGTGAGCGCCTAGATCTCAGTGACCATATGAGATAGAGAAACCAAACTTTCACACGCAGATCACAAATGCGTTGGAGCAGGTCAAGTTTGTTTCAAATTTTGGCCACGCCCCCCTCCGCCCCCACAAATCGCGAAAAGCTACCACACCCACAGTTTTTAAGATAATATGGTTTTTCTTGTAGTCACTGATATCTATTATTATTATTTATTATCCCACTGAGTATCGGACGAGTAGAACAGCAGTTATTGTCTGAAAATTATTCTTTAAGCAATACATGGCAATAAATTCCCCCTAGAGCATGCAATAGATTTTTATTGTTAGAAAATTTTCTTTAAAGTACTTTTATATGTAGTGAAATAAGTAACGGGTATCCTATAGTCGGGATCTCGACTATAGCCTTTCCCACTTGTTTTTTTATTAAGCGTATCAAGGTTAGCCACATCGTCATCTTGAGCTCAACGACGGCAGTGCTTGGTGAGTCCTACGTATTTGTAAATTATTTTTCTCTTCTTTTTGTTTAATGAACATTAAACATTCATACATACTTACTACATACATTTAATTTTACTATATGTATATATATTTTTAGACCCCGTACTTAAAAAAAGTACAGGGGTCTATTGGGTTTGTTTTAACGAAAATGTGCGTAACAGGCAGAAGGAGGCGTGGCAGACCCCATAAAGTATATATATTCTTGATCAGCATCAATAGCCGAGTCGATATAGCAATGTCCGTCTGTATGAACACCTAGATCTCAGAGACTATAAGAGCTAGAGCCACCAAACTTGGTATGTAGGTTCGCCTATATTGCAAGCAGATCAAGTTTTTTTTAAAATTTGGCCACGCCCCCTTTATCGCCCACAAATCGAAAACAAAAATTTCATATCCAAATTATAAGAACAATTTAAAAGCTAGTGACACCAAACTTAGTATGTAGGTTCCTCTACATTGCAGGCATACTAAGTCCATTTATTGCCTGCCTGAAGTTGGCTTAAATCGGACCACTATATCATATAGCTGCCATTGGACCGATCGGGCGAAAATCAAGTCTTAGTATGAAAAACTTTTTTGTTTTATGAGATATCTCAACTAAACTTTTACAGTATTCTTGGTTTTATATATCATGACCGATGTTGGATCAAATCGGACAACTATATCATATAGCTGTCATTGAAAAAAGTAGTCGAAAATTTATTACAACGCTCTGCAACAGCAACAAGCGGCCAAATTATTATTTTAATTTTTGTAGTCTTTTCTATTTCCAAAGTAAGTACGGGGTCTCCGACAGTCGAGTATGCTCGACTGTAGCACCGCGAGCGAAGCGAGCGTGGGGTTGGCGAGCGAAGCGAGCAGGGGGTGGAGCCCCCTAGTTTTTATTTTTGCTCTGATTACAAAACAAAAAATTTAATTGAATTCGGAAAAAAAAATTATAATAAACTATACATATGCATATATTTCCACTATATGCAAATTTTCCCCTTTTGTTATTTTTATATAATTGAATATATATATTTTTACAATGTTCTTTAAATATATACATCTTACAAATATTTAGGAATATATATATATTTTTTTAAGAATTATATTTTTTTTTATATAACATACAAATTTTCTATCATCACATATAAATTAAAAAAAAAAAACATGCATTAGGTTAGGTTAGGTTAGGTTAGGGCGGCTGTCGATTCAACGACTCACTTAGGCCACAGTTGGGCCCATTGTGGTACCGCGGATCTAGATATCCTTTCTACCTTTGTGGTGACATGTCAATCAGTATGGCGTCCAGTTTGATAGCTGAATAAATTTAGCGATTTTGCGCGGTGTAACTGAGGCAAGTTCACCTAAAGTGGAGAGAAAAGGTTTTCCCAGGGTGTGGAGTCTTCTATTACTCAATGCGGGACAGGAGCAGAAGAAATGTTCAGGTGATTCAATTTCTTCTTCGTCTCTACAGCTCCTGCAGAAGTCATTGTATGGGGCATTCAGCCTTGTGGCGTGGATACCTACCAGCCAATGTCCTGTCAGTGCTCTTACTACTGCAGAACAATCTGTTCTACTTAGTTTACATAGAATACTAGAACGAGCCTTATTCAGGTGAGGCCAGGTCTGCCTCGCGACACGACAATGGTGCGTGTTTTGCCATCGGTTTTCACTAACTGTTATGGATTGAGCTAGAAGTAGTAGCTTACAGGTCGCCAGTGGCATACGCGTATCCTCCTTGTCAGGAAGGAGGTGTACTGTTGTACCATTCCTGGCTAGTTCATCAGCTTTACAGTTTCCTGTAATGTACTGATGCCCTGGTACCCATATTAGGGAAATGTCGAAATGGTCAGCCATCTCATGTAGAGATTTGCGGCAGTTCGAAACTGAGGTGGAATTAGTTGTGGTCGATTCTATGGACTTGATAGCTGCTTGGCTGTCACTGTATATGTTAATACGGCCCGAATTGACTTGGGATTCCCTTAGGAGTTTTAAGGCTTCATTTATAGCCAGGATTTCGGCTTGAAAGACGCTGCAATGGTCAGGTAGCCTAAAAGAGACCTGTATATTTAGATCCTGAGAGTATACCCCTCCACCCACTTGATTGTTCAACTTTGAACCATCTGTGTAGAAGGATATGGCCCCATTTTGTCCTGGGGTATGTGATGACCATTCCTCCCTGTGCGGAATGGTTGTTTGAAAGGGAGTTTCAATATGCTCAATTGGCATACAGTAGTCCGTTCTAGAAGGAACTATTTGGTTATCCTTAAGGATAGAGGAGTGCCCTGTTGAGCATTCTGTCCAAGAGTTAGAGTCTCTCAGTCGAATTGCTGTCATGGTGGCAATATTTTTGCTAACTTGCCTGATTGGTTGTATGTTAAGAATGGCGTCTAGAGCTTCGCCAGGTGTTGTGTTGAGAGCACCTGTGATGCAGATTTCGGCCATCCTTTGAATTTTGTTGAGCTGTTTGTTTATGGACTGCTTTGTTAAGGCAGGCCACCATATTGCTATACCATATAGTAGTATCGGTCTGACTATAGCTATGTATAGCCAGTGGACGATATATGGCGACATGCCCCATTTTAGGCCGATCGCTTTCCTGCAAGTGTAGAGTGCAACCGTTGCCTTTCTACATCTATCTTGCGTATTAATTTTCCAGTCCAACTTCCTGTCCAGAATTAAACCCAAGTATCTGGCGCTTTCGCTGAAGGAGAGGACGGAGTCTTTTATTTTTGGGGGTATTAGAGTTGGGATTTTGTATTTTCTGGAGAAAAGTACAAGTTCCGTTTTGGCTGGGTTTACTCCCAGGCCACACTCATCGGCCCAGGTGACCAGTTTTTGTAGCTTGACTGACATCAAGTCGCATAGTGTTTGAGGAAATTTTCCCTTGAAAATTAGTGCAACGTCATCCGCGTAGGCAACAACCTGGCAGCCTCCACCCTCTATGTCGCATAGCAGCCTGTTGACTGCTAGGTTCCATAAGAGAGGAGATAGAACCCCTCCTTGAGGTGTTCCCCTACTGACAAACCTGATGAGTGTTGAAGAGCCAAGTGTGGACGTTACGACCCTGCTTGTGAGCAATTGGTCGATGAGTCCCACTAGCCGGCTTTCAATCCCCAAGTTTGTCAGTGCTCCAGTGATAGCTTCCGGGACGACGTTGTTAAAAGCCCCCTCGATGTCTAGGAAGGCTATGAGGGAGTATTCAGTGAGCGAAAGGGATTTTTCTATAGTGGCGACTACGGAGTGCAAAGCTGTTTCCGTCGATTTGCCTTTCCGATATGCGTGTTGAGAATTGGATATGAGATGGGGGGGAATGGTTGCTCTTAGGTGAAGAGCCAGGAGTCGCTCGAAGGTTTTGAGCATAAATGACGACAGGCTGATTGGTCTAAAGTCCTTTGCTGTCGTATGGGATGATTTCCCAGCTTTTGGTATGAAAACTATTTTTGAGACTCGCCATGTATCAGGGATATGACCAGTTTTTAGGACTTCTGTGAAGATAGATTGCAGCCAGTTTATGGCAGTGTTCCCTGCTTGTTGTAATTGGGCAGGAAAAATGCCGTCTGGTCCAGGTGACTTGTACGGTTTAAAGCTGTTTATAGCCCAGGTTATATTACGTCTGCTTAGAAGAGAGGGGCTGATTGGCACCTCAGTAGGGGTTTGGTGTCTACCTTGATTGGTTGCTTTGCAGCCCGGAAAGTGCTTTTTCAAGAGTACGTCTAGCGATTCTTCGCTAGATGTAGTCCAGGTGTTATCCTCTTTTTTGAGGTACCCTAGTGTGGGGGCAGATTTCGATAAAATCTTCCTCAGTCTGGCCGCATCCGGTGTTGATTCTATGTCAGAACAAAAGTCTCTCCATGAATCTCTTTTGGCTTGTCTAGTCGCCTTTTTGTATATTAATAGGGCGTGTTTATAGTCTAGCCAAGTTTCTTCTGTGTTAACAGCCTTGGCTTGATTGAAGAGGTTTCTCGAGCTCTTGCGGAGTTCGTTTAGGCTGGGGTTCCACCATGGTGGTTGCTTACCCCTTTTGGGTCTGCTAATGGGACATGCTGCCCTAAAAGCCGAGTTGCAAGCCTCAGTAAAGGTTTTTATTAAGTAGCTCAGTCGCTCTGTAGAGTGAGTTCCTTCTGGTGCTATCTCTGGGATAGCCTTTTTAAGGATATCAGTAAATATTGGCCATTTGGTTTTTCTTGGGTTGGTAAACGGGGCTGGTTTAGAGTGCCTCGATTTGAGGGAGAATTCAATGTACCTATGATCAGAGAAGGAGTGATCGTCTGCCACTTTCCAGTCTCTGTTGAGATCATATATAGGATAAGATACCAGGGTAAGGTCAATGACCTCCTTCCTGCCCTTAATTATAAAAGTAGGTTCGCAACCTTTGTTGCCTAAAACTAGGTTAGTGTTGAGAAGGTAGTTTAGGAGTGACTCACCCCTTGTGTTTGTATCTGTGCTGCCCCACTGGGTATGGTGTGCATTGGCATCGCATCCAATGATGAGGTTGATACCTCGTGTCTCGCAGTCTTTTATTAGACCTCTCGTGACTTCTTCTGGAGGAGGGCCCGGTTGGTCATAGGCCATGTAACAGGACAGCAACCTTATCGGAGCTGACTGGAGTTCCAACTGGCTTCTCCTTCACCCAGTTGGCACATTGCCTTCAGATCCCGCGTTATGGTGGACGCATCGGAAATATAGCCGCGTTCAGCGTCGCTATGCTCCGGATCCTCTGGCTGTGCCGTTATGTCCTCCTCGACTGGCTTGTCGGGAGAATCTATACCGGCCGCGGTGTCCGACTTATACACCCGAATGGAAACAGAGCTGAAACCGAAGTTCAGCTCGTTACCAGCGGCCTCAATTGGGGCGAGCGATTCTTTGTTGAGAATCAGCACGACCTGGTTCGTTAGACCCTTCATCTCCTCTACTTTCACAACTTTCCAGTCGTGAGTGGGGAGACTCGGGTTGCATCGTTGGAGCATCTTAACGATTCGCTCCGGTTCCTTGATGGAGGATGGAATCCACATTCTGGCCCTGGGCCGGACCGGAATGTCGCTCCACTTTACTGCCTCCAGCTTGGCTCCAGGATACACCTCGCCGATATTGGAGACTGCCGCTCTGTAGAGCTCTGCAGACCTCTCATCGTCGCAAGCTATAACCTTCACGCTACCCTGATACCACCCGACATCTTTGCAGACCGGTGGTGGTCCAGGTTCCTGCTCCAGCATCTCGAAGCAGCGGATGGCCAGTGCCGTCTCCACCCACTTCCACTGGTTTCTGGGAATCCTCCCGCCCGAATCACCTCGGTCAACGACTCCAATGAGGATCCGATCCTTGGCGATTTGGGCGAAGGATTTGCCCACCTGAACCCTTGACTTCTTGGCGGATGGGCCAGGAGTCTCTTGAGACCGCTGTCTCTTTGCCTGAGCCATTGCTTGCGCCCTGGGTGCCTGCTCGCTGTAAGCGGGTAGCACACTCTTGGCCCATGCCACCTTTTCCAGCCACTCCGCTGAAGGACTGGCCTCTGCTCCTGCGTTTTGACGCTGAAGGATGTTGCCAGCAGTTCTTTTCTCAGCATATGAGAATTTCTTTGCGACGCTGGCTGTTGGAGGTTTCCCCATCGCACCTGCACCCGAAAGTGGCACTGCCGCACTGGTGCTCTGCTGTGCCTCTTTGGTGACAGGAGATGGTGAAATCACTCCATCTACCCCAAGGCCCGGGTGGAATACGGGTTTGCTTGGACCAGCTATGCAAGGTCCACCTGTTGGCATGGTGACCATCTCCGGTGTCAACGGTAGGCTTTGGCCAGGCTTTGAAGCCCCTGCCGCTGCCGACGACGAGGAACCTGCGGTTCCATCGTCGTTGTTGTTTTTATTTTTTTGTGGTTTTTTATTTTTTATATTTATGTTGTTATTTATGTTTGTGTTTTTATTGTTGATTGTGTTCATGTTTGAGTCCCACGAGTTGCGGAGAAAGGGTGGTCCGCCTGCACAGAGATCCGCACTAAGCAGGTAAGGCTATCACGACCGGAGGGCGCCAGGTATCCGGCCGCTCCGTTTACGACTGGGCTATTTTTGGTAAGGGCCCCCAGCCAGGCTGACTATCGGCACGGGTCGCATGGCACCTTAGTCCAGCCCTCGTTACCTCAAGACCATGACAGGAGCTTCAGGCATGCGATAAGTCTATTAAGAAGCCATTACACATGTCTTCGACAAATGCTAACACCAGTTCCTAAGGGAACAATTGGAGTGTTGTTACCAGTCGGCACCCTCGTGGAGGGTTCAGTCGAGGGTTTTTGCCACCTATGTAACGAGTTGCCAATACGAGTAAAACAGTCCGCTGTTCACTCATCAGCTGTTGGCGACCGAACGGTCACACAAGCTAAGCTCAGGAGCGACCCTGCAAGCTGAGAACATGGCAACTTCCTCTATCTTTTTCTCTCTCTTCTCTTCCGTTTTTGAACCGCGATCAAGCCGGTGCTTTGCCAATAATAAAAGCTATCTAAAATCATTGAAAATAAACGACATCCTAAATCTAAACATTGCGTCTTAGTAGTTTTTGTGTTTCTGCCCGCTCCAACTGCCCAGTTGACCCGTGATTTACGCGGCAACTCTCCCACATCAAATATAAAATCCGCTCGATCAACCGCCAGTGACGAAACGAGGTTATTACTTTCGTTACATTGGTGTCAGGTGTGGGGTAATTTGTGATTTGGAAAAATACAGGCCCATCATGACGCGTAGACGCGTATTGCGCCAACAGGTAGCCCTAGCGTGGCAGCAGCAGGCAAAAGCGCCGCCGCGAAAAGAAACATGTGAAGAGGATGATAGCCCAGCGGAGGCCGAGCAGCAGCAAATAGCCGCGGTAGCGTCGCAGCAACAGGAATTGCAAGTGCGAATGACGGCATGGACCCGCACTTTTGAAGAAAAGTTCGAACGGAACCAATGCTGCGGAGACCACCGTTGATCAAGTGGCGTGCAGCACACCGCAGATAACCTCGGTGACCAGACACGAGGGCAACCATAGAAATAACTCGAGTCTACCGCCAGATGATTCACCACCAGAGAGTGTGAAGACCAGCGCCGTCGCACCAGCTTGTGATCAACATGTGGCTCCCAGCTCTATCAATATCGAGCCTGCTGTTACAGGGATCCGCTATGAACCTATCGAAATGGAATCCCTGCCTCAGTACGATGGAAACCGACCTCGGAGCGAGTTTCAACGCCTCTTGGACGGCATGGCCGCTGAACAAGGCTGGTCTGAGCGCCGTAAATGCCGGAGACTTTATGCTAGCTTACAAGGCAGGGCTCAGATATTTTACGGGACGCTGCCGGAGGCCACTATTTGTTCATACGCGAGGCTGGCCGATGCGATGCGTCGACAATTCACGCGGAGTGCCCGAACGAGCTATCAGTTGTTTCAGAGTCGTCGGCAAGGACCCAAGGAGTCACTAGCAGATTTTGAATGGCAATTGGATTGTTTGGGATGAGCTGCTTTTAGCGGCCTGCCACCTGAAACTTACGACAGCATAGTGGTACAACGCTTCATAGACGGCATTCGAGAAACCACTTATCAGCCGCAGCTTATGATGGTTGACCCGCCTAATCTCGCACGTGCTCTGGAACTCGTTCAACGTGTCGAAGCACGTCGGCCTGCTACCGGTACCATACTGAGCGTAGCTACGGAAGTCGACGAGCCCCCGCAAACATCGCCCTCAAGAAGAAGAGGCAGACGGTCCCGTCAAAGAGCCGCGAGCGACGTTGAGCAAGCTCAGGCTCCGCTTACGTCGGGAAACTAGAACCCATCAATCTCCCGGGGCGGAGGTTGGCCGGAGATGCCGGTGGATTCGGCCATAGCGCGCCGAATCCACCAAGCCCCATCGAAGTTAGTGAAATGTTCCTAAGGCCTACCAGAATAGATGAATCTTCCGTCACAGTAGCAGAGGATACGGACACGTCGCCCTTAGAGCCTTTCCTTGGTCTATCTTATGTGTGGAATCGGCCAGAGCGCCTCACCTCGAGCAATATTTGCGTCGAGTTGCCGGAAGCCGGACATATGGCTCCTTCATTTGAAGTTGAGCCCGACCTGGCCCGCTTGTTTGAGGAGTCGCCGCTGGAGCACAAGGAGTCACCTGAGTCGCAACCCTCGCTCGGAGACGACGATCCTAGACTCGCTGGAGGAACGGAAAGATACGACGAGTCCCTGGAACCACACCAAGGTGGTATTAACATGCCCCTCCTTAAAGCTACGTACTCTGTAAGCGCCCTCGGCGATCGCCATTTAAATTGTCTACTTTTTTTACAGAATCATCCAGTACGTTTGATCGTCGACACCGGCGCAGCAGTCTCCATGTTGAACCGAAGCGCTTTGCCGAAGCCGCTCTCCGCAACACCATGTCGAGTTATGCTCCAGGGTCCGTCAGCGGAACAGTTTGTGGCTACAGCTCGTAGTAAAGTCAGCATGATAGTTGCCGGCCGACCGGTCGAGCATGAATTCCTCCTAGTAGACGGCAAGCTACCCAGCCTCCTCGGAGTTGATTTTCTGCTACGCCATCAAGCCACTGTGGACTTAAAAGCTTTGCTCGTCAAGTTCGACTGGGGTTCAATACCGCTGCATGTACCAAGTGCTCAGCCGAACAGTCTACTCTATTCGTCGACAGCAACGAGTATTCCGCCATACAGTGACACACACTTGCAGATTGGATGCACATCGTCAGATCAAACATCCGTAACTGTGTTGGAGCGTGGCAGTTATTCTCAACTCCCTATCGAGGTAGTCTTGGGTAGCAGCGTAGTTGATACTGCGGATCGGATAACTACCCTACGTTTGTTGAATCTCAGCGATCAAGAAATCCGCCTCCCAGCGCTCACCATATTTGGTCAGCTGGAACCCGTGGATGTTTGCTCAGAGGCCAAGCCGATCGAGTTGCCCGTTTCTATTGACTGGCAAACTATGGCCGCGGCGGACTTAACTCCTGAGCTTCGCCGCCGGCTAACTCATCTCCTGAGTAGCTACGGACACGTATTCTCCCAACGAGAGGACGACACTGGACGCACCAACTTGGCTCGACACATCATCGACACAGGGTCAGCGCGACCCATCAAACAGGCGCCACGTCGCTTAGCATTATCACGAAATGGCCGGAGTGTCTGGCACTGCCCAACCAAACTGCTGAGACTGTGGCCCAGGCTCTTGTTAAAGAAGTTTTCTGCCGATTTGGAGTCCCGTTAGTCTTGCATTCGGATCAGGGAAGGAACTTCGAATCTGAGGTGTTCCAGGCATGCCTACGCATCCTCGACGTCGAGAAAACGCGAACCACTCTGTTGCATCCGCAATCGAACGGCATGGTGGAACGATTTAATAGGACACTTCTGGACTACTTGGCTAAATTCGTTGCCACGGATCAACGAGATTGGGATGAGCTGTTGCCTCTAGCGCTTTGGGCCTACCGCTCCGCGAAGTATGAAGCCACTGGGTTCTCGCCGTCTGCACTGATGCTGGGACGCGAACTACGTTTGCCCACGGAGCTGTTGTATGGCCGACCATCACCGGACCCGAGTAGCTACCCTTTCTTTGTGGAACAATTACAGGAACGCATCCGTCAAACTCACCAGACAGCGAGGCAACAACTGACAGCGGCCGCTCCGGTTAACAAAGCACGATACGACCTTCTCGCCTATCCTTTGGAATTCTCCGTCGGTGACGCAACCTGGGTCTATGCCCCTACCCGTAGAGTGGGACGATGCCCGAAGCTGCAGTCTGATTGGGTCGGGCCGGCCGTAGTGGTTCGTCAACTTTCCGACTTGGTATACGAAGTGCGGCTACCCGGAAAACGCGCAACAAAGACCATACACGTTAACTGCCTAGCTCGCTTCCATGGATCAACACCGGACGTACTCAGCCAGGAGGCTTGAGATTTAGAAGGGGGTAATGTAACGAAAATGGCAACATTGCCATAGCAGCTCAAGGCTGCCACCTATGTAACGAGTTGCCAATACGAGTAAAACAGTCCGCTGTTCACTCATCAGCTGTTGGCGACCGAACGGTCACACAAGCTAAGATCAGGAGCGACCCTGCAAGCTGAGAACATGGCAACTTCCTCTATCTTTTTCTCTCTCTTCTCTTCCGTTTTTGAACCGCGATCAAGCCGGTGCTTTGCCAATAATAAAAGTTATATAAAATCATTGAAAATAAACGACATCCTAAATCTAAACATTGCGTTTTAGTAGTTATTGTGTTTCTGCCCGCTCCAACTGCCCAGTTGACCCGTGATTTACGCGGCAACTCTCCCACATCAAATATAAAATCCGCTCGACCAACCGCCAGTGACGAAACGAGGTTATTATTTTCGTTACATATTTAGATTTAATATTCTTTAAATTAGAAAGTATAGGTGTAAGCCAAGGAGGCTTTATAGAACCAGACGATGGAATATAATTTGGAATGCCCACATCTAAGAGTGCATTTAGGGTCTCATAGAAAGAACTAAGAGCAATATCGATGTCAGTCGCTTTTTCTAAAAAGCACCAGTCGGTAGCAAGGATACGTTCATTAAGCAATGAATAATATCCCTTGCGAAAACAACGACGAGGTGATTGCTGACATAATAAAGGTGGACTAAAAGGTTTAGAGATTGAGATAGAAATTTCTATAGTAGGATGATGTAAGTCTTCAGGGATACTTAATGGGGATGACCTAGAGACGGCAGTATTTGCGAAGTCATTAAAAACTAGGGGGCTCCGCCCCCTGCTCGCTTCGCTCGCCAACCCCCCGATCGGTTCGATCGTGGTGATACAGTCGAGTATGCTCGATTGTCGGAGACCCCGTACTTACTATGGAAATAGAAAAGACTACAAAAATTAAGAAATATTTTGCCCGCTTGATGCTGTTGCAGAGCGTTGAAATGCATTTTCGACAACTTTTTTCAATGACAGCTATATGATATAGTTGTCCGATTTGAACCAACTTCGGTCAGGATATATAAAACCAAGTTATAATAGTTATATAGTTGAGAAATAATAGTTTTGTTGAGAAATCTCATAAAACAAATAAGTTTTTCATACTAAGACTTGATTTTCGGCCGATCGGTCCAATGAAAGCTATATGATATAGTGGTCCGATTTTGGCCAACTTCGGACAGGATATATAAAACCAAGTTATTTGCTTACTGTATTAGATTGGTTGAGATATCTCATAAAATAAAAAAGTTTTTCATACTAAGACTTGATTTTCGGCTGATCGGTCCCATGGAAGCAATATGATATAGTGGTCCGATTAAAGCCAACTTCGGACAGGCAATACAAAACCAAGTTATTTGCATACTGTATTAGTTTGGTTAAGATATCTCATAAAATATCTCATCATAAACTAAGACTTGATTTGCGCCCGATCGGTCCTATGGCAGCTATATGATATAGTGGTCCGATTCAAAAAAGAAATACACTTGATATGCTTGCAATATAGAGGACTCTACATTATAAGTTTGGTGTCCCTAGCTTTGAAATTGTTCTTATAATTTGGTTAATTTATGGTTAATTTCTTCAATACAGGCAAAATGTTGCAAGTAAACTGAAGGAGTAGCTCTTGGAGGGATATAAGAGCAGGTGATAAAAATTGATCGAGTTGAAAAAGTTACTTTGACAGCAACAATTTCAATATCAGTAGTCACATTAAAAGAAATGCGTTCTGACTCAAGAGCCGAATTAGTAGCAATAAGAACGCCACCACTTCGATTCGGTCGATCATATCTATATAAAAGGTAGTTACTTGACATAACTTCAGAATCAGACACTGTAGGAGTTAACCAAGTTTCTGACAATGCAATTTTGCTAGAAATGTATGCCGCTACAGATTCACAAGTAGTGTCCGAGGATAACCTGGACACAAATACTTGTTTACGAGAAAAAAACATGCCAATAACCATTCCATATTAAAAGAGTAACTAGGGTTACCATAGGGGCAATTCCAAATGAAATAACATCTAGATATTGCAATGGTAGGGAGGGTACAGAATAGGGTATGCTCGACATCTGAATACCCTACAACCGAGCTATAAGTAACAAATGTCTGTCTGTTTATCTCTAGTCCATTTCAAATTTCCATTCCCTTTCTGTTTTGCTACTTTTGTTTGCACAGTGCAATTACAATTTGTTGTAGTGTGTGTACGCCACCATAGGAGGAGGAAGAACCTTGCCCCATCCGTCGAGCTGAGTCTAGGCTAAGCAAGAAGTGCACGCACCCGAATCCTATGTGGCTATGGCTGATCATACCCGATGTTAGTCAGATTTTATTTGAATCTGCAGGGTATACAAATCACCAAATACGTTCCCCGCATGACACCCGACGCCCAAACGGTGGAGCCGACCTATTTCCTAAGACTAGATATTCATACGAAACATCTGTATATTGAATGCTTTGCAAGTTTTCAAGTATTATGGTTAGCTTCATAATGTTGCCTAATGATATAATCCATCCATTTAGTTTTGTTTTACATTTTTTTAATAGATTTATAAATCAGCAGCGAATTGACATAGGGTTCAGAATTTCGTCTTTAGGAAAAGCGACTGCAATTCGTATATTCAGGATTGGTCGACCGAAGCGAATCAGATCGCTGGTGTCACTTGCGCTAACGTTTTATAATGTCTATTCTAACTTTGCATTCGACTCGAAATTTCTATTTGGAATAGCAGATTGCTAGAGTATCTTTGGCAACCTGACCAAGGGAAAACTTCAGTTATGTGTAAATCAACAATAGAATTTATTAAATATAGCATGAGAAATAACACTCAGTAGACTCTGTGAAATATTGTTTGGAATGATTGGAGTGGTTTATATATTGGTTTGTAGTGAAGCGACGGACTATTATAATGATATTGATTTCTTTAACGAGTACACAAACATATAAATATATTTTAAAATGGCTGTGCACCATAGCACACAAGATTTAGTAGCGGCCATTCAGGACAGTGATCAATTCTGCGGCGTTTGTCACGAGGTTCTCAGCAGAACGGCCTCACAGCCGAAACACCCTGTAATCCATATTACACGATAGGTGCATCGTAGGACATTTGCAATCCTCTCGGATTAGTCCAGTTTGTAAACTTGATTGCTCTGCCAATCAGTTAAATTATTCTAACAATTCTTTGGCAGCAGAAATTCATGACGCTACGGCGAATACTGAAAATCCTTCGGAAACAGAAGAGCAAGCTACAGTTTCTAATACCCAAAAGACCATTCCTAAATTTAGTCGAGGTCGAGGTGCAACTCCACGTCGAGGGGTGCAGACTCGATCAATGAATCGAAACCCGAAAGTCCCCCCCGTAGACAATTCAGCACGTCAAAATCAAGGGAACATGAAATTCTTAACTTGGTTGAGACTGCGATGCAATCGAGTCAAAATCAAATTCTTCCAAATTTGAGTTCCATTCTGTCTGACACCATAGAGAAATCTATCAGTGCTCAGTTGGCAAATTTACAAGTGGGACGAAGCGAACAGGGCTCACAACATCCTAGTTCAAGCACGAGTCCTAGATATGATATGATACCTGAAAGGACTACTGCAAACCAAAATGTCGTTGCAGAAGACAGGTTAATTACTTCTAGACCCTCTTCTTCTGTCCGAACAGAGAAAGTGTCCAGTATTATTCAATCTGGCATATTAAATTCGATGGCGGTAGAGAAGCCATGCAAGCCCAAGATTTTCTTTATCGAATTCGTTCTTTAACAGAACAGAACTTACACGGATATTATCGATTTTTGTAGGAAGAGCAAATGAATGGTATTAGAAAGTCCATCGTTCTAATCCTCGATTCAATTGGGAATCCTTTTGCCAAAAATTTCGTAAGAAATTCGAGGACAAAGACGATGAGATGGATGTATGGGAGATGATTAATTCTCGAAGACAAGGAGATCAAGAATCCTTTGAAGATTTTCAATTTACGATTGAGAAGCTAATTGGTCGATTGCAAAAGGACGTCTCTGAACGTTCGCTTGTTTGAATTTTAATTCACAATGCAAAGTCATCCTTGTATGAGTTGATGCATTTAGGTATCACTACCTTGGCCAAGCTTCGCGAAGAGATTCGTACTCATGAGCAAGTTTGTAAGTTGGTAAAAACAACTAAATCGAAGTTTGATCCTCGTTCTCGTATTGCTGAATTTGAGCGTGAGAAAGATCAACATATTTCTGAAGAAGTTTCGGCAATTCAGCGCAAATAGCAGACAACAGCCTCTATACAGAACTCACTCTAGAAAATAATAAATATATGGCTCTTTTAGACTCTGGAGCTACAATCAGTTGTGTGGGCCATCAAGCAGCAATTGATCTCCGAAAAAGTCCAAAATTTCGAAAATGTTCCGGTAACATTAAAACAGCCAATAATTCAATATGTTCTGTAGTAGGGAAAGTGTCGACTGAAGTCACTTATCGTAATTTGATTTCTCGAAGGCATTTGGCCTACTGAATCAAATTATGAATCCGTCCGAAAGTGTATCTGAATTAGATACTGGTTTTGAAAATAGAGAAGACAATCCCAATATGCATATTTTGAGTGCTGCAGAGACCCAAAGTTTGAATGCAGTTATTGCTAAATTTACATCTAATGAAAAGGAAGGATTAGGGCGAACCCATTTATATACTCATATACGTATAGACGTTGGTAATGCTACTCCTATAAAGCAACGACATTGGCCTGTATCACCTGCAATAGATACGCAATTGTTCGAAGAGGTGGACAGAATGTTAGCTATGGACATTATTAAAGAGTCCAACAGTCCGTGGAGCAGCAATTGCGTGGTCGTTCGAAAAGGTGAGAAATTGCGTTTGTGTCTCGATTCGCGAGTTGTCAACAAATACACTCGCAAGGACGCATATCCCATTCCTATTATCGATTATACTAAGCAGATTGCCTCCAGCTCGATATATAACCGGCCTTGACATGAAACATGCTTTTTGGCAGATTCCGCTCGCTGAGAATTCGAAGCAGTATTCGGCGTTCACTAAATATAAGGTAATGCCTTTCGGCCTTTGCAATGCGCCTCAAACTTTATGTCGACTTATGGATAATGTGATACCCGCTCATCTGCGCACTAGAGTTTTTGTTTATTTAGATGACCTTCTTGTTTGGTCAGACGATTGTGAATCGCATATGATGCTTTTGCAAGAAATCGCTCTGTACTTCCGCAAAGCGAACTTGACTATCAACATAGCCAAATCTAAATGGAATAAAGCTGCAGACAATGCTTTCAAAGAGCTAAAAACTAAGTTAACAACAGTTTCTATTTTAAATTCCCCAGATTTTTCGAAACCCTTCATTTTATTGTGTGATGCTAGCTTACACGGCCTTGGTTGCGTTTTAGCACAAACAAATGAAGAAGTAGAAGAGCTACCAATTGCCTACATGTCTGTTAAGCTATCAAAAGTTCAACGAAATTATTCGGTGACAGAGTTCGAATGTTTATATTGAAGACCAAGAATTTACAGTGGTCACAGACCATGCCTATCTCAAATGGCTTATGAATCAAAAAGACCTGTCTGGACGATTAGCTCGTTGGGCTATCAAACTCCAGCGCTTTTTATTTACAATTCATCATCGCAGAGGTTCACAAAATATAGTAGCATATGCTCTTTCTCGACGTGATGAAATAGCCATTGAAGAGTTCGATATTTTAGGTACAGTGATAAATCTCAAGTCGAAAGAGTTCAGCTCGGCAGAGTATCTAGATTTAATTCAGCAAATAGAGCAGAATGGATTGGTGGATTCGTTTATAAGCGAACCGAACTCACAGATTCGTGGAAACTTTGGATTCCATCAGGAATTGTCAAAGAGATTTTATTTCAAGCCCATGATGCTCCAAATGCAGCTCACTGCGGAACTGCAAAATTGATAGAGAAGTTGAAAAGATATTTATTTTGGCCCAAAAAGTATGTAATCTACTCTCCGCAGGCAAATGCAAGTGAGAGACTAAATAGATTTGTTTTAGCTGCTATTCGTGCCTATATTGGATCGGACCATTGCAATTGGGACTTGAATTTAAACGAAATTAGTAGAGCTTTACGAGCTTGTGTACATCGTAGCACCGGATTCTCACCGTATTTCCTGACCTGAAAAGATTATGAACTTTTACGTAAGCTCAATCTTTTGTCTGATGATACCTTGTTAAAACAACAAGATGCGTTATAGATTGCTAGAACCAAGGCCAAGGATAACGTATCTGCAGCACAAGATGAAAACACGCGTAGATACAACTTGCGTAGTAGAACTGTTCAATTTAAAGTTGGATATATTGCCTATGCTCGCAATTTTTCTCAAAGTAATGCTGCTAAGGGATTTTGCGCAAAACTCGCACTAGTCTTCATAACCGCAAAAGTATAACGCAAAATAAGCCCAGCATACTATGAACTAATGGACGAGACAGGAAAAATTCTAGGTATCTATAATCTTAAGGACATGCAAAGTAAATAAGTTTTTTTAAACTGTTCTATTTTTCTGTTACTGACTTCTCGAGTAAGACTCTAGTAGCAGTAACTGTGGGTGTAGCGACCAGTTTCGTATACTTAATAATTATTTTTTTTCTATGCAAGTCTTATACTGCTTAGCAGCATAACTAAAACGACCCTGCTATTTAAATCGCAAACACTGCTTTCGCAAAGATCAACAGCAACACTGCTCCCTATAAGCAGAGCATTCTCGTTCTATAAATTGATCTGCACTACTCGCAGCTAACAAGTTAGCTGCTTGCGAATGCAATTCTTACTGCACTGCTTGCAGGCAGCACTCACGCGCACACACATACACGGCCGCTGCTGCGCTATTAAGTTTCTTTCTCTTATGCATTGTTTTGCATACCGAGTGCCCTATCGGTTCCCTTATGTTACCTTGGATAAGTTCGGCAGAATCATACGATTTAACCGTTCTTATCTCTCGCCGCCCACGCTTTGACTTAATTCGTGTCGTGCTTATCTAATTAAGCCGAGAACATTAAGCGAGCGTCTCTGTGCGAGACACAAAATATATACGCCAGCGCTGTGAAAAAAAACATATATTTATATATTTTATGTCACGGGTTGTGACATAACAACCTCGAGTAAAAGTGAATAGACATTGTTCTATGGAATTTTCGACCCGGATTTTCATTCCACGGACGGATTGACTTCCCTACCCCCAAATTCTGCTGTGGATATTTTTTTGGTTTTCTTCGTGGGAAGAAATATATTGGCTAGCGACGTTTTTATTAAGCCAGGTATGTTAGCGAAGGCACAGCGGTACCTACACTAAAGTGAATCATTTCAACAGTGTCCACTGCCAGTGCTTTTAATTCAAGAATTAATTTTAGAAAAGGGAAGCCAACATTAATTGGCTAAAATTAATTGAGAGTCTGTGGGAGCAAATTTCTGTTTAATTTTGGTTCCGGTTGCAGTTGTCGCTGTTGCACGCAAAAATGCATGAATTGATCATTGCCGAGCAAACTTTATATTAGTTTCCAAATCTGTCGCTAGGCATACATACTACTCCCTTGTTCAGTATAGCCAATTTAAATAGTGGACAATTAATTAAAAAAATTTTAATTATATTCACAAACAGTGCTGTGCACAAATATATATCCACTCAGTGGAGCTCGTAAAAGAAATTAAAAAAAAAAAAATTTAATTAAATTCAAAAATTTAAAAACAAAAGAAAAATGAAAAAAAGAAAAATTGAGCTTATATATAATAATTAAAATATTAATTTTTTTATGATTTATATTTTCAAATTAAGTTTTGGCTAAAAGGAAAATATTTGTATTGTATAAAAGGAAATGAACTTTGTAACAGAGCCCACTAGATAGGTTAAAGTATGTATGGAGGGTTATGTTAATCATTATTATTATACCCGTTACTTATAAAAAATAAGTATAAGGGTATATTGTGTTCGTTGGAATGTATGTAACAGGCAGAAGGAGGCTTCTCCGACCACATAAAGTATATATATTCTTGATCAGCATCAATAGCCGAGTCGATATAGCCATGTGTGTCTGTCCGTCTGTCCGTCTGTGTGAGCGCCTAGATCTCAGTGACCATATGAGATAGAGAAACCAAACTTTCACACGCAGATCACAAATGCGTTGGAGCAGGTCAAGTTTGTTTCAAATTTTGGCCACGCCCCCCTCCGCCCCCACAAATCGCGAAAAGCTACCACACCCACAGTTTTTAAGATAATATGGTTTTTCTTGTAGTCACTGATATCTATTATTATTATTTATTATCCCACTGAGTATCGGACGAGTAGAACAGCAGTTATTGTCTGAAAATTATTCTTTAAGCAATACATGGCAATAAATTCCCCCTAGAGCATGCAATAGATTTTTATTGTTAGAAAATTTTCTTTAAAGTACTTTTATATGTAGTGAAATAAGTAACGGGTATCCTATAGTCGGGATCTCGACTATAGCCTTTCCCACTTGTTTTTTTATTAAGCGTATCAAGGTTAGCCACATCGTCATCTTGAGCTCAACGACGGCAGTGCTTGGTGAGTCCTACGTATTTGTAAATTATTTTTCTCTTCTTTTTGTTTAATGAACATTAAACATTCATACATACTTACTACATACATTTAATTTTACTATATGTATATATATTTTTAGACCCCGTACTTAAAAAAAGTACAGGGGTCTATTGGGTTTGTTTTAACGAAAATGTGCGTAACAGGCAGAAGGAGGCGTGGCAGACCCCATAAAGTATATATATTCTTGATCAGCATCAATAGCCGAGTCGATATAGCAATGTCCGTCTGTATGAACACCTAGATCTCAGAGACTATAAGAGCTAGAGCCACCAAACTTGGTATGTAGGTTCGCCTATATTGCAAGCAGATCAAGTTTGTTTCAAAATTTGGCCACGCCCCCTTTATCGCCCACAAATCGAAAACAAAAATTTCATATCCAAATTATAAGAACAATTTAAAAGCTAGTGACACCAAACTTAGTATGTAGGTTCCTCTACATTGCAGGCATACTAAGTCCATTTATTGCCTGCCTGAAGTTGGCTTAAATCGGACCACTATATCATATAGCTGCCATTGGACCGATCGGGCGAAAATCAAGTCTTAGTATGAAAAACTTTTTTGTTTTATGAGATATCTCAACTAAACTTTTACAGTATTCTTGGTTTTATATATCATGACCGATGTTGGATCAAATCGGACAACTATATCATATAGCTGTCATTGAAAAAAGTAGTCGAAAATTTATTACAACGCTCTGCAACAGCAACAAGCGGCCAAATTATTATTTTAATTTTTGTAGTCTTTTCTATTTCCAAAGTAAGTACGGGGTCTCCGACAGTCGAGTATGCTCGACTGTAGCACCGCGAGCGAAGCGAGCGTGGGGTTGGCGAGCGAAGCGAGCAGGGGGTGGAGCCCCCTAGTTTTTATTTTTGCTCTGATTACAAAACAAAAAATTTAATTGAATTCGGAAAAAAAAATTATAATAAACTATACATATGCATATATTTCCACTATATGCAAATTTTCCCCTTTTGTTATTTTTATATAATTGAATATATATATTTTTACAATGTTCTTTAAATATATACATCTTACAAATATTTAGGAATATATATATATTTTTTTAAGAATTATATTTTTTTTTATATAACATACAAATTTTCTATCATCACATATAAATTAAAAAAAAAAAACATGCATTAGGTTAGGTTAGGTTAGGTTAGGGCGGCTGTCGATTCAACGACTCACTTAGGCCACAGTTGGGCCCATTGTGGTACCGCGGATCTAGATATCCTTTCTACCTTTGTGGTGACATGTCAATCAGTATGGCGTCCAGTTTGATAGCTGAATAAATTTAGCGATTTTGCGCGGTGTAACTGAGGCAAGTTCACCTAAAGTGGAGAGAAAAGGTTTTCCCAGGGTGTGGAGTCTTCTATTACTCAATGCGGGACAGGAGCAGAAGAAATGTTCAGGTGATTCAATTTCTTCTTCGTCTCTACAGCTCCTGCAGAAGTCATTGTATGGGGCATTCAGCCTTGTGGCGTGGATACCTACCAGCCAATGTCCTGTCAGTGCTCTTACTACTGCAGAACAATCTGTTCTACTTAGTTTACATAGAATACTAGAACGAGCCTTATTCAGGTGAGGCCAGGTCTGCCTCGCGACACGACAATGGTGCGTGTTTTGCCATCGGTTTTCACTAACTGTTATGGATTGAGCTAGAAGTAGTAGCTTACAGGTCGCCAGTGGCATACGCGTATCCTCCTTGTCAGGAAGGAGGTGTACTGTTGTACCATTCCTGGCTAGTTCATCAGCTTTACAGTTTCCTGTAATGTACTGATGCCCTGGTACCCATATTAGGGAAATGTCGAAATGGTCAGCCATCTCATGTAGAGATTTGCGGCAGTTCGAAACTGAGGTGGAATTAGTTGTGGTCGATTCTATGGACTTGATAGCTGCTTGGCTGTCACTGTATATGTTAATACGGCCCGAATTGACTTGGGATTCCCTTAGGAGTTTTAAGGCTTCATTGATAGCCAGGATTTCGGCTTGAAAGACGCTGCAATGGTCAGGTAGCCTAAAAGAGACCTGTATATTTAGATCCTGAGAGTATACCCCTCCACCCACTTGATTGTTCAACTTTGAACCATCTGTGTAGAAGGATATGGCCCCATTTTGTCCTGGGGTATGTGATGACCATTCCTCCCTGTGCGGAATGGTTGTTTGAAAGGGAGTTTCAATATGCTCAATTGGCATACAGTAGTCCGTTCTAGAAGGAACTATTTGGTTATCCTTAAGGATAGAGGAGTGCCCTGTTGAGCATTCTGTCCAAGAGTTAGAGTCTCTCAGTCGAATTGCTGTCATGGTGGCAATATTTTTGCTAACTTGCCTGATTGGTTGTATGTTAAGAATGGCGTCTAGAGCTTCGCCAGGTGTTGTGTTGAGAGCACCTGTGATGCAGATTTCGGCCATCCTTTGAATTTTGTTGAGCTGTTTGTTTATGGACTGCTTTGTTAAGGCAGGCCACCATATTGCTATACCATATAGTAGTATCGGTCTGACTATAGCTATGTATAGCCAGTGGACGATATATGGCGACATGCCCCATTTTAGGCCGATCGCTTTCCTGCAAGTGTAGAGTGCAACCGTTGCCTTTCTACATCTATCTTGCGTATTAATTTTCCAGTCCAACTTCCTGTCCAGAATTAAACCCAAGTATCTGGCGCTTTCGCTGAAGGAGAGGACGGAGTCTTTTATTTTTGGGGGTATTAGAGTTGGGATTTTGTATTTTCTGGAGAAAAGTACAAGTTCCGTTTTGGCTGGGTTTACTCCCAGGCCACACTCATCGGCCCAGGTGACCAGTTTTTGTAGCTTGACTGACATCAAGTCGCATAGTGTTTGAGGGAATTTTCCCTTGAAAATTAGTGCAACGTCATCCGCGTAGGCAACAACCTGGCAGCCTCCACCCTCTATGTCGCATAGCAGCCTGTTGACTGCTAGGTTCCATAAGAGAGGAGATAGAACCCCTCCTTGAGGTGTTCCCCTACTGACAAACCTGGTGAGTGTTGAAGAGCCAAGTGTGGACGTTACGACCCTGCTTGTGAGCAATTGGTCGATGAGTCCCACTAGCCGGCTTTCAATCCCCAAGTTTGTCAGTGCTCCAGTGATAGCTTCCGGGACGACGTTGTTAAAAGCCCCCTCGATGTCTAGGAAGGCTATGAGGGAGTATTCAGTGAGCGAAAGGGATTTTTCTATAGTGGCGACTACGGAGTGCAAAGCTGTTTCCGTCGATTTGCCTTTCCGATATGCGTGTTGAGAATTGGATATGAGATGGGGGGGAATGGTTGCTCTTAGGTGAAGAGCCAGGAGTCGCTCGAAGGTTTTGAGCATAAATGACGACAGGCTGATTGGTCTAAAGTCCTTTGCTGTCGTATGGGATGATTTCCCAGCTTTTGGTATGAAAACTATTTTTGAGACTCGCCATGTATCAGGGATATGACCAGTTTTTAGGACTTCTGTGAAGATAGATTGCAGCCAGTTTATGGCAGTGTTCCCTGCTTGTTGTAATTGGGCAGGAAAAATGCCGTCTGGTCCAGGTGACTTGTACGGTTTAAAGCTGTTTATAGCCCAGGTTATATTACGTCTGCTTAGAAGAGAGGGGCTGATTGGCACCTCAGTAGGGGTTTGGTGTCTACCTTGATTGGTTGCTTTGCAGCCCGGAAAGTGCTTTTTCAAGAGTACGTCTAGCGATTCTTCGCTAGATGTAGTCCAGGTGTTATCCTCTTTTTTGAGGTACCCTAGTGTGGGGGCAGATTTCGATAAAATCTTCCTCAGTCTGGCCGCATCCGGTGTTGATTCTATGTCAGAACAAAAGTCTCTCCATGAATCTCTTTTGGCTTGTCTAGTCGCCTTTTTGTATATTAATAGGGCGTGTTTATAGTCTAGCCAAGTTTCTTCTGTGTTAACAGCCTTGGCTTGATTGAAGAGGTTTCTCGAGCTCTTGCGGAGTTCGTTTAGGCTGGGGTTCCACCATGGTGGTTGCTTACCCCTTTTGGGTCTGCTAATGGGACATGCTGCCCTGAAAGCCGAGTTGCAAGCCTCAGTAAAGGTTTTTATTAAGTAGCTCAGTCGCTCTGTAGAGTGAGTTCCTTCTGGTGCTATCTCTGGGATAGCCTTTTTAAGGATATCAGTAAATATTGGCCATTTGGTTTTTCTTGGGTTGGTAAACGGGACTGGTTTAGAGTGCCTCGATTTGAGGGAGAATTCAATGTACCTATGATCAGAGAAGGAGTGATCGTCTGCCACTTTCCAGTCTCTGTTGAGATCATATATAGGATAAGATACCAGGGTAAGGTCAATGACCTCCTTCCTGCCCTTAATTATAAAAGTAGGTTCGCAACCTTTGTTGCCTAAAACTAGGTTAGTGTTGAGAAGGTAGTTTAGGAGTGACTCACCCCTTGTGTTTGTATCTGTGCTGCCCCACTGGGTGTGGTGTGCATTGGCATCGCATCCAATGATGAGGTTGATACCTCGTGTCTCGCAGTCTTTTATTAGACCTCTCGTGACTTCTTCTGGAGGAGGGCCCGGTTGGTCATAGGCCATGTAACAGGACAGCAACCTTATCGGAGCTGACTGGAGTTCCAGGCTTGCTGCCGTGCTGTCCTCATTGCTGAAATTATGAAGCAAGAAAATACTCAAATGTTTTCTGGCCAGAATACAGGTACGGGTTTTACCTTGTGTTTCAGCAACTACTAGCTTGTAGTCTGGTGTTCCTAGTCCAGAAACCTAACCACCAATCAACCAGGGTTCCTGGACTAGGACTATGTCGGCTCCGTCTCCAGCCAGACGGAGTAGTAGTGCAGCGGAGGCTGCTTTACAGTGGTGGAGGTTTATCTGCAGAATCTTTACAGACATCTGAAGATGGTCCCTCCACCACTGTCACGTTCGCGTCCTCATCGTCCGACGCTACATCCGAGGTGGCCTCTCCTTCACCCAGTTGGCACATTGCCTTCAGATCCCGCGTTATGGTGGACGCATCGGAAATATAGCCGCGTTCAGCGTCGCTATGCTCCGGATCCTCTGGCTGTGCCGTTATGTCCTCCTCGACTGGCTTGTCGGGAGAATCTATACCGGCCGCGGTGTCCGACTTATACACCCGAATGGAAACAGAGCTGAAACCGAAGTTCAGCTCGTTACCAGCGGCCTCAATTGGGGCGAGCGATTCTTTGTTGAGAATCAGCACGACCTGGTTCGTTGGACCCTTCATCTCCTCTACTTTCACAACTTTCCAGTCGTGAGTGGGGAGACTCGGGTTGCATCGTTGGAGCATCTTAACGATTCGCTCCGGTTCCTTGATGGAGGATGGAATCCACATTCTGGCCCTGGGCCGGACCGGAATGTCGCTCCACTTTACTGCCTCCAGCTTGGCTCCAGGATACACCTCGCCGATATTGGAGACTGCCGCTCTGTAGAGCTCTGCAGACCTCTCATCGTCGCAAGCTATAACCTTCACGCTACCCTGATACCACCCGACATCTTTGCAGACCGGTGGTGGTCCAGGTTCCTGCTCCAGCATCTCGAAGCAGCGGATGGCCAGTGCCGTCTCCACCCACTTCCACTGGTTTCTGGGAATCCTCCCGCCCGAATCACCTCGGTCAACGACTCCAATGAGGATCCGATCCTTGGCGATTTGGGCGAAGGATTTGCCCACCTGAACCCTTGACTTCTTGGCGGATGGGCCAGGAGTCTCTTGAGACCGCTGTCTCTTTGCCTGAGCCATTGCTTGCGCCCTGGGTGCCTGCTCGCTGTAAGCGGGTAGCACACTCTTGGCCCATGCCACCTTTTCCAGCCACTCCGCTGAAGGACTGGCCTCTGCTCCTGCGTTTTGACGCTGAAGGATGTTGCCAGCAGTTCTTTTCTCAGCATATGAGAATTTCTTTGCGACGCTGGCTGTTGGAGGTTTCCCCATCGCACCTGCACCCGAAAGTGGCACTGCCGCACTGGTGCTCTGCTGTGCCTCTTTGGTGACAGGAGATGGTGAAATCACTCCATCTACCCCAAGGCCCGGGTGGAATACGGGTTTGCTTGGACCAGCTATGCAAGGTCCACCTGTTGGCATGGTGACCATCTCCGGTGTCAACGGTAGGCTTTGGCCAGGCTTTGAAGCCCCTGCCGCTGCCGACGACGAGGAACCTGCGGTTCCATCGTCGTTGTTGTTTTTATTTTTTTGTGGTTTTTTATTTTTTATATTTATGTTGTTATTTATGTTTGTGTTTTTATTGTTGATTGTGTTCATGTTTGAGTCCCACGAGTTGCGGAGAAAGGGTGGTCCGCCTGCACAGAGATCCGCACTAAGCAGGTAAGGCTATCACGACCGGAGGGCGCCAGGTATCCGGCCGCTCCGTTTACGACTGGGCTATTTTTGGTAAGGGCCCCCAGCCAGGCTGACTATCGGCACGGGTCGCATGGCACCTTAGTCCAGCCCTCGTTACCTCAAGACCATGACAGGAGCTTCAGGCATGCGATAAGTCTATTAAGAAGCCATTACACATGTCTTCGACAAATGCTAACACCAGTTCCTAAGGGAACAATTGGAGTGTTGTTACCAGTCGGCACCCTCGTGGAGGGTTCAGTCGAGGGTTTTTGCCACCTATGTAACGAGTTGCCAATACGAGTAAAACAGTCCGCTGTTCACTCATCAGCTGTTGGCGACCGAACGGTCACACAAGCTAAGCTCAGGAGCGACCCTGCAAGCTGAGAACATGGCAACTTCCTCTATCTTTTTCTCTCTCTTCTCTTCCGTTTTTGAACCGCGATCAAGCCGGTGCTTTGCCAATAATAAAAGCTATCTAAAATCATTGAAAATAAACGACATCCTAAATCTAAACATTGCGTCTTAGTAGTTTTTGTGTTTCTGCCCGCTCCAACTGCCCAGTTGACCCGTGATTTACGCGGCAACTCTCCCACATCAAATATAAAATCCGCTCGATCAACCGCCAGTGACGAAACGAGGTTATTACTTTCGTTACATTGGTGTCAGGTGTGGGGTAATTTGTGATTTGGAAAAATACAGGCCCATCATGACGCGTAGACGCGTATTGCGCCAACAGGTAGCCCTAGCGTGGCAGCAGCAGGCAAAAGCGCCGCCGCGAAAAGAAACATGTGAAGAGGATGATAGCCCAGCGGAGGCCGAGCAGCAGCAAATAGCCGCGGTAGCGTCGCAGCAACAGGAATTGCAAGTGCGAATGACGGCATGGACCCGCACTTTTGAAGAAAAGTTCGAACGGAACCAATGCTGCGGAGACCACCGTTGATCAAGTGGCGTGCAGCACACCGCAGATAACCTCGGTGACCAGACACGAGGGCAACCATAGAAATAACTCGAGTCTACCGCCAGATGATTCACCACCAGAGAGTGTGAAGACCAGCGCCGTCGCACCAGCTTGTGATCAACATGTGGCTCCCAGCTCTATCAATATCGAGCTTGCTGTTACAGGGATCCGCTATGAACCTATCGAAATGGAATCCCTGCCTCAGTACGATGGAAACCGACCTCGGAGCGAGTTTCAACGCCTCTTGGACGGCATGGCCGCTGAACAAGGCTGGTCTGAGCGCCGTAAATGCCGGAGACTTTATGCTAGCTTACAAGGCAGGGCTCAGATATTTTACGGGACGCTGCCGGAGGCCACTATTTGTTCATACGCGAGGCTGGCCGATGCGATGCGTCGACAATTCACGCGGAGTGCCCGAACGAGCTATCAGTTGTTTCAGAGTCGTCGGCAAGGACCCAAGGAGTCACTAGCAGATTTTGAATGGCAATTGGATTGTTTGGGATGAGCTGCTTTTAGCGGCCTGCCACCTGAAACTTACGACAGCATAGTGGTACAACGCTTCATAGACGGCATTCGAGAAACCACTTATCAGCCGCAGCTTATGATGGTTGACCCGCCTAATCTCGCACGTGCTCTGGAACTCGTTCAACGTGTCGAAGCACGTCGGCCTGCTACCGGTACCATACTGAGCGTAGCTACGGAAGTCGACGAGCCCCCGCAAACATCGCCCTCAAGAAGAAGAGGCAGACGGTCCCGTCAAAGAGCCGCGAGCGACGTTGAGCAAGCTCAGGCTCCGCTTACGTCGGGAAACTAGAACCCATCAATCTCCCGGGGCGGAGGTTGGCCGGAGATGCCGGTGGATTCGGCCATAGCGCGCCGAATCCACCAAGCCCCATCGAAGTTAGTGAAATGTTCCTAAGGCCTACCAGAATAGATGAATCTTCCGTCACAGTAGCAGAGGATACGGACACGTCGCCCTTAGAGCCTTTCCTTGGTCTATCTTATGTGTGGAATCGGCCAGAGCGCCTCACCTCGAGCAATATTTGCGTCGAGTTGCCGGAAGCCGGACATATGGCTCCTTCATTTGAAGTTGAGCCCGACCTGGCCCGCTTGTTTGAGGAGTCGCCGCTGGAGCACAAGGAGTCACCTGAGTCGCAACCCTCGCTCGGAGACGACGATCCTAGACTCGCTGGAGGAACGGAAAGATACGACGAGTCCCTGGAACCACACCAAGGTGGTATTAACATGCCCCTCCTTAAAGCTACGTACTCTGTAAGCGCCCTCGGCGATCGCCATTTAAATTGTCTACTTTTTTTACAGAATCATCCAGTACGTTTGATCGTCGACACCGGCGCAGCAGTCTCCATGTTGAACCGAAGCGCTTTGCCGAAGCCGCTCTCCGCAACACCATGTCGAGTTATGCTCCAGGGTCCGTCAGCGGAACAGTTTGTGGCTACAGCTCGTAGTAAAGTCAGCATGATAGTTGCCGGCCGACCGGTCGAGCATGAATTCCTCCTAGTAGACGGCAAGCTACCCAGCCTCCTCGGAGTTGATTTTCTGCTACGCCATCAAGCCACTGTGGACTTAAAAGCTTTGCTCGTCAAGTTCGACTGGGGTTCAATACCGCTGCATGTACCAAGTGCTCAGCCGAACAGTCTACTCTATTCGTCGACAGCAACGAGTATTCCGCCATACAGTGACACACACTTGCAGATTGGATGCACATCGTCAGATCAAACATCCGTAACTGTGTTGGAGCGTGGCAGTTATTCTCAACTCCCTATCGAGGTAGTCTTGGGTAGCAGCGTAGTTGATACTGCGGATCGGATAACTACCCTACGTTTGTTGAATCTCAGCGATCAAGAAATCCGCCTCCCAGCGCTCACCATATTTGGTCAGCTGGAACCCGTGGATGTTTGCTCAGAGGCCAAGCCGATCGAGTTGCCCGTTTCTATTGACTGGCAAACTATGGCCGCGGCGGACTTAACTCCTGAGCTTCGCCGCCGGCTAACTCATCTCCTGAGTAGCTACGGACACGTATTCTCCCAACGAGAGGACGACACTGGACGCACCAACTTGGCTCGACACATCATCGACACAGGGTCAGCGCGACCCATCAAACAGGCGCCACGTCGCTTAGCATTATCACGAAATGGCCGGAGTGTCTGGCACTGCCCAACCAAACTGCTGAGACTGTGGCCCAGGCTCTTGTTAAAGAAGTTTTCTGCCGATTTGGAGTCCCGTTAGTCTTGCATTCGGATCAGGGAAGGAACTTCGAATCTGAGGTGTTCCAGGCATGCCTACGCATCCTCGACGTCGAGAAAACGCGAACCACTCTGTTGCATCCGCAATCGAACGGCATGGTGGAACGATTTAATAGGACACTTCTGGACTACTTGGCTAAATTCGTTGCCACGGATCAACGAGATTGGGATGAGCTGTTGCCTCTAGCGCTTTGGGCCTACCGCTCCGCGAAGTATGAAGCCACTGGGTTCTCGCCGTCTGCACTGATGCTGGGACGCGAACTACGTTTGCCCACGGAGCTGTTGTATGGCCGACCATCACCGGACCCGAGTAGCTACCCTTTCTTTGTGGAACAATTACAGGAACGCATCCGTCAAACTCACCAGACAGCGAGGCAACAACTGACAGCGGCCGCTCCGGTTAACAAAGCACGATACGACCTTCTCGCCTATCCTTTGGAATTCTCCGTCGGTGACGCAACCTGGGTCTATGCCCCTACCCGTAGAGTGGGACGATGCCCGAAGCTGCAGTCTGATTGGGTCGGGCCGGCCGTAGTGGTTCGTCAACTTTCCGACTTGGTATACGAAGTGCGGCTACCCGGAAAACGCGCAACAAAGACCATACACGTTAACTGCCTAGCTCGCTTCCATGGATCAACACCGGACGTACTCAGCCAGGAGGCTTGAGATTTAGAAGGGGGTAATGTAACGAAAATGGCAACATTGCCATAGCAGCTCAAGGCTGCCACCTATGTAACGAGTTGCCAATACGAGTAAAACAGTCCGCTGTTCACTCATCAGCTGTTGGCGACCGAACGGTCACACAAGCTAAGATCAGGAGCGACCCTGCAAGCTGAGAACATGGCAACTTCCTCTATCTTTTTCTCTCTCTTCTCTTCCGTTTTTGAACCGCGATCAAGCCGGTGCTTTGCCAATAATAAAAGTTATATAAAATCATTGAAAATAAACGACATCCTAAATCTAAACATTGCGTTTTAGTAGTTATTGTGTTTCTGCCCGCTCCAACTGCCCAGTTGACCCGTGATTTACGCGGCAACTCTCCCACATCAAATATAAAATCCGCTCGACCAACCGCCAGTGACGAAACGAGGTTATTATTTTCGTTACATATTTAGATTTAATATTCTTTAAATTAGAAAGTATAGGTGTAAGCCAAGGAGGCTTTATAGAACCAGACGATGGAATATAATTTGGAATGCCCACATCTAAGAGTGCATTTAGGGTCTCATAGAAAGAACTAAGAGCAATATCGATGTCAGTCGCTTTTTCTAAAAAGCACCAGTCGGTAGCAAGGATACGTTCATTAAGCAATGAATAATATCCCTTGCGAAAACAACGACGAGGTGATTGCTGACATAATAAAGGTGGACTAAAAGGTTTAGAGATTGAGATAGAAATTTCTATAGTAGGATGATGTAAGTCTTCAGGGATACTTAATGGGGATGACCTAGAGACGGCAGTATTTGCGAAGTCATTAAAAACTAGGGGGCTCCGCCCCCTGCTCGCTTCGCTCGCCAACCCCCCGATCGGTTCGATCGTGGTGATACAGTCGAGTATGCTCGATTGTCGGAGACCCCGTACTTACTATGGAAATAGAAAAGACTACAAAAATTAAGAAATATTTTGCCCGCTTGATGCTGTTGCAGAGCGTTGAAATGCATTTTCGACAACTTTTTTCAATGACAGCTATATGATATAGTTGTCCGATTTGAACCAACTTCGGTCAGGATATATAAAACCAAGTTATAATAGTTATATAGTTGAGAAATAATAGTTTTGTTGAGAAATCTCATAAAACAAATAAGTTTTTCATACTAAGACTTGATTTTCGGCCGATCGGTCCAATGAAAGCTATATGATATAGTGGTCCGATTTTGGCCAACTTCGGACAGGATATATAAAACCAAGTTATTTGCTTACTGTATTAGATTGGTTGAGATATCTCATAAAATAAAAAAGTTTTTCATACTAAGACTTGATTTTCGGCTGATCGGTCCCATGGAAGCAATATGATATAGTGGTCCGATTAAAGCCAACTTCGGACAGGCAATACAAAACCAAGTTATTTGCATACTGTATTAGTTTGGTTAAGATATCTCATAAAATATCTCATCATAAACTAAGACTTGATTTGCGCCCGATCGGTCCTATGGCAGCTATATGATATAGTGGTCCGATTCAAAAAAGAAATACACTTGATATGCTTGCAATATAGAGGACTCTACATTATAAGTTTGGTGTCCCTAGCTTTGAAATTGTTCTTATAATTTGGTTAATTTATGGTTAATTTCTTCAATACAGGCAAAATGTTGCAAGTAAACTGAAGGAGTAGCTCTTGGAGGGATATAAGAGCAGGTGATAAAAATTGATCGAGTTGAAAAAGTTACTTTGACAGCAACAATTTCAATATCAGTAGTCACATTAAAAGAAATGCGTTCTGACTCAAGAGCCGAATTAGTAGCAATAAGAACGCCACCACTTCGATTCGGTCGATCATATCTATATAAAAGGTAGTTACTTGACATAACTTCAGAATCAGACACTGTAGGAGTTAACCAAGTTTCTGACAATGCAATTTTGCTAGAAATGTATGCCGCTACAGATTCACAAGTAGTGTCCGAGGATAACCTGGACACAAATACTTGTTTACGAGAAAAAAACATGCCAATAACCATTCCATATTAAAAGAGTAACTAGGGTTACCATAGGGGCAATTCCAAATGAAATAACATCTAGATATTGCAATGGTAGGGAGGGTACAGAATAGGGTATGCTCGACATCTGAATACCCTACAACCGAGCTATAAGTAACAAATGTCTGTCTGTTTATCTCTAGTCCATTTCAAATTTCCATTCCCTTTCTGTTTTGCTACTTTTGTTTGCACAGTGCAATTACAATTTGTTGTAGTGTGTGTACGCCACCATAGGAGGAGGAAGAACCTTGCCCCATCCGTCGAGCTGAGTCTAGGCTAAGCAAGAAGTGCACGCACCCGAATCCTATGTGGCTATGGCTGATCATACCCGATGTTAGTCAGATTTTATTTGAATCTGCAGGGTATACAAATCACCAAATACGTTCCCCGCATGACACCCGACGCCCAAACGGTGGAGCCGACCTATTTCCTAAGACTAGATATTCATACGAAACATCTGTATATTGAATGCTTTGCAAGTTTTCAAGTATTATGGTTAGCTTCATAATGTTGCCTAATGATATAATCCATCCATTTAGTTTTGTTTTACATTTTTTTAATAGATTTATAAATCAGCAGCGAATTGACATAGGGTTCAGAATTTCGTCTTTAGGAAAAGCGACTGCAATTCGTATATTCAGGATTGGTCGACCGAAGCGAATCAGATCGCTGGTGTCACTTGCGCTAACGTTTTATAATGTCTATTCTAACTTTGCATTCGACTCGAAATTTCTATTTGGAATAGCAGATTGCTAGAGTATCTTTGGCAACCTGACCAAGGGAAAACTTCAGTTATGTGTAAATCAACAATAGAATTTATTAAATATAGCATGAGAAATAACACTCAGTAGACTCTGTGAAATATTGTTTGGAATGATTGGAGTGGTTTATATATTGGTTTGTAGTGAAGCGACGGACTATTATAATGATATTGATTTCTTTAACGAGTACACAAACATATAAATATATTTTAAAATGGCTGTGCACCATAGCACACAAGATTTAGTAGCGGCCATTCAGGACAGTGATCAATTCTGCGGCGTTTGTCACGAGGTTCTCAGCAGAACGGCCTCACAGCCGAAACACCCTGTAATCCATATTACACGATAGGTGCATCGTAGGACATTTGCAATCCTCTCGGATTAGTCCAGTTTGTAAACTTGATTGCTCTGCCAATCAGTTAAATTATTCTAACAATTCTTTGGCAGCAGAAATTCATGACGCTACGGCGAATACTGAAAATCCTTCGGAAACAGAAGAGCAAGCTACAGTTTCTAATACCCAAAAGACCATTCCTAAATTTAGTCGAGGTCGAGGTGCAACTCCACGTCGAGGGGTGCAGACTCGATCAATGAATCGAAACCCGAAAGTCCCCCCCGTAGACAATTCAGCACGTCAAAATCAAGGGAACATGAAATTCTTAACTTGGTTGAGACTGCGATGCAATCGAGTCAAAATCAAATTCTTCCAAATTTGAGTTCCATTCTGTCTGACACCATAGAGAAATCTATCAGTGCTCAGTTGGCAAATTTACAAGTGGGACGAAGCGAACAGGGCTCACAACATCCTAGTTCAAGCACGAGTCCTAGATATGATATGATACCTGAAAGGACTACTGCAAACCAAAATGTCGTTGCAGAAGACAGGTTAATTACTTCTAGACCCTCTTCTTCTGTCCGAACAGAGAAAGTGTCCAGTATTATTCAATCTGGCATATTAAATTCGATGGCGGTAGAGAAGCCATGCAAGCCCAAGATTTTCTTTATCGAATTCGTTCTTTAACAGAACAGAACTTACACGGATATTATCGATTTTTGTAGGAAGAGCAAATGAATGGTATTAGAAAGTCCATCGTTCTAATCCTCGATTCAATTGGGAATCCTTTTGCCAAAAATTTCGTAAGAAATTCGAGGACAAAGACGATGAGATGGATGTATGGGAGATGATTAATTCTCGAAGACAAGGAGATCAAGAATCCTTTGAAGATTTTCAATTTACGATTGAGAAGCTAATTGGTCGATTGCAAAAGGACGTCTCTGAACGTTCGCTTGTTTGAATTTTAATTCACAATGCAAAGTCATCCTTGTATGAGTTGATGCATTTAGGTATCACTACCTTGGCCAAGCTTCGCGAAGAGATTCGTACTCATGAGCAAGTTTGTAAGTTGGTAAAAACAACTAAATCGAAGTTTGATCCTCGTTCTCGTATTGCTGAATTTGAGCGTGAGAAAGATCAACATATTTCTGAAGAAGTTTCGGCAATTCAGCGCAAATAGCAGACAACAGCCTCTATACAGAACTCACTCTAGAAAATAATAAATATATGGCTCTTTTAGACTCTGGAGCTACAATCAGTTGTGTGGGCCATCAAGCAGCAATTGATCTCCGAAAAAGTCCAAAATTTCGAAAATGTTCCGGTAACATTAAAACAGCCAATAATTCAATATGTTCTGTAGTAGGGAAAGTGTCGACTGAAGTCACTTATCGTAATTTGATTTCTCGAAGGCATTTGGCCTACTGAATCAAATTATGAATCCGTCCGAAAGTGTATCTGAATTAGATACTGGTTTTGAAAATAGAGAAGACAATCCCAATATGCATATTTTGAGTGCTGCAGAGACCCAAAGTTTGAATGCAGTTATTGCTAAATTTACATCTAATGAAAAGGAAGGATTAGGGCGAACCCATTTATATACTCATATACGTATAGACGTTGGTAATGCTACTCCTATAAAGCAACGACATTGGCCTGTATCACCTGCAATAGATACGCAATTGTTCGAAGAGGTGGACAGAATGTTAGCTATGGACATTATTAAAGAGTCCAACAGTCCGTGGAGCAGCAATTGCGTGGTCGTTCGAAAAGGTGAGAAATTGCGTTTGTGTCTCGATTCGCGAGTTGTCAACAAATACACTCGCAAGGACGCATATCCCATTCCTATTATCGATTATACTAAGCAGATTGCCTCCAGCTCGATATATAACCGGCCTTGACATGAAACATGCTTTTTGGCAGATTCCGCTCGCTGAGAATTCGAAGCAGTATTCGGCGTTCACTAAATATAAGGTAATGCCTTTCGGCCTTTGCAATGCGCCTCAAACTTTATGTCGACTTATGGATAATGTGATACCCGCTCATCTGCGCACTAGAGTTTTTGTTTATTTAGATGACCTTCTTGTTTGGTCAGACGATTGTGAATCGCATATGATGCTTTTGCAAGAAATCGCTCTGTACTTCCGCAAAGCGAACTTGACTATCAACATAGCCAAATCTAAATGGAATAAAGCTGCAGACAATGCTTTCAAAGAGCTAAAAACTAAGTTAACAACAGTTTCTATTTTAAATTCCCCAGATTTTTCGAAACCCTTCATTTTATTGTGTGATGCTAGCTTACACGGCCTTGGTTGCGTTTTAGCACAAACAAATGAAGAAGTAGAAGAGCTACCAATTGCCTACATGTCTGTTAAGCTATCAAAAGTTCAACGAAATTATTCGGTGACAGAGTTCGAATGTTTATATTGAAGACCAAGAATTTACAGTGGTCACAGACCATGCCTATCTCAAATGGCTTATGAATCAAAAAGACCTGTCTGGACGATTAGCTCGTTGGGCTATCAAACTCCAGCGCTTTTTATTTACAATTCATCATCGCAGAGGTTCACAAAATATAGTAGCATATGCTCTTTCTCGACGTGATGAAATAGCCATTGAAGAGTTCGATATTTTAGGTACAGTGATAAATCTCAAGTCGAAAGAGTTCAGCTCGGCAGAGTATCTAGATTTAATTCAGCAAATAGAGCAGAATGGATTGGTGGATTCGTTTATAAGCGAACCGAACTCACAGATTCGTGGAAACTTTGGATTCCATCAGGAATTGTCAAAGAGATTTTATTTCAAGCCCATGATGCTCCAAATGCAGCTCACTGCGGAACTGCAAAATTGATAGAGAAGTTGAAAAGATATTTATTTTGGCCCAAAAAGTATGTAATCTACTCTCCGCAGGCAAATGCAAGTGAGAGACTAAATAGATTTGTTTTAGCTGCTATTCGTGCCTATATTGGATCGGACCATTGCAATTGGGACTTGAATTTAAACGAAATTAGTAGAGCTTTACGAGCTTGTGTACATCGTAGCACCGGATTCTCACCGTATTTCCTGACCTGAAAAGATTATGAACTTTTACGTAAGCTCAATCTTTTGTCTGATGATACCTTGTTAAAACAACAAGATGCGTTATAGATTGCTAGAACCAAGGCCAAGGATAACGTATCTGCAGCACAAGATGAAAACACGCTTAGATACAACTTGCGTAGTAGAACTGTTCAATTTAAAGTTGGATATATTGCCTATGCTCGCAATTTTTCTCAAAGTAATGCTGCTAAGGGATTTTGCGCAAAACTCGCACTAGTCTTCATAACCGCAAAAGTATAACGCAAAATAAGCCCAGCATACTATGAACTAATGGACGAGACAGGAAAAATTCTAGGTATCTATAATCTTAAGGACATGCAAAGTAAATAAGTTTTTTTAAACTGTTCTATTTTTCTGTTACTGACTTCTCGAGTAAGACTCTAGTAGCAGTAACTGTGGGTGTAGCGACCAGTTTCGTATACTTAATAATTATTTTTTTTCTATGCAAGTCTTATACTGCTTAGCAGCATAACTAAAACGACCCTGCTATTTAAATCGCAAACACTGCTTTCGCAAAGATCAACAGCAACACTGCTCCCTATAAGCAGAGCATTCTCGTTCTATAAATTGATCTGCACTACTCGCAGCTAACAAGTTAGCTGCTTGCGAATGCAATTCTTACTGCACTGCTTGCAGGCAGCACTCACGCGCACACACATACACGGCCGCTGCTGCGCTATTAAGTTTCTTTCTCTTATGCATTGTTTTGCATACCGAGTGCCCTATCGGTTCCCTTATGTTACCTTGGATAAGTTCGGCAGAATCATACGATTTAACCGTTCTTATCTCTCGCCGCCCACGCTTTGACTTAATTCGTGTCGTGCTTATCTAATTAAGCCGAGAACATTAAGCGAGCGTCTCTGTGCGAGACACAAAATATATACGCCAGCGCTGTGAAAAAAAACATATATTTATATATTTTATGTCACGGGTTGTGACATAACAACCTCGAGTAAAAGTGAATAGACATTGTTCTATGGAATTTTCGACCCGGATTTTCATTCCACGGACGGATTGACTTCCCTACCCCCAAATTCTGCTGTGGATATTTTTTTGGTTTTCTTCGTGGGAAGAAATATATTGGCTAGCGACGTTTTTATTAAGCCAGGTATGTTAGCGAAGGCACAGCGGTACCTACACTAAAGTGAATCATTTCAACAGTGTCCACTGCCAGTGCTTTTAATTCAAGAATTAATTTTAGAAAAGGGAAGCCAACATTAATTGGCTAAAATTAATTGAGAGTCTGTGGGAGCAAATTTCTGTTTAATTTTGGTTCCGGTTGCAGTTGTCGCTGTTGCACGCAAAAATGCATGAATTGATCATTGCCGAGCAAACTTTATATTAGTTTCCAAATCTGTCGCTAGGCATACATACTACTCCCTTGTTCAGTATAGCCAATTTAAATAGTGGACAATTAATTAAAAAAATTTTAATTATATTCACAAACAGTGCTGTGCACAAATATATATCCACTCAGTGGAGCTCGTAAAAGAAATTAAAAAAAAAAAAATTTAATTAAATTCAAAAATTTAAAAACAAAAGAAAAATGAAAAAAAGAAAAATTGAGCTTATATATAATAATTAAAATATTAATTTTTTTATGATTTATATTTTCAAATTAAGTTTTGGCTAAAAGGAAAATATTTGTATTGTATAAAAGGAAATGAACTTTGTAACAGAGCCCACTAGATAGGTTAAAGTATGTATGGAGGGTTATGTTAATCATTATTATTATACCCGTTACTTATAAAAAATAAGTATAAGGGTATATTGTGTTCGTTGGAATGTATGTAACAGGCAGAAGGAGGCTTCTCCGACCACATAAAGTATATATATTCTTGATCAGCATCAATAGCCGAGTCGATATAGCCATGTGTGTCTGTCCGTCTGTCCGTCTGTGTGAGCGCCTAGATCTCAGTGACCATATGAGATAGAGAAACCAAACTTTCACACGCAGATCACAAATGCGTTGGAGCAGGTCAAGTTTGTTTCAAATTTTGGCCACGCCCCCCTCCGCCCCCACAAATCGCGAAAAGCTACCACACCCACAGTTTTTAAGATAATATGGTTTTTCTTGTAGTCACTGATATCTATTATTATTATTTATTATCCCACTGAGTATCGGACGAGTAGAACAGCAGTTATTGTCTGAAAATTATTCTTTAAGCAATACATGGCAATAAATTCCCCCTAGAGCATGCAATAGATTTTTATTGTTAGAAAATTTTCTTTAAAGTACTTTTATATGTAGTGAAATAAGTAACGGGTATCCTATAGTCGGGATCTCGACTATAGCCTTTCCCACTTGTTTTTTTATTAAGCGTATCAAGGTTAGCCACATCGTCATCTTGAGCTCAACGACGGCAGTGCTTGGTGAGTCCTACGTATTTGTAAATTATTTTTCTCTTCTTTTTGTTTAATGAACATTAAACATTCATACATACTTACTACATACATTTAATTTTACTATATGTATATATATTTTTAGACCCCGTACTTAAAAAAAGTACAGGGGTCTATTGGGTTTGTTTTAACGAAAATGTGCGTAACAGGCAGAAGGAGGCGTGGCAGACCCCATAAAGTATATATATTCTTGATCAGCATCAATAGCCGAGTCGATATAGCAATGTCCGTCTGTATGAACACCTAGATCTCAGAGACTATAAGAGCTAGAGCCACCAAACTTGGTATGTAGGTTCGCCTATATTGCAAGCAGATCAAGTTTGTTTCAAAATTTGGCCACGCCCCCTTTATCGCCCACAAATCGAAAACAAAAATTTCATATCCAAATTATAAGAACAATTTAAAAGCTAGTGACACCAAACTTAGTATGTAGGTTCCTCTACATTGCAGGCATACTAAGTCCATTTATTGCCTGCCTGAAGTTGGCTTAAATCGGACCACTATATCATATAGCTGCCATTGGACCGATCGGGCGAAAATCAAGTCTTAGTATGAAAAACTTTTTTGTTTTATGAGATATCTCAACTAAACTTTTACAGTATTCTTGGTTTTATATATCATGACCGATGTTGGATCAAATCGGACAACTATATCATATAGCTGTCATTGAAAAAAGTAGTCGAAAATTTATTACAACGCTCTGCAACAGCAACAAGCGGCCAAATTATTATTTTAATTTTTGTAGTCTTTTCTATTTCCAAAGTAAGTACGGGGTCTCCGACAGTCGAGTATGCTCGACTGTAGCACCGCGAGCGAAGCGAGCGTGGGGTTGGCGAGCGAAGCGAGCAGGGGGTGGAGCCCCCTAGTTTTTATTTTTGCTCTGATTACAAAACAAAAAATTTAATTGAATTCGGAAAAAAAAATTATAATAAACTATACATATGCATATATTTCCACTATATGCAAATTTTCCCCTTTTGTTATTTTTATATAATTGAATATATATATTTTTACAATGTTCTTTAAATATATACATCTTACAAATATTTAGGAATATATATATATTTTTTTAAGAATTATATTTTTTTTTATATAACATACAAATTTTCTATCATCACATATAAATTAAAAAAAAAAAACATGCATTAGGTTAGGTTAGGTTAGGTTAGGGCGGCTGTCGATTCAACGACTCACTTAGGCCACAGTTGGGCCCATTGTGGTACCGCGGATCTAGATATCCTTTCTACCTTTGTGGTGACATGTCAATCAGTATGGCGTCCAGTTTGATAGCTGAATAAATTTAGCGATTTTGCGCGGTGTAACTGAGGCAAGTTCACCTAAAGTGGAGAGAAAAGGTTTTCCCAGGGTGTGGAGTCTTCTATTACTCAATGCGGGACAGGAGCAGAAGAAATGTTCAGGTGATTCAATTTCTTCTTCGTCTCTACAGCTCCTGCAGAAGTCATTGTATGGGGCATTCAGCCTTGTGGCGTGGATACCTACCAGCCAATGTCCTGTCAGTGCTCTTACTACTGCAGAACAATCTGTTCTACTTAGTTTACATAGAATACTAGAACGAGCCTTATTCAGGTGAGGCCAGGTCTGCCTCGCGACACGACAATGGTGCGTGTTTTGCCATCGGTTTTCACTAACTGTTATGGATTGAGCTAGAAGTAGTAGCTTACAGGTCGCCAGTGGCATACGCGTATCCTCCTTGTCAGGAAGGAGGTGTACTGTTGTACCATTCCTGGCTAGTTCATCAGCTTTACAGTTTCCTGTAATGTACTGATGCCCTGGTACCCATATTAGGGAAATGTCGAAATGGTCAGCCATCTCATGTAGAGATTTGCGGCAGTTCGAAACTGAGGTGGAATTAGTTGTGGTCGATTCTATGGACTTGATAGCTGCTTGGCTGTCACTGTATATGTTAATACGGCCCGAATTGACTTGGGATTCCCTTAGGAGTTTTAAGGCTTCATTTATAGCCAGGATTTCGGCTTGAAAGACGCTGCAATGGTCAGGTAGCCTAAAAGAGACCTGTATATTTAGATCCTGAGAGTATACCCCTCCACCCACTTGATTGTTCAACTTTGAACCATCTGTGTAGAAGGATATGGCCCCATTTTGTCCTGGGGTATGTGATGACCATTCCTCCCTGTGCGGAATGGTTGTTTGAAAGGGAGTTTCAATATGCTCAATTGGCATACAGTAGTCCGTTCTAGAAGGAACTATTTGGTTATCCTTAAGGATAGAGGAGTGCCCTGTTGAGCATTCTGTCCAAGAGTTAGAGTCTCTCAGTCGAATTGCTGTCATGGTGGCAATATTTTTGCTAACTTGCCTGATTGGTTGTATGTTAAGAATGGCGTCTAGAGCTTCGCCAGGTGTTGTGTTGAGAGCACCTGTGATGCAGATTTCGGCCATCCTTTGAATTTTGTTGAGCTGTTTGTTTATGGACTGCTTTGTTAAGGCAGGCCACCATATTGCTATACCATATAGTAGTATCGGTCTGACTATAGCTATGTATAGCCAGTGGACGATATATGGCGACATGCCCCATTTTAGGCCGATCGCTTTCCTGCAAGTGTAGAGTGCAACCGTTGCCTTTCTACATCTATCTTGCGTATTAATTTTCCAGTCCAACTTCCTGTCCAGAATTAAACCCAAGTATCTGGCGCTTTCGCTGAAGGAGAGGACGGAGTCTTTTATTTTTGGGGGTATTAGAGTTGGGATTTTGTATTTTCTGGAGAAAAGTACAAGTTCCGTTTTGGCTGGGTTTACTCCCAGGCCACACTCATCGGCCCAGGTGACCAGTTTTTGTAGCTTGACTGACATCAAGTCGCATAGTGTTTGAGGGAATTTTCCCTTGAAAATTAGTGCAACGTCATCCGCGTAGGCAACAACCTGGCAGCCTCCACCCTCTATGTCGCATAGCAGCCTGTTGACTGCTAGGTTCCATAAGAGAGGAGATAGAACCCCTCCTTGAGGTGTTCCCCTACTGACAAACCTGGTGAGTGTTGAAGAGCCAAGTGTGGACGTTACGACCCTGCTTGTGAGCAATTGGTCGATGAGTCCCACTAGCCGGCTTTCAATCCCCAAGTTTGTCAGTGCTCCAGTGATAGCTTCCGGGACGACGTTGTTAAAAGCCCCCTCGATGTCTAGGAAGGCTATGAGGGAGTATTCAGTGAGCGAAAGGGATTTTTCTATAGTGGCGACTACGGAGTGCAAAGCTGTTTCCGTCGATTTGCCTTTCCGATATGCGTGTTGAGAATTGGATATGAGATGGGGGGGAATGGTTGCTCTTAGGTGAAGAGCCAGGAGTCGCTCGAAGGTTTTGAGCATAAATGACGACAGGCTGATTGGTCTAAAGTCCTTTGCTGTCGTATGGGATGATTTCCCAGCTTTTGGTATGAAAACTATTTTTGAGACTCGCCATGTATCAGGGATATGACCAGTTTTTAGGACTTCTGTGAAGATAGATTGCAGCCAGTTTATGGCAGTGTTCCCTGCTTGTTGTAATTGGGCAGGAAAAATGCCGTCTGGTCCAGGTGACTTGTACGGTTTAAAGCTGTTTATAGCCCAGGTTATATTACGTCTGCTTAGAAGAGAGGGGCTGATTGGCACCTCAGTAGGGGTTTGGTGTCTACCTTGATTGGTTGCTTTGCAGCCCGGAAAGTGCTTTTTCAAGAGTACGTCTAGCGATTCTTCGCTAGATGTAGTCCAGGTGTTATCCTCTTTTTTGAGGTACCCTAGTGTGGGGGCAGATTTCGATAAAATCTTCCTCAGTCTGGCCGCATCCGGTGTTGATTCTATGTCAGAACAAAAGTCTCTCCATGAATCTCTTTTGGCTTGTCTAGTCGCCTTTTTGTATATTAATAGGGCGTGTTTATAGTCTAGCCAAGTTTCTTCTGTGTTAACAGCCTTGGCTTGATTGAAGAGGTTTCTCGAGCTCTTGCGGAGTTCGTTTAGGCTGGGGTTCCACCATGGTGGTTGCTTACCCCTTTTGGGTCTGCTAATGGGACATGCTGCCCTGAAAGCCGAGTTGCAAGCCTCAGTAAAGGTTTTTATTAAGTAGCTCAGTCGCTCTGTAGAGTGAGTTCCTTCTGGTGCTATCTCTGGGATAGCCTTTTTAAGGATATCAGTAAATATTGGCCATTTGGTTTTTCTTGGGTTGGTAAACGGGACTGGTTTAGAGTGCCTCGATTTGAGGGAGAATTCAATGTACCTATGATCAGAGAAGGAGTGATCGTCTGCCACTTTCCAGTCTCTGTTGAGATCATATATAGGATAAGATACCAGGGTAAGGTCAATGACCCCCTTCCTGCCCTTAATTATAAAAGTAGGTTCGCAACCTTTGTTGCCTAAAACTAGGTTAGTGTTGAGAAGGTAGTTTAGGAGTGACTCACCCCTTGTGTTTGTATCTGTGCTGCCCCACTGGGTGTGGTGTGCATTGGCATCGCATCCAATGATGAGGTTGATACCTCGTGTCTCGCAGTCTTTTATTAGACCTCTCGTGACTTCTTCTGGAGGAGGGCCCGGTTGGTCATAGGCCATGTAACAGGACAGCAACCTTATCGGAGCTGACTGGAGTTCCAGGCTTGCTGCCGTGCTGTCCTCATTGCTGAAATTATGAAGCAAGAAAATACTCAAATGTTTTCTGGCCAGAATACAGGTACGGGTTTTACCTTGTGTTTCAGCAACTACTAGCTTGTAGTCTGGTGTTCCTAGTCCAGAAACCTAACCACCAATCAACCAGGGTTCCTGGACTAGGACTATGTCGGCTCCGTCTCCAGCCAGACGGAGTAGTAGTGCAGCGGAGGCTGCTTTACAGTGGTGGAGGTTTATCTGCAGAATCTTTACAGACATCTGAAGATGGTCCCTCCACCACTGTCACGTTCGCGTCCTCATCGTCCGACGCTACATCCGAGGTGGCCTCTCCTTCACCCAGTTGGCACATTGCCTTCAGATCCCGCGTTATGGTGGACGCATCGGAAATATAGCCGCGTTCAGCGTCGCTTTGCTCCGGATCCTCTGGCTGTGCCGTTATGTCCTCCTCGACTGGCTTGTCGGGAGAATCTATACCGGCCGCGGTGTCCGACTTATACACCCGAATGGAAACAGAGCTGAAACCGAAGTTCAGCTCGTTACCAGCGGCCTCAATTGGGGCGAGCGATTCTTTGTTGAGAATCAGCACGACCTGGTTCGTTGGACCCTTCATCTCCTCTACTTTCACAACTTTCCAGTCGTGAGTGGGGAGACTCGGGTTGCATCGTTGGAGCATCTTAACGATTCGCTCCGGTTCCTTGATGGAGGATGGAATCCACATTCTGGCCCTGGGCCGGACCGGAATGTCGCTCCACTTTACTGCCTCCAGCTTGGCTCCAGGATACACCTCGCCGATATTGGAGACTGCCGCTCTGTAGAGCTCTGCACACCTCTCATCGTCGCAAGCTATAACCTTTACGCTACCCTGATACCACCCGACATCTTTGCAGACCGGTGGTGGTCCAGGTTCCTGCTCCAGCATCTCGAAGCAGCGGATGGCCAGTGCCGTCTCCACCCACTTCCACTGGTTTCTGGGAATCCTCCCGCCCGAATCACCTCGGTCAACGACTCCAATGAGGATCCGATCCTTGGCGATTTGGGCGAAGGATTTGCCCACCTGAACCCTTGACTTCTTGGCGGATGGGCCAGGAGTCTCTTGAGACCGCTGTCTCTTTGCCTGAGCCATTGCTTGCGCCCTGGGTGCCTGCTCGCTGTAAGCGGGTAGCACACTCTTGGCCCATGCCACCTTTTCCAGCCACTCCGCTGAAGGACTGGCCTCTGCTCCTGCGTTTTGACGCTGAAGGATGTTGCCAGCAGTTCTTTTCTCAGCATATGAGAATTTCTTTGCGACGCTGGCTGTTGGAGGTATCCCCATCGCACCTGCACCCGAAAGTGGCACTGCCGCACTAGTGCTCTGCTGTGCCTCTTTGGTGACAGGAGATGGTGAAATCACTCCATCTACCCCAAAGCACGGGTGGAATACGGGTTTGCTTGGACCAGCTATGCAAGGTCCACCGGCTGGCATGGTGACCATCTCCGGTGTCAACGGTAGGCTTTGGCCAGGCTTTGAAACCCCTGCCGCTGCCGACGACGAGGAACCTGCGGTTCCATCGTCGTTGTTGTTTTTATTTTTTTGTGGTTTTTTATTTTTTATATTTTTGTTGTTATTTATGTTTGTGTTTTTATTGTTGATTGTGTTCATGTTTGAGTCCCACGAGTTGCGGAGAAAGGGTGGTCCGCCTGCACAGAGATCCGCACTATGCAGGTAAGGCTATCACGACCGGAGGGCGCCAGGTATCCGGCCGCTCCGTTTACGACTGGGCTATTTTTGGTAAGGGCCCCCAGCCAGGCTGACTATCGGCACGGGTCGCATGACACCTTAGTCCAGCCCTCGTTACCTCAAGACCATGACAGGAGTTTCAGGCATGCGTTAAGTCTATTAAGAAGCCATTACACATGTCTTCGACAAATGCCTTAGCTAACACCAGTTCCTAAGGGAACAATTGGAGTGTTATTTCCAGTCGGCACCCTCGTGGAGGGTTCAGTCGAGGGTTTTTGCCGACCAAAACATGCATTAAGTATACCTACAAATTGGTTTAGGAAGATGAACATGTTTAACATTAATTATATTTTAATAAACAATTGTTAAAATGCTCTGTTCTGAAAATATGAGAGTTTAAATTTTCTTTTGCAGTCCGTCGCCGATCAAACTTTTTTTTTTTATTTATTTATTTATTAATGCGCGACTGAAACCAATCGGCAAAGAAAAAATTATTAAATATAAAAATTAAGATTAAAATTTAAAATAAAATTAATATTAAATATAAATATAAGCAATATACTGTAAAGAAAAAATTAAAATTTGAATTATATCTGGGGTAAGCAAAAATTAATAATTTAAAATGATCCAACATTTGTTGCAAGGATTGGGGAAAACCCAGAAAAACTCAATCAGATCTGACTGATTGGCTATTAAAAATAATATAACATGTTATTAGTATTAGTAAGGTTAGGAATTTAACGATTTAAAATATTGGAAAAGTGCGGATTTTAGGGAAGGGAGAGGGAGTTCTAAGTAGAAAACGTGAAAAAGGTAATTATAATTAGTGCATAAGCGTAATCAGTTGTGCATGTAGGTAAAAATAAAGGCCTGTAATTCCTTGTAGACCTGCGGGGGACCGAAAATCTGAGGCGGCCCAAAAGGAAACTAGAATCAATGTCGCCATTAATTAATTTGTGAAGAAGTACCACACTAAGAGTTTTCCTACGATTAATTAAAGACGAAGGTCAATAAGACGAAGCCTATGAGAGTACGGTGGTAAACGCCGGTTGGGATCCCATTTAAAACCAAGTAAGGCGAAAAGCAAGAATTGCTTTTGAACTGATTCAATTCGATTCTGATTTATTTGATACTGCGGGCACCAAATGCACGAACAGTATTCATGGATGGGACGGACTAAAGAGACGTAAAGGAGCCTAGTGGTGAAAGGATCATTGAATTCTTTTGACCAACGTTTAATGAAACCAAGTACTCCTTTAGCATCATTAACTATAGTGGAGATGTGCAAATTGAAACATAATTTGCAGTCAAATAAAACTCCAAGATCCTTTACAGTTTTTATACGTTGCAAAAGGATATTGTCAATCGTATAAGAACCTAAGTAGGACCTAGAACGACTAAATGTCATAAGCATACACTTCGAACAATTGAGATGCAACTTATTGGCCAAGCACCATAGTTGCATAGTGTTCAAATCGTCTTGCAGACGATTGTGAAACAGGGGATCGGTGTATGAAAAAATAAGCTTAACATCATCTGCATACATTAAAATATAAGAATGGGACAGAATAGTGGGTAGATCGTTAATGAACAGTGTTAAAAAATAAAGGTCCTAAGTGACTACCTTGGGGTACACCAGAAGTTACACGAACCGAACTCGAAATGGTTGATCTAAGAAGCACTTTTTGGGTCCTACCTTTTAAATAAGTGGAAACCCAACGTATAAAGGCGGGAGGGAAACCTATGCAGTTAAGTTTGTAAAGTAAGATGTCATGGTTCACAGAGTCAAAGGCTTTACTGAAGTCATTGTAAATGACATCAGTTTGCTTTTACTCTGAAAATGCATCATTTACCAGGGAGGTAAATTCAAGCAAGTTGGTCGTAGTAGACCGACCCTTAATAAAGCCGTGTTATGCAGGGCAAATTATCGATTTACAGAGATGCTGCAAAGAAAAAAACAAGGATTTTTTCAAATAATTTAGGAATGGCTGATAGCTTTGCAATGCTTCTGTAATTAGAAGTATCAGACTTACCACCTTTTTTGTGGAGGGGACTGATATAAGATTCTTTCCAAAGATATGGAAAGATTAAAGTTTCAAGGGATAGATTAAAAAGCTTATGCAACGGAGCAACTAAAGAAGAACAGCATTCCTTAAGTAGACAACTCGGAATGTTGTCTGGCCCAGGAACGAAAGAAGATTTTAAAGAGCTATTAGAAGAGATTATATTGTTATAGGAAATAGAGGGAGCAAACATAGTGTTAGATTGAACAAGCGGGAAAGGCTATAGTCGAGATCCCGACCATATGATACCCGTTACTTACTTTAATATATTGAAAAGTACTTTAAAGAAAATTCTTGTTTTAATGTCTACATGTCCGATCTTAATGCGATTCAGTGGGATAATAGATAATGCTAATAGATAACGCTAATAATCACAAAAAATGTACTATCTTAAAAACTGTGGGTGTGGTAGTTTTTCGCGATTTGCGTAGGCGGAGGGGGGCGTGGATTAAATTTGAAACAAACTTTTTCTGCGTTAGGTATATATAAATCTGTGTGCCAAATTTGGTAACTCTATCTCTTTTAGTCTCTGAGATTTCATTGTTCAGACGGTTTTTCGCTATTTGTGGGGGCGGAGGGGGCCGTGGCTTGAATTTGAAACAAACTTGACCTGCTCCAACGCCTTTGTGATCACACAGACAGACAGACGGAGAGACACACATGGCTATATCGACTCGGCTATTGATGCTGATCAAAAATATATATACTTTATGGGGTCGGAGATGCCTCCTTCTGTCTGTTACATACATTCCAACGAACACAATATACCCTTATACTTATTTTTTATAAGTAACGGGTATAAAAACAGAATTAGGATAAGATGAGTTGGAAGTGGAGATTGGAGAGTAGGTGGATTGAAAAAAGTTAGCAAATAGTTCAGCGGCTGCAGAGTCGTTGCCAGAAATATCTGTCCCAAGAAAAAAAGAGGAAGGTAAACTGGAGGATTTACGCTTCAAGTTAACAAATTTATAAAATTGTTTAGGGTCAAAGAGTTTAAATTGGCAAAGTCCGACTTGGCCACTGTATACTTAGACCAGTCGAGACTTGAACCTGACTTCTTATATTTTTTAAAATATTTAAATTTAATATTCTTTAAATAAGAAAATATAGGTGTAAGCCAAGGAGGCTTTATAGAACCAGACGATGGAATATAATTTGGAATGCACACATCTAAGAGTGCATTTAGGGTCTCATAGAAAGAACTAAGAGCAATATCGATGTCAGTCGCTTTTTCTAAAAAGCACCAGTCGGTAGCAAGGATAAGTTCATTAAGCAGTGAATAATTTTCCTTGCGAAAACAACGACGAGGTGATTGCTGACATAATAAAGGGGGACTAAAAGGTTTGGAGATTGAGATAGAAATTTCTATAGTAGGATGATGTAAGTCTTCAGGGATACTTAATGGGGATGACCTAGAGACGGCAGTATTTGCGAAGTCGTTAATAAAAACTAGATCGAGAATTCGATCATTATGATTTCTTATTGAGTTCATTTGAAACAACGAGAGATCAATCATGTTATCTAAGAAAATATCTTGATTTAAGGGAATAAGGTAATTTGTGCTACTAAAAAGTGACCAAGAAATTTTAGGCAAATTAAAATCACCTAACACAATACATAAGTCGTTATCTTTAACTTTATGGTTAATTTCTTCAATACAGGCAAAATGTTGCAAGTAAACTGAAGGAGTAGCTCTTGGAGGGATATAAGAGCAGGTGATAAAAATTGATCGAGTTGAAAAAGTTACTTTGACAGCAACAATTTCAATATCAGTAGTCACATTAAAAGAAATGCGTTCTGACTGAAGAGCCGAATTAGTAGCAATAAGAACGCAACCACTTCGAGTCGGTCGATCATATCTATATAAAAGGTAGTTACTTGACATAACTTCAGAATCGGACACTGTAGGAGTTAACCAAGTTTCTTACAATGCAATTATATCAGAATCAAAGGACATACTACTCAAATATAGATTTTTGAGCTTAGTAAGGAGGCCTCTAACATTTATTTATTTATTTTTATTTATTTATTTATTTATTTGTTTCCTAGTGTTACAAGTAGAGAGTTTACTTATAAATTATTACACTAGTCACTACATTGAATATTTTGAGTGTTAAAGTACAATATTATTGATATTAATGATAATTAAGGATATTGACATGAATTCTCGTATCTTAACTCTAATGCTTTCGTATTTTAAATTGAATTAAATTAAATTATGTTAAATTACATTATATTGATTCTTTAGTTATTTAATTGATTTGTAGGTGTTTAGTAAGTCTGTCTCTAAAATGTGTTGTGTTAACGGTTGCTTTTATGGTTTGCGGTAGATCATTCCACAAGCGAACAGCGTTGATATAGAAATGTTTCTCAGATGCAGTAAGCTTACAACGATAAGAGAGGAGGTTTCTAGTCCTTCTGGAGAATGCGAATTTGAATTTGTCATATAGGTAAGCTGGCTCATTAGTCACTAGAACTTTATGGGTAAAGATTAATATCCTAAATTTTATAAATGCCATCAGTGACATGTTAAATATTTTATTTGAAAAATTTGTTATGTGTTGGCCCCTCTTGACATCGAACACATACCTTGCAATGCTGTTAAAGGCCACATTTAGTTTTCGTTGGGTGCATGCATCAGTAAAGCCGAATACCTCGATCCCATAGAAAAGTGACGGTATAAATAGGAGTTTAATCTTCACTGGAAGAATTCTCTGTGTCAGATAAAGTTGTCTTAAAAGAGCAAAGGATCTGCCTACTGCCTTATTAACGTGATTATTCCATGTTAGGTTTCGATTCAACGTAATCCCAAGATTAGTGACTTGATCCACATACTCGATTGGTGTGTTGTCAATAATTAATCTTGATAAGCTTTCAGTGTCTAACATATTTTTGTAAATGACCATACATTTCGATTTCGAAGGGTTAATTGTCAAACCGTTCAACTTGGACCATTCATTGACCGCACTAATGTCCTCATTACAGATCTTTATAAGTTTATTTATATTATCTAACCTATCACTAACATATAGCTGAACGTCATCTGCGTACATATGTAAGTTACAATAAGATAAATAACAAGGGAGATCATTTATATACATCGAGAACAGCAACGGACCTAAAATTGATCCTTGGGGTACACCTCGTTTAATTGACAGAAAAGACGATGAACTAGAAGACGTAACAACTGCCTGACGGCGATCACAGAGATATGAATTGACTAACTTTGTTGCACTAGTACTAAATTTAAATAGTCTTTGAAGTTTATTGCACAGTTCCTATGATTGACAGTATCAAAAGCTTTGCTGAAATCAAAGAGCGTAATTAAAGAAACAAAGCTGTCATCCATCTTACTCCGTATGTCCTCTACGACCTTACATACTGCGGAAGTACAGCTTCTGCTTTTCCGGAACCCAGATTGCTTGTCAGTTAGCAGAGAGTAAGTTGACACATAACTTAAAATCTGACCCGCCATGATCTGCTCAAAAGCCTTAGATAAGAATGGTAAGATTGACACCGGTCTATATTCATTATTTCCTTTTGGGATGGGAATGATTTTGGCCAATTTCCAATCGCAAGGAAACAGCGAAATTGTCAGAGCCGTATTAAAAATATGTGTAATTTGGTTTACTATGTTTGGGAGAAAAATTTTGAGAAACTTAGGGTTTATTTCGTCGAGACCGACAGCATTTGACTTAACTTTACGGAAAGATTCTATAACAGCAATTTGATTTACACAGGCAAAACTAAAGCTATTATCACAGTTCAGATCAGGACCAGGACTCAGGTACAAAGTATCATCCGCTTCGGAAACTGTCAAGTTAACAAAGTCACTGTTTAGTTTATTTAAGTCTACCTCAACCTTAATGGACTCGTTTTTATTTTTACCTATACCCAATTGCTTTATTTCCCTCCATTTTTTAGTTGAGGAAACCGCTCGATTGAATTTATCCGTGTAGTAACAGCGTTTTGACGACGCAATTGCCTTCCTAACTCGTGCTCTTAATCGCTTATATTGTGTACCATGGATAGAAGTTTTATAACGTTTCCATTTCGCATAAGCCTCATCACGAGATTTTATGATACTTTTAATATAGTCATTAAACCATGCTTGTTGTTCAGGCCTAATAGTTTTTTGTCTGAGTGGTACAAAAGCATCAAATAAAGTCAAAATTTTGCGATTGAGAAGATCGAGTTTCGAGTCAACGGTTGGCATCAAATAAATCTCGTCAAAATTTACTCTATCACATTCCATGTTAAGCAAGCCTAAGTCAATTCTACTAAAATCTCTAAAAACAAACGAGTAATTGTTGCTGTCAATAGAAATGTCATAAGTCATGAAAATCAGATCATGTTTGGAATAGACAGGTGCCGAGATCTGATCAAAAAGAATCTATTTGTTCACGTCATTTACAAAAAATACGTCTAGTAGGGTATCCCGAGTACTTGAAAAATGAGTTGGCTCAGTTTCGTTGACTAGATTCAATCCAAGTGAATTCATTTCATCAACAAGATGTCGCTCTATCAACATGTTACTGTTCAAATCGCCTGTCAAGATAATGTTACAATATCTTATTGATATGTCAGATATTACATTAATTAAATCTGAATATTCCGTATTTTTATTCGGTCTATATACTCATCCTATGAGCGTTTTATTGGATTCAGATTTAGATTCTAGTCCCAGAAATAGATATTCAATTGCGCTATCAATAGGATGCTTGCAAATTATCTTACATTTAATATTATTTTTTACATACATCGCCACACCGCCCCCATGGCCAGCACGATCAGAACGAAACAAATGAAAGCCTGGACACAATACTGACATACTGTTAACATTGGAGGTAAACCACGTTTCAGACACACAAACAATATCTACATTTGAATCGACAAACATAAACCTGAATTCGTCCATCTTTTTGGCCAAACTTTGAGCATTTATATGACATATATTTAGACCACTATTTTGATTACTCAGCACTCTGATTAACGTTCGACTGTCCGCTGTGGATCTATTACTTAAATTATTAGACATATTAACTCATTAATAACAACCGTCTGCACAAATATTCTACAATTAACTAATATAAACTGACACCTACACACCAAATAAAATATATATGACAATTTTAAATTAAAAATGAAATAAAAGTTAGATATTATTTAATAACTAAGAATAAAATAACTAGCGAAAGTAATGATCATTATTAGATGACTGTTGCTAGGCTATGCCATCAGCTGTAGCGCCTTCGAAAGAGAGTTGACCGATGGGCAGCGAGTTCTGCTGATCAATCAAAGATAAGCGCTGCTTATCTAAAACAGCTAAGAGCTTGTTGGTACTCTCAATGACCATCGGACTGTCGTTCTCATTTTGGTAGTGAATACAGGCGAAATCGGGCCGCAGATCTAGTTTCTTGAAGCCGTACTGGCGGGGTCCTGTACGTTGGAGCTGACGGCAGTAAGAGAATCAGGCAAGGGTTCACTACGCCTTTTGGGCTTAAACTCATGAACAATCATATGCGGTGGCCAAAATTTTGGATCAAAACATGAAGTTTCATGGGCTGTGGCAAAATTAAATTTAGAGATTGAGACATTAGCAGAAATTTTGCTAGAAATGTATGCCGCTACAAATTCACAAGTAGTGTCCGAGGATAACCTGGACACAAATACTTGCTTACGAGGAAAAAACATGCCAATAACCATTCCATATTAAAAGAGTAACTATGGTTACTATAGGGGCAATTCCAAATGAATTAACATCTAGATATTGCCATGGTAGGGCGGGTACAGAATAGGGTATGCTCGACATCAGAATACCCTACAACCGAGCTATAAGTCACAAATGTCTAGCTGAGTCTAGGCTAAGCACGAAGTGCACGCACCCGAATCCTATGTGGCTATGGCTGATCATACCCGATGTTAGTCAGATTTTATTTGAATCTGCAGGGTATACAAATCACCGCATGACACCCGACACAATGGCGCCCAAACGGTGGAGCCGACCTATTTCCTAAGACTAGATATTCATACGAAACATCTGTATATTGAATGCTTTGCAAGTTTTCAAGTATTATGGTTAGCTTCATAATGTTGCCTAATGATATAATCCATCCATTTAGTTTTGTTTTACATTTTTTTAATAGATTTATAAATCAGGGTTCAGAATTTCGTCTTTAGGAAAAGCGACTGCAATTCGTATATTCAGGATTGGTCGACCGAAGCGAATCAGATCGCTGGTGTCACTTGCGCTAACGTTTTATAATGTATATTCTAACTTTGCATTCGACTCGAAATTTCTATTTGGAATAGCAGATTGCTAGAGTATCTTTGGCAACCTGACCAAGGGAAAACTTCAGTTATGTGTAAATTAAAAATATAATTTATTATATATAGCATGAGAAATAACACTCAGTAGACTCTGTGAAATATTGTTTGGAATGATTGGAGTGGATTATATATTGTTTTGTAGTGAAGCGACGGACTATTATAATGATATTGATTTCTTTAATGAGTACACAAACATATAAATATATTTTAAAATGGTGTAGTGGCGCTTGAGCCAAATTAATTAGAAATAAATCTGCAGCTAAGAGTATGCAACACTTATACGCCCGTAGGTAACTTATCTAATTACCAGTGTCGCGCGAAAGTATGCAGCTGTATTTTTGCCTGGTTGGTTTACGCAATAACTTTCATTGGGAACTTTCATTGGAAAGCAGAGAGCCCTTATTCTCTAAAAGCCCGTATACCGAAAATGGCGTCATTCGAAATGAGCGACCCAGCGTCGCGATCTTTCTTTCAACTTTTGGCAGTCAATGGTGCAAGTTCATTTTCAAGTGCGACTGAAAGTATACTGTATTAAAATTGAAGAAAAAAAAAAATTAAAAAAAACCAAAAAACAAACAAGTGAGAGTTATTCGGCTGATTAAAGCAGCACACACAAATCTTTGTGTTATTAGTGCCACCCTTTTTAGGTAAGTTGGCCAAGTTGTTAGAATTTTTTTTGTTCGCGGTAGTTTGAAAATGGCGAACTGATAGATATATTTTTTTCCCCCTGATATAATTTCAGGTGTGGCATTAGTTCCAGCTTATGAATTTGTCGGTAAAGCGCAGCGCAAGAGAAGATGGAGGCATAATTCGGCTAATTCATGCCAATTAATGGAATAGAATAACTCCTATATTATTTGGTTTGCTTATTCTATACCCTGCGCAAAGTATTCACATACTTTGAATTTTGTTCTATGCCAACTCACTTGCCTACATACACACATAAGCTATTGCAAAAAACAGCAAAGTGCAATTGCGAAAATTAACGCACACACATGCACGCCCGTCTACCAAAAGACACAACAGCTGATAAAGTCGATGACTTTTGGTCTTGCTGCTTTCCTTTCCCATTCGGAGCTGCTCCTGAGACAAAATTTTGGCAAAGCCTTATTAGTTAACGTCTGCCAGCAGCTGAGTCGGCCGTCTTGCTGCCTTGTTAAAATCGGTCTAATTTAAATTAACGTAAAGATGAGTCAAATTTAGTGGTAGTTAAATTTTAATATTTTAATGTGTTAATTTCCAATTTTTTTAAAAATCGCAATAAGCGTGATTTATAGCATATTTTTATTTTATAATTTTTTTTTGTCGCATGGCAGTGATATTCTTCGTTTGTTTTTCTTATGAACCTTGTTCCCCATAAATAATTATATACTTGCTTGGCAGCTAGTCTGGCTCCCTTACCAAAAATTTGGCTTAAATATTCAAAGAGATAAATAAAGAGTGTTAGTTGAGAAAGAGACAGAGCATAGCTAATGTCAAAATAGCAAGATATTTTTCTTTTCTTTTTTTAACTGCGGCCGTTCGGTTAAGCTTCTCTTACGTTCCACAACTAAAACAAAACAAATTAATTGCAATTAAATGCGCAGATAAAATCACACAGCCAAAACGTCACAAATCTTTGGATTGCGATGCAAATTTTTTTCTTTTTGAATGTTATCTTAAAGATTCAAATTTTTTTTGTTCAATTTAATGGAATGTATTTTTGCAAATCCTTTTAAATTTTCATAGTTATTATTAATATCAATATTTTTAATTTTGTTAATAAGGTCAAAATTTTTATTATTACTTTAATCATTTTCTCTTTACTATAATATCTTAATAATGTTAATTTATTATTTTTACTTTTATACATTATTGAATTATTATTAAGAATATATTTATAACGAAATGAATTGCTAAGATTTTTATTGTTGGAGCCATGCATCGTTTCAGGACAATGGTGAGATAAATTCTATTTGTCCTTAAAAGGGATCACCGGCCTTAATAGGTTATGCGGCGACAGGTGATCATTGGTTGGGTGGGCATCCGCTGTTGCAACAACAACTGCACAGCTATAAAAAGGGCCATAGCGAGGCATCAAGGGCACATCATCACCAGTGTTCCGATTAACTGCAACATGTTGCAGATCTAGCCAACCTTCTATTTTTTTTCTCCTTTTTTTTCTCGTCCACTATCCATTCTATCTTCTATTCTAAATGACAGCACGCGAATATTTATTAATATAATTTGTCATAGCGAGCAAAGTAGCCTGTGGTTTAAGTTTTAATAACCCCCCCCATTGTTGACGACATTGAGCCGGGACCCCAACGCGTGCTCCACTCAGACGCTACAATTTCCAGCAGCTCGTGCCACAACGAATACACGTTGCATGCTACATATTATATTATTTGGCGCCCAACTTTAGAGGCCATTGTTTCGCTACTTCATAAAGCGTTCTTTGGTGCAAATTGATATTATTAACAAGTCAACAACATCTGATTTGTTCTTTTTCGTTTCATCCAATATATCTGGGATATTGCGATACTTTATGGTAAAGTACATTACCCAGACAAAGGAGCCTTTTTTCTACTATCGCTGTTACAAGACTAGATTTCCTCAGTTAAAATTTCACCAGGATTTTGACCGGAAAATGGATTTGTGCGTGACAGTACTATTGCCGTTTGCCTTTCAGTTCCCAGTTCAAACTTGTCCAGATTACGGTTTACCGGGAAATTCTAATTGTCTAGTGTAGTGAGTCTCTATTTTGTTTGTCGCTGGATAAGATTTTGAACTAATAGTACAACGATCTTCCGCTCAAGCAAATATTGATTAATCACCACTGAAATCTCTTCTTAATGTCTTGTGTATGAAGTTATAGTTTGATTGTCGCTGGATATGATTTTGTGCTATTTACACAACGATCTTCCGCTCAAGCAAATTTTATTGACTGACTACAAAATTTTTTTTTCCACTTTTTCCCAGTTGCTTTTCTACCCCTGAAGTACAGCTGCGAACTTAGAATTACAAGAACTGTATTGTGAACAGCTGCCCTTCTGTTCTTGGTTTGTTCAGTTCCGCTGATATTCAACCGGCAACTGCCTAAATGGTAAAATATACTGTTTGGTTCTGATTGTTGCTGGATCAGATATGTGTGGCTTAGTACCCCGATCTACCGCGCAATCGAACCGGTAAATTTGTTACCAACAATAAACCCTTTTATGGTTTGGTTAAATAAAAAATTTGATGCTAAACTCCTAGATTCTTGAACGATTGCATGGCCTCCAACATATTGTTATGAATTTTGTCTTTATATTTTTTTTTATTATTATCATAAACATTTTATTTTTTTTATTTTTTTAATTGCTATTATCTAAATCTTCCATTTGTTTGATTTTGGGAAATGTTTGTTTATCGGAGTCCCGAGAAATCAGTTAGCGAAAGAACTTCTGAAGAGTTTTGTGTAATTTGTGCACAAGTCATTGATCAACTTCAATTATTAACAGCTGATTGTAGTCACACCTTCCACGTAGTTTGCTATCGTGCCAGAGTTAAATACTCTAAAACTTGTCCAATCTGCAAGAAGCATCTTAGCGCAATAGCTTCAAGATCAATTGAAGATTTGAAAAACTTGCCTTCGACAAGTACAGCTGCCAAAAGAAGAGGCCCTTCTATTGCAGAGCCCTTAACCACAAGATCTCGAAGCAAGCAAAGAGCAAATACTCCAGTTAATATCTCTACAATGGTCAACCCAAACGAAGCTAGTTCGCAACAAACAACCTCAGAAGACTCTCAGGAGAGGGGGGAACAACATCAGCCCAATCTAGATAATTTACATAGAGTTATAGCGGAGGCAATGGCAACCGCCATGGCTCAACAAGCCAACTCCTTAGCGTTTACCTTAAGTCAGCAAACAGAAGCACTAACTCAGGCAATCGCTTCAGGATTTCGAACTCTAAATGTCTCCCCACTTTCACAACAGACTGCGTCAGGTCCAATGCAAACGTTGCCAGATGTAGAGCGGCAAACGCTGCAACAATTATTGGGTTCAGACGATTCGTTAGAACGGCCATCAACACAGCACACACAGTCTGAGAGACCAAATAGTGCAACTTCTTCTGTAGTCAATAATCGTCCTGATCGAATAATCCAAACAATTATCAATTGGAAAATTTTTCTGGTAAGGGTCAGTTGTCGGTCAACGACTTCATTTATAGAATAGAAGCTTTGACTAGACAAACTTTAGAAGGAAATTTTGTACTTACTGCTCAATATGCTAGTCATTTATTCGAAGGCATGGCCAGTGATTGGTACTGGCGCTACCATAAGAAGTTTCTTGGCCTTCTTTATGTATTGCATTAAGAGGCCAATTTAAAGATGCTAGAACAGACAGGGACATAAGAACTGAAATCGAACTCCGCAAGCAGAAAAGCAACGAAACTTTTGATGATTTTTACGGGGTTATTGCGGCATTAGCAGATCAGCTATCTGTACCACTGTTGAAACTCTCAGAGCCAACCTTTTACCAGAGACACAGCTAGAGATTCTTTATGAGCAGGCGAACGATGTGGCTCAATTACGTCAACTTGTGCGTAAGCGAGAATTATTTTTGAAAACTGTGGCCAAATTAGGTCCTCACAAGCCTAGAATGCCAAAGCGTCCAATGTTACATGCAGTTGATATGCAACCAGAGGAAACTGATGTAGAAAGTTGTGAAGAAAATGATTTGGAGTTAGCTGCAATCAATTTAGTCTGCTGGAATTGTAGAGTTACTGGTCACCGCTACCAAGATTGTATAGCTGAACGTCGGGTATTTTGCTATGGTTGCGGCCAAGCAGATACATATAGACCCAGTTGCAAGAACTGTGCCTCAAAAAACTCAGCACAGCGTGCACTTCAGAAAAGTGCACGCAAACAGTTGATAGTCAAGGGCACGAACAGGGAGTAGTTGCATAGGAGGCAAGTTAGCAGAAGAATTATGTAATAATAAAAGTAAATTTAAGAAGTTTGATGCTTTTGTGCGAACAGCCGATGGTCAATCGCAGCATATCATAGGGAAAATAAAAACAGAAATTATATATAAAAAAGAAAGCAAGTTATTAACTTTTTACATAGGCCCTACCTTAGCACAGAACGTTTATTTAGGAATCGATTTCTGGAATGCGTATCAGTTATTACCCGCTGATCTTACTCCCCAGTTAGCAGAGATTGCTGCCATAGAGAGTACTCAAAGGATTCTTACACCTGATCAGCAACAATTATTTCACGAAACTATCTCAGTGTATCCTTCTTTCGCTAATAAGGGATTAGGGCGAACTACCTTAATCTCTCATACGATAGATGTGGCGAACGGCAAGCCGATCAAACAGCGGCATTATCCGGTCTCACTAGCTACGGAGAAGTTGATTTATGACGAGCTGGATAGGATGCTAAAGCTGGGAGAAGAATCAAGTAGTGCATGGTCATCGCTGATAGTGCTGGTAAAAAGCCAGGCAAGGTGAGGCTATGTATTGACAGCAGAAGGGTTAATGAGGTTACAGTCAAAGATGCGTATCCAATGCCAATAATAGACGGTATTCTTAGTCGATTACCAAAAGCGGAGTTTATAACTAGTATAGACTTGAAGGATGCTTTTTGGCAGATACCTCTTGAAGAAAACTCTCGCGATAAAACAGCATTTTGTGTATCGGGCAGACCCCTCTACCAATTTGAAGTAATGCCATTTGGGCTTACCAACTCTCCACATACTATGTCTAGGCTTATGGATAAAATATTTCCACCACAGCTCCGAAATGAAGTGTTTATATATCTGGATGATCTTTTAATCGTATCAGATACATTTGATCGGCATATAGATGTATTGAAGATAGTAGCCAAGGAATTGGAAAAGGCAAACTTGACCATTAATGTCGGAAAAAGTAACTTTTGTGTTAAGGAAGTAAAGTATCTGGGTCAAGTTTTTGGTAACGGTATTATCAGTACAGATCCGGACAAAATTGTAGCCATTTCATCTTTTCCAACTCCTCAGTCAACTAAACAAGTGCGTCGTTTTCTAGGGCTTACAGGCTGGTACCATAAATTTATTAAAAATTATGCTGCCATAGCATCACCAATAACTGACATTCCACATAAGCGAAGCTTTAAGTGGAATGACGAAGCGCAAAAAGCTTTTGAGGAGCTCAAGGATAAATTATGCACAGCCCAGTACTTCATAGTCCTAATTATGAAAAACCATTTGAACTACACTGTGATGCACGCGATACTGGAGTTGGGGCGGTGTTGGTTCAGTTAAATGAGTCAGGAGATGAAACGCCAATTGCCTTCATGTCACGAAAATTAAACAAATGTCAGCGAAATTATACAGTGACTGAAAAAGAATGTCTTGCAGCCGTGTTAGCCGTCAAGAAATTCAGAGCATACATCGAAGGGCAGGAATTTACAATAGTGACTGATCATGCTTCATTAAAGTGGCTTATGTCACAGTCAGATTTGAGCTCGAGATTAGCTCGATGGGCGCTTAAGTTGCAGGGTATTGACTTTAAGATCGTGCATAGAAAAGGTAGCCAGAATATAGTGCCAGATGCTTTGTCTCGCGTATTTTCTTGTGATTTGTCAGCTTTAAATGTTGATAGCATTATTGACTTGCAGTCCCCTGAATTTGAGAGCAGTGACTAAAAGGCATTGAGAGCTTAAGTGTTAAGTTCCAGGCTATTGGCCGATATTAAAGTTTTCAATAACATTATATATAGAAGAGCAGAGCATTCCCCACAAGAGCAAGTTGCTGACGATGTTTGTTGGAAGTTATGGGTTCCCAAAAGTTTAATACCGATAGTCCTAAAGGAAGCACACGAAGACCCATTATCGGCCCACAGTGGGATAATCAAAACTATAGAGAAGGTTAGACGTCTTTTCTTTTGTCCAAATCTAGTTGTGGACGTTAAGAATTTTATAAATAGTTGCGAAATTTGTAAATGTACCAAGCATAGCAAACAGATTCAAAAGCCACCAATGGGAATCGTTGCGCAATCTGATAGAATTTTTCAGAAGCTTTATATAGATTTTCTGGGGCCATATCCACGTAGTAGATCTGGCAATATTGGTATTTTTGTGGTGTTAGATCACTTATCTAAATTTCCCTTTTTAAAAGCGGTTAAAAAATTCACAACCGAGGCTATAAAATCATTCCTTGAAGAAGACATATTCCATTGCTTTGCCGTGCCGGAAACAATAGTTTCAGATAATGGAGTCCAGTTTAAATCAAACATGTTTAATGCTTTGTTAGGGAAATATTCAATAAACCATGTTTATACTGCAATTTATTCACCACAGGCCAATGCTTCGGAAAGGGTAAACCGATCGGTAATAGCTGCCATCAAAGCCTATGTTAAACCCGACCAAAGCAATTGGGATGAAAATCTTAGCAGTATCTGTTGTGCATTAAGAGGAAATATTCACTCGGCCATAAATACTAGTCCATACCGCGTTGCTTTTGGGCAACATATGATCACAGATGCGGCATCTTATATGATTTTGCGGCAGTTGAATTTGCTAGAAGATCGAACGATTCAATTTAATCGAGACGATTCATTCGAGATTTTGAGAACCAAGGCGAAGGACACAATGCAAGTTCAACGTACCCGAAATGAAAAAGCATATAACTTGCATAGTCGACAGGTCTCCTTTAATGTTGGTCAGGAAGTTTACCGTAGGAATTTCCAACAGAGCAATTTTGCAAAGGGTTATAGTGCAAAATTAGCACCTGCTTACTTAAAAGCCAGAGTTCGGAAAAAGGTAGGAAGTTGCTATTACGAGTTGGAAGATCTGCAGGGACACTTTATTGGCAAATATCATGCCAAGGACATGAATACTGGCTCCAAGCGGGAATCTCACTGGTTATCCTTACGCTTGATTTTAGTGGGGGGAATTTGTAGTGGCGCTTGAGCCAAATTATATAGAAATAAATCTGCAGCTAAAAGTATGCAACACTTATACGCCGTAGGTAACTTATCTAATTACCAGTGTCGCGCGAAAGTATGCAGCTGTATTTTTGCCTGGTTGGTTTACGCAATAACTTTCATTGGGAACTTTCATTGGAAAGCAGGGAGCCCTTATTCTCTAAAAGCCCGTATACCGAAAATGGCGTCATTCGAAATGAGCTCTGTTAACTGCTTTAGCCAAGCGACCCAGCGCACAGTGGTCCAGCCCGTAGGCCAAAAATAAAAAAACCAAAGTCCAAATTTTGACTTTAAATGTACCAATTCTTATTTATAATTGGTCTAGCTATTTGAATTTATTCATCTTTTTGTTTTGCTCTGTCTGTCCGCTTCAAGAATAGCATCGAAAGAGACAGCATGATATTCATTGTGTATTGCAGCGTAAGCAACGTGCAAGGGAAGCTCTCCGTAAAAAAATTGTTAAACATATTTAAAACAAGTGTTTGTGCCATGGAAGTGATTAATATTTTGAAGAAAGGTATTAACTTTCTTTTTACAATAAAAAGTATATGTAATATTTGTTGTGTTTTGTGTAAATCATTGTTGTATTTAGTACATAATTGTAAACGTTCTTAGTTTGTCTTTTCTGTGTTTGGTTAGAGTTTTAGTTGTGATGGCACTCTTTGGCATTCACAAATCTTTTTATATAATATTCTTAAGCATTTTAAGAATATAAGAAAGTTTAGTTCAAGTGCCGTAAGGTGCCGTGCGGCTTGCAAAATACAAAAAGGTAACCTAACCTCTATTTGAAAAAAAGCACGTGCTTCTGCTGTGTGTTGTTGTTTGTTGCCGTTTGTTGGTTTGTGTTGTTCATTCATTTGTCGAATTGTAACTACACATATATGTAAATATTAAAGGGTAAACATATAAATTAAAAAAATTTATTTATTTTATGTTCGTTTTTGTTAATTACATTTATAGTTTCCCGGCGAAAACTCGTTTTACACTGATTGTTCCTATGGCAGCTATAACCTATAGTATCCAGATTTTTACTGAAGTTTCCCAGGTTATATACGAAAATTTAAAAAGTATTGTTGCATCAAAATAAAAAACAATAGTTTTTCATATAAAAACTGAATATCAGACCGATTGTTCATATGGCAGCTATATGATATAGTTGCCCGATCTGGCTGATTTTTACATATTATTTTAGGATAAATATAAAAGAATTTTGTGCAAAGTTTCAAGTCCCTACCTCAACTAGAAGTATTTTTGGCCGCTCTCCCCATACAAGCCGGACCACTGTGCAGCGTCGCGATCTTTCTTTCAACTTTTGGCAGTCAATGGTGCAAGTTCATTTTCAAGTGCGACTGAAAGTATACCGTATTAAAGTTGAAGAAATAAAAAATTAAAAAAACCAAAAAACAAACAAGTGAGAGTTTGTCAAATTTAGTGGTAGTTAAATTTTAATATTTTAATGTGTTAATTTCAAATTTTTTTAAAAATCGCAATAAGCGTGAGTTTTCTTTATTTTATAATTTTTTTTTGTGGCATGGCAGTGTGATCAATGCGGCAGTGATATTCTTCGTTTGTTTTTCTTATGAACCTTGTTCCCCATAAATAATTATATGCTTGCTTGGCAGCTAGTCTGGCTCCCTCACCAAAAATTGATAGCCATATTGGCTTAAATATTCAAAGAGATAAATAAAGAGTGTTAGTTGAGAAAGAGACAGAGCATAGCTAATGTCAAAATAGCAAGATATTTTTCTTTTCTTTTTTTTTGTGTTCCCGAAGAGACATTATTTTCTTTTGTAGTGACGTGTTCTTACAGTTCAACATCGTCCCGTCGATGCGCTTCATCGTTGGATATGGATGCATGTAAGTGAAAGAATGCACAAAAATGCTCTAAGATTCCACACACCTTCGGTAGCTTAAGAGAGAGAAAGATAAGAGAACGTAACGTAAATTTTTATTGCAAGCGATCGCGAATGTATTGAGAGCGCGCTTAGCTACGCTGACTCCAAGAGCGAACGTTTTGGTTCGGTGGACTCTAATTGCAGTCAGCTGCGGCCGTTCGGTTAAGCTTCTCTTACGTTCCACAACTAAAACAAAACGAATTAATTGCAATTAAATGCGCAGATAAAATCACACAGCCAAAACGTCATAAATCTTTGGATTGCAATGCAAATTTTTTTCTTTTTGAATGTTATCTTAAAGATTCAAATTTTTTTTGTTCAATTTAATGGAATGTATTTTCGCTAATCCTTTTAAATTTTCATAGTTATTATTAATATCAATATTTTTAATTTGTTAATAAGGTCAAAATTATTATTATTACTTTAATCATTTTCTCTTTACTATAATATCTTAATAATGTTAATTTATTATTTTTACTTTTATACATTATTGAATTATTATTAAGAATATATTTATAACGAAATGAATTGCTAAGATTTTTATTGTTGGAGCCATGCATCGTTTCAGGACAATGGTGAGATAAATTCTATTTGTCCTTAAAAGGGATCACCGGCCTTAATAGGATATGCGGCGACAGGTGATCATTGGTTGGGTGGGCATCCGCTGTTGCAACAACAACTGCACAGCTATAAAAAGGGCCATAGCGAGGCATCAAGGGCACATCATCACCAGTGTTCCGATTAACTGCAACATGTTGCAGATCTAGCCAACCTTCTATTTTTTTTTTCCTTTTTTTTCTCGTCCACTATCCCTTCTCTCTTCTATTCTAAATGACAGCACGCGAATATTTATTAATATAATTTGTCATAGCGAGCAAAGTAGCCTGTGGTTTAAGTTTTAATAACCCCCCCCCCCCCCCCCCCCCCCCCATTGCCGACGACATTGAGCCGGGACCCCAACGCTACAGACGCTACAATTTCCAGCAGCTCGTGTCACAACGAATACACGTTGCATGCTACATATTATATTATTTGGCGCCCAACTTTAGAGGCCATTGTTTCGCTACTTCATAAAGCGTTCTTTGGTGCAAATTGATATTATTAACAAGTCAACAACATCTGATTTGTTCTTTTTCGTTTCATCCAATTTATCTGGGATATTGCGATACTTTATGGTAAAGTACATTACCCAGACAAAGGAGCCTTTTTTCTACTATCGCTGTTACAAGACTAGATTTCCTCAGTTAAAATTTCACCAGGATTTTGACCGGAAAATGGATTTGTGCGTGACAGTACTGTTGCCGTTTGCCTTTCAGTTCCCAGTTCAAACTTGTCCAGATTACGGTTTACCGGGAAATTCTAATTGTCTAATGTAGTGAGTCTCTATTTTGTTTGTCGCTGGATAAGATTATGAACTAATAGTACAACGATCTTCCGCTCAAGCAAATATTGATTAATCACCACTGAAATCTCTTCTTAATGTCTTGTGTATGAAGTTATAGTTTGATTGTCGCTGGATAAGATTATGTGCTATTTACACAACGATATTCCGCTCAAGCAAATTTTATTGACTGACTACAAAATTTTTTTTTCCACTTTTTCTCAGTTGCTTTTCTACCCCTGAAGTACAGCTGCGAACTTAGAATTACAAGAACTGTATTGTGGACAGCTGCCCTTCTGTTCTTGGTTTGTTCAGTTCCGCTGATATTCAACCGGCAACTGCCTAAATGGTAAAATATACTGTTTGGTTCTGATTGTTGCTGGATCAGATATGTGTGGCTTAGTACCCCGATCTGTCGCGCAATCGAACCGGTAAATTGGTTACCAACAATAAACCCTTTTATGGTTTGGTTAAATAAAAAATTTGATGCTAAGCTCCTAGATTCTTGAACGATTGCATGGCCTCCAACATATTGTTATGAATTTTGTCTTTATATTTTTTTTTATTATTATCATAAACATTTTATTTTTTTAATTGCTATTATCTAAATCTTCCATTTGTTTGATTTTGGGAAACGTTTGTTTATCGGAGTCCCAAGAAATCAGTTAGCGAAAGAACTTCTGAAGAGTTTTGTGTAATTTGTGCACAAGTCATTGATCAACTTCAATTATTAACAGCTGATTGTAGTCACACCTTCCACGTAGTTTGCTATCGTGCCAGAGTTAAATACTCTAAAACTTGTCCAATCTGCAAGAAGCATCTTAGCGCAATAGCTTCAAGATCAATTGAAGATTTGAAAAACTTGCCTTCGACAAGTACAGCTCCCAAAGGAAGAGGCCCTTCTATTGCAGATCCCTTAACCACAAGATCTCAAAGCAAGCAAAGAGCAAATACTCCAGTTAATATCTCTACAATGGTCAACCCAAACGAAGCTAGTTCGCAACAAACAACCTCAGAAGATTCTCAGGAGAGGGGGGAACAACATCAGCCCAATCTAGATAATTTACATAGAGTTATAGCGGAGGCAATGGCAACCGCCATGGCTCAACAAGCCAACTCCTTACCTTGAGTCAGCAAACAGAAGCACTAACTCAGGCAATCGCTTCAGGATTTCGAACTCTAAATGTCTCCCCACTTTCACAACAGACTGCGTCAGGTCCAATGCAAACGTTGCCAGATGTAGAGCGGCAAACGCTGCAACAATTATTGGGTTCAGACGATTCGTTAGAACGGCCATCAACACAGCACACACAGTCTGAGAGACCAGATAGTGCAACATCTTCTGTAGTCAATAATCGTCCTGATCGAATAATCCAAACAATTATCAATTGGAAAATTTTTCTTGTAAGGGTCAGTTGTCGGAATAGAAGCTTTGACTAGACAAACTTTAGAAGGAAATTTTGTACTTACTGCTCAATATGCTAGTCATTTATTCGAAGGCATGGCCAGTGATTGGTACTGGCGCTACCATAAAAGTGTACCTGAAGTTTGTTGGCCTTCTTTATGTATTGCATTAAGAGGCCAATTTAAAGATGCTAGAACAGACAGGGACATAAGAACTGAAATCGAACTCCGCAAGCAGAAAAGCAACGAAACTTTTGATGATTTTTACGGGGTTATTGCGGCATTAGCAGATCAGCTATCTGTACCACTGCCAGAAGCAGCTCTTGTTGAAACTCTCAGAGCCAACCTTTTACCAGAGACACAGCTAGAGATTCTTTATGAGCAGGCGAACGATGCGGCTCAATTACGTCAACTTGTGCGTAAGTGAGAATTATTTTTGAAAACTGTGGCCAAATTAGGTCCTCTCAAGCCTAGAATGCCAACGCGTCCAATGTTACATGCCGTTGATATGCAACCAGAGGAAACTGATGTAGAAAGTTGTGAAGAAAATGATTTGGAGTTAGCTGCAATCAATTTAGTCTGCTGGAATTGTAGAGTTACTGGTCATCGCTACCAAGATTGTATAGCTGAACGTCGGGTATTTTGCTATGGTTGCGGCCAAGCAGATACATATAGACCCAGTTGCAAGAACTGTTCCTCAAAAAACGAAGCACAGCGTGCACCTCTGAAAAGTGCACGCAAGCAGTTGATAAGTCCAGCCATTCTATTGTCAAGATGCAAAACAATACCAGACTTACTCAGATACACCCAAATGTGACCCTATAGTATCATCAGAATTACCTATTTCCCGATCTAGAGTACGCCGTCTAGCATTTAAGAAAAGTTGCAAAGCAGAACGCAAATTGCTGTTAGCAGCAGTGGTGGGGAATTTTCACGATCATAGACCATACGCCCGCGTGTATCTTTTAGATAAATGCCTTGATGGTCTTATGGATACAGGCGCATCTGTTAGTTGCATAGGAGGCAAGTTAGCAGCAGAATTATGTAATAATAAAAACAAGTTTAAGAAGTTTGATGCTTTTGTGCGAACAGCCGATGGTCAATCGCAGAATATCATAGGGAAAATAAGAACAGAAATTATATATAAAGCAGAAAGCAAGTTATTAACCTTTTACATAGTCCCTACCTTAGCACAGGACGTTCATTTAGGAATCGATTTCTTGAATGCGTATCAGTTATTACCCGCTGATCTTACTCCCCAGTTAGCAGAGATTGCTGCCATAGAGAGTACTCTGTAAAGTTCCGCTTGTCGTTTCATATAATTTTAAATAATTTTTCTTAGATCATTGCAATTAGAATATGTAGTTTTGCGGACCCCGCCTAGAAGTAGGCAACGCAAATTGATTCTAGTTATTTGCCCACCAGTTCAAGCAGTGCAAGCAGTGCAAGCAGCTAGCAAGCGACCAGCTGATAGCGGTGATGCCAGCATTAATTTATAGTCCACATAAATTAGTATAATTTGTTGTAAGGAAAGAAGTTTTTGCCATAAACAATTTAGATATTATGAACATAATGTAAATTGGTATGAATAAATTCGACGTTTTTTTATTTTTTCCGTCCTTTTAGTGGTAACTTTAGTAACCAAAAGTTGGTAATACCTTTTTGAGTTGCTTATATTGCATCCCTGGTAGCGACCCAAAACTGCAAATAAGAAACACAAAAAAGAATTTCCAAAGAATCATGCCTTTATGCTCCCACAATTTTCACAAGCGATCTTTTCACCTCGTGGCCATCATAGTAACCAGTTGTGCGCGACTAAATCGCTGTGAAATTAAGTTAGAAAAAAAAAAATCTATTATTGTGCAACCAGAAAAGGTCAATTGGCATATGTAAGTATGCCCTGTGCAGCTTGAAATCAAAAAGCAAGCTAATTTTACATTTTTTTTCAAACAGAAATTGTTTGAATTTAAATTCAAACCCAACTATAGTGGTGCCGATTCCGAAACGGGTAAGCAGTTCAACTTAATCGAGGTGAACAGTGTCTAATCCATGTGTTTGTGTGTCTCTGTTTGACTTTCTTTGCACGACAGAGTCGGCACTTAGTGCTCAGGCGCAGCTGCTCTAATCCCGCAGCCAAGTGGTGCGAAAGCTCTGCGTTGTTGGATCGAAGGTGGTTTGTGACTCGACTAAGTGACGTCACACCGCTGCGATTGCCCAATTCAGACTTCGCTGCCGTTGGACTCGGTTTATGCGGATTGATTTCGTTTCGTGGGAATTCTCTTCTGGTGTGCGTTGGCTTTCATCTGCCATTTCAAATTTGCAACTCTGAGACCCCGGAGATGGTGAAAAACTGACCCTTATAATCGCATTGTCCCCAACCTCAAATTGTTATACGGTGAATGCACAAATGGCATTATTGTAACTAGTGTGCTGTAAAAAAATTCTATATGCTTTTGTAATTTGCGAGTGTGGTATGGTGGTGCCTACAAACAAAGAGATTAAATTTTCATTTATTAAATACATAAGAAAAAAAAAAAACCAGGCTAACCAGCGCAAGTTATGCAAATGCCATAAGCAAAAATGAATGTACCTTAAATATTGATTAATTAACGTTAAATTTAATTTAATTTAATTTAAATTTACTTTTGCTTAGCAAAAGCTCACCCGAGACCCGAACCCGATCTTAAGCTTTTATTTCAGACATGTTCCAAGCAATCACCGGCCACGCACACACTGAAAGATCTTTCATCGTGGGAATATAAAGCCGTAAGTGTTATACTTCATTTACTTTATCGTTTTTGTCGAAATATATAAAAGCTTTTCGGTTGGTTCGCTATTGGCACAAACGTAATGAAAAAATAAAAAAAATAGAAAAGCAGCATACTTTCGGGCTGTCATACATATAAAGACAAACATTTTGCTTTAACGAATTAACGTACAACTTCTTTTGAATTTGGCCTTGCAGTTTACAATAATAATTCATAACTGGATATACATTAAAATTTTTTTTCTCTACCGCCACCCACTCATACAAATAATGGTTAGAATATAGTATTGTCGATTTTCTTTAGTTTGTAATTTTTTTTTGTTTATTAAAACTAGTATATAAAACGGAAATAACATGATGTCTAGAAATCAGGGAATAATACCGGAACCGGTACCGGAACCGTTAACCGAAATTAACCGTTTCAATTTGAGTACCGGAACCGGAACCGGAACCGAAATAAATATTTTTGTAAGAACCGAAAACCGAAACGTTTGTACCGGTACGCTTTCGGTACACTTTTTTAAATTTTTTGTAGTTGTTTTCCATATATATTTATTTTAACAATACTGTTTTTTATTAAAAAATAACTTTAAATTTAAGATAGGTTTGTCTCGATAAAATACGAACATATAATTCGTATGTATGTACAAATCCGTTTATATATTTTTCTTTTTTACCATTTAATTATTTTTTGTTTTAAGTTAATTGCTGTACCGGTACGTACCGGTACTGATACCGGAACCGAAAGGAAAAAACCGAAATAGAACCGTTTACCGAAATAGTTGTTTCGGTACGTACCGTAACCGGAACCGGAACCGATATTTGTTTCGGTTTGATTCCCTGTTTTAAGTCGATTGCCAAAGGCTCAATATATTACGAGTATCGACTTAAAAGACGCGTACTGGCAAATCCCGCTTGAACAATCAGCGCGTGAGAAGACGGCATTTGCTGTTCCGGGAAGGCCTCTCTTTCAGTTTACGGTAATGCCCTTCGGCTTATGCAATGCTCCTCAAACGATGTCCAAATTGATGGACAAAGTTATACCAGCCTCTTTGCGGAACGAAATTTTTATATACCTCGACGATTTGCTGGTCGTATCCGATACTTTTGATAGACATATCAGCGTTTTAAAAGAATTAGCCATTCGATTAGCGCAAGCTGGATTAACGATCAATGTGGAAAAAAGCAAATTCTGTCAAAAAGAGGTTAAATATTTGGGCCATATTATTGGTAACGGAACTATTCAAACCGATCCTGACAAAGTTTCGGCCATAAAAGAATTTCCAATTCCCCGATCGGTTCGTCAAGTTCGAAGATTCTTAGGTGTCACGGGATGGTACCACAAGTTCATTCAAAATTATGCAGGATTGGCTGCACCTATCACGGACACTCTAAAGAGCCATCGAAAGTTTGTTTGGACAGACGAGGCTCAAAAGGCATTCGAGTTGTTAAAACTCCAAATGTGCAATGCTCCTGTGCTGCATAGCCCGGATTTCTCTGCCACTTTTACAATTCACTGCGATGCAAGCCACACTGGAGTAGGTGGAGTATTGATGCAGAAAGATGAACAGGGAAACGACGCCCCTATTGCTTTTATGTCCCGTAAACTCAACCAATGCCAGCGAAACTATTCGGTAACTGAGAAGGAGTGCCTTGCTGCCATTCTTTGCGTCAAGAAGTTTAGAGCTTATGTTGAAGGCCAGGAATTTTCTATATACACTGACCATGCGTCATTAAAGTGGTTAATGTCTCAGACAGATTTAAGCTCTAGACTAGCCAGATGGTCTTTAAAATTACAAGGCTATAACTTCAAAATTTTCCATCGCAAAGGTAGTGAAAATCTAGTGCCAGATGCATTATCTCGTGTTTTTACTGAAGATCTATCGGCCATTGGCTTAGACAGCTTGATAGATTTGACATCCGACCATTTTTCTTCACCAGAATATAGGGAAATAAAATCTAGCGTGGAGCGTAATAAATCCCACCTACCAGATATGAAAGTGCTAGATAATTATGTATATCGACGCACGGAGCATGCCACTGGGGATGCGGATGACTTGTGCTGGAAATTGTGGATTCCCGTGTCAATGGTGCCGGAATTAGTGAAACGCAGTCATGAAGATCCTTTAGCCGCTCATCGTGGCATAAATAAAACATTAGAGACATTACGTCGATACTTTTACTGGCCCAAGATGGTAGTTGATGTAACAACGTTTATAAATAATTGTTCCGTTTGTAAAACTACCAAGCACCCCAATCAAAGTTTGAAACCACCATTAGGAAAGTCATCGGAGACCGATAGATTCTTTCAGAAGATTTATGTTGATTTCCTAGGTCCATATCCTAAAAGCAGATCTGGTAACATTGGAATTTTTGTGGTTCTAGACCATTTTTCTAAATTTCCCTTTGTAAGGCCCGTCAAGAAATTTACAGCAGAGGCCATAATTAGATTTTTGGAGGAAGATTTGTTTCATTGTTTCGGCGTACCCGAAACAATAGTTTCAGACAATGGTGTACAATTTAAGTCAAATAAGTTTAACGAGTTGCTAAACAAATACAACATAAAACATTTCTACACGGCTATATATTCACCACAGGCCAACGCGTCAGAAAGAGTTAATAGGTCGGTGATTGCTGCCATCAAGACTTATATCGAGCCAAATCAGTTAAACTGGGATTCCCAATTAAGTCACATTAGCTGTGCATTACGATCTAGCAAACACTCGGCTATTCATACGAGTCCTTACCGTGTAGCTTTTGGTCAGCATATGATCACCAATGGCGCAACATATCAGCTATTACGGAATTCGAACATGCTTGAAGATCGAACGGTACGTTTTGAAAGAGATGACTCGCTTGAAATAATCAGACAAAAAGCTCAACAAGGTATTCAACAGCAGTTTGCTTGCAACGAGCGCACTTATAATCTTAGAAGCCGGGATGTTGATTTTAAAAATGGTCAAGAAGTGTACAGACGTAATTTCACCCAAAGCAACTTCACAAAGGGATTCAGTGCGAAATTAGCCCCAGTTTTTGTAAAAGCGAGAATTCAACGTAAACTTGGCAACAGTTATTACAAAATTGAAGACTTAAGTGGTAGATACGTGGGCAAGTATCATGCCAAAGATATAAAGCCATGACGTGTCCCCTTGATTAACCGGAGTATGTAACCTCCAAGCGGTGATCACCTTTTCGAGGCTTGCAAACCTCTTAAGTGTGATTTTGGCCGGGGAGAGTGTAAACTTCCGCTTGTCGTTTCATATAATTTTAAATAATTTTTCTTAGATCATTGCAATTAGAATATGTAGTTTTGCGGACCCCGCCTAGAAGTAGGCAACGCAAATTGATTCTAGTTATTTGCCCACCAGTTCAAGCAGTGCAAGCAGTGCAAGCAGCTAGCAAGCGACCAGCTGATAGCGGTGATGCCAGCATTAATTTATAGTCCACATAAATTAGTATAATTTGTTGTAAGGAAAGAAGTTTTTGCCATAAACAATTTAGATATTATGAACATAATGTAAATTGGTATGAATAAATTCGACGTTTTTTTATTTTTTCCGTCCTTTTAGTGGTAACTTTAGTAACCAAAAGTTGGTAATACCTTTTTGAGTTGCTTATATTGCATCCCTGGTAGCGACCCAAAACTGCAAATAAGAAACACAAAAAAGAATTTCCAAAGAATCATGCCTTTATGCTCCCACAATTTTCACAAGCGATCTTTTCACCTCGTGGCCATCATAGTAACCAGTTGTGCGCGACTAAATCGCTGTGAAATTAAGTTAGAAAAAAAAAAATCTATTATTGTGCAACCAGAAAAGGTCAATTGGCATATGTAAGTATGCCCTGTGCAGCTTGAAATCAAAAAGCAAGCTAATTTTACATTTTTTTTCAAACAGAAATTGTTTTGCCAACCCACAGTCCCCGATCAATTTCGGTGCTACCAGTTTGAAAACGAAATTCCGAAACGGGTAAGCTGTTCAACTTAATCGAGGTGAACAGTGTCTAATCCATGTGTTTGTGTGTCTCTGTTTGACTTTCTTTGCACGACAGAGTCGGCACTTAGAGCTCAGGCGCAGCTGCTCTAATCCCGCAGCCAAGTGGTGCGAAAGCTCTGCGTTGTTGGATCGAAGGTGGTTTGTGACTCGACTAAGTGACGTCACACCGCTGCGATTGCCCAATTCAGACTTCGCTGCCGTTGGACTCGGTTTATGCGGATTGATTTCGTTTCGTGGGAATTCTCTTCTGGTGTGCGTTGGCTTTCATCTGCCATTTCAAATTTGCAACTCTGAGACCCCGGAGATGGTGAAAAACTGACCCTTATAATCGCATTGTCCCCAACCTCAAATTGTTATACGGTGAATGCACAAATGGCATTATTGTAACTAGTGTGCTGTAAAAAAATTCTATATGCTTTTGTAATTTGCGAGTGTGGTATGGTGGTGCCTACAAACTAAAAGAGATTAAATTTTCATTTATTAAATACATAAGAAAAAAAAAAACCAGGCTAACCAGCGCAAGTTATGCAAATGCCATAAGCAAAAATGAATGTACTTTAAATATTGATTAATTAACGTTAAATTTGTTGCCCGCTTTAAATTTACTTTTGCTTAGCAAAAGCTCACCCGAGACCCGAACCCGATCTTAAGCTTTTATTTCAGACATGTACCAAGCAATCACCGGCCACGCACACACTGAAAGATCTTTCATCGTGGGAATATACAGCCGTAAGTGTTATACTTCATTTACTTTATCGTTTTTGTCGAAATATATAAAAGCTTTTCGGTCGGTTCGCTATTGGCACAAACGTAATGAAAAAATAAAAAAAATAGAAAAGCAGCATACTTTCGGGCTGTCATACATATAAAGACATACATTTTGCTTTAACGAATTAACGTACAACTTCTTTTGAATTTGGCCTTGCAGTTTACAATAATAATTCATAACTGGATATACATTAAAATTTTTTTTCTCTACCGCCACCCACTCATACAAATAATGGTTAGAATATAGTATTGTCGATTTTCTTTAGTTTGTAATTTTTTTTTGTTTATTAAAACTAGTATATAAAACGGAAATAACATGATGTCTAGAAATAAATTGAATATTGAGCAATCTTATTCGTTAACCTTAAAGCACCCACCCAACTTGCCGACGAGCCGGAGCCGGACTGCAAGCGCGTACTATCCGACGAATAATACCCTACACCTGCTCAGATTCCTACCTAGAGGTACGAGAAACGTTACAACTCAAAGGACTCTTACACCTGATCAGCAAAAATTATTGCACGAAACTATCTCAGTGTTTCCTTCTTTCACTAATAAGGGATTAGGGCGAACTATCTTAATCTCTCATACGATAGATGTGGCGGACGCCAAGCCGATCAAACAGCGGCTTCTCACCAGCTACGGAGAAGTTGATTTATGACGAGCTGGATAGGATGCTAAAGCTGGGAGAAGAATCAAGTAGTGCATGGTCATCGCCGATAGTGCTAGTAAAAAAGCGAGGCAAGGTGAGGCTATGTATTGACAGCAGAAGGGTTAATGAGGTTACAGTCAAAGATGCGTATCCAATGCCAATAATAGACGGTATTCTTAGTCGATTACCAAAAGCAGAGTTTATAACTAGTATAGACTTGAAGGATGCTTTTTGGCAGAAACCTCTTGAAGAAAACTCTCGCGATAAAACAGCATTTTGTGTATCGGGCAGACCCCTCTACCAATTTAAAGTAATGCCATTTGGGCTTACCAACTCTCCACATACTATGTCTAGGCTTATGGATAAAATAACTCCACCACAGCTCCGAAATGAAGTGTTTATATATCTGGTTGATCTTTTAATCGTATCAGAAACATTTGATCGGCATATATATGTATTGAAGATAGTAGCCAAGGAATTGGAAAAGGCAAACTTGACCATTAATGTCGGAAAAAGTAACTTTTGTGTTAAGGAAGTAAAGTATCTGGGTCACGTTATTGGTAAAGGTATTATCAGTACACATCCGGACAAAATTGTAGCCATTTCAAAACAAAACGAATTAATTGCAATTAAATGCGCAGATAAAATCACACAACCAAAACGTCACAAATCTTTGGATTGCAATGCAAATTTTTTTCTTTTTGAATGTTATCTTAAAGATTCAAATTTTTTTTGTTCAATTTAATGGAATGTATTTTCGCAAATCCTTTTAAATTTTCATAGTTATTATTAATATCAATATTTTTAATTTTGTTAATAAGGTCAAAATTATTATTATTACTTTAATCATTTTCTCTTTACTATAATATCTTAACAATGTTAATTTATTATTTTTACTTTTATACATTATTGAATTATTATTAAGAATATATTTATAACGAAATGAATTGCTAAGATTTTTATTGTTGGAGCCATGCATCGTTTCAGGACAATGGTGAGATAAATTCTATTTGTCCTTAAAAGGGATCACCGGCCTTAATAGGATATGCGGCGACAGGTGATCATTGGTTGGGTGGGCATCCGCTGTTGCAACAACAACTGCACAGCTATAAAAAGGGCCATAGCGAGGCATCAAGGGCACATCATCACCAGTGTTCCGATTAACTGCAACATGTTGCAGATCTAGCCAACCTTCTATTTTTTTTTTCCTTTTTTTTTCTCGTCCACTATCCCTTCTCTCTTCTATTCTAAATGACAGCACGCGAATATTTATTAATATAATTTGTCATAGCGAGCAAAGTAGCCTGTGGTTTAAGTTTTAATAACCCCCCCCCCCCCCCATTGCCGACGACATTGAGCCGGGACCCCAACGCGTGCTCCACTCAGACGCTACAATTTCCAGCAGCTCGTGTCACAACGAATACACGTTGCATGCTACATATTATATTATTTGGCGCCCAACTTTAGAGGCCATTGTTTCGCTACTTCATAAAGCGTTCTTTGGTGCAAATTGATATTATTAACAAGTCAACAACATCTGATTTGTTCTTTTTCGTTTCATCCAATTTATCTGGGATATTGCGATACTTTATTGTAAAGTACATTACCCAGACAAAGGAGCCTTTTTTCTACTATCGCTGATACAAGACTAGATTTCCTCAGTTAAAATTTCACCAGGATTTTGACCGGAAAATGGATTTGTGCGTGACAGTACTGTTGCCGTTTGCCTTTCAGTTCCCAGTTCAAACTTGTCCAGATTACGGTTTACCGGGAAATTCTAATTGTCTAGTGAGTCTCTATTTTGTTTGTCGCTGGATAAGATTTTGAACTAATAGTACAACGATCTTCCGCTCAAGCAAATATTGATTAATCACCACTGAAATCTCTTCTTAATGCCTTGTGTATGAAGTTATAGTTTGATTGTCGCTGGATAAGATTATGTGCTATTTACACAACGATCTTCCGCTCAAGCAAATTTTATTGACTGACTACAAAATTTTTTTTTCCACTTTTTCTCAGTTGCTTTTCTACCCCTGAAGTACAGCTGCGAACTTAGAATTACAAGAACTGTATTGTGGACAGCTGCCCTTCTGTTCTTGGTTTGTTCAGTTCCGCTGATATTCAACCGGCAACTGCCTAAATGGTAAAATATACTGTTTGGTTCTGATTGTTGCTGGATCAGATATGTGTGGCTTAGTACCCCGATCTACCGCGCAATCGAACCGGTAAATTGGTTACCAACAATAAACCCTTTTATGGTTTGGTTAAATAAAAAATTTGATGCTAAGCTCCTAGATTCTTGAACGATTGCATGGCCTCCAACATATTGTTATGAATTTTGTCTTTATATTTTTAGCTCGGTACCCAAAAAAGGGTACTAGAGCCTATTAGATTCGTGTCAATTATGGTACAGAATTTTGAACACATATATCTCCGCGACTATAAAAGTAAGAGCAACCAAATTTGGTGACAATACTCCTATGATGTTGATTTATATCAAGTTTGTTTTCAAATTTGGCCCCGCCCACGTCCGCCCACGTAAATGATATAAAATCGTATAACAAGAGCACTTTTAAAGCCACAGCCTTGAGACTTGGCACACAGGATAGGGGGTCCAGTCCTGAGGTGTGCTGAAATTTTCATCGAGATCGGTTAATAAACAAAGAATATATTTGAGGAAATATGATATATGGCGAAAATATAATCACCTGGATCTCAGAGACTATAAGACATAGAGATACCAAATTTGGTGAAAATACTCCTATGTTGGTCACGCAGATCAAGTTTGTTTTAGAATTTTGCCACGCCCCCCAATTATCCTGTAATCGACAAAAAAACTAAAATATCCAAATACTACCCAATTTAAAAGGTACAGATGTCAAAATCTGCACACACACTAAACACAATTTTAATAATGCACCCTGAAAACTGCATTGCAATCGGATAACAAATACAGAAGATATTAATTAATATTTCTCATGCGTACGTGCAGTGGCCAGATTTTGGTACAAAACTTGCAGCAATGCATGCGATTTGTGGGTACATTGGACTCGGGTTCAAAACGGCCCTTTGTTTTGAACAAAATTTGTATCATAATTTTTATACCCGTTACTTATAAAAAATAAGTATAAGGGTATATTGTGTTCGTTGGAATGTGCGTAACAGGCAGAAGGAGGCATCTCCGACCCCATAAAGTATATATATTCTTGATCAGCATCAATAGCCGAGTCGATATAGCCATGTGTGTCTGTCCGTCTGTCCGTCTGTCCGTCTGTCCGTCTGTCCGTCTGTCTGTCTGTGTGAGCGCCTAGATCTCAGAAACCATAAGAGATAGAGTAACCAAACTTTCACACGTAGATCAGAAATGCGTTGGAGCAGGTCAAGTTTGTTTCAAATTTTGGACCCGCCTCCTTCCACGCCCGTAATTCGCGAAAAACTGGTCATCCGTCTGTATAAGCACAAGGATCTCAGAGACTATAAGAGATAGAATAACCAAATTTGTCACACAGATTTCCATATACCTCACGCAGATCAAGTTTGTTTCAAATTTAAGCCACGCCCACCTCCGCCCCCGCAAATCGCGAAAAACCACCTCACCCACAATTTTTCATATAATACGTATTTTTTGGTAATAACCGATATCTGTTATTATTATCTATTATCCCACTGATTCGCAACAAGATCGGACAAGTAGAACAGCAGTTATTGCGTGTCTAAGTTGTTGGATCAACAGGTTCCCCCTAGAGTATGCAATAGTTTTTGTATTGTTAAACCTTATTAGAATGCTTCAAATTCTCAAGTAGTTCTGGCAACCCAAGTATGACATTAGAATTGAATCGATAATGTATTGAAATAAGTAACGGGTATCCTATGGTCGGGATCTCGACTATAGCCTTTCCCACTTGTTTTTTGTTCATTACATTAAATTATTTACATACTTACTAATAAATACATACTTTTTAAATGAATACTTTACATACTTAATCAATAGTTTTATGTGATGCACATTTTGCAATCAGTACCATGAATTAACAGCACAACGAATTTGGTTCTATAAATAGCTTTATCTGCACATGTATGTATGTGTGTATGAAGCGCTTCTCTTCTAACGAGCGAGACATAATTGAAACAAAAGAAACGTGCAAAACGGACAACGAAAAAAAATGATATACATTGATATTGCCACCCGAAAATATGATGCTGCGATGGCTCTGACGGTAGAGCAGTGTATTTTGAGGCGATGAGTCGCGGGTTCGATTCCCGTTTCAAATCTTGCCAGTGTTCAACATATTTTTTTTTTTTTTGTCAACTATTTTCTTTTTTTGGCAACTATTTTCTTTTTACAATTTGTACTATTTTAACAATTTGTACTTTTTTAACAACTTGAATTTTTCTTTAATTTTGTGAAAAGAGTAACTAAATGTATGGAAACACAAAATAAACGCCAAATTTTATTTAAATGAACAAAAGGAATTGTGACCGCACCGGGATTTGAGCCGCTACAATTTCGTCACAAGGCAAAGATCATCCATCTCAGCCACCGTCACGATATTTCTACCGCCAAAATAAACCAAACCATGCTATTTTTATTGTGTCTGTTTTGCATTTTTCTTTTGTTTCATTTATGTTCCCTTATTATCGTGTGTTCTAAGAAAAGAGGGAAATAGTGCAAAGCATGCAAAGCTCACTCACACTAGCTTACTCTACATTAATTCGATCGATTGCTTTGAGTGCGTACTGTATCTTTCTGTGATTTGTGATAAAAAGTGTTTCGAAACGCAATTTTCATTGCTCATATCTGTCAATAAGGACCCTAATTTCCTGTAGGCGTGTTAGTACTGTGTTATTTTACAAGTGCATTGAATAATAATCAGTTTATTGTTACTTGTATTTAGCGCGAATTCAATTAATTTAATAGGTAGCTAATTCGAGCGGTGACTTACTTTATTGGCTATTTTATTTATACTTTTAATTAATTATTTAATAAAAAAAATCTGTATTTTATTATTCACGTATTGTATTATAGTTAGTATTAATACCAGTTCTGCACAGACTAGCACCCCTAACTGTGGGCTATAGTCTGTAGAATTTTATGTCGACAATATTTCATTGAAATTGAATTAGTCGGTTGCGAACGTTTGGGTGCCGAGCAAGTTACTGTCGAGTGCGCTCGACTGTAGACATACCAGACCTCATCGCGAGCGAAGCGAGCCGGGGGTAGGCGAGCGAAGCGAGCAGGGGGCGGAGCCCCCTTGTTTTTTATTATTATCATAAAAATTTTATTTTTTTAATTGCTATTATCTAAATCTTCCATTTGTTTGATTTTGGGAAATGTTTGTTTATCGGAGTCCCAAGAAATCAGTTAGCGAAAGAACTTCTGAAGAGTTTTGTGTAATTTGTGCACAAGTCATTGATCAACTTCAATTATTAACAGCTGATTGTAGTCACACCTTCCACGTAGTTTGCTATCGTGCCAGAGTTAAATACTCTAAAACTTGTCCAATCTGCAAGAAGCATCTTAGCGCAATAGCTTCAAGATCAATTGAAGATTTGAAAAACTTGCCTTCGACAAGTACAGCTCCCAAAGGAAGAGGCCCTTCTATTGCAGAGCCCTTAACCACAAGATCTCAAAGCAAGCAAAGAGCAAATACTCCAGTTAATATCTCTACAATGGTCAACCCAAACGAAGCTAGTTCGCAACAAACAACCTCAGAAGATTCTCAGGAGAGGGGGGGAACAACATCAGCCCAATCTAGATAATTTACATAGAGTTATAGCGGAGGCAATGGCAACCGCCATGGCTCAACAAGCCAACTCCTTAGCGTTTACCTTAAGTCAGCAAACAGAAGCACTAACTCAGGCATTCGCTTCAGGATTTCGAACTCTAAATGTCTCCCCACTTTCACAACAGACTGCGTCAGGTCCAATGCAAACGTTGCCAGATGTAGAGCGGCAAACGCTGCAACAATTATTGGGTTCAGACGATTCGTTAGAACGGCCATCAACACAGCACACACAGTCTGAGAGACCAGATAGTCCAACATCTTCTGTAGTCAATAATCGTCCTGATCGAATAATCCAAACAATTATCAATTGGAAAATTTTTCTGGTAAGGGTCAGCTGTCGGAATAGAAGCTTTGACTAGACAAACTTTAGAAGGAAATTTTCAGCCAAGGAATTGGAAAAGGCAAACTTGACCATTAATGTCGGAAAAAGTAACTTTTGTGTTAAGGAAGTAAAGTATCTGGGTCACGTTATTGGTAAAGGTATTATCAGTACACATCCGGACAATTATGAAAATTATTTATGAAAAACCATTTGAACTACACTGTGATGCAAGCGATACTGGAGTTGGGGCGGTGTTGGTTCAGTTAAATGAGTCAGGAGATGAAACGTCAATTGCCTTCATGTCACGAAAATTAAACAATTGTCAGCGAAATTATACAGTGACTGAAAAAAAATGTCTTGCAGCCGTGTTAGCCGTCAAGAAATTCAGAGCATACATCGAAGGGCAGGAATTCACAATAGTGACTGATCATGCTTCATTAAAGTGGCTTATGTCTCAGTCAGATTTGAGCTCGAGATTAGCTCGATGGGCGCTTAAGTTGCAGGGTTTTGACTTTAAGATCGTGCAAAGAAAAGGTAGCCAGAATATAGTGCCAGATGCTTTGTCTCGCGTATTTTCTTGTGATTTGTCGGCTTTAAATGTTGATAGCATTATTGACTTGCAGTCCCCTGAATTTGAGAGCAGTGACTACAAGGCATTGAGAGCTCAAGTGTTAAGTTCCAGGCTATTGGCCGATATTAAAGTTGTCAATAACATTATATATAGAAGAGCAGAGCATTCCCCACAAGAGCAAGTTGCTGACGATGTTTGTTGGAAGTTATGGGTTCCCAAAAGCTTAATACCGATAGTCCTAAAGGAAGCACACGAAGACCCATTAATGGCCCACAGTGGGATAATCAAAACTATAGAGAAGGTTAGACGTCTTTTCTTTTGTCCAAATCTAGTTGTGGACGTTAAGTATTTTATAAATGTAAATGTACCAAGCATATCAACCAGATTCAAAAGCCACCAATGGGAATCGTTGCGCAATCTGATAGAATTTTTCAGAAGCTTTATATAGATTTTCTGGGGCCATATCCACGTAGTAGATCTGGCAATATTGGTATTTTTGTGGTGTTAGATCACTTATCTAAATTTCCCTTTTTAAAAGCGGTTAAAAAATTCACAACCGAGGCTATAAAATCATTCCTTGAAGAAGACATATTCCATTGCTTTGCCGTGCCGGAAACAATAGTTTCAGATAATGGAGTCCAGTTTAAATCAAACATGTTTAATGCTTTGTTAGGGAAATATTCAATAAACCATGTTTATACTGCAATTTATTCACCACAGGCCAATGCTTCGGAAAGGGTAAACCGATCGGTAATAGCTGCCATCAAAGCCTATGTTAAACCCGACCAAAGCAATTGGGATGAAAATCTTAGCAGTATCTGTTGTGCATTAAGAGGAAATATTCACTCGGCCATAAATACTAGTCCATACCGCGTTGCTTTTGGGCAACATATGATCACAGATGCGGCATCTTATATGATTTTGCGGCAGTTGAATTTGCTAGAAGATCGAACGATTCAATTTAATCGGGACGATTCATTCGAGATTTTGAGAACCAAGGCGAAGGACACAATGCAAGTTCAACGTACCCGAAATGAAAAAGCATATAACTTGCGTAGTCGACAGGTCTCCTTTAATGTTGGTCAGGAAGTTTACCGTAGGAATTTCCAACAGAGCAATTTTGCAAAGGGTTATAGTGCAAAATTAGCACCTGCCTACTTAAAAGCCTGAGTTCGAAAAAAGGTAGGAAGTTGCTATTACGAGTTGGAAGATCTGCAGGGACACTTTATTGGCAAATATCATGCCATGGACATGAATACTGGCTCCAAGCGGGAATCTCACTGGTTATCCTTACGCTTGATTTTAGTGGGGGGAATTTGTAGTGGCGCTTGAGCCAAATTATATAGAAATAAATCTGCAGCTAAAAGTATGCAACACTTATACGCCGTAGGTAACTTATCTAATTACCAGTGTCGCGCGAAAGTATGCAGCTGTATTTTTGCCTGGTTGGTTTACGCAATAACTTTCATTGGGAACTTTCATTGGAAAGCAGAGAGCCCTTATTCTCTAAAAGCCCGTATACCGAAAATGGCGTCATTCGAAATGAGCTCTGTTAACTGCTTTAGCCAAGCGACCCAGCGTCGCGATCTTTCTTTCAACTTTTGGCAGTCAATGGTGCAAGTTCATTTTCAAGTGCGACTGAAAGTATACCGTATTAAAGTTGAAGAAAAAAAAAATTAAAAAAACCAAAAAACAAACAAGTGAGAGTTATTCGGCTGATTCAAGCAGCACACACAAATCTTTGTGTTATTAGTGCCACCCTTTTTAGGTAAGTTGGCCAAGTTGTTAGAATTTTTTTTGTTCGCGGTAGTTTGAAAATGGCGAACTGATAGATATATTTTTTTTCCCCTTATATAAATTCAGGTGTGGCATTAGTGCCAGCGTATGAATTTGTCGGTAAAGCGCAGCGCAAGAGAAGATGGAGGCATAATTCGGCTAATTCATGCCAAATAATGGAATAGAATAACTCCTATATTATTTGGTTTGCTTATTCTATACCCTGCGCAAAGTATTCACATACTTTGAATTTTGTTCTATGCCAACTCACTTGCCTACATACACACATAAGCTATTGCAAAAAACAGCAAAGTGCAATTGCGAAAATTAACGCACGCACATTCACACACACATGCACGCCCGTCTACCAAAAGACACAACAGCTGATGAACTCGATGACTTTTGGTCTTGCTGCTTTCCTTTCCCATTCGGAGCTGCTCCTGAGACAAAGCAAAGCCTAATTAGTTAACGTCTGCCAGCAGCTGAGTCGGCCGTCTTGCTGCCTTTTTAAAATCGGTCTAATTTAAATTAACGTAAAGATGAGTCAAATTTAGTGGTAGTTAAATTTTAATATTTTAATGTGTTAATTTTCAATTTTTTTAAAAATTGCAATAAGCGTGAGTTATAGCATATTATTATTTTATAATTTTTTTTGAGGCATGGCAGTGTGATCAGTGCGGCAGTGATATTCTTCGTTTGTTTTTCTTATGAACCTTGTTCCCCATAAATAATTATATGCTTGCTTGGCGGCTAGTCTGGCTCCCTCACCAAAAATTGATAGCCATATTGGCTTAAATATTCAAAGAGATAAATAAAGAGTGTTGGTTGAGAAAGAGACAGAGCATAGCTAATGTCAAAATAGCAAGATATTTTTCTTTTCTTTTTTTTTGTGTTCCCGAAGAGACATTATTTTCTTTTGTAGTGTAGTGTTCTTACAGTTCAACATCGTCCCGTCGAAGCGCTTCAACGTTGGATATGGATGCATATAAGTGAAAGAATGCACAAAAATGCTCTTCGATTCCACACACCTTCGGTAGCTTAAGAGAGAGAAAGATAAGAGAACGTAACGTCAATTTTTATTGCAAGCGATCGCGAATGTGTTGAGAGCGCGCTTAGCTACGCTGACTGCAAGAGCGAGCGTTTTGGTTCGGTGGACTCTAATTGCACTCAGCTGCGGCCGTTCGGTTAAGCTTCTCTTACGTTCCACAACTAAAACAAAACGAATTAATTGCAATTAAATGCGCAGATAAAATCACACAGCCAAAACGTCACAAATCTTTGGATTGCAATGCAAATTTTTTTCTTTTTGAATGTTATCTTAAAGATTCAAATTTTTTTTGTTCAATTTAATGGAATGTATTTTCGCAAATCCTTTTAAATTTTCATAGTTATTATTAATATCAATATTTTTAATTTTGTTAATAAGGTCAAAATTATTATTATTACTTTAATCATTTTCTCTTTACTATAATATCTTAACAATGTTAATTTATTATTTTTACTTTTATACATTATTGAATTATTATTAAGAATATATTTATAACGAAATGAATTGCTAAGATTTTTATTGTTGGAGCCATGCATCGTTTCAGGACAATGGTGAGATAAATTCTATTTGTCCTTAAAAGGGATCACCGGCCTTAATAGGTTATGCGGCGACAGGTGATCATTGGTTGGGTGGGCATCCGCTGTTGCAACAACAACTGCACAGCTATAAAAAGGGCCATAGCGAGGCATCAAGGGCACATAATCACCAGTGTTCCGATTAACTGCAACATGTTGCAGATCTAGCCAACCTTCTATTTTTTTTTTTCCTTTTTTTTTCTCGTCCACTATCCCTTCTCTCTTCTATTCTAAATGACAGCACGCGAATATTTATTAATATAATTTGTCATAGCGAGCAAAGTAGCCTGTGGATTAAGTTTTAATAACCCCCCCCCCCCCATTGCCGACGACATTGACCCGGGACCCCAACGCGTGCTCCACTCAGACGCTACAATTTCCAGCAGCTCGTGCCACAACGAATACACGTTGCATGCTACAATGGCTGTGCACCATAGCACACAAGATTTAGTAGCGGCCGTTCAGGACAGTGATCAATTCTGCGGCGTTTGTAACGAGGTTCTCAGCAGAAACGACCTCGCAGCCGAAACACCCTGTAAGCCATATTCCATCGTAGGACATTTGCAATCCTCTCGGATTTGTCCAGTTTGTAAACTTGATTGCTCTGCCAATCAGTTAAATTATTCTAACAATTCTTTGGCAGCAGAAATTCATGACGCTACGGCGAATACTGAAAATCCTTCGGAAACCGAAGAGCAAGCTACAGGTTCTAATACCCAAAAGACCATTCCTAAATTTAGTCGAGGTCGAGGTGCAACTCCACGTCGAGGGGTCCAGACTCGATCAATGATTCGAAACCCGAAAGTCCCCCCCGTAGACAATTCAGCACGTCAAAATCAAGGGAACATGAAATTCTTAACTTGGTTGAGACTGCGATGCAATCGAGTCAAAATCAAATTCTTCCAAATTTGAGTTCCATTCTGTCTGACACCATATAGAAATCTATCAGTGCTCAGTTGGCAAATTTACAAGTGGGACGAAGCGAACAGGGCTCACAACATCCTAGTTCAAGCACGAGTCCTAGATATGATATGATACCTGAAAGGACTACTGCAAACCAAAACCAAACAGAGAAAGTGTCCAGTATTATTCAATAAGGCATATTAAATTCGATGGCGGTAGAGAAGCCATGCAAGCCCAAGATTTTCTTTATCGAATTCGTTCTTTAACAGAACAGAACTTACTCGGATATTATCGATTTTTGTAGGAAGAGGAAATGAATGGTATTGGAACGTCCATCGTTCTAGTCCTCGATTCAATTGGGAATCCTTTTGCCAAAAATTTCGTAAGAAATTCGAGGACAAAGACGATGAGATGGATGTATGGGAGATGATTAATTCTCGAAGACAAGGAGATCAAGAATCCTTTGAAGATTTTCAATTGGTCGATTGCAAAAGGACGTCTCTGAACGTTTGTTTGTGAGAATTTTAATTCACAATGCAAAGTCATCCTTGTATGAGTTGATGCATTTAGGTATCACTACCTTGGCCAAGCTTCGCGAAGAGATTCGTACTCATGAGCAAGTTTGTAAGTTGGTAAAAACAACTAAATCGTTTTCGTATTGCTGAATTGGAGCGTGAGACAGATCAACAGATTTCTGAAGAAGTTTCGGCAATTCAGTGCAAACAGCTGATCTGTTGGAATTGTGACAAGCCAGGACATCGGTTTGATGACTGCTTGGAAATTCGCATTATCTTTTGTTACGGCTGTGGTGCGAAAAATACTTTTAACCCGAATACGGGATTCGCAGGCCAAGAGTATCCTGTCGCATCCAAAACAGTAACCGTTGATAGAGATTCTCAGACCGATACAGGCAAGCCTGACGATCTGAGTCAAATACCCTGCAATGATCCCTATTTTCCCGGTAAAGACACATCAAAAATCCCATTAGTACCCTTTCACGCTCGACTTGCAAATTACACAGAAGCTAGACAGCGGATCTTTGCGGACGTTAAGAGAATCCATTTCAAGATAAAGCCTAGACGTTCAACCTCAAGACTTAGAAGTTTATGGAAGAAAATTAAATCTATTCGGAGGAAACTTGTTTGAGCAATATTTTGTAATTCAGACAACAGACTCTATACAGAACTCACTCTAGAAAATAATAAATATATGGCTCTCTTAGACTCTGGAGCTACAATCAATTGTGTGGGCCATCAAGCAGCAATTGATCTCAGAAAAGTCCAAAATTTTGAAAATGTTCCGGTAGCATTAAAACAGCCAATAATTCAGTATGTTCTGTAGTAGGGAAAGTGTCGACTGAAGTCACTTATCGTAATTCCAGATCTTAAGCAAGATGTACTTAGGTATTGATTTCTCGAAGGCATTTGGCCTGCTGCATCCAATTATGAATCCGTCCGAAAGTGAAATTAGATACCGGTTTTGAAAATATAGAAGACAATCCCAATATGCATATTTTGAGTGCTGCAGAGACCCAAAGTTTGAATGCAGTTATTGCTAAATTTCCATCTTATGAAAAGGAAGGCTTATGGCGAACCCATTTATCTACTCATAGCATAGACGTTGGTAATGCTACTCCTGTAAAGCAACGACATTGGCCTGTATCAGCTGTGGAGCAGCAATTGCGTGCTCGTTCGAAAAGGTGAGAAATTGTGTTTGTGTCTCGATTCGCGAGTTGTCAACAAATACACTCGCAAGGACGCATATCGATTATACTAAGCAGATTGCCTCTAGCTCGATATATAACCGGCCTTGACATGAAACATGCTTTTTGGATTCCGCACGCTGAGAATTCGAAGCGGTATTCGGCGTTCACTAAATATAAGGTAATGCCTTTCGGCCTTTGCAATGCGCCTCAATCTTTATGTCGACTTATGGATAATGTGATACCCGCTCATCTGCGCACTAGAGTTTTTGTTTATTTAGATGACCTTCTTGTTTGGTCAGACGATTTTGAATCGCATATGATGCTTTTGCAAGAAATTGCTCTGTACTTCCGCAAAGCGAACTTGACTATCAACATAGCCAAATCTAAATTTTGCATGCGGGAAATAAAGTTCTTAGTATTTTTCATAGGCGATGGTCAACTAAAAACAGATCCGGGGAAAATAGAGGCAATTAATAACTTCCCAGTCCCTACTACTGTAAAGCAATTGAGAAGATTTTAAGGTCTGGCAGGTTGGTATCGTTGAGTTGTTGAAAATTATGCATCACTCCGCTTACAGAACTGCTCAAGAAAAAGAACCAAAAGTTTATATGGAATAAAGCTGCAGACAATGCTTTCAAATAGCTAAAAACTAAGTTAACAACAGCTTCTATTTTAAATTCCCCAGATTTTTCGAAACCCTTCATTTTATTGTGTGATGCTAGCTTACACGGCCTTGGTTGCGTTTTAGCACAAACAAATGAAGAAGTAGAAGAGCTACCAATTGCCTACATGTCTGTTAAGCTATCAAAAGTTCACCGAAATTATTCGGTGACAGAGCTCGAATGTTTATATTGAAGACCAAGAATTTACAGTGGTCACAGACCATGCCTATCTCAAATGGCTTATGAATCAAAAAGACCTGTCTGGACGATTAGCTCGTTGGGCTATCAAAGTCCAGCGCTTTTTATTTACAATTCTTCATCGCAGAGGTTCACAAAATATAGTAGCATATGCTCTTTCTCGACGTGATGAAATAGTCATTGAAGAGGTCGATATTTTAGGTCCAGTGATAGATCTCAAGTCGAAAGAGTTCAGCTCGGCAGAGTATCTAGATTTAATCCAGCAAATAGAGCAGAATGGATTGATGGATTCGTTTATAAGCGAACCGAACACGCAACTGGTGATTCTGTTCAAGAATCTTATTCGTGGAAACTTTGGATTCCATCAGGAACTGTCAAAGAGGTTTTATTTCAAGCCATGGTGCTCCAAATGCAGCTCACTGCGGATCTGCAAAATTGATAGAGAAGTTGAAAAGATATTTATTTTGACCCAAAATGGTAGCACAGATCAGAAAGTATGTAATCTACTCTCCGCAGGCAAATGCAAGTGAGAGACTAAATATATCTGTTTTAGCTGCTATTCGTGCCTATATTGGATCGGACCATAGCAATTGGGACTTGAATTTAAACGAAATTAGTAGAGCTTTACGAGCTTGTGTACATCGTAGCACCGGATTCTCACCGAATTTCCTGACCTTCGGGCAGAACATGGTTTTGCATGGAAAAGATTATGAACTTTTACGTAAGCTCAATCTTTTGTCTGATGATACCTTGTTAAAAAAACAAGATGCGTTATAGATTGCTAGAACCAAGGCCAAAGAAATCGTATCTGCAGCACATGATGAAAACACGCGTAGATATAACTTGCGTAGTAGAACTATTCAATTTAAAGTTGGAGATATTGTCTATGCTCGCAATTTTTCTCAAAGTAATGCTGTTAAGGAATTTTGCGCAAAACTCGCACTAGTCTTCATAACCGCAAAAGTAAAACGCAAAGTAAGCCCAGCATACTATGAACTCATGGACGAGACAGGAAAAATTATAGGTATCTATAATCTTAAGGACATGCAAAGTAAATAAGTTTTTTTGGTAATAGTCTGTTAGGCTGGGCCAACTCCAAATCAAAAAAAAAAAAACCCCAAAAAGAGGGCAATTTATCATGAATTTAGCCGAAAAAATTAGTTGGCGGTCTCAACTAGTTTTTTTTTTTTAAATGTTTAAAGTTTCCATACAAAATAGCCTATTTTTGTTGTTGCTCTGTGCAACCGTTTTTTTAAACTGTTCTATTTTTCTGTTACTGACTTCTCGAGTAAGACTCTCGTAGCAGTAACTGTGGGTGTAGTGAACAGTTTCGTATATTTAATTATTATTTATTTTGTATGCAAGTTTTATACTGCTTAGCAGCATAACTAAAACGACCCAGCTACTTAAATCGGAACACTGCCTTGCACAAAGATCAACAGCAGCACTGCTTCCTATAAGCAGAGCATTCTCGTTCTATGAATAGATCTGCATTGCTCGCAGCTAACAAGTTAACTGCTTGCGAATGCACTTCTTGCTGCACTGCTTGCAGGCATACACATATGTATATTAGAGAATATTACATATATCTTGGGCAGCAACACTTTGCCTGCCTAGGCATAACTAAGGCAGCAACACTTTGTTGTTACAGCGCGGCCTAACGTCAGTGCCTTCAGCACATTTCAAGTGCAGCCGAAATATGATCGCTCTTGAAAACGGCGACCGCTTAAATAGCCGAGTCAGCATGGTTCCCATGCTTGACCGCTATGTATATATATATGGGCATGAATAACACTCTCAGCCCGCTAGCAACGTTTCCGTTGCTTTACATATTTACTCTTATATACAATATGTTAAACGGCTGCAATGTCGCTGCTTCACAGCGCTCAGCCTTTAAGTTGAAATCAATTTAATAAAGACACTGAACTAAAGAAGACGTGTTGAAAATGTTTTAGTTAGAACTTTAATATTACATGGCGACCGTGACAAGTGTCTCGAAAGTGAAAGATAAACTTAGAGCTGCGGCGAACACAGAAAAATCAAAGTAAAAATCAGCTAAAAAAAACGTAATGTGTGTCCTCAACAGTAAAACAAAAACAACGATTACTTACACTGTTATATACGACAATAAACTAAAACAACAACTACAACATGGCATGGATTAAATGTCAATAACAATACAATGAAAGTGTTTAATTGCTAAAAGTAATGTGCGCGTGTGTGCGAAGCACGTAAAAATTATTTCCTGGCCGTTAACAAAACCAAATGAAACAAAATATACAATTGAAATATTTTGTATAAAAAGCAGAACGCCAGCAAAACGCAGAAAGACAACCCGATGCGATGACCAGCACCGGCACCGCCTGAGCCCATAGGCCCCGGACAGAAGCAGCGGTCTACAAGTGTGAGAGGCAGTCCGCCCCTTACACCGACGTGGGAGACAGCAAATTTTAAAAAAAAAAAATTTTTTTTTAATATGTACATCAAAATACATTTTTAACAAAAAAAGTACTATTTACAAATAGATGGGCAACGTTGGACTGGAGGAAGCTGCTCCTGTCGAGCAAAGGGACGCACCAAGCTTGCAAGAAGCTTTGGAAGTGTTCCCCACCGATGGACCACGCCCACTCACTGCGAGAAGAAACAAAAGAAGAAACGCAACAGGGGCGGCCAGCGGATCGAAATACTACGGCAGAGGAGGTTATTAAAGAAATTAATGAACCTCGCAACGACCACTACAGAGAGGGATGCCCACCTAAAAAACATCCAAATAATTGACGAAATTCTTCGCACTGGTGCGAAGTAACGCAGATAAGGGTGCTCTCATGAGCCAATGCCTGAAGCTGCTTTTAGTTATAAACAAACTCTTACCAAGAGGATGCGCGAAAGCGCTACTTGGAAAAAACTAATCACTGTTAGCCTTCATACTAACACCATCTATTTGTACAAGTAATTGTATACCTAAAAACAGATGGCAATAAAAAATTTGACATTTCTACGTCTCAGGCACTGGGTATTTTATCCGGTATCAAAAATTTAATGTTCGGACCTTCGGACCGTGCAGACGTGTTTCTTTAAAGCGCTCCGAATTAATCAAAATTAAATAGTACCCTAGTGCGATGCGATCGATCACTAAACAAGTTTAGAAAGTATAATTAAACTATTATATAAACCATAAACAAATCAAATAGAATTTGAATTGAGCAAGTGGTAACTACGATGAGTCACTACGATACCCGTGCCCAACGTCAGCATGAGCAAGACAAACGGCGACTCTCTTTGGCCAAAAATAACGCTAACTTTAGCTATGTCTCTGACACAAAAATCAAAGCAGAACCTCTTAGCCGTAGAAGCTGCGAGAGTGCGTTCTTGTTCTCCGATTTTACCAACTACAACTCCAAAAACCTGGAGCGAAAAGTGAGCCTCTCCAATGCCGACCGCCTCCCCGCGAAAACCACTATCACCACCAAATTTGCCCTCAAAAGTTGCTGCACCTGACTATACGGCAACAACAACTTTAACTGTGTCAACAGTCGTCGTACCAGCTTCTGCTGACCAAGCACAAGCTCTTTCAACTACTGCTTCGAATGCAAGCGCAGCGTCAAAACCAGCGGTTCCGGCTAGGCAGACCGGAATGGATCGCTACATTCAAATAGTACCCAAGCGAAAACTTAGCCCACAAAAAATACGGGGAAATAAAACAAAAATTAACCGCGGTGACTCAACCCAAACTGCTGGGGACCTAGTAAACACCAACAATAGATTTGCGCCGCTGGCTGATACTGTCAACCGCCAGCTTACCGAAGCTGAACATGGACCAAAGAAACTAAAGCCCCCACCTATATACATTCGGGAGAAGATATCCAACGTACTGGTGAACAAGATTGTTGATCTTATTGGAAACAACAATTTTCATGTCATTCCTCTAATAAAAGGAAATATTCACGAAATAAAGCTCCAAACAAAAGAAGAGGAGCATTTCCGTAAAATCTCCCGTTATCTAAATGAAGCTAAAAAAAGCTTCTACACTTATCAACTAAAAAGCAGCAAAGGCCTGCAGGTGGTACTTAAAGGTATTGAACCGGATGTCCCCCCTTCCGAGATCTCAAGTGCGTTAAAAGAAAAGGGGTTTCTCGCTAAGAGAGTCACAAATATAATAAACAAAAGTAAAATACCGCAACCTCTCTTCAAAGTTGAGCTGGAGCCAGACAGTAAAGCTCCAAAGAAAAAGGAAGTGCACCCGATCTACAAGATACAGCTCCTGTTGCATCGCCGGATCACTGTTGAGGAACCACACAAACGGAACGGCCCAGTTCAATGCTCGAACTGCCAGGAATATGGGAATACCAGGTCGTATTGCATGTTGCGTCCGGTATGTGTGGCTTGTGGACACTCCCATGGCCCAGACTACTGCTCAGTCAACAAAGATGACCCTAATACAAAAAAATGCGGCAACTGCGGTGGAAATCACACAGCGAACTACAGAGGCTGTCCAGTGTACAAGGAACTAAATAACCCTATCCGACGAGTACCAACAACGCGTCATCAGCATCTGCCAGCTGCAGTTATAGCATCCCAAACTACACCCGACGTCTTTTTCGCCAAAGCAGCCAGGTCCTCATTTGGTCCCGCAAACACTATCAACGGCATTTCTTTCGCTAGTGCTTTAAAATCTGGCTTGCAAAATCCATCTCCCTCAGCAGCACCTCCTAGTGTAATCCAAGAAGATTTGAGTATGGTTAACGCTCAGCAGCCCATGCAGCAGTCACAAAGCTCTTTTGAACCAATGATTTTCACCCTACAACAAAGTATGATGGAATTCATGTCGTTTATGAGATCAACTATGCAAAACCTTATGCAAAATCAAAACACCTTGATACAGATGCTTGCATCTCAACAATCAAAATAATCAATGGCGCCTCTACGAATATCTCTGTGGAACGCCAACGGTGTTTCACGGCATAAACTTTAACTTACTCAATTCTTAAACGACAAACACATTGATGTAATGCTGCTTCTGAGACGCATCTCACTAGCAAATATAACTTCCAAATTCACGGCTATATATTCTATGACACAGATCATCCGGACGGAAAAGCACACGGTGGAACCGGTATTCTAATAAGAAACCGCATCAAACATCAATTCCACAAAAGGTATGCGAAAAACTTTCTACAAGCCACATCCATAACTGTACAATCGGACATCAACAATCTTACTATTGCTGCTGTATACTGTCCTCCCCGCTTTACAATCTCTGAAGATCAATTCATGCAGTTCTACAACTCACTGGGACAGCGATTTATAGCAGCAGGAGACTACAATGCAAAACACCCGCACTGGGGCTCTCGCCTTGTGACCACTAAGGGAAGGCAGTTATACAACGCTATCATAAAACCAAGCAACAAACTCAACTATGTTTCCCCGGGTAGTCCTACATACTGGCCAGCAGACCCTAACAAACAACCAGACTTAATAGATTTTGCTGTGACAAAAAACATCCCACGCAATCTAATAAGCACCAAAGCACTTTCGGATCTGTCATCCGACCACTCCCCCGTGATATTAAATCTATTCCAATCCCCGGAATATATGGAATATCCTAATAGACTTACAACACACAGAACCAACTGGCTCAAGTACAAGAAATATGTAAGCTCTCACCTCGATTTTAGCTCGCAATTCAACATTGTAGCGGACATCGACTGCTCTGCTGATTTATTAGAATCTGTACTTGTTGAAGCAGCTAAAATCTCTACTCCACAACATGCGCATGTGAATACCAATCAACGCAAAACTAATCTTAAAATAGAACAACTTGTTCTGGAAAAGCGACCATTGCGACGTGCGGTCGCCATCTACCAAACAACGCTTTAAAGATGCTTCGCGCAGACTCAGCAAAGCTCTAAAGCAAGAAGAAACAGATGCCCAACGCCGCTACATAGAGCAATTGTCATCAACCAGTACCAAGCATCCTTTGTGGAGGGCTCACCCAACGCTAAGTGCGCCGATCGAAACTGTATAAGAAACTCCTCAGGCTGCTGGGCCCGTAGCGACAAAGACAGCGCCATCACATTTGCCACTCACCTACGTAATGTATTCCAACCAAATCCCGCAACAAATTCATTCGTATTTTCTTCCTGTGCATCTCATAATCCAGGCGAGTCTGAACCACCTCAGTTCCGTCCGAACGAAATTGGAAAAGTCATAAAAGAACAGATGAAATCAAAAAAAGCTCCAGGCTGTGATCAAATAACTCAAAAAATGATCATTGAACTTCCAAACTGTGCTATTTCCCTCATCTGTAAGCTTTTCCAACCAACTAGTCTACTACCGTGCTTGTCTAAGCTTTTTGAAAAATGCCTACTGACGCGCATAATTCCTCATCTGATAACACGCAATTCAATCCCAACACATCAATTTGGCTTTAGAGAAAAGCTATCGAGCAAGTCAACCGAATAACATCAGAAATACGTACAGCATACGAACATCGGGAATACTGCAGTGCAATATTCCTCGACGTCTCCCAGGCTTTCGATCGAGTGTGGCTTGATGGCCTCATGCACAAAATCAAAACGACGCTCCCGGTGTACACTCATAAGCTACTCGAGTCGTACCTCTACAATAGAGTCTTCGCAGTTAGATGCAACACTACTACATCTAATGATCACATTATAGAAGCTGGAGTTCCTCAGGGAAGTGTTCTGGGACCAACACTATACGTAATATACCCAGCGGACATCCCTATAAATGAGCGGCTAACAACATCTAAGTTTGCAGACGATACCGCAATCCTTATTCGCTCCAGATGCCCCATTCAAGCAACAGCACGTCTAGCTGAACATTTGGCGGTAGTAGAGAAATGGCTAGCCGACTGGCGTATTAAAATAAATAACAAAAAATGTAAACACATCACGTTTACCCTTAACATGCAAACATATCCTCCGTTAACACTCTCTAATAGGCAATTTCCACAAGCCAAAGAAGTAACGTACCTTGGCGTTCATCTTGATAGGCGGATCACCTGGCGTCGTCAGCTTGAAGCAAAGAAAACGCAGATTAAACTGAAAGCCAAAAACCTTTATTGGCTTTTAAACACCCGATCTCCTCTCAGCTTGGACTACAAGGTTCTACTCTACAATTCCACCATAAAACCAGTGTGGACCTACGGCTCGCAGCTATGGGGAAACGCGTGCAGTAGCAATATTGATATCATCCAGCGAGCACAATCGAAAATCTTCAGGACTATCACTGGGGCACCGTGGTATGTTCGAAACGACAACATTCATAGAGATATGAACGTTATATACGTTAAAGATAAGATAGCACGACAAAAGGCGAGCTACAACATTAAGTTATCCCTGCACCCCAATCCTCTTGCTCGGCAATTAACTCGGGGTTGCAGTCGAACCCGTTTTCAACGAAACGACCTTCCAGCCCAGCAATAAACACTTGGGGCACCGTAGTTCATATTAAGTCAACATGACTGTTAATTAGGCATGAAATATAAGATTAGATAAAATTATTGTAAGTCTCCCTTGGAGAAGATTCAATAAATAAAGCCAACGTAATAAAAAAAAATAAAATAATAATATTTAATGTTTCTCTTAAATAAATGAAAATTTTCAATTCAAAGCATAAAAAACAAGGGGGCTCCGCCCCCTACTTCCTTCGCTCGCCTACACCCGGCTCTGTTCGCTCGCGGTGAGATGCGGCAGTCGAGCACGCTCGACCCTGAGCCCACGTACTCTTTTATAAATGTTGATTTTCGACCAATTATTCCTATGGCAGCTATATGATATATGGAACCGATTTGAACCAAATCTAGTCAGAGTGTACAAAACCAACATAAATGCATATTCTATCAGTTTGGTTAAGATATCTCAAAAAACAAAAAACTTTTTCATACTAAAACTTGATTTTCGGCAGAGCGTCTGTATGACAGCTATATGATATAGTGGGCCGATTTGGACCAAACTTGGTCAGGATGTATAATACCAGCCCAGATACATATTCTATCAGTTTGGTTAAGATATCTCAAAAAACAAAAATCTTTTTCATACTAAAACTTGATTTTCGGCAGAGCGTCTGTATGACAGCTATATGATATAGTGGGCCGATTTGGTGAACCAAATTTGGTCAGGATGTATAATACCACCCCAACTATATATCGTGTAAAATTGGTTGAGATATCTCAAAAATTAAAGAAGCTTTTCATACAAAAACTTCATTTTCGATGTATCGTTCCTATAGCAGCTAAATGATATAGTTGTCCGATCCAAAAATAAAAACAAACTTGATCTGCGTACGGTATCCAGAAACCTACATACCAAGTTTGAAGTGTCTAGCTCTTATAGTTTCTGAGATCGACGCGTTCAAATAGACGGACAGACGGACAGACAGACTGACATGGCTCAATCGACTCGACTGTAGATCCTGATCAAGAATATATATACTTTTGGGGGTCTGCCACGCCCCCTTCTGCCTGTTACATACATTCTGCCAAATGCATTATACCCTTTTTTGCCCATTTTTAATGGGCTCAGGGTATAAAAATGATAGAAACTATAATAGAAAGATTTTATGGAGAAAATCCAAATTTTCGTATGCAATCCATACATATTTTACACAAGTTTACAGAATTTATTATAATTAGTGAGTTCGAACAAGATTATATGGAAACATATACCCTTAATATAAGTCCATTAATTTGCTACACTAGAGAAGAGAAAGCAAAAATACTTGCAACTATTCCATATGTTAGAATAAAACCTATGTTAGAAGATCATCCTATACTAGGGATAGCTACGTTATATTTCGTTGGTATTCATAGATAAAATTTTATGAGCAGCAATAGCATTAAAGAAGACTATTACACCCAAACAAGTCGGCCAAAAGGCCCAAATCTAAAAAGATTAACATTTAAAAATAATCACTTATTCAATATGGGTCTAATAGACACCAAAACAGTGGACTCCACTGCGAACGTTATTAACAAAGTTGAGGTCGATAAAAAAGAAATGGAACTAGCTACCACCTTGTTAATCATTTTTGTCGTAATTATGTGCGCAAATCTATTTTTCAAAATTTATAAATTGAACAACAAGTGCCTCAGGAAAAAATACATGAGCAAGGCGCATGACCTTGATAAAATCTAAAGATAGCACATAACACAACCATAATAGTAAACTTCTACCAAAAAAAAATGTTCTAAATGAATCAACTAGCTTGTCCATATTATGGAAAATAAGATTAAACAAATCTTATAAATGTCTAGTACAAAACAGACAAACACATAAAGATACTGTTAATAGGCATGTCATAACAGTAGTCGATTGCTTTAACGAAGCTCGATTATTGATATACTAACATAAAGACGCTGTTAACAAAACTAAGGAATAATCTTCAAACTATAAAAGACAAACATAAATTGAATCTAACGGTCCCCTCTATCTTGAATACACCTATAAAGTTTGAAATTGGCGAAGACCCAGAAATTCAAGCTCAGGAAATTCAAGTAGAAGAAGAAGATATTACAAATCTTACAGTTCCAGCTATTTTAACCCTCTACTGCATGAGCATAGAAATAATAAAGGAAACAATTTTTTGAATGTAATTATGTGTTTATTTAGGCCAAAATAATATATATATGGACTTTTTTGGGGGGGGGGGGGGGGGGCATAGTTTGGGGTGGGGGAAATGGGGCCATATATGGCTTTGTATGCATTCAACTGATTCCAGAGTTTGCCATATATGGCTCTGTATGCATGTATACATTACTTCATGTGAAAGTTGGTGAAACAGTTTCTTTTGTCGTTGTAGCATAGAAATTCATTGCATTTCTCATAAAAGGTGTATGAGCGGAAAGAACAATCGTTTTTGCAGAGTTGCCTTTGCTTTTTCCAGGTGGGAAAATGCCCAATATGGTCCTCCCGAACAGAATTCAATGGAATTTCCTGGTGCTTTCGTCTTTTGCTGGTAGTAGGAGTACCTTCCCAACTTGAACACGGGGATGAAGTTGGAGTCATCGCAGGTCGTCCGCGCTTCTTTACTTTTCCTGCCTTGCAAAGGTGCTCAGCTATTAAAAGCTTGAAATCAAAGAGTGGCATATATTAATCTGACTCACGACGCCATAGAATCCATGAATTCACTACGCACATATCAATCATGTGAAAAAATATTTTCTTATACCATTTCCTTGAGCGCAATTGAATTCTATAAAGTCCAAGTAAAGAATCCAGTAAGTCAACGCCACCCATATATTTATTGTAAACATCAACTGCCTTAGGAGAGTTGATTTCTACATACTTTTTGTCTTTCTTACTGAATCGTTTTTTTGTTGTAACAGGATTGCTTCCCACGTAACTAGAAAGAATGTTGACTACTTTATTGTCAAACCAAGAGACGAGGCCAAGCTGAACTCCATCGATAATAGCTACTTTTTCGACCATGCTTCCACGTCCTTGGCTTTTCAACTCTTTTTCAGTTGGCATCTTTGAATTGGGTACTCGATTAATTCTTACCGTACCTAAAGCTAATATACCATTTTTCATAAGGTAAACTTCAAGATTTGGACTATTGAACCAATTGTCGATGGTTGCCGATAGCCTAGATACAACATTTCCGCTTACTCCCAAATTATGCGCTCCCTCCGGATATGTATCACTTTGGGCTCCCGCAAAAATATCAAAGTCGTAGCTAAAACCTGATACTCCACTCAAGACAAAATTTTTGAAGCCCCATTTGTGAGGTTTTGCCGGATTATATTGTTTTAAGTGGTGACGGCACTTCGTGGGAATAATTTGCTCGTCAACCACCAAATGTTCTTCCTTAGGTACGAGCAGTAATTGATTACGGATTTTGTCCAGCACCGGTCGAATCTTGAATAGCTTGTCAAACCCGGCTTCCCCTGCCAACTTCATATCGTTATTATTTTTAAAGTGCAGAAAACGTTTTATAGTTTCCCATCGGTTGCAACTCATTGTGCCATGTATAATTTCTTGACCAAGAGTCGAATTCCAATAGAGTCTTGAAGATGGTAATTGTACCAACGACATGTATATGACCATGCCTATAAATTGATCTACTTCATTTCGAGTAATACCAGCGGGCTTATTTATATCGACTTGGAGTGCATATAGATTTGACTGATCAACCAAGAAATTCATCAGATCGTCATTGAAAAAAAAATTAAAAAAGTCTGCCGGTGTCTTCAGTTCATTGATACAAGTTGAAAGATTGGTGTTGGCGCAGATCAGCGCATTGAATTATAAATACCATGAAGTCTAGTGTAATTTAGGTTTAGGGCGAAGCGAGAGCATAATAAAGCTTTCGTTGATCGCTTTGAGAGCGAATTCGCCTCGCTTCGCCACCATATGTTAGAGCTAGGCCTAAGAACATTGAAGTTGTCAGTTGTCGAATTATACTCATTCAGCACGAATCGCCGCTCTATTTTCTTTTCGCTCGACTTAAACGCCACCAAATATTTTCAGTTTTAATTAAACATAAATTATATAAACTCATATAATTTTTCATGGCGCCCCCGGGTGGACATTTTTAAAGTCGATTTTTTTATTTTCAAAGCGCGCATTTTGTGAATTTTTAAAGTGCAAAGTGCAAAAACAATAATCTAGTGCAACAATTATTCGTGCGGCTTGTGACGCGAAGAAGTTTAAATTAATATAATTAAATCAATTCGCGCCGGTCGTGCAAATCATTGTTGCTGCACTTGCCTGTTGCCTTTCTCGCTCTTGGATTCTCGCCGTTGGAGTTCTTTTGGACACCGTTGGAAATGCCAAGGAAAGTAGCGTCGGAAGTACAACGTCCGCGCCAGCAGGTACTGTGCTAAAAATTGAAAGCTTAACAACCACAAATTGCATTGGTTGTGCTAAAGGTCAACGCTTTCAATTCTTGGCACATATGTAAAGTAGTTGAGCATATGTACATACATATATATATATACATATTCATATATAATTGTTCATTTACATATAAATTTGCATGCACTAACTAACCACCGCTTTGGAGATAAAGTTATTAAATAACAAATTAATGTGCGATTTAGTGTTTGAGCAATTGTTAAATTGATGAGCATAAATTAATTGCTATTTCAATTTCTCTTTGCTCAGTCGTTTGTTCCCCCCTCTCTTGCCTACAATTGCTATTACAGTTGTTTTACCAAGCGCTTGCATACAAGTGCATTAAGCACACACATACACACATACATACGCCAAGCTAGCTGCAGCCCGCTACTTTCGTTTTCGTTTCGTTTATGCTTAGCGGCCGCTGTGCTGTTGGTGACGTGTGCAATTTCGTTGGCGCGCTTTGGTCAAGAGACGCTCGCTCCCCTACATTGGTCAGGCATATTAGTTTTTGAAAGTCGTTTGTCATTTGATAGCATTCGCTTCGTTTTTCGCTTCTTTTCTCAAATTTAAATTTCAAGCGAGTGCTATCAATCCTAAATTCGATTTTACTTGAATGAATTATTATTGTTTTTTTTATTTTTTTTTATTTTTTTTATTTATTATTATTATTAATAATTATTAAAAAAAAAAAAAAAAAAAGAAAAAAAAAATAATAATAATAATAATAATAATAATTATTAAGTCGAATAATAAATTCGATTTTTTTGTTCAAGTTAATTAATCGAATAATAAATTCGATTGTCGTTCAATTTAAAAATAATTTATCGAATAATAAATTTAAATAAATTTAATTTCGATACTAATTAAAGTTAATAATTATTTAATCGAATAATAAATTCGAGTTATTTTTATTTTGCAAAGATAATCGAATTTAATTATCGAAATGGCAAACACTAAGGAGACTTACGATGATGCAAAAAAGAAACGACATGTGTGCGTTAAAAGCATACTTCGTTTACATGACCAAATTGATCAGGGAAATTTAACCCTTGACGCTACAGAATTAGAATGTAGATTAGAAATGTTGGCCTCACATATAGATAACGCTTTAAGATATCAAACTCGAGTAGAAGTTTTTGATCCGGACGATGAATATAGGATGGAGCTGGAAGAGCTCTGCATAACGACTAAAGCTCGTTTACGGTCCGTTATACAGGGGCTCAGTCCTAAACCGAAGGCAGTCATAGCTGCTGCAACTCCACACACACGTCTTCCGCACCTTACACTTCCGAAGTTTAGTGGGAAATACTCTGAGTTCAAGAATTTTATAGGCCTATTTACAAAACTGGTTGATAATGATCAGACGATCGAACCGATTGAGAAGTTCAATTATTTAATATCGTGTCTCTCTGGTGCAGCTTTGGGCACTATTAAAGCGTTTCAAGTCACCGAGGGCAATTATATAAAGGCACTAGAAAGCTTGAAGAAGGTTTATGACAATGAATGTCAAATATTCAATGAGAATATTTCAGCTCTCTTTGACTTGCCAAAGATTGAGCGGCCTTCTGCTGCAGCTTTACGTTCAATGATCGACACGGTGTCTGCCATATATGGCTCACTTCTCTCGATAGGTGATGATAAAAAGATTTGCAATGCAATTCTCATTCATTTAGTTATGAAAAATGTTGACCCAATGACCAAACAAAAATGGAAGGATCAACTCGATTATGCCAGCATTCCAATGTGGAGTGATTGCGAAGCAGTCCTTAATCTTAGATTCCAGAATCTGTCCGATGAAGCTTCAGTGAAATTATCGTCCGAATCCTCTAAGACAGAGTCTAAGGCTGTTTCTAAAAACCATAATCGAAGTTCGTTTTCCTGTTCTGTGGCCAGTGTTAGAAACAATCAGGTGTCCCCTCAATGTGTTTTCTGTAATTCCGAAGATCATTCAATATTGAATTGTTCCACATTTGCCGCTCAGCCAGTGATGCAGCGATTTGAATTCGCCAAGGCGACGTCATTATGTATCAATTGCCTTCGGAAGGGACACTCAGTTGCCAAATGTAAGGCAAAGAAGTGCAGAGTATGCAATCGTTCGCACCATACGATGTTGCATAGATACTCTGCTGTTTCTAACACTCGAGCGTTACCATCACCCTCTGACTCCGCCCAGGATCATCCATCGACTTCACATGCGTCCATGCATGCGAATGTGTCAGATAATGTGATCCTAGCTACAGCAATCGTTAGTGTTAAAACGAAAAGTGGCGATTTCGTTTTAGCCAGGGCTCTGCTTGATTCTGGATCGCAAATTAATTGCGTAACAGACGAGCTAGCTCAACGATTGCAACTGCGTCGAGACGAGGCTAGTATCAATTTACTTGGAATTGCTCAATGCAATACACAAGTAAAGAGCAAGATACACACAGTGGTGAAGTCGCGAGTCAATTGCAGTGAGTTTTCATTAGACCTGTGGGTCTTGAAAACCATTTCTGGTTATCAGCCTGACCACACGGTCAATGTCAATGGTTGGAAAATCCCTGAAAACCTGCAATTGGCGGATCCATATTTCCACAAGCCACAGAAGATCGACATGCTCATCGGAGCTGAGACGTTCTTTGAACTTCTCTCTGTCGGTCAAATTAAACAAGGTCCAAATTGTCCAATTCTACAAAAAACTCTGGTTGGTTGGATTGTCTCAGGGCGTTATACGCCGACAGGTCCCAAAACGGTTCAGGTAGTAAACCTAACTTGTCAGGAAGAAACATATACCTCGATAGACACAACATTGCAGAAGTTTTGGTCATTGGAAGAATTGCCGTCACTTAAAAAAGTTCAAACAGTTGAACACCAGTTATGTGAGAGCCACTTTCTAGATAATTTAAAAATATTGCCGTCAGGTCGATTTGAAGTACGACTACCATTTAAGTCGGATCCAAATCAGCTTGGCAACTCTTACGAGGTTGCTAAGCGTCGTTTTATGTCGCTCGAAAGACGCTTGTCTCGTGATCCTGAGCTAAAGCGTATGTACTTGGAATTTATGGAAGAATATGTTTCCCTTGGCCATATGTCTGAAATAGACACTCAAATTCCAAGTACTCCTCACTATTTCATTCCGCACCAGTGTGTCCTAAGACCACAGAGCACGTCGACGAAGTTACGCGTCGTTTTTGACGCATCTTGTCGTACTTCGTCTCAAGTTGCATTGAATGATCTTTTGATGGTTGGACCGACTATTCAAGAGGAGCTGTATTCGACTCTGCTTAGATTTCGCCTACACAAGTATGCTCTGACAGCTGACATCAAAAAGATGTACAGGCAAGTCATGATGCATGAAGTAGATCGAAACTTTCAGCTCGTAGTGTGGCGAAAGAACCCATCAGATTCTTTGAGGTCCTTCAGGTTAAACACTGTAACGTATGGCACTGCGCCAGCCCCATTTTTGGCAATACGGTGTTTAACAAAGCTAAGTGACATGATTGAGTTGTCACACCCAAAAGCTGCTGACGTTATCAGGCACGATTTTTACGTTGATGATTTATTAACTGGTGCTGCATGCGTAGAGAACCTTCAGATAATTAAATCTGAAGTAGCACAAATCCTTCTAGGCGCAGGTTTCGAGCTAACCAAATGGTTTTCGAATGCTCCTGAGTTCTCCGCAACCAATGCAGCTAAGCCGATAACGATCTCAGAGTCTGACACAACCAAAACACTAGGCGTGCTGTGGTTGCCAAATGAAGATGTCTTTCAATTTAAGATAGACAATTCATTCATGGGTCTTAGAGCGACAAAACGGAATATTCTCTCGGTGTCATCGCGGTTATTTGATCCGCTCGGCCTGTTAAGCCCTCTGATTATCAAGGCAAAGATGTTGCTCCAAGAGCTCTGGCTACAAAGGCTGGATTGGGATGAATCAATTCCTATGAGCTTGGATAACTCGTGGCAGCAATTGAAATCAACATTGATTCAATTGCAAAGAATCAAAATACCACGATATGTCTTTACAGAGCCAACTTCACCGATTGAGATACATGGCTTTGCCGACGCATCAATGCGAGCGTTTGGCGCATGTGTATATATACGCATTGATACTACAGAAGGTTATCGTGTCTCCTTGTTGACATCTAAATCCAAAGTAGCCCCCCTCAAGACTAAGACTCTTCCTAGACTTGAGTTGTGCGCGGCTCACCTTCTCGCAGATCTCTGTCACCGAATCAGAAATCTTATCCGATTACCAATTGAACGGACTGTTCTTTGGTCTGATTCTGAAGTTACACTTCATTGGATCAAGTCACATCCTTCGTCCTTGGCAACATTTGTGTCGAATCGTGTGGCTGAAATCCAAGAGTGGACAGAAAACGCTGAATGGCGCCATGTACCGACAAAGCAGAACCCAGCAGATATCGTTTCGAGAGGCTGCGATGTTGACGAATTGCTATCGTCTATTTGGTTTGATGGGCCTTCATTTTTGAAGGAGTCAAGAGACTCCTGGCCGGTTAACCAGCATCTGATTACAGACGAGATGCGTACTTTGGAAGTACGTAAAACAGCTGTCGGACTGACAGCTATGGTAGACCGACCGGATCTCTTGGAAACTATCGATAGGTATTCATCGCATGCTAGACTGCTTAGAGTGTTCGCTTATGTCTTCCGTTTTATAAAAATATGTAAAAATAAACGACAGATATTTGAAAATATTCCTACGGCATTAGAGAGAAAAGAAGCCTTTGAGAAAATAGTTGAAGTCATCCAACAATTTGAGTTTAAAGATGACATGGAAAGGGTTCGAAAGGGCACGCGTGTAGGCCATAGCCTGCAGCGTCTCAATCCATTTATACATGAGTATAATGGATCTTGGTGCTCCTTTACGTTGATGCGAGTGGGGGGACGACTTGCAAATGCTCCTCTTTCATATGATGCCAAGTTTCCGATGCTACTCCCTAAAAGCTCGCAATTTGCTAGAAGCTATATTAGATACCTGCATTTAACGAATTGTCATGCTGGCCCGAGAGCGCTCGTGAGTATTCTTCGTGAGCGAATTTGGCTCGTTAATGCTCAAGAGGTCTGTCGCCAGACAGTGAGATCTTGTATCCCTTGCTTTAAATGCAAGCCTCGTCTGCTAACCCAAATAATGGGTAATTTACCAGCAGATCGACTCCGAGCACTCCGCCCATTTTCTATATGTGGTGTTGATTTTTGTGGCCCAATTAGCACGACCTTTCGAATGCGTGGAAAGCCTACGTATAAGTCGTATATCGCACTTTTTGTTTGCTTCGCCTCCAAAGCGGTGCACTTAGAACTAGTTTCCGACTTATCCACTAACACGTTTTTAATGGCTTTCCAAAGGTTCGTCGGCCGTCGAGGAGTCCCGCAGACCGTCCATTGCGACAACGCGACGAACTTCGTCGGAGCAAGTCGCCAGTTTCGGGAGTTGCGGACTCAAATCGAGGAGGAGGCGGACGCAATTCGCGAATTCGCATCAAGAAGCGGATGCGAATTTGCGTTCATACCGCCAAGAGCTCCGCACTTCGGGGGTCTGTGGGAGGCAGGTGTGAAGTCTGCAAAGCACCTACTCCTACGGACGGTAGGCAGCCTATTGCTGACAGCAGAGGAGTTGCAGACAACGCTGGTGGCAGTGGAAGCGGTGCTAAACTCACGGCCAATAGGAGCACTCAGCGACGACCCCAGCGACGGCGAGGCACTAACTCCGGGCCACCTGCTAGTGGGAGGACCACTAGCAGCAATGCCAGCAGAGCGGGCCCCGGACCAGCAGGGCCTGACCTGCTTAAATCGATGGCGAGCTGTCTCGTCGCTCAAGCGACAGTTCTGGCGGCGATGGTCCAAGGAGTATGTCCTGGGACTGCAAGCACGGACCAAGTGGCATCACCGCCTGCCAGACGTCGCCCTTGGAGAGCTGGTGGTCGTCGCCGAGGACAACCTGCCGCCCCAGAATTGGCTGGTCGGCAGAATAACGGCGGTCCACAGAGGAGAGGACGGCGTCGTGCGGGTCGTCGACATTAGGACGTCCAATGGAGGGACGTTCAAGAGGCCAATCCACAAGCTGGCGCGGCTGCCTGTTTGATGAAGCCCACAGCGCTTCATGGGGGCCGGTGTTGGCGCAGATCAGCGCATTGAATTATAAATACCATGAAGTCTAGTGTAATTTAGGTTTAGGGCGAAGCGAGAGCATAATAAAGCTTTCGTTGATCGCTTTGAGAGCGAATTCGCCTCGCTTCGCCACCATATGTTAGAGCTAGGCCTAAGAACATTGAAGTTGTCAGTTGTCGAATTATACTCATTCAGCACGAATCGCCGCTCTATTTTCTTTTCGCTCGACTTAAACGCCACCAAATATTTTCAGTTTTAATTAAACATAAATTATATAAACTCATATAATTTTTCAATTGGTATTTCCTTAAAATGGAAAGGTCTCATTCAAATAAGGTGGTAAGTGACCAGCTTTCCATATCGGTGCTTCTGTCTTTTTTCTTGGCACTGGCTTTGGCTTTGCTTTCGAAGTGCACGGCTTTTCACAGATGTCATCGGAACTACTCTCATCGGTCTCCGAAATATAAACATCTTCCTCTTGGATTTTTTGATTTTCAACTACTTCGTCTTCGGAATCGGCTATGCTGTCATCATCACTTATAAACGGATCATCGATTTCGTTCACGTATTGCAAACTACGGTAAAATAATTGTGCATTCATCTCTAAAAGAAAACAATATGCTAATATATGGCGTCCACAGTTTTTTGCATAGAATATTATATGTGATGCTCACCTATAGTCAAATTCTATTTTTTATGAACGGAAACTTTATATTCTCTTAGAAAAAAAATACTTTTCAGTGATAAAACTGATTTTTCGTGTAGTAATTTTAATTTTTATTTTAAAAATTATTGAAAGTGAGAAGCCATATATGGCTTTGTATGCGGTAGAGGGTTAATGTCAGATCAAGATAGCTCAGATACCGACTAAAGTGTAATAGAGAATAAACCCAGCAAAAACGGCACAATGGCACAATCAAACGTTGATTTTATTAATACTGCATCTAAGCTTATACCAGCAATTGATGGTAAAGCTGAAAATTTAACAAGTTTTACAGATGCGCTATCAATAATAGAATCAATAAAAGGGAACATGAAGAGTTTGCTGTATCAATAATAAAAACTAAATTAAAAGGTGTAGCTAGAAACTTAATCGGTAATGAGACTACAGTTAATGAAGTTATCTCTCGATTAAGGAACAACATTGTTTGGTCACAGACCAGTATTAGGAAGTAGAATTGAATTGAATTGAATAATATCTAAGTAGCATGTAAGAATTAGCATAATGTATATATTGAAGTACCCTAGATTGTAGTTATTCTCTTATATTGTATAAGTGCAAGCGAAGCGCAGGCAGCTCAAAATGGCCGAAGAAGAAGGGCAGAGCTAGCAGCTGTGTAAGCGAGAGTTTTTAGTTGTCATACGAAAGCTTAAGCGGCCGATCGTTTTAATTACGCGCAGCAGCCACTAATTACTCTTTAACGCCTTTGCAGTCTCACTTTTTTTGATAAATAAATTATAAAGTTTAATTGAAACTCCGGTTTTTTTTTATTTGTCCCTTATTTCGAATTTTTCATTGGCGCCCGAGCAGGGACCTCAATCGCGTTTTGTCGGTCTTTATTAAAAAGACAATTTTCAAGAGTTGGTTGGCTGTTTGCGGTAATTCGGTTCGCGATCGTTGTTGTTGTTGCTGCCCTATTGGTGTCGCCGCTGAGTTTCGCTTGCTGTTGTTGCTGGAACTTTATTGTAAATTCCCTGGACATCGAGATGCCAAGGATTGAGACCATCGATGACTCCTCCGATGACCAGGTAACAGTGCCCAAACGAGTGAAAGCATAGTGCAGCGTAATACATATTTACATACATACATTGGTATATATGTAAGTGCAAGCACATACACATGCATATTAGGGTGGAGTGAATTCCGTTTTTTTTCGATTTTCGAAAACGCTGTATCATTTATGGATGGATACGGTATAAGAGCAATATCTGTAAAAAAAATCAATTTTTTTGGAGGTCATCCTGAGGTGGCGCATCGACGATCTATTTTGGGAAATCGGTCAAAAAATTCAAAAAATCCAATATAACTGAAATTTAACCCCAAAAGATAATGATTTAAAAAACTAATTCTATTTTTCTTAGTTAGCCCTAACTGTTAGCTTTCTAAACCCATATCAACTTTAAAGATCGGTGGAAAAATATCGAACTTACAGATTTTTAAAGAATAGCAAAATTGTCAAAAAGACGTTACATTTGGGGCGGACACGTTCTTTTGGAATGTGTAGAATGTATGAAGCAGGCACGTAAATTTTGGCAAATTTTTTAATGAATTTTTTGGGTTGCTGAATTTAATAATATGGGCGTGTGAAAACCACAAAAGGGTGTTAAATACCCTAAAACTATACTAGGTACAAGTACCTGCCAAAAAATGGTGTTGTACAATACGATAGCTTAAATGAGCTAGCTACTTTCATCATGAAAGTATACGCTCCAACCTGGTTTGATATTAAAACAAGGTCGTCTTGTAAATATGGTCCGATTCACGTTTTTAACATGGTTAAAAGAAGTTTATATTTAAGAGACGATCTGAAGTGCATTGTTTTGAAAACCATACATGTTGTTGGATATTATTAGATGATGCGTCTCATATTAGACAACTGGCTTTGCAATACATATTGAATGCGCGAAAGATGACAAAAAAATCATAAGTTCGTGAATTTCGACTGCCAAAATTGCAAGCTCATGCGTCAAACTATTATGATTTATAAGATTGGAGGACAGAAATTATTACAGAGCCTCCATTGACAATGAAGGTTACAAATGCCGATATTACTAACTTGATTTTGTCGGGAAATAATATCGTGGAATTCGAGATGTTTCCTTGCCATTCTCAAGCTGTAGAAAGATGAGTAAAGCTTGTGACAGAGGCTTCCTTATCTGTTTGTGGACCAGAAGCTAGGGATGGGTTAATTCGTACCCAGATAAAAGCCAGGCAGATGATTCCACGTTTCGAAAGCAAAGCTCATTTTTTCCAACCTTGATTTATGAAATTCTATAATTTAGTATATTTTTCGTTACATAATAAAACTGATATATGCAAAAAATAGCAAACAAAGATTTTACTCTCTGTGTATTCTATTGGACATAAGACCTAAAAACCTAATTTTGGTAAACAGGTGCCTGATTTTGTATTTTGGGAAGTTCAATCATAAACTTTCAGCAGCTGCGATCATAAATCAATGGTTTTCACGTTGAACTCTTTACTGAAAGAAATAATTGTAAAATAACCGTTCTTTTTTTATGACAGGTACTTGTACCACACCATTTTTTGGCAGGTACTTGTACCTAGTATAGTTTTAGGGTATTTAACACCCTTTTGTGGTTTTCACACGCCCATAATATTAAATTCAGCAACCCAAAAAATTCATTAAAAAATTTGCCAAAATTTATGTGCCTGCTTCATACATTCTACACATTCCAAAAGAACGTGTCCGCCCCAAATGTAACGTCTTTTTGACAATTTTGCTATTCTTTAAAAATCTGTAAGTTCGATATTTTTCCACCGATCTTTAAAGTTGATATGGGTTTAGAAAGCTAACAGTTAGGGCTAACTAAGAAAAATAGAATTAGTTTTTTAAATCATTATCTTTTGGGGTTAAATTTCAGTTATATTGGATTTTTTGAATTTTTTGACCGATTTCCAAAAATAGATCGTCGATGCGCCACCTCAGGATGACCACCAAAAAAATTGATTTTTTTTACAGATATTGCATTTATACCGTATCATCCATTAATGATACAGCGTTTTCGAAAATCGAAAAAAAGTGGAATTCACTCCACCCTAATGCATATGTATGTCCATACATATGTGCATAACAATTAAAGTTGTTAACACTTGCAGTTAAAAGTATCACTGCGTTTCGGCACTGACAATATTTTCATTTTTTATAAGTGAATCGTGAAGCAAAATATAAAATATAAATAAAAAACAAATACATTTATTTGCTAGAATCATACATAATTGCATTGTTTGATTTCTGTTCGGTCGTTTCGTTACGTTGCTTATAGGTAGGGAACTAGCTGGGATAGAAGACAAGTCAGGTAATTTATTGATTCGACTTAAAACATTGTCCTTTACTCCGTGTTGGTAGCTTTTGAAGACATCTGTTTGCGTGCACTGCTCAATGGTGCTCATGTATCAAGGTATAACAATTATTAATTGTTTTGGCACTTTTTAATTCACCAAAACAAAAACAAAACTCCAACAGAATGATCAGCAAACGAGTTAATCGACGTAGTTTGAAACGGCAACCTCCGTGATCCGTCCCGACGTCCGTACAATATTCGCGACGAGAGCAAACTAATGCGCTTCAGCCTGAAATCGTTGATGCAGATGCCGACTTTTCGTATGGTGGGGAAATTCCTCTCTTCTCTTCACCTCTTTCCACTGTTAGACCAGAGGGGATCTTATTTAGGCCCTTGGAAGGCTAGAGAGAAGGGGGACTTCAGTGGAAATTCCGTTGATTCGTGCCAATCTCAAAGTACTTTTAATTTTTTACCGCAGTACCAGGAAATGAATTTGTACGTTGAGTACAGGGACCAAACCTGCAAACAGGTTAACCTAGAATTTCATGAATAAAAATGCATGATGTTCACGACTTACTACGACGAGCTAAAACTTTTAAACTCACCAAGTATTGATTTGGCCAAAAAAAAATAATTTCAGTTTGGGTGTTTAGTTTTTTTTTTCACTTAGAATTTGAACGCGTAGCGTGACTTGTTGTGATGCGACACTTATAAAAAAACTAGGAGCTTTTATGTCTGCTCTATGCCACGTTTGAAAATGAAAGACAGGTTATTTCCTTTTGACAAGGTGAGAGACCCAAAAAGAGATGCATCCAAAATTTGACAAATTTAAAATTTTTTTGTTTTTGTATGCTCTGCCTAGACAAAAAGTTCAAAAAAAATTCTGTTGCATACTTCTAGGTTCAAAAAATATATATTTAAGGAGAGACAGACAATACTACAACACCTCCCGGCCAAAATCACACTTTGCGGTGAAATCACTGTAAAGTAAGATTAAAACTGGAACGACGCGTTACTGTTTTATATCTTTTGCGTGATATTTCCCTATAAATCGTCCTTGCATATCTTCGAGCTCATAATAGGTATCGCCAAGTTTGCTTTTAATTCTAGCTTTTACAAAGGTAGGCGAAGTTTAGCATTAAAGCCCTTAGCGAAGTTACTTTGCTGAAAGTTTCTCCTAAATACTTCCTGTCCAACTACAAAAGATACATCTCGGCTGCGTAAATTGTAGGTCCTTTCGTTTCGCTTTTGCTGTCGCTGTGCGGAAGCAATCGGTTGTTGGCCAATGAGTTGAAAAGAATCATCTCTAGAAAACTGCACAAACCTATCTTCTAACATCTCCAGATTACGAATTAAATGGTAACTTGAGCCATTTGGAACCATATGTTGTCCAAAAGCAACTCGATAAGGACTTGTGTTTATTGCCGTATGGAAGCTTGAACGCAAAGCACAAGAAATAGCACTCAACTCATCATCCCAATTAGATTGGTCTGGTTTCACGTAAGATTTAATCGCTGAAATGACTGAACAATTTACACGTTCAGACGCATTTGCCTGTGGAGCATACACAGCAGTGTAGGCATGTCTGATGCCATATTTTTGCAATGAAGTGTTAAAATGAAACGATAAAAATTGAACGCCATTATCAGAAACAATTGTTTCTGGGACTCCAAAGCAAGGAAAAAGGTCCTGTTCTATAAAGTGCGTTATGGTGTCTGCGGATAGGGTCCTAACAAATCAACGTATAATTTCTGAAAGAAACGCAGTGTCTCGCCCGATTTTCCTAGAGGCGGTCGCAAACTATGGTTGGGGTACTTAGAACACTTGCAAATGTCAGAACAGTTAACAAATGTCTTGACGTCTTGAACTAAATTTGGCCAATAATAATATCGTCTCAATTTTTCTAAAATTTTATTTATTCCACAATGTGCGGATATTGGAGGCTCATGTCCATATTTTACCAATTTCGGTATAAGGTCTTTGGGCACCCTAAGTTTCCAGCAGTGGTCATCAGCAATTTTCTCGCCAGTTGTATGTTCTGCACGCCGATATATGCGATCATTAATAACTTTAACGTCTGGCAAACGCGATTGATATTCTAACACTTTGATTTTTCATCTGATTTGAAGCTATCTGAATTCAAGCAGAGAGAAGTATTTATACTGATTTCAGACAAATCCTCAGTGTAAAATCGAGAAAGAGCATCAGGTACGATATTTTGACTACCTTTTCAATGAAATATCTTAAAGATACAACCTTGAAGCTTTAATGCCCATCGTGCTAACCTTGAGCTCAAATCCGTTTGAGACATTAGCCACTTAAGGGATATATGATCAGTGATGATGGTGAAGTCGTGGCCTTATACATATGCTCTGAACTTCTTCACGCCTAAAATGGCTGCTAAGCACTCCTTCTCAGTCACTGAATAGTTCCTTTGGCACTGATTCAGTTTTCTCGACATAAATGCAATAGGCACTTCGTTGCCAGCTGCATCTGTTTGCATAAGATCTCCACCCACGCCGGTGTGACCAGCGTCGCAATGAATGGCAAATGGTGCGTTCAATTTTCGGCTGTGCAATACAGGAGCTTCACATAAATGTATTTTTAACAATTCAAAAGATTTTTGTGCCTCATCAGTCCACACGAACTTTTTCTTTTGCTTGAGCGTATCTGCGATTGGGGCAGCTATACCCGCGAAATTTTTGATAAATTTGTTGTACCAACCCGTTACTCCTAAGAGTCTACGAACTTGTTTGATTGTTCGTGGTACTGGAAAATCTTTAATGACTGAAACTTTATCGACATCTGTTTTTATTGTACCATTCCCAACGGCATGCCCTAAGTATTTAACTTCTTTTAAGCAAAAATGACTTTTTTCTACATTTATTGACAAGCCAGCCTGTAATAAGCGTGCTGCCAATTCTTTAAGCACCCGAGCATGAGTTTCAAAGGAATCAGAACCGACCAACAAATCATCCAAATAAACAAAGATTTCATTACGTAAATTCGTTGGAATGACTTTATCCATTAGTTTGGACATGGTCTGTGGGGCATTGCTTAACCCAAAAGGCATTACAGTAAAATGATAAAGTGGTCTACATGGCACTGTAAAAGCAGTCTTTTCTCGAGCAGATGGGGCAAGTGGGATCTGCCAATAGGCATCCTTGAGATCAATGCTCGAGATATATTGTGCTTTGGGAAGTCTGCTGAGGATTCCGTCGATCAACGGCATGGGATAGGCATTCATTATCGTATTACGGCATATTATATTCACCTTTTGACTATCTACGCATAGACGCACTTTGCCAGGTTTACGAACAAGAACTACTGGACACGACCAGGGGCTATTTGACATACATAGACTTTTCTATTGCCGGTGAAACGGCGTAGTGGCGTTGATTGATGGGCTTTGCATCTCCAGTATCTATGTCATGCATCAGCCAACTGGTTCGCCCTAATCCTCGTTTAGAAAGTGACGGAAACGTATTGATTGCTTCCAGCAGCTGATTACGCTGCATATCGGATAAAGAAACATGTGTTGCTTCATCTAACTTTAAGCTTGCTACAGTTGGGACATTCGAAATAAACGATGGCAATAGATTAAAACTTTTCCAAAAGTCAATACCTAAATAATGATCGTGGGCAAGAGAAGGGACTATGTAGAATTTAAGTGATTTTGGGTCACCACCAAAACAAATTGAAGTTGTTATTTTTCCAGCAATTTGTTGGGCATTTCCATCTGCAGTGCGCACAAAAGAAGACTCTGTTTTACACGATGCAACTAACAGATGCCACTGTGTCCATTAGCCCACGAACCGTTTTATTCAGAATTGTGACTTCTGCATGTGGTCTTGAATCGTCGGAATTATTTACTACAGAGGACAGTAAAGCTGTTCGTTCTCGTTCGTGCTTTAGAACGAGTGGATTTGGATTTTTGATTCTTACAAGTTGATGAATTATCTAATCTGCTGCTACTTGGCACCAGATTAGGTAGGGAACTAGCTGGGATAGAAGACAAGTCAGGTAATTTATTGATTCGACTTAAAACATTGTCCTTTACTCCGTGTTGGTATCTTTTGAAGACATCTGTTTGCGTGCACTGCTCAATGGTGCACGAACTGCTAAGTTTTTTTGAAGAATTGCATTTTCTGCAAGAAGGCTTATAGGTGTCTGGTTTTCCACACCCATAGCAAAAAACCTTTCGCTCTCCTACGCAATCCTGGTATCTATGGCCAGATATAACACAATTCCAACACACAAGGGATATTGCTGACACCTCGGGGTCATCAACATCCTCTGACTCAGCTTCTGAATCACTTTATTGTGTATTCAGCTCACTGATATTTCGCCTCACTGTAGTTCGCTGATTCGAAGCAGTTTGTTTAACTAGAGACTGCATAAATCTTTCGCGAATGCGTACTGCGTTTCGCAATTCAGCAACACTATTGATAGGCACATGCAAAATTTCGTGCTTAATATCAGGTTCGAGGTTTGCACGAAGTGCTTCTAAGAGTGAAGACTCAGACTTAGGCTGAATTAATCGATCGGACAAAGCAACGATGGCTTCATAAAACTCATCAAATGACTCAGCATGTTTTTGCTTACGCTGAGCTATAGCAGTTCGAATATTGAGATCAGTTCTCCCATCTTTGAACTGTATCTTAAGAGCTGCGCATAGTTCCGGCCACCGTACAATTCGCACACTATTGTGGTACCGCCAATACCAATCGCTGGCACTGCCCTCGAACAGATTGCTACCGTACCGAGCTAATAATTCAAAATTGCCATCAAGTGTTTGCATTGCCAATGCTTCTACTCGATAAAGGAAATCGTCAACTGCCATTGACGATCGCCCAGAAAATCGCAACTTCCAGTTGGAAATAATCAAACTTATTCGATCGAATCGCAAATCCGAACTAGACTGACTACCAAAGTTACTAATATGATCTTTGATTAAGATCTACTGGAGCATTTCGTAAAAGTTGCTCAAAAGCCTGTTGTTCTACATATTGTGCTGTCGTAATATTCATATTAGCTTGTACACCATCTATGCTAGCTCGTTGCGCTGCAGATTGTTGCGAAATATTTTGAAACCCAGTTTTAATAGTTCGAGCAAGAATCTGCGTTTGATTGCTAAGCGCTATAGCCATGGCTTCGACAATTGCTTGCTTCAATGTATCGGCAACTGCGGCTTGTGTTGTAGCTTCTTGCGAAGCTGCAGAGCCTTCATTGGACAAACGAGGATTTGCAGCACCTGTGCCACTGGTACCTGCCTGAGCGTTGTCCCCGGGCGGAGATGCATCGCCTCCCATGCTTTGTGATCTAGTATTCATTATAAGGTCACTACTCGATATTGAGGCACTTGGCTTAATTCTTGAGCTAAATTGGGATGTGACGATTTAACGGTCTTGTTGCACACTGAACAAATTTTATTTGTTCCCGCTAGGACGTTAAAGCAACTGTGATAAAAATTTAGATCACACCTGGTCTTTAACACCTGGGCTCGGTATTTAATAAACTTTTTGCAAGCTCCACAAATGTACTGGGGCTATGCTTTTCAAACTTGTATTGCTAACAGACATTATTCATTCCTACCAGTGGAATGCCCAAATAAGTTTCAGCAACCAATTTTGTTGCAATATGAAATTATCACTGCGAACGGCAGTTCGCTCTAGTGACGAAAGCAGCACGAAGGGTGCGAAAGGCGACTAGCAATATATACAGCTAATTTGGAAAATTTGCTACGACTGTCCGATCAGATCGAGTTATATACCGATCGAAAGGTTGAGTCCTAACTTACAAAATGGCATACTTTTTCTAACTCACCTGGTTCATGAGATACGGGGGTGTAAGTGGGAGGGGAAAAATTAAAACAATCGGAGCTAATGGGGCCGTTGGGCCTTTTTGTAAAATTTATTTTTAAAAAATTCTAATCAAAAATACGCGTCGATTGATACCTCGATCACCCAAATCCGATAACTGGTTCAAAAGATAATAAAATTTGAAATTTTTAGTGGACTTTTCAAACTAAAATGAAAAGTCAGTTTGTTTGTCGGTTCGTTTGTCCGTATCAAAGCGCTAAAAAAGCTTAGATGTAATGATGAGGATTTGTTTCCTTTCAAAAATATAGAAATGTTTGTTCTACGACGGGAAAACGCTATTTCCCGCTTAATTTCAAACCCCAATAGTTTGCAAACCATAGAAGCTACAGATATATATATATCATTGGAAAGGTTAGTTTGAGGGCTTTTTGACGTACCCTCAAACTTTTTTTTTTAAAGTACTCAGGTAACATTTTACAGGTGAAATAAGGTTTTTTAGCTTATATTTAGGCGATTTCTGACAAAACGGCTTTAACGATTTTTTTTAAATTTAAGTATATTGTAGTACATAAAATTCTGCGTTTTTGGTATATAAGACATACATTTTGGTTGAGGGGTTTGGAAGATATTGCCTGTTACCTGATTATATACATTTTTCCATCGGTCGAAAATCAGGTTATAGCTCGAAAATCACGTTTTAGTACCAAAAACTTTTTGGTTTTATGAGATATCTCAACCAAACTGATAAAATACGCATTTTACATAGTTTTATATATCCTGACCAAAGTTGGTTCAAATCGGACCACTATATCATATAGCTGTCATAGGACCGATCGGATCAAAACTAGGTTTTAGTATGAAAAACTTTTTTGTTTTACGAGATATTTTAACCAAATTGATAGAATATGCATTTAAGTTAGTTTTATACATCCTGACCGAAATTGGTAACCGGTAATCAAACCACTATATCAAATAGCTAACATAGGACCGATCGGGCGAAATCCAAGTCTTAGTATGAAAAGTAGACAGTAGTAACGCGAGCGAAGCAAACAGGGCGGAGTCTCTTAGTTATATATTTTACTATCTCCTTGCATTAATGATAAAGTTAAAATGTCAAAAGCAAAAGCAATTGCAAAAATTTCTGATATCCAACAAAAAAAACCTCTACACGAGGTAAAAGTCTAGTGACGAAAGCAATTTTTAGCCCCAAAATTTCTGATATCCAATTGTGTGACGAGCAAAGTTTAGTTTATTATAAAAATTTTAAATAAAAATAAACATTATTAAAAAAAAAAAGGACGAAAATTGGTATTCGGCACTGTGCATAAAGTAATTTTTATGTACAAAGAAGCTCGCCCTTTTTGAGCACAGTGCACAATGTCCCCATTAGTTTGCAAATATATCATTATAAAGGTTAGTTTGAGAGCTTTTTGGCGTACCTTCAAACTTTTTTTCTAAAGAACTCAGGTAACATTTTACAGGTGAAATAAGGTTTTTTAGCTTATATTTTGGCGATTTCTGACAAAACGGCTCCAACGATTTTTATTAAATTTATGTTTGTTTTAGTACGTAAAATTCTACGTTTCTTGGAATATAGCACATAAATTTTGGTTGAGGGGTTTGGAAGATATTGCCTGTTAACTGAATATATATATTTTTCCATCGGTCGAAAATCACGTTTTAGTTCGAAAATCACGTTTTAGTACCAAAAACTTTTTGGTTTTATGAGATATCTCAACCAAACTGATAAAATTCGCATTTTACATTGTTTTCCTGATCATATAGCTGTCATAGGACCGATCGGATCAAAACTAGGTTTTAGTATGAAAAACTTTTTTGTTTTACGAGATATTTTAACCAAATTGATGGAATATGCATTTAAGTTAGTTTTATACATCCTGACCGAGGGGATCTTATTTAGGCCCTTGGAAGGCTAGAGAGAAGGGGGACTTCAGTGGAAATTCCGTTGATTCGTGCCAATCTCAAAGTACTTTTAATTTTTTACCGCAGTACCAGGAAATGAATTTGTACGTTGAGTACAGGGACCAAACCTGCAAACAGGTTAACCTAGAATTTCATGAATAAAAATGCATGATGTTCACGACTTACTACGACGAGCTAAAACTTTTAAACTCACCAAGTATTGATTTGGCCAAAAAAAAATAATTTCAGTTTGGGTGTTTAGTTTTTTTTTTCACTTAGAATTTGAACGCGTAGCGTGACTTGTTGTGATGCGACACTTATAAAAAAACTAGGAGCTTTTATGTCTGCTCTATGCCACGTTTGAAAATGAAAGACAGGTTATTTCCTTTTGACAAGGTGAGAGACCCAAAAAGAGATGCATCCAAAATTTGACAAATTTAAAATTTTTTTGTTTTTGTATGCTCTGCCTAGACAAAAAGTTCAAAAAAAATTCTGTTGCATACTTCTAGGGTCAAAAAATATATATTTAAGGAGAGACAGACAATACTACAACACCTCCCGGCCAAAATCACACTTTGCGGTGAAATCACTGTAAAGTAAGATTAAAACTGGAACGACGCGTTACTGTTTTATATCTTTTGCGTGATATTTCCCTATAAATCGTCCTTGCATATCTTCGAGCTCATAATAGGTATCGCCAAGTTTGCTTTTAATTCTAGCTTTTACAAAGGTAGGCGAAGTTTAGCATTAAAGCCCTTAGCGAAGTTACTTTGCTGAAAGTTTCTCCTAAATACTTCCTGTCCAACTACAAAAGATACATCTCGGCTGCGTAAATTGTAGGTCCTTTCGTTTCGCTTTTGCTGTCGCTGTGCGGAAGCAATCGGTTGTTGGCCAATGAGTTGAAAAGAATCATCTCTAGAAAACTGCACAAACCTATCTTCTAACATCTCCAGATTACGAATTAAATGGTAACTTGAGCCATTTGGAACCATATGTTGTCCAAAAGCAACTCGATAAGGACTTGTGTTTATTGCCGTATGGAAGCTTGAACGCAAAGCACAAGAAATAGCACTCAACTCATCATCCCAATTAGATTGGTCTGGTTTCACGTAATATTTAATCGCTGAAATGACTGAACAATTTACACGTTCAGACGCATTTGCCTGTGGAGCATACACAGCAGTGTAGGCATGTCTGATGCCATATTTTTGCAATGAAGTGTTAAAATGAAACGATAAAAATTGAACGCCATTATCAGAAACAATTGTTTCTGGGACTCCAAAGCAAGGAAAAAGGTCCTGTTCTATAAAGTGCGTTATGGTGTCTGCGGATAGGGTCCTAAGAAATCAACGTATAATTTCTGAAAGAAACGCAGTGTCTCGCCCGATTTTCCTAGAGGCGGTCGCAAACTATGGTTGGGGTACTTAGAACACTTGCAAATGTCAGAACAGTTAACAAATGTCTTGACGTCTTGAACTAAATTTGGCCAATAATAATATCGTCTCAATTTTTCTAAAATTTTATTTATTCCACAATGTGCGGATATTGGAGGCTCATGTCCATATTTTACCAATTTCGGTATAAGGTCTTTGGGCACCCTAAGTTTCCAGCAGTGGTCATCAGCAATTTTCTCGCCAGTTGTATGTTCTGCACGCCGATATATGCGATCATTAATAACTTTAACGTCTGGCAAACGCGATTGATATTCTAACACTTTGATTTTTCATCTGATTTGAAGCTATCTGAATTCAAGCAGAGAGAAGTATTTATACTGATTTCAGACAAATCCTCAGTGTAAAATCGAGAAAGAGCATCAGGTACGATATTTTGACTACCTTTTCAATGAAATATCTTAAAGATACAACCTTGAAGCTTTAATGCCCATCGTGCTAACCTTGAGCTCAAATCCGTTTGAGACATTAGCCACTTAAGGGATATATGATCAGTGATGATGGTGAAGTCGTGGCCTTATACATATGCTCTGAACTTCTTCACGCATAAAATGGCTGCTAAGCACTCCTTCTCAGTCACTGAATAGTTCCTTTGGCACTGATTCAGTTTTCTCGACATAAATGCAATAGGCACTTCGTTGCCAGCTGCATCTGTTTGCATAAGATCTCCACCCACGCCGGTGTGACCAGCGTCGCAATGAATGGCAAATGGTGCGTTCAATTTTCGGCTGTGCAATACAGGAGCTTCACATAAATGTATTTTTAACAATTCAAAAGATTTTTGTGCCTCATCAGTCCACACGAACTTTTTCTTTTGCTTGAGCGTATCTGTGATTGGGGCAGCTATACCCGCGAAATTTTTGATAAATTTGTTGTACCAACCCGTTACTCCTAAGAGTCTACGAACTTGTTTGATTGTTCGTGGTACTGGAAAATCTTTAATGCCTGAAACTTTATCGGCATCTGTTTTTATTGTACTATTCCCAACGGCATGCCCTAAGTATTTAACTTCTTTTAAGCAAAAATGACTTTTTTCTACATTTATTGACAAGCCAGCCTGTAATAAGCGTGCTGCCAATTCTTTAAGCACCCGAGCATGAGTTTCAAAGGAATCAGAACCGACCAACAAATCATCCAAATAAACAAAGATTTCATTACGTAAATTCGTTGGAATGACTTTATCCATTAGTTTGGACATGGTCTGTGGGGCATTGCTTAACCCAAAAGGCATTACAGTAAAATGATAAAGTGGTCTACATGGCACTGTAAAAGCAGTCTTTTCTCGAGCAGATGGGGCAAGTGGGATCTGCCAATAGGCATCCTTGAGATCAATGCTCGAGATATATTGTGCTTTGGGAAGTCTGCTGAGGATTCCGTCGATCAACGGCATGGGATAGGCATTCATTATCGTATTACGGCATATTATATTCACCTTTTGACTATCTACGCATAGACGCACTTTGCCAGGTTTACGAACAAGAACTACTGGACACGACCAGGGGCTATTTGACATACATAGACTTTTCTATTGCCGGTGAAACGGCGTAGTGGCGTTGATTGATGGGCTTTGCATCTCCAGTATCTATGTCATGCATCAGCCAACTGGTTCGCCCTAATCCTCGTTTAGAAAGTGACGGAAACGTATTGATTGCTTCCAGCAGCTGATTACGCTGCATATCGGATAAAGAAACATGTGTTGCTTCATCTAACTTTAAGCTTGCTACAGTTGGGACATTCGAAATAAACGATGGCAATAGATTAAAACTTTTCCAAAAGTCAATACCTAAATAATGATCGTGGGCAAGAGAAGGGACTATGTAGAATTTAAGTGATTTTGGGTCACCACCAAAACAAATTGAAGTTGTTATTTTTCCAGCAATTTGTTGGGCATTTCCATCTGCAGTGCGCACAAAAGAAGACTCTGTTTTACACGATGCAACTAACAGATGCCACTGTGTCCATTAGCCCACGAACCGTTTTATTCAGAATTGTGACTTCTGCATGTGGTCTTGAATCGTCGGAATTATTTACTACAGAGGACAGTAAAGCTGTTCGTTCTCGTTCGTGCTTTAGAACGAGTGGATTTGGATTTTTGATTCTTACAAGTTGATGAATTATCTAATCTGCTGCTACTTGGCACCAGATTAGGTAGGGAACTAGCTGGGATAGAAGACAAGTCAGGTAATTTATTGATTCGACTTAAAACATTGTCCTTTACTCCGTGTTGGTAGCTTTTGAAGACATCTGTTTGCGTGCACTGCTCAATGGTGCACGAACTGCTAAGTTTTTTTGAAGAATTGCATTTTCTGCAAGAAGGCTTATAGGTGTCTGGTTTTCCACACCCATAGCAAAAAACATTTCGCTCTCCTACGCAATCCTGGTATCTATGGCCAGATATAACACAATTCCAACACACAAGGGATATTGCTGACACCTCGGGGTCATCAACATCCTCTGACTCAGCTTCTGAATCACTTTATTGTGTATTCAGCTCACTGATATTTCGCCTCACTGTAGTTCGCTGATTCGAAGCAGTTTGTTTAACTAGAGACTGCATAAATCTTTCGCGAATGCGTACTGCGTTTCGCAATTCAGCAACACTATTGATAGGCACATGCAAAATTTCGTGCTTAATATCAGGTTCGAGGTTTGCACGAAGTGCTTCTAAGAGTGAAGACTCAGACTTAGGCTGAATTAATCGATCGGACAAAGCAACGATGGCTTCATAAAACTCATCAAATGACTCAGCATGTTTTTGCTTACGCTGAGCTATAGCAGTTCGAATATTGAGATCAGTTCTCCCATCTTTGAACTGTATCTTAAGAGCTGCGCATAGTTCCGGCCACCGTACAATTCGCACACTATTGTGGTACCGCCAATACCAATCGCTGGCACTGCCCTCGAACAGATTGCTAGCGTACCGAGCTAATAATTCAAAATTGCCATCAAGTGTTTGCATTGCCAATGCTTCTACTCGATAAAGGAAATCGTCAACTGCCATTGACGATCGCCCAGAAAATCGCAACTTCCAGTTGGAAATAATCAAACTTATTCGATCGAATCGCAAATCCGAACTAGACTGACTACCAAAGTTACTAATATGATCTTTGATTAAGATCTACTGGAGCATTTCGTAAAAGTTGCTCAAAAGCCTGTTGTTCTACATATTGTGCTGTCGTAATATTCATATTAGCTTGTACACCATCTATGCTAGCTCGTTGCGCTGCAGATTGTTGCGAAATATTTTGAAACCCAGTTTTAATAGTTCGAGCAAGAATCTGCGTTTGATTGCTAAGCGCTATAGCCATGGCTTCGACAATTGCTTGCTTCAATGTATCGGCAACTGCGGCTTGTGTTGTAGCTTCTTGCGAAGCTGCAGAGCCTTCATTGGACAAACGAGGATTTGCAGCACCTGTGCCACTGGTACCTGCCTGAGCGTTGTCCCCGGGCGGAGATGCATCGCCTCCCATGCTTTGTGATCTAGTATTCATTATAAGGTCACTACTCGATATTGAGGCACTTGGCTTAATTCTTGAGCTAAATTGGGATGTGACGATTTAACGGTCTTGTTGCACACTGAACAAATTTTATTTGTTCCCGCTAGGACGTTAAAGCAACTGTGATAAAAATTTAGATCACACCTGGTCTTTAACACCTGGGCTCGGTATTTAATAAACTTTTTGCAAGCTCCACAAATGTACTGGGGCTATGCTTTTCAAACTTGTATTGCTAACAGACATTATTCATTCCTACCAGTGGAATGCCCAAATAAGTTTCAGCAACCAATTTTGTTGCAATATGAAATTATCACTGCGAACGGCAGTTCGCTCTAGTGACGAAAGCAGCACGAAGGGTGCGAAAGGCGACTAGCAATATATACAGCTAATTTGGAAAATTTGCTACGACTGTCCGATCAGATCGAGTTATATACCGATCGAAAGGTTGAGTCCTAACTTACAAAATGGCATACTTTTTCTAACTCACCTGGTTCATGAGATACGGGGGTGTAAGTGGGAGGGGAAAAATTAAAACAATCGGAGCTAATGGGACCGTTAGGCCTTTTTGTAAAATTTATTTTTAAGAAATTCTAATCAAAAATACGCGTCGATTGATACCTCGATCACCCAAATCCGATAACTGGTTCAAAAGATAATAAAATTTGAAATTTTTAGTGGACTTTTCAAACTAAAATGAAAAGTCAGTTTGTTTGTCGGTTCGTTTGTCCGTATCAAAGCGCTAAAAAAGCTTAGATGTAATGATGAGGATTTGTTTCCTTTCAAAAATATAGAAATGTTTGTTCTACGACGGGAAAACGCTATTTCCCGCTTAATTTCAAACCCCAATAGTTTGCAAACCATAGAAGCTACAGATATATATATATCATTGGAAAGGTTAGTTTGAGGGCTTTTTGACGTACCCTCAAACTTTTTTTTTTAAAGTACTCAGGTAACATTTTACAGGTGAAATAAGGTTTTTTAGCTTATATTTAGGCGATTTCTGACAAAACGGCTTTAACGATTTTTTTTAAATTTAAGTATATTGTAGTACATAAAATTCTGCGTTTTTGGTATATAAGACATACATTTTGGTTGAGGGGTTTGGAAGATATTGCCTGTTACCTGATTATATACATTTTTCCATCGGTCGAAAATCAGGTTATAGCTCGAAAATCACGTTTTAGTACCAAAAACTTTTTGGTTTTATGAGATATCTCAACCAAACTGATAAAATACGCATTTTACATAGTTTTATATATCCTGACCAAAGTTGGTTCAAATCGGACCACTATATCATATAGCTGTCATAGGACCGATCGGATCAAAACTAGGTTTTAGTATGAAAAACTTTTTTGTTTTACGAGATATTTTAACCAAATTGATAGAATATGCATTTAAGTTAGTTTTATACATCCTGACCGAAATTGGTAACCGGTAATCAAACCACTATATCAAATAGCTAACATAGGACCGATCGGGCGAAATCCAAGTCTTAGTATGAAAAGTAGACAGTAGTAACGCGAGCGAAGCAAACAGGGCGGAGTCTCTTAGTTATATATTTTACTATCTCCTTGCATTAATGATAAAGTTAAAATGTCAAAAGCAAAAGCAATTGCAAAAATTTCTGATATCCAACAAAAAAAACCTCTACACGAGGTAAAAGTCTAGTGACGAAAGCAATTTTTAGCCCCAAAATTTCTGACATCCAATTGTGTGACGAGCAAAGTTTAGTTTATTATAAAAATTTTAAATAAAAATAAACATTATTAAAAAAAAAAAGGACGAAAATTGGTATTCGGCACTGTGCATAAAGTAATTTTTATGTACAAAGAAGCTCGCCCTTTTTGAGCACAGTGCACAATGTCCCCATTAGTTTGCAAATATATCATTATAAAGGTTAGTTTGAGAGCTTTTTGGCGTACCTTCAAACTTTTTTTCTAAAGAACTCAGGTAACATTTTACAGGTGAAATAAGGTTTTTTAGCTTATATTTTGGCGATTTCTGACAAAACGGCTCCAACGATTTTTATTAAATTTATGTTTGTTTTAGTACGTAAAATTCTGCGTTTCTTGGAATATAACACATAAATTTTGGTTGAGGGGTTTGGAAGATATTGCCTGTTAACTGAATATATATATTTTTCCATCGGTCGAAAATCAGGTTATAGCTCGAAAATCACGTTTTAGTACCAAAAACTTTTTGGTTTTATGAGATATCTCAACCAAACTGATAAAATACGCATTTTACATTGTTTTCCTGACCAAAGTTGGTTCAAATCGGACCACTATATCATATAGCTGTCATAGGACCGATCGGATCAAAACTAGGTTTTAGTATGAAAAACTTTTTTGTTTTACGAGATATTTTAACCAAATTGATGGAATATGCATTTAAGTTAGTTTTATACATCCTGACCGAAATTGGTTCATATCGGACCGCTATATCATATAGCTGTCATAGGACCGATCTGGTCAAAATTAGGTTTTAGTATGAAAAACTTTTTTGATTTATGAGATATGTTAACCAAATTGATAGAATATGCATTTAAGATAGTTTTATACATCCTGACCGAAATTGGTAACCGGTAATCAAACCACTATATCAAATAGCTAACATAGGACCGATCGGGCGAAAAGTCGTAGTATGAAATGTAGACAGTAGTAACGCGAGCGAAGCAAACAGGGCGGAGTCTCTTAGTTATATATTTTACTATCTCCTTGCATTAATGATAAAGTTAAAATGTCAAAAGCAAAAGCAATTGCAAAAATTTCTGATATCCAACAAAAAAAACCTCTACACGAGGTAAAAGTCTAGTGACGAAAGCAATTTTTAGCTCCAAAATTTCTGATATCCAATTGTGTGACGAGCAAAATTCAGTTTATTATAAAAACTTTAAATAAAAATAAAAATTATTAAAAAAAAAAAACACGAAAATTGGTATTCGGCACTGTGCAAAAAGTAATTTTTATGTAAAAGAAGCTCGCCCTTTTTGAGCACAGTGCACAATGCCAATTTTCGTGTTTTTTTTTTTTAATAATTTTTATTTTTATTTAAAGTTTTTATAATAAACTGAATTTTGCTCGTCACACAATTGGATATCAGAAATTTTGGAGCTAAAAATTGCTTTCGTCACTAGACTTTTACCTCGTGTAGATGTTTTTTTTGTGGGATTATTATATAGTCTAACTCCCCTATTGTGCCATGTCTTGTTGCTCAAATTGCCTCCTCGCCGCGCGCTTTAGTTTGCCACCCAAAGGGTATTAGGTGACAATCCAGGAGGAACCACGTGGAGGTAGTGCGTCAACTTGAGAATAGCAGGGACCAAGGATCATGCTGGCAATGAATGCAATAAGTCATTTTGCCTTGTATGCTATCCCCCATCCTCCCTCCTAACAAATAACTATATAATAATAATAAATAAAAAGTTTGCTTAATAAAAATTTGCTTAAATATTACTTAACTTTGAGTACACCGTTGAGAAATTTATTCAGATATTGATAAATACGTATTAATTTTCTCTAAGGTGGAGGCTCAGTTGCAGTGACTATAATTCCGGGCACTACTGTCGGAGGTATTTGAAAATGCCCAATCAATATGGGTATTACCATTTGTTGTGGATGTTGCTAGGTCTAATAACGAAGTAAAACCTTTAAAATTCACTAAGAAATCAAAGATTCTTCCACAACAACCTGTCATCGAGTGAAGACATAAATTGAAATCGCCTAACACAAATAAGTCTGTATTTAATAGGGAATGCCTTTCAAATAGTTCTTTAAACTCCCTTTCGAATTTAAGTAACGGATAGGTTGGACTTTTGTAGACTATTCAAAATCCAAATGATCTTTATTTGAAAATGGCATATTCAATTACTGGAGAAGACAAGTTCCTACTATTAGCATAACTGATATTCTCAAAAAGATCAGTTCTATTGAATATGAGAATGCCTGTCTTTGGTCGATTCCTGTGAGCTAAGGACTGGCAATCTAGTCGCACTGCTGTAGTAAAACCAGGAATATTGTATTTTTCGTTTGAGTATGTAGGAGCCTCAACAAAACACAAAATAGAAGATTGGAGCATTAGCAGATCTGCACACACATCATTAATGTGGCAGTGCAAACTTTCCGTGTTATGAAAGAAAATATTCAAACTTGAACGATTAAGTAAACAGTTGTTGTGTCAACTTCTTCAGGTTAACAACGATTTTTGGTTACAACTGCTTCAGGTTTAAATCAAGTAGCAACTGCTTCAAGTAAAAAAAAATCCTGCTAGTTTGAAATCAATTTAAACCTTTCTGGCTTACAAAATACTGTATGAGGTTTATTATGCAAAATCGAAAATTGTGTCTTTTGTTGGTTTATTGTCGATATGACATCTCCAACAAGCAACAACACTTGCATAAATGCAAGGATCATGGTTTCTCCATCTTCAGAACCGTTTCTGCTACTTGACCAGCATTTTAAACTTAATGTCATCTTTTTGTCGCTAAAACCATTTGGGAATTATTTGGCTCAATAATGAAAAAAAAGTTTTGATGAAGCATTCTTATAAGGTTTAACAATACAAAACCTATTGCATACTCTAGGGGGCACCTGTTGCTTCAACAACTTAGGCACGCAATAATTGCTGTTACGGCCGTGGAAGGAGGCGGGTCAAAAGTTTAAAACAAACTTGACCTGCTCCAACACATTTGTGATATGCGTGTGAAAGTTTGGTTACTCTATCTCTTATGGTCTCTGAGATCTAGGCGCTCACACAGACGGACGGACGGACAGACGGACGGACGGACAGACGGACATGGCTATATCGACTCGGCTGTTGATGCTGATCAAGAATATATATACTTTATTGGGTCGGAGATGCTTCCTTCTCCCTGTTACATACATTCCAACGAACACAATATACCCTTATACTTATTTTTTATAAGTAACGGGTATAAATAGCAATATAATAAAAATAGATTTAATAACAAAAGGCAATGTCAAAAAAAAAAATAAGAGATGTGAGGTAAAAAAAACCAAATTTATAAACGCACAAATTTATGTCTCATTTTCAGTACAAATCCACACAAGTGTTAATGCTGAAGGCAATCATGAGATAAGTAGGTTAAGCGCGCAGAATAACACAAATAAAGAAGACGCGAAACTATGTCAATGTCAACAAACAGCTGATCGCATACTGCGTGCACTTTATCTCTCCTTCGTTCTCACAATTAAAAGAGCGAATAGAGAGCACTACTAATAATTACAAGTTTACCCCTCACGTTTCTTTACTTTCTTTAATATTATTATTTTATATTCTTTGTCCCTTTTTTTTTCAAAAATTATTTCGTCAATTCTTTTCTTATTCCTTTTCTTTCTTATTTCTCACGACACACAAAACCAAAACTAAGGTGTGTGAGTGACGAGCATGAAAATAGGGGGGAATTGAGAGAAATTTAATATTTGAGCGCAATATTCGATTTAGCCTCACTTTCGGTCTCTTTTTTCTTTTTCTTTCTTTGCACGAACTAATATTTTAAACAAGAATTAAGAATTTAATAGAATAAAAAATTAACTCACTAGGCCTTAGATACAAATAATTATTTATCACTAGGTTATTTAAATAATTTAAGTGCAGCAACAGCCAGCACTTTTTACCGCAAATTTGAGCTCTGCCTCTGGCGCACGTTATCTTAGATAACGAAGTATATCATGTATCAAGGTATAACAATTATTAATTGTTTTGGCACTTTTTAATTCACCAAAACAAAAACAAAACTCCAACAGAATGATCAGCAAACGAGTTAATCGACGTAGTTTGAAACGGCAACCTCCGTGATCCGTCCCGACGTCCGTACAATATTCGCGACGAGAGCAAACTAATGCGTTTCAGCCTGAAATCGTTGATGCAGATGCCGAGTTTTCGTATGGTGGGGAAATTCCTCTCTTCTCTTCACCTCTTTCCACTGTTAGACCAGAGGGGAACTTATTTAGGCCCTTGGAAGGCTAGAGAGAAGGGGAACTTCAGTGGAAATTCCGTTGATTCGTGCCAATCTCAAAGTACTTTTAATTTTATACCGCAGTACCAGGAAATGAATTTGTACGTTGAGTACAGGGACCAAACCTGCAAACCGGTTAACCAAGAATTTCATGAATAACTAGGGGGCTCCGCCCCCTGCTCGCTTCGCTCGCCCACCCCCCGCTCGCTTCGCTCGCGGTGCTACAGTCGAGCATACTCGACTGTCGGAAACCCCGTACTTACTATGGAAATAGAAAAGACTACAAAAATTAAAATAATAATTTGGCGGCTTGTTGCTGTTGCAGAGCGTTGTAATACATTTTCGACAACTTTTTTCAATGACAGCTATATGACATAGTTGTCCGATTTGAACCAACATCGGTCATGATATATATATATATATAAAACCAAGCATACTGTAATAGTTTAGTTGAGATATCTCATAAAACAAAAAAGTTTTTCATACTAAGACTTGATTTTCGCCCGATCGGTACAATGACAGCTATATGATATAGTGGTCCGATTTAAGCCAACTTCGGACAGGCAATATAAAACCAAGTTATTTGCATACTGTATTAGATTGGTTGAGACATCTCATAAAACAAAAAAGTTTTTCTTACTAAGACTTGATTTTCGCCCGATCGGTCCCATGGCAGCTATATGATATAGTGGTCCGATTTGAACCAACTTTGGACAGGATATATAAAACTAAATCTTATGCATATTGTATCAGTTTGGTTGAGATATCTCATAAAACAAAAAAGTTTTTCATACTAAAACTTGATTTTCGACCGATTGTTCCTATGGGCGCTATATGATATAGTGGTCCGATCCAAAAAATAAATGGACTTAGTATGCCTGCAATGTAGAGGAACCTACATACTAAGTTTGGTGTCACTAGCTTTTAAATTGTTCTTATAATTTGGATATGAAAGTTTTGTTTTCGATTTGTGGGCGATAAAGGGGGCGTGGCCAAATTTTGAAACAAACTTGATCTGCTTGCAATATAGGCGAACCTACATACCAAGTTTGGTCTCTGAGATCTAGGTGTTCATACAGACAGACAGACAGACAGACAGACAGACAGACGGACAGACAGACAGACGGACATTGCTATATCGACTCGGCTATTGATGCTGATCAAGAATATATATACTTTATAGGGTCTGCCACGCCTCCTTCTGCCTGTTACGCACAATTTCGTTAAAGCAAACCCAATAGACCCCTGTACTTTTTTTAAGTACGGGGTCTAAAAATGCATGATGTTCACGACTTACTACGACGAGCTAAAACTTTTAAACTCACCAAGTATTGATTTGGCCAAAAAAAAATAATTTCAGTTTGGGTGTTGAGTTTTTTTTTTACTTAGAATTCGAACGCGCAGCGTGACTTGTTGTGATGCGACCCTTTAAAAAAACTAGGAGCTTTTATGTCTGCTCTATGCCACGTTTGAAAATGAATAGACAGGTTATTTCCTTTTGACAAAGTGAGAGACCCAAAAAGAGATGCATCCAAAATTTGACAAATTTATAATTTTTTTGTTTTTGTATGCTCTGCCAGCTGTTTGCCTAGACAAGCAGTTCAAAAAAAATTCTGTTGCATACTTCTAGGGTCAAAAAAAATATATTTAAGGAGAGACAGACAATACTACAACACCTCCCGGCCAAAATCACACTTTGCGGTGAAATCACTGTAAAGTAAGATAAAAACTGGAACGACGTGTTACTGTTTTATATATTTTGCTTGATAATTCCCTATAAATCGTCCTTGCATATCTTCGAGCTCATAATAGGTATTGCCAAGTTTGCTTTAATTCTAGCTTTTACAAAGGTAGGCGCAAGTTTAGCATTAAAGCCCTTAGCGAAGTTACTTTGCTGAAAGTTTCTCCTAAATAATTCCTGTCCATCTACAAAAGATACATCTCGGCTGAGTAAATTGTAGGTCCTTTCGTTTCGCTTTTGCTGTCGCTGTGCGGAAGCAATCGGTTGTTGGCCAATGAGTTGAAAAGAATCATCTCAAGAAAACTGCACAAACCTATCTTCTAACATCTCCAGATTACGAATTAAATGGTAACTTGAGCCATTTGGAACCATATGTTGTCCAAAAGCAACTCGATAAGGACTTGTGTTTATTGCCGTATGGAAGCTTGAACGCAAAGCACAAGAAATAGCACTCAACTCATCATCCCAATTAGATTGGTCTGGTTTCACGTAAGATTTAATCGCTGAAATGACTGAACAATTTACACGTTCAGACGCATTTGCCTGTGGAGCATACACAGCAGTGTAGGCATGTCTGATGCCATATTTTTGCAATGAAGTGTTAAAATGAAACGATAAAAATTGAACGCCATTATCAGAAACAATTGTTTCTGGGACTCCAAAGCAAGGAAAAAGGTTCTGTTCTATAAAGTGCGTTATGGTGTCTGCGGATAGGGTCCTAAGAAATCAACGTATAATTTCTGAAAGAAACGCAGTGTCTCGCCCGATTTTCCTAGAGGCGGTCGCAAACTATGGTTGGGGTACTTAGAACACTTGCAAATGTCACAACAGTTAACAAATGTCTTGACGTCTTGAACTAAATTTGGCCAATAATAATATCGTCTCAATTTTTCTAAAATTTTATTTATTCCACAATGTGCGGATATTGGAGGCTCATGTCCATATTTTACCAATTTCGGTATAAGGTCTTTGGGCACCCTAAGTTTCCAGCAGTGGTCATCAGCAATTTTCTCGCCAGTTGTATGTCCTGCACGCCGATATATGCGATCATTAATAACTTTAACGTCTGGCAAACGCGATTGATTTTCTAACACTTTAATTTTTAGTTGCTCATACTCATCTGATTTGAAGCTATCTGAATTCAAGCAGAGAGAAGTATTTATACTGATTTCAGACAAATCCTCAGTGTAAAATCGAGAAAGAGCATCAGGTTCGATATTTTGACTACCTTTTCGATGCAATATCTTAAAGATACAACCTTGAAGCTTTAATGCCCATCGTGCTAACCTTGAGCTCAAATCCGTTTGAGACATTAGCCACCTAAGGGACTGTCACTTCGTTGCCAGCTGCATCTGTTTGCATAAGCACTCCACCCACGCCGGTGTGACCAGCGTCGCAATGAATGGCAAATGGTGCGTTAAAATTTCGGCTGTGCAATACAGGAGCTTCACATAAATGTATTTTTAACAATTCAAAAGATTTTTGTGCCTCGTCAGTCCACACGAATTTTTTCTTTTGCTTGAGCGTATCTGTGATTGGGGCTGCTATACCCGCGAAATTTTTGATAAATTTGTTGTACCAACCCGTTACTCCCAAGAGTCTTCGAACTTGTTTGATTGATCGTGGTACTGGAAAATCTTTAATGCCTGAAACTTCATCGGGATCTGTTTGCCCTAAGTATTTAACTTCTTTTAAGCAAAAATGACTTTTTTCTACATTTATTGTCAAGCCAGCCTGTAATAAGCGTGCTGCCAATTCTTTAAGCACCCGAGCATGAGTTTCAAAGGAATCAGAACCGACCAACAAATCATCCAAATAAACAAAGATTTCATTACGTAAATTCGTTGGAATGACTTTATCCATTAGTTTGGACATGGTCTGTGGCGCATTGCTTAACCCAAAAGGCATTACAGTAAAATGATAAAGTGGTCTACCTGGCACTGTAAAAGCAGTCTTTTCTCGATCAGATGGGGCAAGTGGGATCTGCCAATAGGCATCCTTGAGATCAATGCTCGAGATATATTGTGCTTTGGGAAGTCTGCTGAGGATTCCGTCGATCAACGGCATGGGATAGGCATTCATTATCGTGACTTCATTCACCTTTCGACTATCTCCGCATAGACGCACTTTGCCAGGTTTACGAACAAGAACTACTGGACACGACCAGGGGCTATTTGACATACATAGACTTTTCTATTGCCGGTGAAACGGCGTAGTGGCGTTAATTGATGGGCTTTGCATCTCCAGTATCTATGTCATGCATCAGCCAACTGGTTCGCCCTAATCCTCGTTTAGAAAGTGACGGAAACGTATTGATTGCTTCCAGCAGCTGATTACGCTGCATTTCGGATAAAGAAACATGTGTTGCTTCATCTAACTTTAAGCTTGCTACAGCTGGGACATTCGAAATAAACGATGGCAATAGATTAAAACTTTTCCTAAAGTCAATACCTAAATAAAGATCGTGGGCAAGAGAAGGGACTATGTAGAATTTAAGTGATTTTGTGTCACCACAAAAAGAAATTGAAGTTGTTATTTTTTCAGCAATTTGTTGGGCATTTCCATCTGCAGTGCGCACAAAAGAAGACTCTGTTTTACACGATGCAACTAACAGATGCCCCTGTGTCCATTAGTCCACGAACCGTTTTATTCAGAATTGTGACTTCTGCATGTGGTCTTGGATCGTCGGAATTATTTACTACAGAGGACAGTAAAGCTGTTCGTTCTCGTTTTTGCTTGTACTCGAGAATTCGTGCTTTTGGAGTTTTGATTCTTACAAGTTGATGAATTATCTAAACTGCTGCTACTTGGCACCAGATTAGGTAGGGAACTAGCTGGGATAGAAGACAAGTCAGGTAATTTATTGATTCGACTTAAAACATTGTCCTTTACTCCGTGTTGGTAGCTTTTGAAGACATCTGTTTGCGTGCACTGCTCAATGGTGCTCATGTATCAAGGTATAACAATTATTAATTGTTTTGGCACTTTTTAATTCACCAAAACAAAAACAAAACTCCAACAGAATGATCAGCAAACGAGTTAATCGACGTAGTTTGAAACGGCAACCTCCGTGATCCGTCCCGACGTCCGTACAATATTCGCGACGAGAGCAAACTAATGCGCTTCAGCCTGAAATCGTTGATGCAGATGCCGACTTTTCGTATGGTGGGGAAATTCCTCTCTTCTCTTCACCTCTTCCACTGTTAGACCAGAGGGGAACTTATTTAGGCCCTTGGAAGGCTAGAGAGAAGGGGGACTTCAGTGGAAATTCCGTTGATTCGAGCCAATCTCAAAGTACTTTTAATTTTTTACCGCAGTACCAGGAAATGAATTTGTACGTTGAGTACAGGGACCAAACCTGCAAACAGGTTAACCTAGAATTTCATGAATAAAAATGCATGATGTTCACGACTTACTACGACGAGCTAAAACTTTTAAACTCACCAAGTATTGATTTGGCCAAAAAAAAATAATTTCAGTTTGGGTATTTAGTTTTTTTTTTCACTTAGAATTCGAGCGCGCAGCGTGACTTGTTGTGATGCGACACTTATAAAAAAAACTAGGAGCTTTTATGTCTGCTCTATGTCACGTTTGAAAATGAAAAGACAGGTTATTTCCTTTTGACAAGGTGAGAGACCCAAAAAGACATGCATCCAAAATTTGACAAATTTAAAATTTTTTTGTTTTTGTATGCTCTGCCAGCTGTTTGCCTAGACAAAAAGTTCAAAAAAAATTCTGTTGCATACTTCTAGGGTCAAAAAAAATATATTTAAGGAGAGACAGACAATACTACAACACCTCCCGGCCAAAATCACACTTTGCGGTGAAATCACTGTAAAGTAAGATTAAAACTGGAACGACGCGTTACTGTTTTATATCTTTTGCGTGTTATTTCCCTATAAATCGTCCTTGCATATCTTCGAGCTCATAATAGGTATTGCCAAGTTTGCTTTAATTCTAGCTTTTACAAAGGTAGGCGAAGTTTAGCATTAAAGCCCTTAGCGAAGTTACTTTGCTGAAAGTTTCTCCTAAATACTTCCTGTCCAACTACAAAAGATACATCTCGGCTGCGTAAATTGTAGGTCCTTTCGTTTCGCTTTGGCTGTCGCTGTGCGGAAGCAATCGGTTGTTGGCCAATGAGTTGAAAAGAATCATCTCTAGAAAACTGCACAAACCTATCTTCTAACATCTCCAGATTACGAATTAAATGGTAACTTGAGCCATTTGGAACCATATGTTGTCCAAAAGCAACTCGATAAGGACTTGTGTTTATTGCCGTATGGAAGCTTGAACGCAAAGCACAAGAAATAGCACTCAACTCATCATCCCAATTAGATTGGTCTGGTTTCACGTAATATTTAATCGCTGAAATGACTGAACAATTTACACGTTCAGACGCATTTGCCTGTGGAGCATACACAGCAGTGTAGGCATGTCTGATGCCATATTTTTGCAATGAAGTGTTAAAATGAAACGATAAAAATTGAACGCCATTATCAGAAACAATTGTTTCTGGGACTCCAAAGCAAGGAAAAAGGTCCTGTTCTATAAAGTGCGTTATGGTGTCTGCGGATAGGGTCCTAAGAAATCAACGTATAATTTCTGAAAGAAACGCAGTGTCTCGCCCGATTTTCCTAGAGGCGGTCGCAAACTATGGTTGGGGTACTTAGAACACTTGCAAATGTCACAACAGTTAACAAATGTCTTGACGTCTTGAACTAAATTTGGCCAATAATAATATCGTCTCAATTTTTCTAAAATTTTATTTATTCCACAATGTGCGGATATTGGAGGCTCATGTCCATATTTTACCAATTTCGGTATAAGGTCTTTGGGCACCCTAAGTTTCCAGCAGTGGTCATCAGCAATTTTCTCGCCAGTTGTATGTTCTGCACGCCGATATATGCGATCATTAATAACTTTAACGTCTGGCAAACGCGATTGATATTCTAACACTTTGATTTTTCATCTGATTTGAAGCTATCTGAATTCAAGCAGAGAGAAGTATTTATACTGATTTCAGACAAATCCTCAGTGTAAAATCGAGAAAGAGCATCAGGTACGATATTTTGACTACCTTTTCAATGCAATATCTTAAAGGTACAACCTTGAAGCTTTAATGCCCATCGTGCTAACCTTGAGCTCAAATCCGTTTGAGACATTAGCCACTTAAGGGATATATGATCAGTGATGATGGTGAAGTCGTGGCCTTATACATATGCTCTGAACTTCTTCACGCATAAAATTGCTGCTAAGCACTCCTTCTCAGTCACTGAATAGTTCCTTTGGCACTGATTCAGTTTTCTCGACATAAATGCAATAGGCACTTCGTTGCCAGCTGCATCTGTTTGCATAAGCACTCCACCCACGCCGGTGTGACCAGCGTCGCAATGAATGGCAAATGGTGCGTTCAATTTTCGGCTGTGCAATACAGGAGCTTCACATAAATGTATTTTTAACAATTCAAAAGATTTTTGTGCCTCGTCAGTCCACACGAACTTTTTCTTTTGCTTGAGCGTATCTGTGATTGGGGCAGCTATACCCGCGAAATTTTTGATAAATTTGTTGTACCAACCCGTTACTCCTAAGAGTCTACGAACTTGTTTGATTGTTCGTGGTACTGGAAAATCTATAATGACTGAAACTTTATCGGCATCTGTTTTTATTGTACCATTCCCAACGGCATGCCCTAAGTATTTAACTTCTTTTAAGCAAAAATGACTTTTTTCTACATTTATTGACAAGCCAGCCTGTAATAAGCGTGCTGCCAATTCTTTAAGCACCCGAGCATGAGTTTCAAAGGAATCAGAACCGACCAACAAATCATCCAAATAAACAAAGATTTCATTACGTAAATTCGTTGGAATGACTTTATCCATTAGTTTGAACATGGTCTGTGGGGCATTGCTTAACCCAAAAGGCATTACAGTAAAATGATAAAGTGGTCTACCTGGCACTGTAAAAGCAGTCTTTTCTCGATCAGATGGGGCAAGTGGGATCTGCCAATAGGCATCCTTGAGATCAATGCTCGAGATATATTGTGCTTTGGGAAGTCTGCTGAGGATTCCGTCGATCAACGGCATGGGATAGGCATTCATTATCGTGACTTCATTCACCTTTCGACTATCTCCGCATAGACGCACTTTGCCAGGTTTACGAACAAGAACTACTGGACACGACCAGGGGCTATTTGACATACATAGACTTTTCTATTGCCGGTGAAACGGCGTAGTGGCGTTGATTGATGGGCTTTGCATCTCCAGTATCTATATCATGCATCAGCCAACTGGTTCGCCCTAATCCTCGTTTAGAAAGTGACGGAAACGTATTGATTGCTTCCAGCAGCTGATTACGCTGCATATCGGATAAAGAAACATGTGTTGCTTCATCTAACTTTAAGCTTGCTACAGTTGGGACATTCGAAATAAACGATGGGAATAGATTAAAACTTTTCCAAAAGTCAATACCTAAATAAAGATCGTGGGCAAGAGAAGGGACTATGTAGAATTTAAGTGATTTTGTGTCACCACCAAAACAAATTGAAGTTGTTATTTTTCCAGCAATTTGTTGGGCATTTCCATCTGCAGTGCGCACAAAAGAAGACTCTGTTTTACACGATGCAACTAACAGATGCCACTGTGTCCATTAGTCCACGAACCGTTTTATTCAGAATTGTGACTTCTGCATGTGGTCTTGAATCGTCGGAATTATTTACTACAGAGGACAGTAAAGCTGTTCGTTCTCGTTCGTGCTTTAGAACGAGTGGATTTGGATTTTTGATTCTTACAAGTTGATGAATTATCTAATCTGCTGCTACTTGGCACCAGATTAGGTAGGGAACTAGCTGGGATAGAAGACAAGTCAGGTAATTTATTGATTCGACTTAAAACATTGTCCTTTACTCCGTGTTGGTAGCTCTTGAAGACATCTGTTTGCGTGCACTGCTCAATGGTGCACGAACTGCTAAGTTTTTTTGAAGAATTGCATTTTCTGCAAGAAGGCTTATAGGTGTCTGGTTTTCCACACCCATAGCAAAAAACCTTTCGCTCTCCTACGCAATCCTGGTATCTATGGCCAGATATACCACAATTCCAACACACAAGGGATATTGCTGACACCTCGGGGTCATCAACATCCTCTGACTCAGCTTCTGAATCACTTTATTGTGTATTCAGCTCACAGATATTTCGCCTCACTGTAGTTCGCTGATTCGAAGCAGTTTGTTTAACTAGAGAATGCATAAATCTTTCGCGAATGCGTACTGCGTTTCGCAATTCAGCAACACTATTGATAGGCACATGCAAAATTTCGTGCTTAATATCAGGTTCGAGGTTTGCACGAAGTGCTTCTAAGAGTGAAGACTCAGACATAGGCTGAATTAATCGATCGGACAAAGCAACGATGGATTCATAAAACTCATCAAATGACTCAGCATGTTTTTGCTTACGCTGAGCTATAGCAGTTCGAATATTGAGATCAGTTCTCCCATCTTTGAACTGTATCTTAAGAGTTGCGCATAGTTCCGGCCACCGTACAATTCGCACACTATTGTGGTACCGCCAATACCAATCGCTGGCACTGCCCTCGAACAGATTGCTACCGTACCGAGCTAATAATTCAAAATTGCCATCAAGTGTTTGCATTGCCAATGCTTCTACTCGATAAAGGAAATCGTCAACTGCCATTGACGATCGCCCAGAAAATCGCAACTTCCAGTTGGAAATAATCAAACTTATTCGATCGAATCGCAAATCCGAACTAGACTGACTACCAAAGTTACTAATATGATCTTTGATTAAGATCTACTGGAGCATTTCGTAAAAGTTGCTCAAAAGCCTGTTGTTCTACATATTGTGCTGTCGTAATATTCATATTAGCTTGTACACCATCTATGCTAGCTCGTTGCGCTGCAGATTGTTGCGAAATATTTTGAAACCCAGTTTTAATAGTTCGAGCAAGAATCTGCGTTTGATTGCTAAGCGCTATAGCCATGGCTTCGACAATTGCTTGCTTCAATGTATCGGCAACTGCGGCTTGTGTTGTAGCTTCTTGCGAAGCTGCAGAGCCTTCATTGGACAAACGAGGATTTGCAGCACCTGTGCCACTGGTACCTGCCTGAGCGTTGTCCCCGGGCGGAGATGCATCGCCTCCCATGCTTTGGGATCTAGTATTCATTATAAGGTCACTACTCGATATTGAGACACTTGGCTTAATTCTTGAGCTAAATTGGGATGTGACGATTTAACGGTCTTGTTGCACACTGAACAAATTTTATTTGTTCCCGCTAGGACGTTAAAGCAACTGTGATAAAAATTTAGATCACACCTGGTCTTTAACACCTGGGCTCGGTATTTAATAAACTTTTTGCAAGCTCCACAAATGTACTGGGGCTATGCTTTTCAAACTTGTATTGCTAACAGACATTATTCATTCCTACCAGTGGAATGCCCAAATAAGTTTCAGCAACCAATTTTGTTGCAATATGAAATTATCACTGCGAACGGCAGTTCGCTCTAGTGACGAAAGCAGCACGAAGGGTGCGAAAGGCGACTAGCAATATATACAGCTAATTTGGAAAATTTGCTACGACTGTCCGATCAGATCGAGTTATATACCGATCGAAAGGTTGAGTCCTAACTTACAAAATGGCATACTTTTTCTAACTCACCTGGTTCATGAGATACGGGGGTGTAAGTGGGAGGGGAAAAATTAAAACAATCGGAGCTAATGGGGCCGTTGGTCCTTTTTGTAAAATTTATTTTTAAAAAATTCTAATCAAAAATACGCGTCGATTGATACCTCGATCACCCAAATCCGATAACTGGTTCAAAAGATAATAAAATTTGAAATTTTTAGTGGACTTTTCAAACTAAAATGAAAAGTCAGTTTGTTTGTCGGTTCGTTTGTCCGTATCAAAGCGCTAAAAAAGCTTAGATGTAATGATGAGGATTTGTTTCCTTTCAAAAATATAGAAATGTTTGTTCTCCGACGGGAAAACGCTATTTCCCGCTTAATTTCAAACCCCAATAGTTTGCAAACCATAGAAGCTACAGATATATATATATCATTGGAAAGGTTAGTTTGAGGGCTTTTTGACGTACCCTCAAACTTTTTTTTTTAAAGTACTCAGGTAACATTTTACAGGTGAAATAAGGTTTTTTAGCTTATATTAAGGCGATTTCTGACAAAACGGCTTTAACGATTTTTTTCAGGGAATAATACCGGAACCGATACCGGAACCGTTAACCGAAATTAACCGTTTCAATTTGAGTACCGGAACCGGAACCGAAATAAATATTTTTATAAGAACCGAAAACCGAAACGATTGTACCGGTACGCTTTCGGTACACTTTTCCAATTTTTTGTAGTTGTTTTCCATATATATTTATTTAACAATAATGTTTTTTATTAAAAAAAAATAACTTTAAATTTTAGATAGGTTTGTCTCGATAAAATACGAACATATTCTTCGTATGTATGTACAAATGTATGTAAAATATGTATGTAAAATACGAACATATTCTTCGTATGTATGTACAAATGTATTTTTTTTCTTACCATTTAATTATTTTTTGTTTTAAGTTAATTGCTGTACCGGTACGTACCGGTACTGATACCGGAACCGAAAGGAAAAAACCGAAATAGAACCGTTTACCGAAATAGTTGTTTCGGGACGTACCGTAACCGAAACCGGAACCGATATTTGTTTCGGTTTGATTCCCTGATTTTTTTTAAATTTAAGTATATTGTAGTACATAAAATTCTGCGTTTTTGGTATATAAGACATACATTTTGGTTGAGGGGTTTGGAAGATATTGCCTGTTACCTGATTATATACATTTTTCCATCGGTCGAAAATCAGGTTATAGCTCGAAAATCACGTTTTAGTACCAAAAACTTTTTGGTTTTATGAGATATCTCAACCAAACTGATAAAATACGCATTTTACATAGTTTTATATATCCTGACCAAAGTTGGTTCCAATCGGACCACTATATCATATAGCTGTCATAGGACCGATCGTGTCAAAATTAGGTTTTAATATGAAAAGCTTTTTTATTTTATGAGATATTTTAACCAAACTGATATAATATGCATTTAAGTTAGTTTTATACATCCTGACCGAATTTGGATCATATCGGACCGCTATATCATATAGCTGTCATAGGACCGATCTGGTCAAAATTAGGTTTTAGTATGAAAAACTTTTTTATTTTATGAGATATTTTAACAAAACTGATATAATATGCATTTAAGATAGTTTTATACATCCTGACCGAAATTGGTAACCGGTAATCAAACCACTATATCAAATAGCTAACATAGGACCGATCGGGCGAAATCCAAGTCTTAGTATGAAAAGTAGACAGTAGTAACGCGAGCGAAGCAAACAGGGCGGAGTCTCTTAGTTATATATTTTACTATCTCCTTGCATTAATGATAAAGTTAAAATGTCAAAAGCAAAAGCAATTGCAAAAATTTCTGATATCCAACAAAAAAAACCTCTACACGAGGTAAAAGTCTAGTGACGAAAGCAATTTTTAGCTCCAAAATTTCTGATATCCAATTGTGTGACGAGCAAAATTCAGTTTATTATAAAAATTTTAAATAAAAATAAAAATTAAAAAAAAAAACACGAAAATTGGTATTCGGCACTGTGCAAAAAGTAAGTTTTATGTAAAAGAAGTTCCCCCGTTTTTGAGCACAGTGCACAATGCCAATTTTTTTTTTTTTTTTTTTTTAATAATTTTTATTTTTATTTAAAGTTTTTATAATGAACTGAATTTTGCTCGTCACACAATTGGATATCAGAAATTTTGGAGCTAAAAATTGCTTTCGTCACTAGACTTTTACCTCGTGTAGATGTTTTTTTTGTGGGATTATTATATAGTCTAACTCCCCTATTGTGCCATGTCTTGTTGCTCAAATTGCCTCCTCGCCGCGCGCTTTAGTTTGCCACCCAAAGGGTATTAGGTGACAATCCAGGAGGAACCACGTGGAGGTAGTGCGTCAACTTGAGAATAGCAGGGACCAAGGATCATGCTGGCAATGAATGCAATAAGTCATTTTGCCTTGTATGCTATCCCCCATCCTCCCTCCTAACAAATAACTATATAATAATAATAAATAAAAAGTTTGCTTAATAAAAATTTGCTTAAATATTATTTAACTTTGAGTACACCGTTGAGAAATTTATTCAGATATTGATAAATACGTATTAATTTTCTCTAAGGTGGAGGCTCAGTTGCAGTGACTATAATTCCGGGCACTACTGTCGGAGGTATTTGAAAATGCCCAATCAATATGGGTATTACCATTTGTTGTGGATGTTGCTAGGTCTAATAACGAAGTACAACCAACATCTTCCACAACAACCTGTCATCGAGTGAAGACATAAATTGAAATCGCCTAACACAAATAAGTCTGTATTTAATAGGGAATGCCTTTCAAATAGTTCTTTAAACTCCCTTTCGAATTTAAGTAACGGATAGGTTGGACTTTTGTAGACTATTCAAAATCCAAATGATCTTTATTTGAAAATGGCATATTCAATTACTGGAGAAGACAAGTCCCTACTATTAGCATAACTGATATTCTCAAAAAGATCAGTTCTATTGAATATGAGAATGCCTGTCTTTGGTCGATTCCTGTGAGCTAAGGACTGGCAATCTAGTCGCACTGCTGTAGTAAAACCAGGAATATTGTATTTTTCGTTTGAGTATGTAGGAGCCTCAACAAAACACAAAATAGAAGATTGGAGCATTAGCAGATCTGCACACACATCATTAATGTGGCAGTGCAAACTTTCCGTGTTATGAAAGAAAATATTCAAACTTGAACTATTAAGTAAACAGTTGTTGTGTCAGGTTAACAACGATTTTTGGTTACAACTGCTTCAGGTTTAAATCAAGTAGCAACTGCTTCAAGTAATAAAAAAATCCTGCTAGTTTGAAATCAATTTAAACCTTTCTGGCTTACAAAATACTGTATGAGATTTATTATGCAAAATCGAAAATTGTGTCTTTTGTTGGTTTATTGTCGATATGACATCTCCAACAAGCAACAACACTTGCATAAATGCAAGGATCATGGTTTCTCCATCTTCAGAACCGTTTCTGCTACTTGACCAGCATTTTAAACTTAATGTCATCTTTTTGTCGCTAAAACCATTTGGGAATTATTTGGCTCAATAATGAATAAAAAGTTTTGATGAAGCATTCTTATAAGGTTTAACAATACAAAACCTATTGCATACTCTAGGGGGCACCTGTTGCTTCAACAACTTAGGCACGCAATAACTGCTGTTACGGCCGTGGAAGGAGGCGGGTCAAAAGTTTAAAACAAACTTGACCTGCTCGAACGCATTTGTGATCTGCGTGTGAAAGTTTGGTTACTCTATCTCTTATGGTCTCTGAGATCTAGGCGCTCACACAGACGGACGGACAGACGGACATGGCTATATCGACTCGGCTGTTGATGCTGATCAAGAATATATATACTTTATTGGGTCGGAGATGCTTCCTTCTCCCTGTTACACACATTCCAACGAACACAATATACCCTTATACTTATTTTTTATAAGTAACGGGTATAAAAATTATACTAGGCCTTAGATACAAATAATTATTTATCACTACGTTCTTTAAATAATTTTAGTGCAGCAACAGTCAGCACTTTTGAGCGCAAATTTGAGCTCTGCATGAGCCGCTCTGGCGCACGTTATCTTAGATATATCATATATCAAGGTATAACAATTATTAATTGTTTTGGCACTTTTTAATTCACCAAAACAAAAACAAAACTCCAACAGAATGATCAGCAAACGAGTTAATCGACGTAGTTTGAAACGGCAACCTCCGTGATAGGCCCTTGGAAGGCTAGAGAGAAGGGGGACTTCAGTGGAAATTCCGTTGATTCGTGCCAATCTCAAAGTACTTTTAATTTTGTACCGCAGTACCAGGAAATGAATTTGTACGTTTAGTACAGGGACCAAACCTGCAAACAGGTTAACCAAGAATTTCATGAATAAAAATGCATGATGTTCACGACTAACTACGACCAGCTAAAACTTTTAAACTCACCATGTATTGATTTGGCCAAAAAAGAATAATTTCAGACAGAAAAGACAGGTTATTTTCTTTTGACAAAGTGAGAGACCCAAAAAGAGATGCATTCAAAATTTGACAAATAAGTCTGTTAAAAATTTTGGATTTTTGTTTTTGTATGCTCTGCAGCTGTTTGCTTAGACAAGCAGTTCAAAGAAAACTCTGTTGCATACTTCTAGGGTCAAAAAAAAATCTTTAAGAAGAGACAGACAATACTACAAGCTTCTCTTTAGCGCGAGAATTTATATTGCTGACCTTGCTGTGCGCTCTTAAAGGTGCCTCTCAGCTGTTTACTCGTTTTGCTTATGCGCAACTGAAAGATATAAAACTTCAAAGTTGAACAATGCCAATCAATTGAAAAATTATACATTTTTATATTGAAATATATTAATATATTTTCAAACAAATGAAAATATTAAACTATATATATCAGTATAATTTATTATTGTGTATATTTAACTATTTATATTTACATACTCATATCTAGTATTATATATATATTATTTCCTTATATTTATATATAATTATAGCTATATATAAACATAATTAGTAACCATAATTGATTCTCTAAATTTTATACATATTCATAACCAACCCATTTGCAACTTTTTGCATTGGTAGCTTGTATTTATTATGATTTTAATTGTCTCTCATTATGAATTTTGTGCTTCGTACATGATTCATGATTAAAATGTTTATAACGTTAATTATATATATTTATTATACCCGTTACTTATAAAAAATAAGTATAAGGGTATATTGTGTTCGTTGGAATGTATATAACAGGGCGAAGGAGGCATCTCCGACCCTATAAAGTATATATATTCTTGATCAGCATCAATAGCCGAGTCGATATAGCCATGTCCGTCTGTCCGTCTGTATGAACAAAAGGATCTCAGAGACCATAGGAGATAGTGATACCAAACTTTCACTAAAAGACTTCTATATACCCCACGCAGATCAAGTTTGTTTCAAATTTAAGCCACGCCCCCCTCCGCCCCTGCAAATAGCGAAAACCAGTCTGAACAAAGAAATCTCAGAAACTAAAAGAGATAGAGTAACCAAATTTGGCACACAGATTTATATATATCTCACGCAGATCAAGTTTGTTTCAAATTTAATCCACGCTTCCATCCGCCCCCGCAAATCGCGAAAAACCACCACACCCACAGTTTTTAAGATAATATGTTTTTTGTGATTATTACCGTTATCTATTAGCATTATCTATTATCCCACTAAATTAAAATTTTCAGAGCAAAACAAGTATTTTCTTTAAAGTACTTTTCAATATATTTAAGTAAGTAACGGGTATCATATAGTCGGGATCTCGACTATAGCCTTTCCCGCTTGTTTTTAGATCCCGTACTTAAAAAAAGTACAGGGGTCTATTGGGTTTGTTTTAACGAAAATGTGCGTAACAGGCAGAAGGATGCGTGGCAGACCCTATAAACTATATATATTCTTGATCAGCATCAATAGCCAAGTCGATATAGCAATGTCCGTCTGTCCGTCTGTCTGTCTGTCCGTCCGTCTGTATGAACACTTAGATCTCAGAGACTATAAGAGCTAGACACACCAAACTTGGTATGTAGGTTCGTCTATATTGCAAGCAGATCAAGTTTGTTTCAAAATTTGGCCACGCCCCCTTTGTCGCCCACAAATCGAAAAACAAATATTCATATCCAAATTATAAGAACAATTTCAAAGCTAATGACACCAAACTTAGTATGTAGATTCCTCTATATTGCAGGCATATCAAGTTTGTTTCTTTTTTGGATCGGACCACTATATCATATAGCGCATATAGGAACAATCGGTCGAAAATCAAATTTTAGTATGAAAAAATTGTATGTTTTATGAGATATCTCAACAAAACTTATGGAATATTTTATTAAGTTAGTCTTATATATTCTGACCGAAGTTGCTGTCATTAAAAAAAGTAGTCGGAAATGTATTACAACGTTCTGCAACAGCATCTAGCGAGCAAAATATTCTTTAATTATTGTACGGGGTCTCCGACAGTCGAGTATGGTCGACTGTTGCACCGCGAGCGAAGCGAGCAGGGGGCGGAGCCCCCTAGTTTTTTCTTATTTACCTTGTTCCCCATAAATATTAATTTTTTCTTTTTCAATTTTTTCTTTTTCGACTTTAATACTGCCAGAAGTCGAAAGAAAGATCGCGACGCTTGGTCGCTTGGCTAAAGCAGTTAACAGACCTCATTTCGAATGACGCCATTTTCGGTATACGGGCTTTCAGAGAATAAGGGCTCTCTGCTTTCCAATGAAAGTTCCCAATGAAAGTTATTGCGTAAGCCAACCGAGCAAAAATACCGCTGCATAATTTCGCGCGACACTGGTAATTAGATAGGTTACCTACGGTTCATATAAGTGTTGCATACTTTAAGCTGCAGATTTATTTTCTATTTAATTTGGCTCAAGCGCCACTACAGGATACGTGTTACCATTTGTTATCATGTGTTGACCAACTGCGACACGATAAGGACTGTTGTTGATAGCTGAATGCATACTTTTGCATAGGGCACAACTTATATGGCTAAGCTGCTCATCCCAGTTAGTTTGATCTGGCTTAATGTACGCTTTAATAGCAGCAATGATCGATCGGTTTACGCGCTCTGACGCATTTGCTTGAGGAGCGTGTACTGCCGTGAAGAAATGTTGCACATTGTATTTTTGCAACAGTGAATTAAATTGGTGCGACTTAACCCGAATCGTCCTGAGCAACTGTTTTATGATTTTCTTCACGAAACTTTCAGGATTTATAGATGTGAGATCGCTGAATCCGAAAAACACATTCTCTTTGTTCGTCCTTGTCAGGATAATCGACAGGACCAATTTTACGGCTGTTACCATATGGTAACGCTGGGAAGTACAGGGTACAGGTTTTCTTAATACTACAAAATACAAGTATTTGAGAAAAAGTCTAATAAACACAGCTTTATCCAACAGGGGGGCTCCTCCTTAGTATATCTGCACAAATTTGGGTCAAATCGGTGCAGTATTTCGTATATATAACATAACTGTCATAGGAACAATCGGGGTCAAATTCACCTTTAGTATGAAAAACTTTTTTGTTTTCTGAGATATCTCAACCAAACTCTTAAATTTAATATGTTCTTATACATCCTGACCAAATTTGGTTTCAATCGGACCACTATATGATATAGCTGCCATAAGAGCAATCATATTTTATGAACAAAACAGTACCGAAACGCGAAAAAATTTATGGAAAAAACCTGTGCCCTGTACTTCCCAGAAAGAAAGGGTTTCTTTTTTCAAATTTTTTTTACAAATAAAAAGAGCACTCTTTTACCTTACTAATGCTGTGTGCATTGCATATAGTTCAGTACTAAAATTAGTTAATCGGTTTAAATTTACTTGCAGCGAATTGCCAAATGCCGTTTTCTTGCACTGCAGAATATAATGAGCAACTTAATTCGCATTTTTTGATCAGCTAACTTCGAGAGTGTAGTGACCAGTTCGTATACTTAATTGTTATTTATTTGTATGCAAGTTTTATACTGCTTCGCAGCATAACTAAAACGACCCAACTATTTAAATCGCAAACACTGCTTTGCACAAAGATCAACAGCTGCACTGCTTCATATAAGCAGAGCATTCTCGTTCTATAAATAGATCTGCACTGCACGCAGCTAACAAGCTAACTGCTTGCGAATGCACTTCTTACTGCACTGCTTGCAGGCAGCACGCACGCGCACACACATACACGGCCGCTGCTGCGCTGTTAAGTTCTTTTCTCTTATGCATTGTTTTGTTTTTGTTTTTGCTAATTAGCATACCGAGTGCCCTATCGGCTCCCTTATGTCACCTTGGATAAGTTCGGCAGAATCATACGATTTAACCGTTCTTATCTCTCACCGCCCACGCTTTGACTTAATTCGTGTCGCGCTTAGCTAATTAGCTGCCGATCGAATTAAGCCGAGAACATTGAGCGAGCGTCTCTTGTGCGATGCACAACATATATGTGCCAGTGCTGTCGAAAAATAAATATATATATATATATATATTCTACGTCACGAGTGGTGACATAACACCCTCGTGTAGAAGTGGAAAGACCTTTTTCTTTGGAATTTTTGACCCGGACTTTCATTTCACGGACTTGCTTCCCGGATTGACTCCCCCCCCCCAAATTCGGCTGTGGATATATTTTTTTTTTGTTTCTTCGTGGGAAGAAATATATTGGTTAGCGACGTTTTTATTAAAGCCAGGTATGTTAGTGAAGGTACAGTGTTATCTATACTAAAGTGAATCTCTTCTACAGTGCCCAGTGCCAGTGCTTTTAAATTCAAGCATTAATTTTGGGAAGTGACGCCAAAATTAATTGGCAAAAATTAATTGTGAATCGGCCCAGAGCCAGCTCCAGACCGAAGAGTCTGTAGGAGCACTCTCCAATTTTGATTCTGGTTGCTGTTGTCGCTGTTGCACGCTAAAATGCTGCAGGAATGGATCACTGCCGAGCAAATTCTACATTAGTTTCCATATCTGTCGCTAGGCATACATACTACTCCCTTGTTCAGTTCAGCCAATTTAAATAGTGGAAAAATTGTGAAAAGAAAAATATTAATTATATTCACAAACAGTGCTGTGCACAAATATATATCCACTCAGTGGTGCCCGTGAAAGAAATGGAAAATTTAACATTAAATTTATAAATAATAATTAAAAATATTAATTTCAATGATTTATTTTTTTTTTTAAATTAAATTTTTGCTATATTAAAAGAAAATATTTGTATTGTATAAAAAGAAATAATTTGAAAGATGAAATATTGTAACAGAGCCCACTAGATAGGTTAAAGTATGTATGGAGGGTTATGTTTATTATTATTATTTTTTTATTAAGCGTATCAAGGTTAGCCACGTATTGGTAAATTATTTATCTATTTTCCTTTTTTTTGAATGAACATAAAACATTTATACATACTCATTACATACATTTAATTTTTTTTTTCTATTTATATATATATAAATTTTGATTTCTTGCTCTGATTACAAAACAAAAATTTGAATTGAATTCGAGAAAGAAAAAAAAAAAAAATAATATTACTTATACATATGCCTATATATATATATGCACCATATGATAGTTTTCCCCATTTGTTTTTTTTTTATAATTGAATATATATTTTTATATAACAGAAAAATTAATATTTTTCACATATGAATTAAAAACATGCCTTAAGCATACATGCAAATTCGTTGAGGAAGATGAACATTGTTAACATTAATTATATTTTAATAAACAATTGTTGAAATGATTTATTCTGAAATTATGAGAGTTTAAATTCTTTTGAAGTCCGTCGCCGATCAACATGCCAATAACCATTCCATATTAAAAGAGTAACTAGGATTACTTTAGGGGCAAATTCCAAAAAGAAATGACATCTAGATATTGCCATGGTAGGGAGGGTACAGAATAGGGTATGCTCGACATCTAAATACCCTACAACCAAACTATAAATCACCAATGTCTGTCTGTTTATCTCTAGTCCGTTTCAAATTTCCATTCCCTTTCTGTTTTTGCTGCTTTTGTTTGCACAGTGCACTTACAATTTGTGGTAGTGTGTGTACGCCACCATAGAAGGAGAAAGAACCCCGCCCCATCCGTCGAGCTGAGTCTAGGCTAAGCAAGAAGTGCACGCACCCGAATTCTATGTGGCCATGGCTGATCATACCCGATGTTAGTCAGAATTTATTTGAATCTGCAGGGTATACAAATCACCAAATACGTCCCCCACTTGACACACTACACAATGGCGCCCAAACGGTGGAGCCGACCTATATCCTAAGACTAGATATTTATACGAAACATCTGTATATTAAATGCTTTGCAAGTTTGCAAGTATTATGGGTAGCTTCATAATTTTGCCTAATGATATAATCCATCCATTTAGTTTTGTTTTACATTTTTTTAAATAGATTTATAAATCAGCAGCGAATTGACATAGGGTTCAGAATTTCGTCTTTAGGAAAAGCGACTGCAATTCGTATATTCAGGATTGGCCGACCAAAGCGAATCAGAACTCTGGTGTCACTTGTGCTAACGATTTATAAAGTCTATTCTAACTTTGCATTCGACTCGAAATTTCTTTTTGGAATAGCAGATTGCTGGAGTATCTTTGGCAATCTGACCAAGGGAAAACTTCAGTTAAGTGTAAATTAACAATAGAATTTATTAGATATAGCATGAGAGATAACACTCAGTAGACTCTGTGATAAATAGTTTGGAATAATTGGATTGGTTTAAATATTGGTTTGTGGTGAAGCGACGGACTATTATAATGATATTGATTTCTTTAACGAGTATACAAACATATAAAAATATTTTAAAATGGCGGTGCACCATAGCAGATAAGATTTAGTAGCAGCTATTCAGGACAGTGATCATTTCTGCGGCGTTTGTAACGAGGTTCTCAACAGAAACGACCTCGCAGCCGAAACACCCTGTAAGCACATATTCCACCATAGGTGCATCGTAGGACATTTACAAACCTCTCGGAATTGTCCAGTTTGTACACTTGATTGTTCTGCCAATCAGTTAAATTATTCGAATAATTCTTTGGCAGCAGAAATTCATGACGCTACGACGAATACTGAAAATCCTTCGGAAACAGTAGAGCAAGCTACAGGTTCTAATACTCAAAAGACCATTCCTAAATTTAATCGAGGTCGAGGTGCAACTCCACGTCGAGGGATGCAGACTCGATCAATGAATCGAAACCCGAAAGTCCCTCCCGTAGACGCTTCAGCACGTCCAAATCAAGGGAACATGAATCGCATTGAAATTCTTAACTTGGTTGAGACTGCGATGCAATCGAGTCAAAATCAAATTCTTCAAAATTTGAGTTCCATTCTGTCTGACACCATAGAGAAATCTATCAGTGCTCAGTTGGCAAATTTACAAGTGGGACGAAGCGAACAAGGCTCACAACATCCTAGTTCAAGAACGAGTCCCAGATATGATATGATACCTGAAAGGTCTACTGCAAATTCAAATGTCGTTGCAGAAGACAGGTTAATTACTTCTAGACCCTCTTCTTCTGTCCGAACAGAGAAAGTGTCCAGTATTATTCAAAGCTGGCATATTAAATTCGATGGCGGTAGAGAGGGCATGCAAGCCCAAGATTTTCTTTATCGAGTTCGTTCTTTAACGGAACAGAACTTGCACGGCGATTATCGATTGTTGTGCGATCATTTGCATTTACTTTTTGTAGGAAGAGCAAATGAATGGTATTGGAGAGTCCATCGTTCTAATCCTCGATTCAATTGGGAATCCTTTTGCGAAGAATTTCGTAAGAAATTCGAGGACAAAGACGATGAGATGGATGTATGGGAGATGATTAATTCTCGAAGACAAGGAGATCAAGAATCCTTTGAAGATTTTCAATTTGCGATTGAGAAGCTAATTGGTCGATTGCAAAAGGACGTCTCTGAACGTTCGCTTGTGAGAATTTTAATTCACAATACAAAGTCCTCCTTGCGGTATGAGTTGATGCATTTAGGTATCACTACCTTGGCCAAGCTTCGCGAAGAGATTCGTACTCATGAGCAATTTTGTAAGTTGGTAAAAACAACTAAATCGAAGTTTGATCCTCGTTCTCGTATTGCTGAATTGGAGCGTGAGACAGATCAACAGATTTCTGAAGAAGTTTCGGCAATTCAGCGCAAACAGCTGACCTGTTGGAATTGTGACAAGCCAGGACATCGGTTTGATGACTGCTTGGAAATTCGCACTATCTTTTGTTACGGCTGTGGTGCGAAAAATACTTTTAAGCCAAAATGTGCATCTTGCAACCCCTCGGAAAACCGAATACGGGATGCGCAGGCAAAGAGCATCCTGTCGCATCCAAAACAGTAACCGTTGATAAAAGTTCTCAGACCGATACAGACAAGCCTGACGATCTGAGTCAAATACCCTGCAATGATCCCAATTGTCCCGGTGAAGACACATCAAAAAACCCATTAGTACCCTTTCACGTTCGACTGGCAAATTACACAGAGGCTAGACAGCGAATTTTCGCGGACGTAAACAGTATCGATATCAATGTAAAGCCTAGACGTTCAACATTAAGACTTAGAAGTTTTTGGAAGAAAATTAAATCAACTAGGAAGAAACTTGTTTCTGCCATATTTTGTAATTCAGACAACAGACTCTATACAGAACTCACTCTAGAAAATAATAAATATATGGCTCTCTTAGACTCTGGAGCTACAATCAGTTGTGTGGGCCATCAAGCAGCAATTGATCTCCGAAAAAGTCCAAAATTTCGAAAATGTTCCGGTAACATTAAAACAGCCAATAATTCAGTCTGTTCTGTAGTAGGGAAAGTGTCAACTGAAGTCACCTATCGTAATATGACAAAACTTGTGGAGTTTTTCATAATTCCAGATCTTAAGCAAGATTTATACTTAGGTATTGATTTCTGGAAGGCATTTGGCCTACTGAATCAAATTATGAATCCGTCCGAAAGTGTATCTGAATTAGATACCGGTTTTGAAAATAGAGAAGACAATCCCAATATGCATATTTTGAGTGCTGCCGAGACCCAAAGTTTGAATGCAGTTATTGCTAAATTTCCATCTTACGAAAAAGAAGGATTAGGGCGAACCCATTTATCTACTCATAGCATAGACGTTGGCAATGCTACTCCTGTAAAGCAACGACATTGGCCTGTATCACCTGCAATAGAAAAGCAAATGTTCGAAGAGGTGGACAGAATGTTAGCTATGGACATTATTGAAGAGTCCAACAGTCCGTGGAGCAGCAATTGCGTGCTCGTTCGAAAAGGTGAGAAATTGCGTTTGTGTCTCGATTCGCGAGTTGTCAACAAATACACTCGCAAGGACGCATATCCCATTCCTATTATCGATGGTATACTAAGCAGATTGCCTCCAGCTCGATATATAACCGGCCTTGACATGAAACATGCTTTTTGGCAGATTCCGCTCGCTGAGAATTCGAAGCAGTATACTGCGTTCACTATCCCTAACAGACCGTTGTACCAATATAAGGTAATGCCTTTCGGCCTTTGCAACGCGCCTCAAACTTTATGTCGACTCATGGATAATGTGATACCCGCTCACCTGCGCACTAGAGTTTTTGTTTATTTAGATGACCTTCTTGTTTTGTCAGACGATTTTGAATCGCATATGATGCTTTTGCAAGAAATCGCTCTGTACTTCCGCAAAGCGAACTTGACTATCAACATAGCCAAATCTAAATTTTGCATGCGGGAAATAAAGTACTTAGGATTTATTATAGGCGATGGTCAACTAAAAACAGATCCAGGGAAAATAGAAGCAATTAATAACTTCCCAGTCCCTACTACTGTAAAGCAATTGAGAAGATTTTTAGGTTTGGCAGGTTGGTATCGTAGATTTGTTGGAAATTATGCATCACTCAGCATTCCGCTCACAGAACTGCTCAAGAAAAAGAACCAAAAGCTTATATGGAATGAAGCGGCAGACAATGCTTTCAAAGAGCTAAAAACTAAGTTAACAACAGCCCCTATTTTGAATTCCCCAGATTTTTCGAAACCCTTCATTTTATTGTGCGATGCTAGCTTACATGGCCTTGGTTGCGTTTTAGCACAAACAAATGAAGAAGAAGAAGAACTACCAATTGCCTATATGTCTGTTAAGCTATCAAAAGCTCAACGAAATTATACGGTGACAGAGCTCGAATGTTTGGCAGTGATAAAAGGCATAGCCAAATTCCGCGCTTATATTGAAGGCCAAGAATTTACAGTGGTCACAGACCATGCCTCTCTCAAATGGCTTATGAATCAAAAAGACCTGTCTGGACGATTAGCTCGTTGGGCTATCAAACTCCAGGGCTTTTCATTTATAATTCTTCATCGCAGAGGTTCACAAAATATAGTAGCAGATGCTCTTTCTCGACGGGATGAAATTGCCATTGAAGAGTTCGATATTTTAGGTCCAGTGATAGATCTCAAGTCGAAAGAGTTCAGCTCGGCAGAGTATTTAGATTTAATCCAGAAAATAGAGCAGAATCAAGCAAAGTTACCAGATTTAAAAATAGAGGATAGATTCGTTTATAAGCGAACCGAACACGCAACTGGTGATTCTGTTCAAGAATTTAATTCGTGGAAACTTTGGATTCCATCAGGAATTGTCAAAGAGGTTTTATTTCACGCCCATGATGCCCCAAATGCAGCTCACTGCGGAACTGCAAAATTGATAGAGAAGTTGAAAAGATATTTATTTTGGCCCAAAATGGTAGCACAGATCAGAAAGTATGTTTCTGAATGTCCCGTGTGCAAGACCACAAAAAGCCCAAATGCTGTTTTGCGACCGCCTATGGGTAAACCCATGGTATCCGAGAGACCTTTTCAAAAATTATATATGGATTTGTTAGGACCCTACCCACGTTCGAAGAACGGTAACATAGGAATTCTAATCATAGTCGATCATAATACCAAATTTCACTTTTTGCATCCACTCAAGAAATTTACCTCCAATCGAATATGTGATTATCTAGAGAATTATTTGTTTTATACATTCGGAGTTCCCGAAGTCATATTAACTGACAACGGTTCGCAATTTCGCTCTGCAAGTTTCGAGGCATTTCTTACTCGTTTTGGAGTATCTCACATTTGTACTGCAATCTACTCCCCGCAGGCAAATGCTAGTGAGAGACTAAACAGATCTGTTTTAGCTGCTATTCGTGCCTATATTGGATCCGACCATAGCAATTGGGACTTGAATTTAAATGAAATTAGTGGAGCCTTACGAGCTTGTGTACATCGTAGTACTGGATTCTCACCCTATTTCCTGACCTTTGGGCAGAACATGATTTTGCATGGAAAAGATTATGAACTTTTACGTAAGCTCAATATTTTGTCTGATGATACCTTGTTAAAACAGCAAGATGCGTTACAGATTGCTAGAACCAAGGCCAAGGAAAACGTATCTGCAGCACATAATGAAAACGCGCGTAGATACAACTTGCGTAGTAGAACTATTCAATTTAAAGTTGGAGATACTGTCTATGCTCGCAATTTTGCTCAAAGTAACGCCGCTAAGAAATTTAGTGCAAAACTCGCACCAGTCTTCATAACTGCAAAAGTAAAACGCAGAGTAAGCCCAGCATACTATGAACTCATAGACGAGACAGGAAAAATGCTAGGTATCTATCATCTTAAGGACATGCAAAGTAAATAAGTTTTTTTTAAACTGTTCTCTTTTTCTGTTACTGACTTCTCAAGTGAGACTCTCGTAGCAGTAACTGTGGGTGTAGTGACCAGTTCGTATACTTAATTGTTATTTATTTGTATGCAAGTTTTATACTGCTTCGCAGCATAACTAAAACGACCCAACTATTTAAATCGCAAACACTGCTTTGCACAAAGATCAACAGCTGCACTGCTTCATATAAGCAGAGCATTCTCGTTCTATAAATAGATCTGCACTGCACGCAGCTAACAAGCTAACTGCTTGCGAATGCACTTCTTACTGCACTGCTTGCAGGCAGCACGCACGCGCACACACATACACGGCCGCTGCTGCGCTGTTAAGTTCTTTTCTCTTATGCATTGTTTTGTTTTTGTTTTTGCTAATTAGCATACCGAGTGCCCTATCGGCTCCCTTATGTCACCTTGGATAAGTTCGGCAGAATCATACGATTTAACCGTTCTTATCTCTCACCGCCCACGCTTTGACTTAATTCGTGTCGCGCTTAGCTAATTAGCTGCCGATCGAATTAAGCCGAGAACATTGAGCGAGCGTCTCTTGTGCGATGCACAACATATATGTGCCAGTGCTGTCGAAAAATAAATATATATATATATATATATTCTACGTCACGAGTGGTGACATAACACCCTCGTGTAGAAGTGGAAAGACCTTTTTCTTTGGAATTTTTGACCCGGACTTTCATTTCACGGACTTGCTTCCCGGATTGACTCCCCCCCCCCAAATTCGGCTGTGGATATATTTTTTTTTTTGTTTCTTCGTGGGAAGAAATATATTGGTTAGCGACGTTTTTATTAAAGCCAGGTATGTTAGTGAAGGTACAGTGTTATCTATACTAAAGTGAATCTCTTCTACAGTGCCCAGTGCCAGTGCTTTTAAATTCAAGCATTAATTTTGGGAAGTGACGCCAAAATTAATTGGCAAAAATTAATTGTGAATCGGCCCAGAGCCAGCTCCAGACCGAAGAGTCTGTAGGAGCACTCTCCAATTTTGATTCTGGTTGCTGTTGTCGCTGTTGCACGCTAAAATGCTGCAGGAATGGATCACTGCCGAGCAAATTCTACATTAGTTTCCATATCTGTCGCTAGGCATACATACTACTCCCTTGTTCAGTTCAGCCAATTTAAATAGTGGAAAAATTGTGAAAAGAAAAATATTAATTATATTCACAAACAGTGCTGTGCACAAATATATATCCACTCAGTGGTGCCCGTGAAAGAAATGGAAAATTTAACATTAAATTTATAAATAATAATTAAAAATATTAATTTCAATGATTTATTTTTTTTTTTAAATTAAATTTTTGCTATATTAAAAGAAAATATTTGTATTGTATAAAAAGAAATAATTTGAAAGATGAAATATTGTAACAGAGCCCACTAGATAGGTTAAAGTATGTATGGAGGGTTATGTTTATTATTATTATTTTTTTATTAAGCGTATCAAGGTTAGCCACATCGTCATCTTGAGCTCAACGACGGCAGTGCTTGGTGAGTCCTACGTATTGGTAAATTATTTATCTATTTTCCTTTTTTTTGAATGAACATAAAACATTTATACATACTCATTACATACATTTAATTTTTTTTTTCTATTTATATATATATAAATTTTGATTTCTTGCTCTGATTACAAAACAAAAATTTGAATTGAATTCGAGAAAGAAAAAAAAAAAAAATAATATTACTTATACATATGCCTATATATATATATGCACCATATGATAGTTTTCCCCATTTGTTTTTTTTTTATAATTGAATATATATTTTTATATAACAGAAAAATTAATATTTTTCACATATGAATTAAAAACATGCCTTAAGCATACATGCAAATTCGTTGAGGAAGATGAACATTGTTAACATTAATTATATTTTAATAAACAATTGTTGAAATGATTTATTCTGAAATTATGAGAGTTTAAATTCTTTTGAAGTCCGTCGCCGATCAACATGCCAATAACCATTCCATATTAAAAGAGTAACTAGGATTACTTTAGGGGCAAATTCCAAAAAGAAATGACATCTAGATATTGCCATGGTAGGGAGGGTACAGAATAGGGTATGCTCGACATCTAAATACCCTACAACCAAACTATAAATCACCAATGTCTGTCTGTTTATCTCTAGTCCGTTTCAAATTTCCATTCCCTTTCTGTTTTTGCTGCTTTTGTTTGCACAGTGCACTTACAATTTGTGGTAGTGTGTGTACGCCACCATAGAAGGAGAAAGAACCCCGCCCCATCCGTCGAGCTGAGTCTAGGCTAAGCAAGAAGTGCACGCACCCGAATTCTATGTGGCCATGGCTGATCATACCCGATGTTAGTCAGAATTTATTTGAATCTGCAGGGTATACAAATCACCAAATACGTCCCCCACTTGACACGCTACAAGAGATTGTTTCAATCAACTTTTTATCAGTTAGAGACAACAATTAACTCTTAGAATATCAAATAAAAGTTAATCTAATGTTAATATGTTGTCTTAAAATTAATTTTTAGTAAGTGCCTATTGCTTGTTACCATATGGTAACGCTGGGAAGATTCGGGTTAAATTGTACTCCGTTGGTCTGATTTGCTTTGATTTTATCAACCAGGTCCTGATACTCGGCTGATTTAAAATTACCAGACTGTAAGTCTATCAAAGTGTCTACACTAATATTTGACATTCAGTTTGTACGCGTGATAGAGCGTCCGTGACAATATTTATGCTGCCTTTGCGGTGAAAATTTTAAATGAAAAACCTTGCAATTTGAGAGCCCATCGAGCCAAAAAAGAACTTAAGTCCGATTGGGACATTAGCGACTTCAAAGATGCATGATCGGTATGGATGGCGAAATCGTGGCCTTCAACATACGCTCGAAATTTTTTCACGCACATAATAGCTGCCAAGCACTCTTTTTCGGCAACTGAATAATTTTTCTGACAACAATTCAGTTTACGAGACAAGAATGCAATTGGAACGTCATTTCGCTCGCCTCTAACTCCTTTATGGCTGGCATCACAATGAATTTCAAACGGAATCGAAAAGTTTGTAGTGACCAGTTTCGTATACTTAATTATTATATTTTTTGTATACAAGTTTTATACTGCTTCGCAGCATAACTAAAAACGACCCAGCTATTTAAATTGCAAACACTGCTTTGCACAAAGATCAATAGTCGCACTGCTTCATATAAGCAGAGCATTCTCGTTCTATAAATAGATCTGTACTGCTCGCAGCTAATAAGTTAACTGCTTGCGAATGAACTTCTTACTGCACTGCTTGCAGGCAGCACGCACGCGCACACACATACACGGCCGCTGCTGCGCTGTTAAGTTCTTTGCTCTTATGCATTGCTTTGTTTTTGTCTTGCTAATTAGCATACCGAGTGCCCTATCGGCTCCCTTATGTCACCTTGGAGAAGTTCGGCAGAATCATACGATTTTACCGTTCTTATCTCTCACCGCCCACGCTTTGACTTAATTCGTGTCGCGCTTAGCTAATTAGCTGCCGATCGAATTAAGCCGAGAACATTGAGCAAGCGTCTCTTGTGCGATGCACAACATATATGTGCCAGTGCTGCAGAAAAAAAATTATATATATATTTTTCGTCACGGGTGGTGACATAACACCCTCGTGTATAAGTGAAAAGACATTGTTCTTTGGAATTTTGACCCGAATTTTCACCACGGACGTGTTTCCCCAATTGACCTTCCCCCCCCCCCCCCCCCAAATTCTGCTGTGGATATTTTTTGTTTTCTTCGTGGGAAGAAATATATTCGTTAGCGACGTTTTTATAAAAGCCAGGTATGTTAGTGAAGGTACAGTGTTAAATATACTAAAGTGATTCTTTTCTATAGTGACCAGTGCCAATGCTTTTAATTCAAGAATGAATTTTGGAAAAGTGAAGCCAACATTAATTGGCAAAAATTAATTGAGAATTGGCCCAGAGCCAGCTCCAGACCAAAGAGTCTGCGGGAGCACATTTCTGTTCCGGCCTGCTTGCTGCGTTCTTCAATTTCGGTGCCGGTTGCAGTTGTCGCTGTTACACGCTAAAATGCTGCATGGAAGGATCACTGCCGAACAAACTCTACATTAGTTTCCTAATCTGTTGCTAGGCATACATACTACTCCCCTGTTCAGATCAGCCAATTTAAATAGTGGAAAAATTGTGATAAGAAAAAAAATATTAATTATATTCACAAACAGTGCTGTGCACAAATATATATCCACTCAGTGGTGCTCGTGAAAGAAATTAAAAGAAAAATTTTTTGCTTAAAAATTAAATTCAAAAATTGACAAAAAAAAGAAAAGAAAAATGAAAGAAAGAAAAATTGAATTTATAAAATAATAATTAATAATATTAAATTTTTTTTATGATTTTATTTGGAAAAAAAAAATGTTTGTATTGTATAAAAGAAATAATTTATGAAAAAAAAAAAAAGAAAAGAGATGGAATATAGTAACAGAGCCCACTAGATAGGTTAAAGTATGTTAGAGGGTTATGTTTATCATTACTATTTTTTTCTATTAAGCGTATCAAGGTTAGCCACATCGTCATCTTGAGCTCAACGACGGCAGTGCTTGGTGAGTCCTACGTATTGGTAAATTATTTTTCTCTTTTTTTTTTTAATGAACATTAAACATTCATACATACTTATTATATACATTTAATTTTTCTATATATATATATATTTTTTTTCTCTGATTACTAAACAAAACTTGAATTGAATTCGAACAAAAAAAACTACTTATACATATGCACATATATATATTCACTATATGCAAATTTTACCCATTTTTTTTATTGAATATATATTTGTTTACAATATTCTTTAAATATATATATATTTTTTTTTAATTGAGAGTTTAAATTTTCTTTTGAAGTCCGTCGCCGATCAACATGCCAATAACCATTCCATATTAAAAGAGTAACTAGGGTTACTATAGGGGCAATTCCAAAAAAGAAATGACATCTAGATATTGCCATGGTAGGGAGGGTACAGAATAGGGTATGCTCGACATCTGAATACCCTACAATCGAGCTATAAGTCACAAATGTCTGTCTGTTTATCTCTAGTCCGATTCAAATTTCCATTCCCTTTCTGTTTTGCTGCTTTTGTTTGCACAGTGCACTTACAATTTGTTGTAGTGTGTGTACGCCACCATAGAAGGAGGAAGAACCCCGCCCCATCCGTCGAGCTGAGTCTAGGCTAAGCAAGAAGTGCACGCACCCGAATCCTATGTGGCTATGGCTGATCATACCCGATGTTAGTCAGATTTTATTTGAATCTGCAGGGTATACAATCACCAAATACGTCCCACCACTTGACACGCTACACAATGGCGCCCAAACGGTGGAGCCGACCTATATCCTAAGACTAGATATTCATACGAAACATCTGTATATTGAATGCTTTGCAAATTTGCAAGTATTATGGTTAGCTTCATAATTTTGTCTAATGATATAATCCACCCATTTAGTTTTGTTTTACATTTATTTGAATAGATTTATAAAGCAGCAGCGAATTGACATAGGGTTCAGAATTTCGTCTTTAGGAAAAGCGACTGCAATTCGAATACTCAGGATTGGTCGACCAAAGCGAATCAGATCTCTGGTGTCACTTGCGCTAATGTTTTATAAAGTCTATTCTAACTTTGCATTCGACTCGAAATTTCTTTTTGGAATAGCAGATTGCTGGAGTATCTTTGGCAACCTGACCAAGTGAAAACTTCAGTTATGTGTAAAATAACAATAGAATTTATTAAATATAGCATGAGAGATAACACTCAGTAGACTCTGTGATATATAGTTTGGAATGATTGGATTGGTTTATATCAGCGGTGGGCAAAGAATTTGCAGTCGCGAGCACTACAACAACATCTACAACAAACACAACTTCTAAAGTCATAAATTAAAGCAAAATGAACACTTTTATGACTCTGTGCGCCGCGACGAAAGATCTGTGTGGTTGTTGTTGGTTTTGATGAGCTAAAAAAATTATACACTAAAAGAAGTTCTAATTAATTTTATTTTGTAAGTCTAACTCTTATTATGTGGTAAAGATCAAAATGCATCAAAACGCATCAAAACTTTTCACACAGTGTACAAAACGCTACTGAAGTCATAAATCTTAGCAAAATGAACACATTTATGACGGTCAGCGTCGCAGTCGAAACTCGAGCATTTGCTGTGTGTTTGTTGTTTTATTGGGGGTAATAAAAAGTGGTTGTTGTATTGTCAAAAATCGCGAGCAAGCCAATTTACCGTTGCGAGCAGCGCGAGCACCGCGAGCAAGGGCTCGCCCACCGCTGGTTTATATATTGGTTTGTAGTGAAGCGACGGACTATTATAATGATATTCATTTCTTTAACGAGTACACAAACATATAAATATATTTTAAAATGGCTGTGCACCATAGCACAGAAGATTTAGTAGCGGCTATTCAGGACAGTGATCAATTCTGTGTAGTTTGTAACGAGGTTCTCAGCAGAAACGACCTCGCAGCCGAGACACCCTGTAAGCACATATTCCACCATAGGTGCAACGTAGGACATTTGCAATCCTCTCGGATTTGTCCAGTTTGTAAACTTGATTGTTCTGCCAATCAGCTAAATTATTCTAACAATTCTTTGGCAGCAGAAATTCATGACGCTACGGCGAATACTGAAAATCCTTCGGAAACAGTAGAGCATGCTACAGTTTCTAATACCCAAAAGACCATTCCTAAATTTAGTCGTGGTCGAGGTGCAACACCGCGTCGAGGGATGCAGACAATAGACAATTCAGCAGGTCCAAATCAAGGGAACATGAACCGCCTTGAAATTCTTAACTTGGTTGAGACTACGATGCAATCGAGTCAAAATCAAATTCTTCAAAATTTGAGTTCCATTCTGTTTGACACCATAGAGAAATCTATCACTGATCAGTTGGCAAATTTACAAGTGGGACGAAGCGAACAGGGCTCACAATATCCTAGTTCAAGAACGAGTCCCAGATAGGACTGCTGCAAATCAAAATGTCGTTGCAGAAGATAGGTTAATTACTTCTAGACCCTCTTCTTCTGTCCGAACAGAGAAAGTGTCCAGTATTATTCAAAGCTGGCATATTAAATTCGATGGCGGTAGAGAAGGCATGCAAGCCCAAGATTTTCTTTATCGAGTTCGTTCTTTAACAGAACAGAACTTACACGGCGATTATCGATTGTTGTGCGATCATTTGCATTTACTTTTTGTAGGAAGAGCAAATGAATGGTATTGGAAAGTCCATCGTTCGATTCAATTGGGAATCCTTTTGCAAAGAATTTCGTAAGAGATTCGAGGACAAAGACGATGAGATGGATGTATGGGAGATGATTAATTCTCGAAGACAAGGAGATCAAGAATCCTTTGAAGATTTTCAATTTGCGATTGAGAAGCTAATTGGTCGATTGCAAAAGGACGTCTCTGAACGTTCGCTTGTTTGAATTTTAATTCACAATGCAAAGTCATCCTTGTATGAGTTGATGCATTTAGGTATCACTACCTTGGTCAAGCTTCGCGAAAAGATTCGTACTCATGAGCAATTTTGTAAGTTGGTAAAAACAACTAAATCGAAGTTTGATCCTCGATCTCGTATTGCTGAATTGGAGCGTGAGACAGATCAACAGATTTCTGAAGAAGTTTCGGCAATTCAGCGCAAACAGCTGATCTGTTGGAATTGTGACAAGCCAGGACATCGGTTCGATGACTGCTTGGAAATTCGCACTATCTTTTGTTACGGCTGTGGTGCGAAAAATACTTTTAAGCCAAAATGTGCATCTTGCAACCCCTCGGAAAACTGAATACGGGATGCGCAGGCCAAGAGTATCCTGTCGCATCCAAAACAGTAACCGTTGATAGAGATTCTCAGACCGATACAGACAAGCCTGACGATCTGAGTCGAATACCCTGCAATGATCCCAATTTTCCCGGTAAAGACACATCAAAAAACCCATTACTACCCTTTCACGTTCGACTTGCAAATTACACAGAGGCTAGACAGAGGATTTTCGCGGACGTAAACAGTATCCATTTCAAGATAAAGCCTAGACGTTCAACCTCAAGACTTAGAAGTTTTTGTAAGATGTAACGAAGCTTTTCCAGCCGAGGTCGACGTCTCAGTCTGGCCAGGGCCATTTACAGAAAATTTGTAAATTTCTGGAACAACTAGAGGAGCTACGGGAGCGCAAGAGGGTATGCGTGCGCTCTCGTAAGGACCGGCATGGTTCCCTATTTGTATTTGCCCTTTCACAACTGGTTGGCCCAGATGGGCGCGGTACCCTACCGTCGGGCGCAAGGGAGGATCCCCCGGACTTTAGTCCGTAGAGACACTCCATTGAGCCTCCCGGCAGGACACACACGTCGCATCCGGGCCCGGCCCAGGAGGGCGCGGCACCTTACCGTCGGGCACAAGGGAGGATCCCCCAGACTTGAGTCCGTGGAGACACCCCATTGAGCCTCCCGGCAGAGCACGCACGCTGCATCCGGCCCAGGTCCCGGTCCGACCGGTACCAAGGATGACCGTGGAGGGACGTAGGGGCAACGCCCTTTATTGTCCCGACCACGACACCCCCAGCGCCGTGTCAGGCCGGGCCCCGGACCGGACTCCTCCGAAGGCTGGCCCAGTTGTCCTACCGAAGCCTACCGTCGGGCGCAAGGGAGGATCCCCCAGACTCGAGTCCGTGGAGACACGTTGCATCCGGGCCAGGTCCCAGTCCGACCGGTACCAGGAGGCGACCGAGGAGGGACGTAGGGGCAACGCCCTTTATTGTCTCGGCCACGACACCCCTGGCGCCGTGTCAGAGTGAGCCCCTGGACCGGACGCCTCCGAATGCTGGCAAAGATCCTGCAGGGTGGTAGGGCTATCACGGGAGACGTAGGGGCAATGCCCTTTATAATCTCGCCATGATGCCCCGACCACCCTGCCCGATCCCGGCCAGGTCGTGCTCCATTGTTCTGCCACCTGAAATCCCCTTAACCCAAGAATAGAAAATATTTCCACGCAACGTTATAATATTTATTCTTTCAAAAAAAAGAAGAGGACGGGGAATCGCAGCGCATGGGGGTTTTTTTTCCTTTGCTGTCTCCGATGCGAAAAGGGCCAAAATTGTCACAAATTACATGCGCTTACCAAAATCTAAGTTGCCCTAGGGCGGGGAAATACTTTTCAAAACTTCTCCTTCGTGGCAGCACCAGCCACTGTGCCTCTCCAGGTTGCCACTCCCGACAGACGCGGGCGCCGTAGGAAACGTCGCGCGTTGCCTCGCTGCGGGTAGTGGCGTCGTTGCTGCCGGCACGGTAGCGGTCGTCGCGTTGGCGGCGAACTGTGCGGTAACTGTTGTTGTTGCTGGTGCAGAGGCAGCGGCGGCTCACACCTAGCACTCACACACACACACACGTTTTGGTTGGCGGCGTTCCCCCTTAACACACAATCCCACGCTGTCACTGGCAAGTTGTCCTCGTCGTTGTCGCTGTTGCTGTTCCCTCGTTGTCGCTGTTCGCTGTCTGGTTGTCGTCTCCTTCATGCACTTGCACCACTTGTCAGTTTCACTGTCACTTTGTAATTTTCCCGCGCGTCTGCACTTTGCGAGTCCGCCAGAAAAGTGACGCTCTCGTCGCAAGCTTACTATCGATCGCCGATATCATCCCTTGCGATATCGATAGTGCTCTGCAAGGTTGCCACCCTTGCAAATGAGCGAAATGCGGGTCATCGTCCTAAATTTGGTTGATGATCTAAAGATCGTGATGGACTATCGGCTCCATGCCGAATGACTGATTCTCGATTATAGTTCGTTTCCTACGAACTATTGGCTCCGTGCCGTAAATAAAAAATATAATTGGCTTCATGCCATAAAAATAATGGGTGGCTTCGTGCCTTTACAAAAATCAAATTTGTGGGGTCAGCGGAATGCTGCCTCACATCCCCCTCTTACTTCGGGGGAGAAAAAGAGACCCGGATGTTCCCCGCCCGGGAAATTTTAACGTGGAAACGTTTGTTGTCGGCCTCCACGAGAAACTTCGTTGTTGTTTGTACGAAAGACGGGCTCCAATTCACCGCGTCTATCACCGCCTGGGGCAATCTCCCGGACAACCCGCGCAACGTCCAGTGAGCTGGTGCCTCCACCCAATCCATTTGGTAAAGGGGCAGCTCGTCCTCCTCGACGTCGACTTCGCTCGCCATTGAGAGCACCTCATCCCAAACCTCGACGTCCAACGCGTCGTTCAAAATGGCGCGGATGCCGCTCGAGGAAGGTGCGTCCTTGTTGATGTCGCCTCGAGGGTCCGTTGCGTTGCTGTCGTCAGAATTATACGGGCTGTGCACCACGTAACGCGCATTCCGGGGACGCCGAGGATATTTTTCGCTATGGCTAGCGCGGTCCCCCAAGATGATGCCTTCTGCGTCGGAGGGGTCATAAATTTCCGAATGGCGGGGTTTAATCGTCGAGCTTACGCACCGCTGGCGTATACTTGGGTTTTAGTATCTGGAGACGTAATGGTTTCGGACGGAGACGGATCAAGGGAATGCTCGTTAGTTTCGGGCTTTCTCTTCCCTGGGGTCTTCGCTCTCAGACTCCGCATTGAAAGCTTTGAGGTCTGCGAGGTTGGCAACCCGCCGTCGAGTTGAGCCCAGGCGTTGTAGTCGTACCACGTTCGGAGAGATGAATTTCCGAACAACGTAGGGGCCTTCATACTTCGGCGCTAGTTTCGCGGCGAAACCCTCAGCAGCATTGGACAGAACGTGGTTTTTGACGAGGACGAGGCTTTGTAACTCCGGGCGCCACTCGCGCCGTCGGAGGTTGTAATGCCGAGCTTGGTCGATCGCGGCACGTTGAGTATTTTCCTTGACGATCTTGAAGATATCCAGTAGCTGTTTCGCCTTATCGTCGGGCGCTGCGGCGGCGGCTCACATAGGCGATGACTCGTTCGGCTCCTTCGTGTTCCTGGGTGAGAACTGCTCCTAGTCCGCAGTCACTGGCGTCGGTCGGTAACGCGAACTTCGAGTTAAAATCTGGGCAAGCCAGAACGGGGGCCTCGGTCAATCGTTTCTTCAGCTCCTCGAATGCACTCTGTTGCTCGGGCTTCAATTCCCACTTCTGGCCTTTCTTGAGCAACGTCGACATGGGTTGAACGATGGCTGCGAAGTTCGGCACGAAGCGGCGATACCAAGAAGCGATCCCCAGACAACGACGGAGCTCTCGGCACGACGTAGGTGGCTGTAACTCCCGTACGGCTGCGATTTTATCCGGGTCTGTGTGGATCCCTTCTCCACTGACGACATGGCCAAGATACACCAACCGACGCCGAAAGAATTTGCACTTCGCTTTGTTGAGGCGTAGGTTCGCCTGCCTTAGTCTTCGTAGCACCTCCCCCAAGTTGTGTACGTGCTCCTCCAGAGTAGACCCGATAACGACAATGTCGTCCAAGTACGCAAAGGCGAATGGTTCCATTTCGGGCCCGATCACGCTATCCAATGCTCTCTGAAATGTGGCGGGAGCCGAATGAAGCCCAAAGGGCATGACTTTCCAATGAAACAGTCCCCTCCCGGGTACTGTGAACGCTGTAAAATTCCCATGGGGATCTGCCAGTACCCGCTCTTCAAGTCTAACGTCGATATGTATCGAGCGTTACGGAGCCGTTCCAGTATGTGATGGATCCGGGGCAATGGATACGCGTCGGGGATCGAAATCGAGTTCAGCTGTCGGTAATCGATGCACATCCGAACGTCACCAGTCTTCTTTCCCACGAGCACGATAGGAGCGCTATGGGGACTTTTTGACGGTTCGATGCAATCGTTCCTTAACAACTCATCGACTTGCTCGTCGATTATCCGCTGCATGGCCGGGTTCTTCGGAAAATATCTCTGTTTGATGGGGCGGTCATCCTTCATGGTGATCACATGCTCGGCGAAGTGGGTGACCCCCGACCAGGTATCGAAACTTGCCAGTTCTCGGTCTAGAAACTCCTGCACCCAGGGTTCCAGATCGGGTTTCTCCTCCTGGATGGCTCTTCCTTCGCCAGGACCGTCGTCCTCGGCCTCATTGACGTGGAGAATCGGCTCCGGGGCGTTTGCTATGCCACAGACCTCTGTTGTGGTTCCCCCGAAGGGTCGAGGACGTTGAGATGGCACGCCATCTTCAAGTGGCCCTCGTGAACATAGCTGGGCATGCTCCTCCGTCTCCTGTGTACTGCCCGTGGTCGCAGAATTGGTCTGGTTGGTCATTAGGATGTTTCCCCCGAAGGGGTGGGGACGTTGAGATGGCACGCCATCTTCAAGTGGCCCCCATGAACATCGCTGGACATCTTCCTGGGTTTCGTTGGCCTTTTGCTCCGTAGCACTGCCCGTGGTCGCGGTCGGGAAGACGCCGACTTCTCCGGAACCGCCCTTGGTCGCAGTCTTCGTCCTGTCGTTGACGCATGCCTCGTCGGCATCGCCTGGGGTCCTCGCTGATGAGACGCATGCCTCTTCGGCACCGCCTGTGGATCTCTGCTTGGTCTTCGTATGCTTAGCGCATGCCTCGTCGGCATCGCCTGGGGTCCTCGCTGATGAGACGCATGCCTCGTCGGCACCGCCTGTGGATCTCTGCTTGGTCTTCGTATGCTTAGCGCATCTCTCGTCGGCATCGCCTGGGGTCCTCGCTGATGAGACGCATGCCTCTTCGGCACCGCATGTGGATCTCTGCTTGGTCTTCGTATGCTTAGCGCATGCCTCGTCGGCACCGCCTGGGGTCATCGCTCATGAGACGCATGCCTCGTCGGCACCGCCTGTCGATCTTTGCTCGTTCTTCGAATGCTTAGCGCATGCCTCTTCGGCATCGCCTGGGGTCATTGCCGATGGGACGCGTGCCTCGTCGGCACCGCCCGTGGTCGCGATCGGGAGAACGCCGACCTCTCCTGAACCGCCCGTGGCCGCGGTCCTCGTCATCGCTCGTGGAGTATTAACGTTGTCCACTTCGCTAGTCGCTGTCCTACATGGGAAATGCATCCTGCCCCGCCGTTGTGGCGCGGATGGTGGATCGACGACCTATGGGACTGGTTAAAGAAGATGGGGACAATTGCAAAAAGTCAGTGCCGCAGTGTAGGGCGGCTTGGATGGCACACAAGAAGTCGATACCCAAAATCACGTCATCGACGACGGTAGGCAATACTAGGAAAGGTATACACGCAACCTTCTCACCCAATTGCACCGCCGCGATAAGTGACTTGCAGACCGTAGTGTGACTTCCATCCGCCATCCTGACTCTAGCGCGCACATCCCGAAGGCATGAATCGCCGAGCTGACCAACTACCCCCTCGCTGATGAAACTCCTAGTCGCTCCAGTGTCGATGGTAGCTAGTCTCTCCTGTCCCTCGATTACGACTCTTGCCACGATGCGTGCCCGCTCCACTCTCATAGCAGGGCCTATTCCCGGGACTGGTTGCCGGCTGCTCCCACCTGGTCCTGGGGCAAGTGGGGCTGCTGTCCGTTTCCCGATGGCATACCGCAACACTGGATTGTCCTCACGTCTCTCTTACCACAACGCCAGCAGAAATAAACCTGTCTATTCCGACACTCCCGCATCATGTGACCGTTCTCAGCGCAACGCCTGCAAGCCCGTTGCACGTCGATCGCAGGTCCGGTTTCTTGCATCATTCGGTTGACTGCAGGTGCTTCACCAGAGCTGGGGCCGGTCGGTTGGTCACGGAAGGGGTTACGCGGCCTGGGTGTCGACTGCGCGTTGACTGCCATAACCCCCGGCGAAGTTGCTATGAAACCTCGCGCCGCGGGTGAGGGTTGAAGGCTCTGACGGTCCCGATCCCTTACGAACTCGAAGTTAGTGGCGAACTGCATCAACTGGTTTAGAGAAATCGCCTCGTGTCGGCGAATGTACAGCTGATATTCTGGTAGCAAGTTTTCGTAGGCTCGGTCCAGTTCTTGTGCTCCCGTGTATTCCGCTCGCTTCATGAGCAAGCGCAGCTCCACGATGTAAGTCTTGAATGGCTCTCCGGGTTTCTGTTGTCTTGCTCGTATTTGGTCTTCTAGCCGGTGGAAATATCGAGGGGGTAAATAGAAATCGAGGAATTCCCTTTTAAATTCGGCCCAACTCGCCCCTTGCAATCGACTAACCCGGAACCAGTCACTAGCACTCCCTGTGAGTAGTTCTGGAATAGCTTTTGACAGGCTCCACCCCCCGCTCGCTTCGCTCGCCAACCCCCCGCTCGCTTCGCTCGCGGTGCTACAGTCGAGCATACTCGACTGTCGGAGACCCCGTACTTACTTTGGAAATAGAAACGACTACAAAAATTAAAATAATAATTTGGCCGCTTGTTGTTGTTGCAGAGCGTTATAATAAATTTTCGACTACTTTTTTCAATGACAGCTATATGATATAGTTGTCCGATTTGATCCAACATCGGTCATGATATATAAAACCAAGCATACTGTAATAGTTTAGTTGAGATATCTCATAAAACAAAAAAGTTTTTCATACTAAGACTTGATTTTCGCCCGATCGGTCCAATGGCAGCTATATGATATAGTGGTCCGATTTAAGCCAACTTCAGGCAGGCAATATAAAACCAAGTTATTTGCATATTGTATTCGATTAGTTGAGATATCTCATAAAACAAAAAAGTTTTTCATACTATGACTTGATATTCGGCTGATCGGTCCTATGGAAGCTATATGATATAGTGGTCCGATTTGAACCAACTTTGGACAGGATATATAAAACTAAATCTTATGCATATTGTATCAGTTTGGTTGAGATATCTCATAAAACAAAAAAGTTTTTCATACCAAAACTTGATTTTCGACCGATTGTTCCTATGGGCGCTATATGATATAGTGGTTCGATTTGAACCAACTTTAACAGGATATATAAAACTAAATCTTATGCATATTGTATCAGTTTGGTTGAGATATCTCATAAAACAAAAAAGTTTTTCTTACTAAAACTTGATTTTCGACCGATCGGTCCTATGGAAGCTATATGATATAGTGGTCCGATTTGAACCAACTTTGGACAGGATATATAAAACTAAATCTTATGCATATTGTATCAGTTTGGTTGAGATATCTCATAAAACAAAAAAGTTTTTCATACCAAAACTTGATTTTCGACCGATTGTTCCTGTTTACGCCGCTAATTAAGCGTCGTAAATGTTTTGTTCCATTCCCATGTTCCCTCCGACTAGTTATATTACAATCGAGTTCGAAGAGACGTTATCGAAATTTCATAGTTTTTATCGTTCTTAGAAAAATGTCTTGTCATGAATTTTTATATACATACATACGCTTAACATACACATATGAATAAAAAAGTGAAGTGAAAAAGTTGAATCCCGCCTACTTATTTTACTCTTCAAATCTACTGGATTTATCTGCCCTGCCCCCCGACGTAACATTTGGTCCTTCGAGCCGGAGATTATTATAATTATAATTGGAATTATAATTATAATTGGAAACCCCTACGATTTGGTAGAAACAGATAGGTTCCGTAATTTTCGCTTGACATATATCCTTATGTCTTCTAACATTTACACATCCATACTCCATTTTTTTCCACAATTAAAAAGAAAAGAGAATTGAACTTTCTCTCCTCGTTGAATCTTCGTGTCAATTAGAATAGATCCAGAATATTAATTGATCACTACGAAGTTTCACATCAAGTCATCGGTGCACCTGCGCACATATCCTACATACATACAATCCACTGCCGTTGCTTGCAGCTCCTTTTCAAAGTGCACGACCAGATCAGTCGAATGATCTGCACTTCTATTGTTCCAAAGCCAATACAAGGTGCTCCGGAGATAGTCATTTCAACTATTTCGTAAACTGTGCCTTTGCACAAATTTACTTACATACATATGTACACATCTCTGTGCATATATGAGTAGCAGTGCACTCCGATTGCCATTGTCCCACTTTCATCCCACTTAACATCAATTAAGAAGACATTTGCTTTCTTTTAATTTTCATGTATTTGTATGTATCATGTATGTATATCAGAGATATTTTTACAAATAATAATACATTTTTTTTTAACTGTTCTGTATGTGTGTATGTACATACATATAAGTGCCGGTATAGTTATTTCCGCTTACGAATCATCTTCGCATGGAAACTTCGTGACTCAAAAATAGCCTTGAATAGTACATGGAGTAACTTATTAAGCAAAAAATACGTGAAGGCTAGCACGAAATATAAAATGTTTAATGCAACAGCAAGAGCCATAATGTGTTATGCAGCTCAAGTATGGGGATATATGCGGTATAATGAGGTCGAATTGCTCCTGCGCTACTTTGTTAAGAAAATATTCCGTTTGCCAATGAATACTCCAGACTATGCCATCTACTTAGAAACCGGATTACCATCTATGTTTGAGTATACACTCCAGTTAAATTTTAAATTTATGGATAATTGTCTCAACTTATCGGAGCATAGGGCTCCCTATTCTGTGGCAAGAGAACTTCTTCGGTCAAGATCACAATGTTTCGAGTACTGGGAGCTGCTTGCAGACTCTTACGAGGTTGACATGGATTTAAGCGACCAAAGCTCGTGGAAAAACTCTCAGACTAGGCTGCTAATGGCTATAAACAGCAAATCGCGAGAAGGATACATAGAACAGACACTCCAAAGCAGAACACGGGAAATTTAAAAACACTCAACCTTAGCCTAAATGAAAACAATTATTTTAATGATCATATCAGTCTCAACTTCATATCCAACATTTTTAGAGTCAGAACTGAGACACTTCACCTTGGTTACAGACCTCACATATCAGATGAAGCGTGTACTCTGTGCAACTTAAGGGTGCGAGAGAATATATTGCATTTTTGCGCAGTTTGTCCTATACTGGCGGAGTTCAGGGTCAGAGCATTCGGAAAGTCGGAACTAACAGAAAATGAGCTGCGAGACATTCTCAACGGTGCTGACTGGATTTTACTTGCCCAGTATGTATAGCAGGCGATGAAATACAGAAATAATATAATATCAGGATCTTTTTAAAATAAATCAAATTAGAAATAAAATAAAAATTATGTGTATGGCTGTATATTATGTTTTAGTGCTGTATAGATATTGTAAACGAGAAAGTTAAGGCTGCAAAGTAACCACTTAATTAAGCTACATGTTTAAAATGAAATGTTATTGATAATTTTAATATGTTTATATGTTATATGTAGGCTGACGGCTAATATAAAGCCTTGCCAAAAATAAAAGAATAACTACTACTACAACTACTACTATAGTTATTTCCGTACTTACATACCGACATCTGTATGTACATAAATCCGACATCGCTAATACAACAAAAACCACAGTGCAAATTTTAATATATAATTAACGCATTAAACATATTCCAATTGCATTTGCTCCGTATAAAGTGCCGACCGGTTGATACATACATACATACATACATACATATACAACTTGCAGCGCCGCTCCAAGTTAACATTTGTATGTATGTAACTACCTACGTCACCGTCGCTGCATTCACTGCATTAACATTGCACATTCACAAAACACAACACGAACACTGTGCATAAATTGCAATAAACAAAACAAATTAAACAAACAAAAAGAAGTTTTAGTGACAATTAAATACACAAATCAACAATGATGAGGAATAAACCAAGTGCCGTTAGAATTTATTTCCTTTTATTAATATTACAGACCGCCATAGGCGCGTCCAAACAGCTCTGCCGTCAATTTAAAAACTAACTCGTGTACAGTACATACACAAATTCATAAGATGTACAATGTGTGAAAGGGACGTACATATTGTTAAAGTTATTTCACAAATGTTGCAGTGATTATGTTGCAAAGAGAATTAACTACTGCGTATTATGCAAGCAAAAACAATGACAAAAATAAGAAGCAGAAAATATGCGTTAAAAATTCAAATGTGAAAATGCGTTCCTCAACATCCCGCCCGGCCCTGAAACATGGTTTCTGAATTAGGCAAGGCTGCGATCTTTGTGATTGGGCGCGTAGTCTCTCCTGTGGGTGTTTTGAGTTTAACTGCACGAACCAATCCGTCAGGTCCAGGTAAAGACTCGATGATCCTTGCTAATATCCATGAAGCGGGTGGTGTGTGTGATTCCTTAATCAATACAACATCTCCTGGCAAAAGATTGGGAGATTTTGTAGTCCATTTCTGACGATGTTGTAACGTGGTTAAGTACTCCAAGTGCCACTGCTTCCAAAAGCCTGAGATTGTTGCCAGTAATCCAATCTATTCGCTGGAACTGGTTCTAGATTTCCTTCTGGAACCATAGTGTACGGTCGTCCGATCAGAAGGTGAGCTGGTGACAAGTATGTCAAGTCAGTGTCCGGTGTTGTGTACAGTGGGCGAGAGTTTACCACTGCCTCGATTTGTGCGAGTAAAGTATGCATTTGCTCGAATGTGAGCATGGCATTGCCAAGTACGCGATGAAGATGTAACTTCACTGAGCGCACAGCCGATTTCCACTTGCCACCCCAGTGTGGTGCATGTGGCGGAATAAAGCTCCACTTGATTCCCTCATTAGCCAGCGTTTGTTCGATGATAGTGTTGTGAACCTGCGATGTTAGCAGCTGTTCCATTTCATTCAGTGCTCTCTTAGCACCAACAAAGTTTCGTCCGTTGTCGCTGTACAGGTGGGCGCATTTACCGCGACGTGATATGAAACGACGAAGTGCAGCTAAGAAGGTGTCTGTGCTGAGATCAGTAGCTAGTTCCAAATGCAGTGCGGAAGTAGCTAAGCAAATGAATAGGCATATGTAGCCCTTTTCCTTGCGAGGATGGCGTCCCTTGTACACCTTGAGTGTGATGGGACCGGCGTAATCGCAGCCGGTGTTTTCGAATGGAAATGCTTGTGTCACCCTGACTGCTGGAAGCATTTCAAGCAATCGTGAGTGACTTTTCGTATCAGGTTTCGTGCGCCTAATATCCAGTATCCACCTGGGTGCAGATGTATCCAGTGCTCGTGCTCCGGAATGAGCTTCGTGATACGGTGCATTTTTGGTAAAATGATCGGGTGCTTGGCACAAAATGGCAGTTCCGAGTTGCTTAAGCGTCCGCCTACGCGAAGGAGTCCATGATCATCAATAATTGGCGAAAGTGTGCGCAATGTTGAGTCATTCCTCAGTGGTTGCTTGATCAGCAGCAGTTGACGGTCATGTTGGAAAACTGCTTGTGCATAGCGAAGGGCAAATGTCAGTTCGCCGGAGATACGCTTGCGTCGTGCAAACCGTAGAACGTAAGCCACGATGCGTACTAATTTCGTCCAGGAGGAGACGCGGTTACTAGCTCGTCGAGTGGTGTTGGTGCATCGTTGTCAGCTGCCATAGCTAACATTGTTGTCGTCTTCATTTTTTCTTGAATATGGTCATCTGAAATGAAAAGAGAAGATTGTGCAGAGAGATTATGCTTGCTTGCCGGGTTGAAGCCTTCACCGCGAAGCCATTGTGGTCCTGTCCACCAGAGATCAAATTTGAGCAGATCTGCGGCTAGCATGCCACGGGATGCGCAATCTGCTGGATTTTCCTTAGTGCTAACATGATGCCAAGCATGTCGTGGTATAATGCTCAGAATCTCGGAGGTGCGATTAGCGACGAATGTTTTCAATTTGGATGGTGTGTTGGACAACCAAGCCAATACAATGGTTGAATCGCACCAGGCGTGCACGTTGATATTGATGTTTTTGAGCGCAGTTTTGATCGATGCAATAAGTCGACTCAGCAGCAGCGCTCCACAAAGTTCCAGTCGGGGAAGAGATTGTTGCTTTAGTGGTGCAACACGTGTTTTAGAGGCGATGAGTGTAACCTCTACATGTCCATTAGGATGTACAATCCTACTGTAAACAACAGCTGCGTATGCTTTTATTAATGCATCTGAGAATGCATGTAGTTCCATGATGCCTGCAGCATATCCAACATAGCGCTGCACCTTGAGTTCCTTCAGATTGATGATATCGTTGCGATATTTTTGCCATTGCGTTGCTAAGTTTGTTGGGAGCGGGGAGTCCCAATCCAAGTCATGAAGCCATAATTCTTGAAATAGAATCTTGAACTGAATAACAACTGGTGCCAACAGCCCAAGCGGATCGAAGATGCGTGAGACATCGGAGAGCACCTGTCGTTTTGTACTTGCTGCCATATTGCTTAGATTCACGTTGTACTCCAGAATGTCATGTGCTGGTTGCCAGTGAATTCCAAGCACCTTTACTGTTGTATCGTATGATGTATTGAAAACATTTACAGATGGGATTTCACTTGTGTTGCCAATGCGTGTGCTGTTTGAAACCCATTTGCCAAGTTCAAGTTGTGCTTGCGACATTAGCTGTATCAATTCCTTTCGTCGCTGGAGAAGATCATCTTCAGTGTATGCTCCTGTCAAGACATCATCAACGTAGAAGTCTTCTAACAAGATTCTTGCGGCGTGAGGATATTGCTGCTCGTAATCGTGAGCCAGTTGCTCTAACACTCTGACCGCTAAAAATGGTGCGCAAGCCGTTCCGTATGTCACTGTACATAACTGAAAGTGTTTTAGCGGCTCAGATGGGTGCTTTCTCCATACGATTCGTTGGTAGTTGCGGTCACCCTCGTTGACCCAAATTTGGCGAAACATTTTCACAATGTCAGCCGTGAATACAAAGCGATGTATCCGGAAGCGCAAGCATACGTGGAACAAGTTTCTCTGAATGCTTGGCCCAACATGTAGGGCATCGTTTAGGGCATGGCCATTACGATCTTGGTATGATCCATCGAACACTACTCTTAGTTTTTGTCCGACGATTGGATGATGTGGCATGTAGAAGGCTCGACCTTGGTGTGTATGGATCTCGTCTGGTGCGAGCTCCCGCATGTGGCCTAGACTTTCGTAGTCTTGCATGAACTGTACATACCGTGTTTGTAGGTTTGTGTCTTTGAGTAGTCGACGTTCTACAGCTTCGAATCTTGATGTTGCGCCTTGTAAAGTATTTGCAAAGGTGGTATTCTCCCCTTTGAAAGGGAGCTTGACAATATACCTGCCTGTTTTATATCGTGAATGTGTTGCACGAAAGGATTCCTCCACCTTTAAATCGTCTGGATCAGGTGGCAAGCCGTGGTCGGTGTCCTCCAACTCCCAGAATCTTTGGAGTGAGGCATTGATGTCAAAAGTGGAAAACAGCGTGGTTGCGGCTGCTTTGTTTGTGATGGTAATAGCAGTGATTACCCATCCAAATATTGTCGAAATTGCGATTACGTTGCCACGACTGTCCAGCTTCTTCTGGCCAGTGAATGTAGCCCAAACGTAATCCGTGCCCAAGAGGATGTCAATTGGTGACGTTGTGTTGAACATCGGATCTGCAAGCGGAAGCTTATCGAAGATCTCCAGTGCTGATGCATCGATCTTGTCCCTTGCCAATGGTGATGTGATTTTGCCCAGAATGTGTACTGTAGCCTCCAGTGTGTTGTCTGACACTCGTGATTGTATGTGCAGCTTGCTAAAACCCCTTGTGGTTTCAGCCTTTACGGATGAAATTCCCGAAACAATGATGCGGGATGGTGAACGTGCAATGCCAAGTGCGTGAATGCACCGTTCCGATATGTAGGATAGCTCTGATCCACTGTCCAGTAGCACACGGCAAGCAGTTAGTGTTCCGTGTGCGTTGCGTACGTTTACCCATGCTGTAGGCAACGTACCTTAATTTCGCCCTTGGAACCAAATACAAGTTGTTGCGCGTGGCGCTTGTGATATGTGACCGTTTGTCACCAATGATACCTTCTGCTCCTGACTTGGTTCAGCAGCAGTCTCGACTTGACCTTGATTTGCAGATGTCTGCAACGATGGAGCTTGCGTATGAAGCAAAGTATTGTGCCGGCCGCGACAATGTCTACAAGAGTGATTTGATCCACATTTCGCTGACGTATGACCGGGCTTCAGGCAATTGAAACACAGCAATTTGTCCTTGATAAATGAGCGTCGTTGCTCAATTGACATATTTTGAAACTGCGAGCAGCCAAACAGTAGATGCTCAGTTGATCCACATTTCACACATGCGCCTTGCCCAGTGGCCATTAAATTGCGTGTTGCTTTCTTCGGTTTGTTGTTGTTGTTGTGTGCAGCCTCAGCAGTAGCACGCCCTTGGCTCAATTCAAATTCCTCACATCGTGCGTCAAGAAACTGAAACAAATCTTCAATTGTTGGCGACATGTTGTCTTGACTGATCTCTGCCCATTTGCGTCTAGACTCTGGATCCAATTTTGCGAGCAGCAAGAATGATATCCAGCAGTCGCGTCCTGTTTGCCCAATGGCATCAAGTCCGCGTACAATTTCATTAGCGCCATCCGTGACTTTGCGTAACACTGAAACGTTACTGATATTTGTTGTTGGCAACTCCATGAAAGCTTCCAGCAAAGAATTTACCACATGGCGTGGTCTGTTGTAACGCTCGATCAGGCGTTCCCATGCAGTGTCATACGCCGCATCTGTTATGGGCAAATGACGTATCAAACTTGCTGCTTCATTATTCAAAAACGATTTCAAATAATGAAACTTCCGAGTCTTTTCCAAATGTGTTTTGTTGTGTATTGTCGTTTCAAACAAATCCTTGAATGCTGGCCATTCCTTATAATCGCCACCAAATGCTTTGATTTGCAACTTTGGCAACTCTACGTCTCGCAATGGCGCCGCTGCGGCGGCGTGCGATGTTGTTGCCGCGTTCAACGGAAAACGAGCAAAGAATTCTTGTTGTTGTTCCAGACGTGTAATTGCGTCACCGTTTTCAAATGCAAGCTTTGTTGTAGTTGCTGATGCTGTGTTTTCTGGACTGTGTTGTCTTTTAAGTGCCGACAAAAGCGCATGAGTCTCCAAATACTTGCGCTCGTAAGATTCATTGTCGTTTGCAGGGTCGACATACCCTTCAATCGAATCGTATCGACACATGCCATCGCCAACCCGTTCGAAATCAATCCAAGCAGCATTGTCTCTACAGCGTCATAATCGCATCCAGCTGGGGGACGCTCGGCTAATTGGCGCAAGCGTGTAATGCTTGCCTTCAATCGACCCCTGGCTTGTACCATTTCTTTAAGTTGCTCCATGGTGAGCTACTTAACTTGTGAGTAAAAATTACGACAGATCCGGCTCGAAGGACCAAAAGTATGATGAGGAATAAACCAAGTGCCGTTAGAATTTGTTTCCTTTTATTAATATTACAGACCGCCATAGGCGCGTCCAAACAGCTCTGCCGTCAATTTAAAAACTAACTCGTTTACAGTACATACAAAATTCATAAGATGTACAATGTGTGAAAGGGACGTACATATTGTTAAAGTTATTTCACAATGTTGCAGTGATTATGTTGCAAAGAGAATTAACTACTGCGTAATATGCAAGCAAAAACAATGACAAAAATAAGAAGCAGAAAATATGCGTTACAAATTCAAATGTGTAAATGCGTTCCTCAACAAACAATGTTATCGACCATACCGCCACATTAACCGATAACTTGTATATGCATTCAATATCAAATTAACGCGTTTCCACTGTGCATACATCCGAACAGTTGTATTAGCGTTTGGTCCGAATTAAGAACTTGCAATATTATACAACCCCAACATAGAATATATATGCATTTCGATTTTTTAATTTTGTTCCTATTAACAGTCAGGTAAACACACTGGTTCAGCAACAATTATAACACATTTACCAATCAAACAATAATATCCGTTCCATACACAAAGAGATTTTTCTTTTCAAAGAGATTTTCGAATAACGGCTATAAAATAAATAAAAAATAAAATTCCCATAAACCAATAAATGAACAGTGCTGTGGCAGTCACGAGTCGAATACATTTCTGCGATCACTCGACTGCATATTTAATAAAAAAAATTCAAAATCTTGTTTTATTCCACTAACAACCGTTTCCATATGTATATATTTTAGTATTTATTGCACTATTTATTCCATATACATATATTTTAGTATTTATTGCACTATTATCCTTATTATTTATTTTCCATACCTAAAATATTAAATACGTATCATATACATCGCTGAAATTATCAAACAAGCCGTTTCCATCAGCTTGTAAAGTCGGTTCGAAAAATATATTCCATACCAAGTCCAAGTCCAAAATACGTTGTGATCCATTTACCGACTTTAAATTTTCCATTTCTTTTTTTTTTACCACTTGCCGTATTAATACGCAATACAATTTAATTTTTTCGTGGTAAAGTTCTGGTTGTTCGATTCACTAACTTTCGTTACAATTTCCAAGACTGAGCAACTGGCAGCGTAGCATGCCAGGTGGTTCTGATCGTGACCCTCAGAAGCAATTAAAAGCCCCCATTGCTCGCACCGGTCGACGTAGCTTTTCCAGTTCTCCACTTCCACCACTTAAGGTTCCCATCAAGAGCCCGATTGGTAATCGTTCTAAAATCCAACAACAGTCCATCAGCAAAATGGCTTTGGTCGATTTCACGTTGCTTACAGATCAACTTAGCCAATTTGAGTCGAAACTCAATGCGGCATCTATTTCCGACGAAGATGTATATGCCCTAGAAGTTCGTCGCAATCGCATAACTAAGTTATGGGATAGAATCGATGATGAATACGGACGATGTGCAAAAGCACTTAGTCAATCAGCCACAGGCTCCGATGCCAAGGTTTTGGAGGCTAAATTTGATAGTTGCTATACAATGTATGAGCGAAGTCTAGCCAAACTAAACCGGTTGATTGACCAAGCATCCGCCTCAAGTAGCAAAGCCCAACTAGACCCGCATTATTCTTCAGAACAAATCGGCTGTCACATTCCCCCATGCGATACTAAAGTGTGGCCCACGTTTAGGGATTTGTTCTCGGCCATTTATGCCAACAATCCGCGGCTTACTCAAGTCGAAAAACTGTTCCATCTAAACGTAAAAACCGGGGGTGAAGCCAAGAAGCTTGTAGCCAAATCTCCACTCACTAATGCTGGGTTTGACTCCGCATGGAAAGCGCTTACAGCGCGTTATGAGAACAAACGAAAAATCGTTAATAGCCAACTCAAACTCCTTTCCAAAGTAGAGGCTGTCAAAACTGAGTCCGCTGCGGGTTTGAAAGAGCTTCAATCAGCCATCGAAGGCGGCCTTGAAGCTCTTGATCAAGCTAACGTCTCCACTGACAATTGGGATTGTCTTATTGTTTTTCTTTTGTGCATCGAAATTGCCTCCTTTCACACGCTTTTTATGGGAGCAGTCCCTAGAAAACAAGTCCGAAATTCCTTTATGGAAACAAATGAACCGGTTCATTTGCGAACGCTACAGGGCATTAGAAGAACAAGAAGAAGACAATCCATCTCCACTTAAGCAATCAAGGGCGACGCAAGAGCGTAATCCAGTTGGTTCTAGAAGAGTTAATTCCTTTGAGACCAACGTATCTGCCAAAGTCCGACAGTGTGATCTCTGCTCCAAAGAGAATCATCCCGCTCGAGTGTGTCCTCGTTTCCTCCAAATGACGGTCAACGAACGGTCTGATTATATTAGGCAGAAGAAACTCTGCCTCAATTGTTTCGCTAGAGGACATCAACTCCGAGATTGCCCGAGTGCTCATAATTGTTACACGTGCAAAGGACGTCATCATACGTTACTGCACAAAAACGATTCCATAGCAGCGGCTTCCACTTCCAATTTTCAACCGAATATACAGTCCACTTCTTCCTCATCCCAGACACCGGAAAATGTTCAAAATTTCTTTGCCACAAATACACAAGGTGTGCTTTTAGGCACTGCATTAATACAGATTTCACATTTGGGTGTCAATTATCCAGCTCGTGCTCTGATCGACTCCGGATCGGAGGCTACGTTCATTTCAGAACGCTTGGTCAAATTAATGAAGATGCCATACCAAACGGTAAATGCTCATGTTTCTGGACTCAACGAAGCTGTTGCAGCCCAGATACGTAAACTTTGTCATTTTCGTATCGTTCCGTCAGACAAACCCCGATTGCAAATTGAAGTATCCGCCTATGTCCTATCAAAGCTCGCAGGCAATTTGCCATCTTGTTCCATTCCAAACAGCGTTTTAGCAGATCTGCCGGACATTAGACTTGCTGACCCAACATTCTCGAATGGCGCGCAAATTGATGTGCTCATAGGAGCAGATGTTCTACCATCTATTCTTCTAAGCGGATTTCAGCCAAAAATTTGTGGCACCCTCATCGGCCAAGAAACAGTCTTCGGCTGGATTCTGACAGGTCCAATTCCAGCTAATTCCAACATCGCGCTATCATCCTTCTCCACGCAAGTGGCGGTCTGCCCAGATCCAGCGCTTGACGAGCTGCTCACAAAGTTTTGGGAGGTGGAGGATCTGCCGGAGAATGTGCCCGAGGAATCCGAGACCCTTTGTGAGCAGAACTTTCAGAGGACAACAATAAGAGAGAATAACGGCAGATACACTGTGACTTTGCCACTCAGGGATCCAGAACATATTAAATTAGGACATTCCAGATCCATTGCTTTGGCTCAATTCATTAAGAATGAGCACCGATTACTAAAAACTCCACTTCTGAAAGAAGAGTACGACGCGGTAGTCAAAGAATATGCCGATCTTGGCCATATGAAACAGTTTCCTCCAAACTCGCAAGGCTCACAGAGTTTCTATCTTCCGCATCATGCCATTATCACAAAAAAAACCTCTACACGAGGTAAAAGTCTAGTGACGAAAGCAATTTTTAGATCCAAAATTTCTGATATCCAATTGTGTGACGAGCTAAATTCAGTTTATTATTAAAACTTTAAATAAAAATAAAAATTATTAAAAAAAAAAAAAACACGAAAATTGGCATTGTGCACTGTGCTTAAAAAGGGAGAGCTTCTTTGTACATAAAAATTACTTTTTGCACAGTGCCGAATACCAATTTTCGTGTTTTTTTTTTTTTTTAATAATTTTTATTTTTATTTAAAGTTTTTATAATAAACTGAATTTAGCTCGTCACACAATTGGATATCAGAAATTTTGGATCTAAAAATTGCTTTCGTCACTAGACTTTTACCTCGTGTAGAGGTTTTTTTTGTGAGATATCAGAAATTTTTGCAAATGCTTTTGCTTTTGACATTTTAACTTTATCATAAATGCAGGGAGATAGTAAAAAATATAGCTAAGAGACTCCGCCCCTGTTTGCTTCGCTCGCGTTACTACTGTCTACTTTTCATACTAAGACTTTTCGCCCGATCGGTCCTATTTTAGCTATATGATATAGTGGTTTGATTACCGGTTACCAATTTCGGTCAGGATGTATAAAACTAACTTAATCATATAATGCATATTCTATCAATTTGGTTAAAATATCTCATAAATCAAAAAAGTTTTTCATACTAAAACCTAATTTTGACCAGATCGGTCCTATGACAGCTATATGATATAGCGGTCCGATATGAACCAATTTCGGTCAGGATGTATAAAACTAACTTAAATGCATATTCTATCAATTTGGTTAAAATATCTCATAAATCAAAAAAGTTGTTCATACTAAAACCTTATTTTGACCAGATCGGTCCTATGACAGCTATATGATATAGCGGTCCGATATGAACCAATTTCGGTCAGGATGTATAAAACTAACTTAAATGCATATTCTATCAATTTGGTTAAAATATCTCGTAAAACAAAAAAGTTTTTCATACTAAAACCTAATTTTGATCCGATCGGTCCTATGACAGCTATATGATATAGTGGTCCGATTTGAACCAACTTTGGTCAGGATATATAAAACAATGTAAAATGCGTATTTTATCAGTTTGGTTGAGATATCTCATAAAACCAAAAAGTTTTTAGTACTAAAACGTGATTTTCGAACTAAAACGTGATTTTCGACCGATGGAAAAATATATATATTCAGTTAACAGGCAATATCTTCCAAACCCCTTAACCAAAATTTATGTGTTATATACCAAAAAACGCAGAATTTTACGTACTAAAACATACATAAATTTAATAAAAATCGTTAGAGCCGTTTTGTCAGAAATCGCCAAAATATAAGCTAAAAAACCTTATTTCACCTGTAAAGTGTTACCTGAGTACTTTAGAAAAAAAGGTACGTCAAAAAGCCCTTAAACTCACCTTTCCAATGATATATAGGACATATCTGTAGCTTCTATGGTGTGCAAACTATTGGGGTTTCAATTTTAGCGGGAAATAGCGTTTTCCCGCTAAACTAGCGGGAAATTCAAAAAGTCGTAGAACAAACATTTCTATATTTTTGAAAAGAAACAAATCCTCATCATTACATCTAAGCTTTTTTAGCGCTTTGATACGCGCAAACGAACCGACAAACAAACTGACTTTTCATCTCATTTTGAGAAGTCCACTAAAAATTTCAAATTTTATTATCTTTCGAACCAGTTATCGGATTTGGGTGATTTGGGTATCAATCGACGCGTATTTTTGATTAGAATTTTTTAAAAATAAAAAATTTTACAAAAAGGCCCCAACGGCCCCATTAGCTGCGATCGTTTAAATTTTTCCCCTCCCACTTACACCCCCGTATCTCAGGAACCAGGTGAGTTACAAAAAGTTTTAGTATGCCATTTTGTAAGTTAGGACTCAACCTTTCGATCGGTATATAACTCGATCTGATCGGACAGTCGTAGCAAATTTTCCAAATTAGCTGTATATATATCTAGTCGCCTTTCGCACCCTTCTTGCTGCTTTCGTCACTAGAGCGAACTGCCGTTCGCAGTGATAAAGCCAGAAAGCACTAATACGAAAGTTCGGGTTGTCTTTAATGCTTCGAGCAAATCCACAAATGGCCTGAGTCTAAACGATGTCTTGTATCCCGGTCCTATTCTTCAATCCGATTTGACCCTTCAATTTTTAAAGTGGCGCTTCTTTCAGTTTGTTTTCAATGCCGATATTACGAAGATGTATAGACAAATCAATGTCGATCCGAAGCACACTCCTTTCCAACGTATCCTATTCCGTAATTCTGAAGGCAATATTTGCGATTATGAGTTGAACACCGTCACGTTTGGCGTCAATTGTGCGCCGTTTCTGGCACTCCGTGTTCTTAAGCAGTTGTCCATCGATGTGAAGACCCAGTATCCGCTTGCAAGTGACATTATTTCGCAACACATGTATGTAGACGATGTACTTGCCGGGGCACACACAAAAGATCAAGCCGTTTTAGCAATCCGAGAGCTTCGCACGGCTCTGGAATCCGCTGGTTTCCCCTTGAGAAAATGGACAGCTAATAAGAAAGGCATGTTAGACCAGATTCCTACGGAACACTTGTTGCGAGCTGATTTTTTAGAAATTGAGGAAGCCAGCGTTGCAAAAACTCTCGGCATCCGATGGCAGGCCACTACCGATGAATTCTTTTTCGCTCCCTCTGATTTAGCCTCCAAATCCTCCTTTACAAAACGCGAGGTTCTCTCGCAGATTGCCCGATTATTTGATCCAGCAGGTTGGTTGGCACCTGTAATCGTCCGAGCAAAAATCTTCATGCAAGAAATTTGGCTTCACGAGCTTGCCTGGGACGATCTTTTACCAGACCAACTCGTCCGCCGCTGGCTCGAATTTCTCGAGAATTATCCTCGTCTCGGAGAAGTTCGCATTCCGCGATGGGTCCAGTTCAGTCCGAAGGCAAAAATTCAATTCCACGGGTTTTGTGATGCTTCACAGCGACTTCACTTTATGTCCGCGTTGAAAGGGACGGTCATGTCTCCTGTCATCTTTTGACATCCAAAACTAAAGTTGCTCCAGTGAAGACGGTTTCCTTGCCGCGATTAGAATTATGTGGCGCGGTAATCCTCTCTGATCTCGCGTCCGTCCGAATTCCTCAGCTGTTTGACGAATACGTCGAAACGTTCTATTGGACCGACTCCACTATTGTGCTCGCGTGGTTGAGCAAAGCTCCATGCAAGTGGACGACCTTTGTCGCAAATCGCGTGGCGAAGATCACCCAATCCACCGGTTCATCTAATAACTGGTCGATCCGAACAGAACCCAGCTGATTTAGCTAGTAGAGGTGTGACTCCTACAGAACTAATTAGCAGCTCGTTGTGGTGGCACGGACCGGAATGGTTGTTGTGTCCCCCGGATCAGTGGCCCGTTTCCAACGCCGAAATCCCAGAGGCAATTCCTGAACAACGCCCAGTCAAGTGCAACGTTGCACAGCTGCCATCAGACAACATGTTTGAAAGATTTTCCAAATTCAACAAAGCGTTAAGGGTCACAGCTTATGTTTTGCGTTTTATTAAGCGCTCCCGAAAATTGATTCTTGTTTTTCCAAACGACCTCTCCAATCATGAACTCTCCGAAGCCTATGATCTATTTCTTCGTTTCACTCAACGCCAAGAGTATCCAAATGAATATGTCTGTTTGCAGAATAAGAAGCCAGTGGCTAGTTCGAGCAACATTCGTAACTTAAATCCTTATCTAGATCCGAATGGCATCCTCCGATCTTGCGGGCGACTGAAAGCCTCAGGATCACTAAGCTACGACGAACGGCATCCTATTCTACTCCCGTATAATTGCTATTTTACCCGACTTCTGATTCATTTTGTCCATGCAAACTCGCTTCATGGAGGGAGTCAATTAATGATGACACTCATCCGAAGCAGATATTGGATTCCCAAATTAAGGACGCTCCTTAAGTCCATAGTCCGTTCCTGTAAGGTGTGCATCATATATCGCAAGAAGCTCCAAGCGCAGATGATGGGTGATCTGCCAACTGAAAGGTCAACGTTCTCGAGACCTTTTTACTACACGGGTGTTGACTTTGCTGGCCCTTTCGACATCAAAAATTACACCGGACGGGCTTGCCTCATCACAAAGGGTTACGTTTGTGTCTTCGTGTGTTTTAGCACCAGAGCAATCCACTTAGAACCCACTTCCGATTTGACGTCCGAAAAGTTTCTGGCTGCGTTTGCAAGGTTCATTGCGCGGCGCGGCTGTCCTCTACGTCTGCATTCCGACAATGATAAAAACTTTGTAGGGGCATCCAAGCTTCTCACACGCGATTATCTCGAATCGACGAAATCTCTCGTTATCTCCAAATTCAGCCATCACCAGTTGTCCTGGCACTTTAATCCACCAGGCGCTCCTCACATGGGCGGCCTCTGGGAAGCGGGAGTGAAAAGCTTTAAGACTCTATTCCACAAAGCAACCTCCGTTTCCAAATATACATTCGAAGAATTCGCCACCTTCTTGAGTAAGGTTGAAGCATGCCTCAATTCCAGACCCATCTCTCCGATGTCAGAAGATCCCACGGATCTTTTAGCACTCACTCCCGGTCATTTCCTAATCGGTGCCCCTCTCCTATCCATTGCGGAACCCGAGATCCATAAGCCCGCTATGTCCATAATAAATCGATGGCAGCGATTGAAAGCCATCAATCAGCAATTCTGCAATCGCTGGAAGGAAGAGTACTTGAAGGATCTGCATAAACGCAACAAATGGCAGTTTCCACATCGAGACCTTCAAGTGGGCGATTTGGTCATCGTCAAAAGGGAAAATCTCCCTTCTAACGAATGGCGTCTCGAACGTGTTCTTACTGCCTATCCTGGAGCTGATGACAAGGTCCGTGTGGTCGATGTCCAGACTGTCCACGGAATTGTCAAACGGCCAGTAGTGAAACTCGTATTCCTTCCCGCCGACCCGAGCACTCCTAAGCAGCAATAACTCCAAACGATCTCCTCCAAGCTCCAGTTCCATGTGTTGTCCAATTGTTTTTTCTCGAAAGAACCATACATTTCATAACGTCTTTCTTCTTCCAGACACAACTACATTTTTATTCAAGATGGCACCCCGCAGGACTCAAGCACAAGCCCTGGAGCAAAGACGTTCTCAAGGAACCTCGTCCTTTCGGTGTAGAGTGTGTCGTGGGATACATCCACTACGGAAATGTGGGCGCTTTCTGCGTCTTACAGCAGAGAAACGGCTCCGCGCAGTGTTGGTAAACAAGTATTGTGCCAACTGCTTAGCGCACCAGCACTCCGGACCATCCTGTCTGAGTCGCGACAGATGTCGCGTCTGCCGTGGGCCGCATCACACACTTCTGCATCTCCAAGAGCAACCCCATGCCGCCACTTCACAGGCCCAATCTCGCTCCAATTCCCAGTCTCGCGCCAATTCCCGGTCTCCCTCCCGTTCTCGGGACCCGCCTACGCTGACATCGCTGCTCCAATTAAAGAGCGTGCATGTGCTGCCCACTGCTGTGGTGCGGCTGTACAACTGGGAAAAAACCTTTGACATCAAGGCTCTGATTGATCCGTGCGCAACCGTCAGCACCATCAACGCTTCGCTGGCGATGACCTTCAAACTACGGTATATTAGCGTAGGCGAGGACCGGGTATGCTCGGCGATCATCAGCCCCATCACGAGCACGGAGCCCAGCTTTGAGGCTGTCCTCAAGATGGAGCCGGACTTCCGACTGCGGACGCCACTGCGGGCATTGGGGGATGGAGTGCGGGAGAGCTTCCAGAACTTAGCGCTCGCAGATGACCAATTCCACAAGCCATGCACGATCTCCTTGGTACTGGGATCCGACGTCTATCCCAGCATCATTCGCGAAGGCTTCATGCCCAGCCAAGGTGGTCTGCCAATTGCTCAGAGCACCGTCTTCGGCTGGATCCTGTCCGGACCATGCAGCCTTTGACTGCTCTCCCCCTCTCTCAATCTTCTTGCCACTCCGTGCAAAGGGGGGGGAGAATGTTTACGCCGCTAATTAAGCGTCGTAAATGTTTTGTTCCATTCCCATGTTCCCTCCGACTAGTTATATTACAATCGAGTTCGAAGAGACGTTATCGAAATTTCATAGTTTTTATCGTTCTTAGAAAAATGTCTTGTCATGAATTTTTATATACATACATACGCTTAACATACACATATGAATAAAGAAGTGAAGTGAAAAAGTTGAATCCCGCCTACTTATTTTACTCTCCAAATCTACTGGATTTATCTGCCCTGCCCCCCGACGTAACAGTTCCTATGGGCGCTATATGATATAGTGGTTCGATTTGAACCAACTTTAACAGGATATATAAAACTAAATCTTATGCATATTGTATCAGTTTGGTTGAGATATCTCATAAAACAAAAAAGTTTTTCTTACTAAAACTTGATTTTTGACCGATCGGTATCATGGCAGCTATATGATATAGTGGTCCGATTTGAACCAACTTTGGACAGGATATATAAAACTAAATCTTATGCATATTGTATCAGTTTGGTTGAGATATCTCATAAAACAAAAAAGTTTTTCATACTAAAACTTGATTTTCGACCAATTGTTCCTATGGGCGCTATATGATATAGTGGTCCGATCCAAAAAATAAATGGACTTAGTATGCCTGCAATGTAGAGGAACATACATATTATTTTTGGTGTCACTAGCTTTTAAATTGTTCTTATAATTTGGATATGAAATTTTTGTTTTCGATTTGTGGGCGATAAAACATACCCAATAGACCCCTGTACTTTTTTTAAGTACGGGGTCTAAAAAGGAGGTGTGCACTCAAAAAGAAAAATGTGCGCGAGAATTGTTCTTCGGTGTGGAAACTGTACTTGGAAACTTTTCACTAAATGCTGCGTGGCGTAGCAGACGTTATTCAAGAATACGCGCAAAAAATATCGAAGAGTAGTCAGCGTAGCACCCGTTCTTAAAAATCGCGCCAAAAATTCTTTTGTTCGGTACGAGGACTTCGGAAGATTTATCTGTACGATTGTTCACGTGGCTAGCTGCGTATGTCTGTTCACTTTGAAGGTCTGAATTTTCTTGAACACGTGGCTTGGTTGCGTTAGACTGTTCGTGTTGAAGCACCGAGCTTGAATGTTAACAAAGGCTCAGCTATGTATGACTGTCCGCGTTGAAGCACCGAATTGGAATGTTCACTTTCTCGAGGTGTACGCCTGATCGCGTCGAAGGTTCGAACTTTTGTTGCCACTTTGGTTTAACTCTGTAGGACGGATCGTTGAAGGTCTGTACCGAAGTGTCACTTTAGCTTAGCTATCTAGGTTCTGATAGCGTTGAAGGTCTATGCGTAACTGTCACTTTGGCTTAGCTATGTCGATCCGATCGCGTTGAGGGTCTATGCGTAACTGTCACTTAGGCTCAGCTATGTAGGTTCTGATCGCGTTGAAGGCCTATGCGTAACTCTCACTTTGACTTAGCTATGTCGATCCGATCGCGTTGAAGGTCTATGCGTAACTGTCACTTAGGCTCAGCTATGTAGTTTCTGATCGCATTGAAGGCCTATGCGTAACTCTCACTTTGACTTAGCTATGTCGATCCGATCGCGTTGAAGGTCTATGCGTAACTGTCCCCTCGTTGTCCTCGCGTGACGCTTTTATGCCTATGCTCGGAAACTCCGAGCACGTGGCTATATAAAAAATATACCTATTGGGTCAAAAAAAATTCTGTTTGCGTGCTCGGATGAAATCTCTACGGGATTTAATGTTTTCCCGTAGCTACATAGGAAATTTCTTTTGTTGGCGTCGTGCTGCGTCTTGGACCTTTTCTGGGTCTTTTCTGGACGATATCGGGGTGGTTCTGACTTTTCTGGCGGCTCCCTATCTATGCTCCAAATTTTGTTAGTAAAAAAAAATACCGAATTGGGGGAAAAAAAAAATATATATAGGTATTTTCCTATGCGTAGGTGGGAATATATATGCAATCTGTACGACGAAAATTATAATATATATATATATATATAAGTAGCCATATAACTAAATCTTAGCTAAGAAGGAAATATTAACGATGCGTGCGGGGCGTGGCTTTGGTATCTCTGGTCTATAGCAAAAAAATAAAAAAATGCCGATCTTTATGCTCATGATGGATAATTCTGTCTCCAGTGTCCCTGCTCGGGCGCCATCTGTAACGAAGCTTTTCCAGCCGAGGTCGACGTCTCAGTCTGGCCAGGGCCATTTACAGAAAATTTGTAAATTTCTGGAACAACTAGAGGAGCTACGGGAGCGCAAGAGGGTATGCGTGCGCTCTCGTAAGGACCGGCATGGTTCCCTATTTGTATTTGCCCTTTCACAACTGGTTGGCCCAGATGGGCGCGGTACCCTACCGTCGGGCGCAAGGGAGGATCCCCCGGACTTTAGTCCGTGGAGACACTCCATTGAGCCTCCCGGCAGGACACACACGTCGCATCCGGGCCCGGCCCAGGAGGGCGTGGCACCTTACCGTCGGGCACAAGGGAGGATCCCCCAGACTCGAGTCCGTGGAGACACTCCATTGAACCTCCCGGCAGGGCACACACACGTTGCATCCGGGCCAGGTCCCAGTCCGACCGGTACCAGGAGGCGACCGTGGAGGGACGTAGGGGCAACGCCCTTTATTGTCCCGACCACGACACCCCTGGCGCCGTGTCAGACTGAGCCCCTGGACCGGACGGCTCCGAATGCTGGCCAAGATCCTGCAGGGTGGTAGGGCTATCACGGGAGACGGAGGGGCAATAATCTCGCCATGATGCCCCGACCACCCTGCCCGATTCCGGCCAGGTCGTGCTCCATTGTTCTGCCACCTGAAATCCCCTAAACCCAAGAATAGAAAATGTTTCCACGCAACGTTATAGTATTTATTCTTTCAAAAAAAAGAAGAGGACGGGGAATCGCAGCGCATGGGGGTTTTTTTTCCTTTGTTGTCCCCGATGCGAAAAGGGCCAAAATTGTCACAAATTACATGCGCTTACCAAAATCTAAGTTGCCCTAGGGCGGGGAAATACTTTTCAAAACTTCTCCTCCGTGGCAGCACCAGCCACTGTGCCTCTCCAGGTTGCCACTCACGACAGACGCGGGCGCCGTAGGAAACGTCGCGCGTTGCCTCGCTGCGGGTAGTGGCGTCGTTGCTGCCGGCACGGTAGCGGTCGTCGCGTTGGCGGCGAACTGTGCGGTAACTGTTGTTGTTGCTGGTGCAGAGGCAGCGGCGGCTCACACCTAGCACTCACACACACACACACGTTTTGGTTGGCGGCGTTCCCCCTTAACACACAATCCCACGCTGTCACTGGCAAGTTGTCCTCGTCGTTGTCGCTGTTGCTGTTCCCTCGTTGTCGCTGTTCGCTGTCTGGTTGTCGTCTCCTTCATGCACTTGCACCACTTGTCAGTTTCACTGTCACTTTGTAATTTTCCCGCGCGTCTGCACTTTGCGAGTCCGCCAGAAAAGTGACGCTCTCGTCGCAAGCTTACTATCGATCGCCGATATCATCCCTTGCGATATCGATAGTGCTCTGCAAGGTTGCCACCCTTGCAAATGAGCGAAATGCGGGTCATCGTCCTAAATTTGGTTGATCATCTAAAGATCGTGATGGACTATCGGCTCCATGCCGAATGACTGATTCTCGATTATAGTTCGTTTCCTACGAACTATTGGCTCCGTGCCGTAAATAAAAAATATAATTGGCTTCATGCCATAAAAATAATCGGTGGCTTCGTGCCTTTACAAAAATCAAAATTGTGGGGTCAGCGGAATGCTGCCTCACAAAGAAAATTAAATCTATTCGGAAGAATCTTGTTTCTGCAATATTTTGTTATTCCGACAACAGACTCTATACAGAACTCACTCTAGAAAATAATAAATATATGGCTCTCTTAGACTCTGGAGCTACAATCAGTTGTGTGGTCCATCAAGCAGCAATTGATCTCCGAAAAAGTCCAAAATTTCGAAAAGGTTCCGGTAACATTAAAACAGCCAATAATTCAGTATGTTCTGTAGTAGGGAAAGTGTCAACTGAAGTCACCTATCGTAATATGACAAAACTTGTGGAGTTTTTCATAATTCCATATCTTAAGCAAGATGTATACTTAGGTATTGATTTCTGGAAGGCATTTGGCCTACTGAATCAAATTATGAATCCGTCCGAAAGAGTATCTGAATTAGATACTGGTTTTGAAAATAAAGAAGACAATCCCAATATGCATATTTTGAGTGCTGCAGAGACTCAAAGTTTGAATGCAGTTATTGCTAAATTTCCATCTTATGAAAAGGAAGGATTAGGGCGAACCCATTTATCTACTCATAGCATAGACGTTGGTAATGCTACTCCTGTAAAGCAACGACATTGGCCTATATCACCTGCAATAGAAAAGCAAATGTTCGAAGAGGTGGACAAAATGTTAGCTATGGACATTATTGAAGAGTCCAATAGTCCGTGGAGCAGCAACTGCGTGCTCGTTCGAAAAGGTGACAAATTGCGTTTGTGTCTCGATTCGCGAGTGGTCAACAAACACACTCGCAAGGACGCATATCCCATTCCTATTATCGATGGTATACTAAGCCGATTGCCTCCAGCTCGATATATAACCAGCCTTGACATGAAACATGCTTTTTGGCAGATTCCGCTCTCTGAAAATTCGAAGCAGTATACGGCGTTCACTATCCCTAACAGACCGTTGTACCAATATAAGGTAATGCCTTTCGGCCTTTGCAATGCGCCTCAAACTTTATGTCGACTTATGGATAATGTGATACCCGCTCATCTGCGCACTAGAGTTTTTGTTTATTTAGATGATCTTCTTGTTTTATCAGACGATTTTGAATCGCATATGATGCTTTTGCAAGAAATCGGTCTGTACTTCCGCAAAGCGAACTTGACTATCAACATAGCCAAATCTAAATTTTGCATGCGGGAAATAAAGTACTTAGGATTTATCATAGGCGATGGACAACTAAAAACAGATCCAGGGAAAATAGAGGCAATTAATAACTTCCCAGTCCCTACTACCGTAAAGCAATTGAGAAGATTTTTAGGTATGGCTGGTTGGTATCGTAGATTTGTTGGAAATTATGCATCACTCAGCATTCCGCTTACAGAACTACTCAAGAAAAAGAACCAAAAGCTTATATGGAATGAAGCTGCAGACAATGCTTTCAAAGAGCTAAAAACTAAGTTAACAACAGCTCCTATTTTAAATTCCCCAGATTTTTCGAAACCCTTCATTTTATTATGCGATGCTAGCTTACATGGCCTTGGTTGTGTTTTAGAACAAACAAATGAAGAAGAAGAAGAGCTACCAATTGCCTACATGTCTGTTAAGCTATCAAAAGCTCAACGAAATTATACGGTGACAGAGCTCGAATGTGTAGCAGTGATAAAAGGCATAGACAAATTCCGCGCTTATATTGAAGGCCAAGAGTTTACCGTGGTCACAGACCATGCCTCTCTCAAATGGCTTATGAATCAAAAAGACCTGTCTGGACGATTAGCTCGTTGGGCTATCAAACTGCAGGGCTTTTTGTTTACAATTCATCATCGCAGAGGTTCACAAAATATAGTAGCAGATGCTCTTTCTCGACGTGATGAAATAACCATTGAAGAGTTCGATATTTTAGGTCCAGTGATAGATCTCAAGTCAAAAGATTTAATCCAGCAAGTAGAGCAGAATCAAGCAAAGTTGCCAGATTTAAAAATAGTTGATGGATTCGTTTATAAGCGAACCCAACACGCAACTGGTGACTCTGTTCAAGAATTTTATTCGTGGAAACTTTGGATTCCATCAGAAATTGTCAAAGAGGTTTTATTTCAAGCCCATGATGCTCCAAATTCAGCTCATTGCGGATCTGCAAAATTGGCGGCGAACTGTGCGGTAACTGTTGTTGTTGCTGGTGCAGAGGCAGCGGCGGCTCACACCTAGCACTCACACACACACACACGTTTTGGTTGGCGGCGTTCCCCCTTAACACACAATCCCACGCTGTCACTGGCAAGTTGTCCTCGTCGTTGTCGCTGTTGCTGTTCCCTCGTTGTCGCTGTTCGCTGTCTGGTTGTCGTCTCCTTCATGCACTTGCACCACTTGTCAGTTTCACTGTCACTTTGTAATTTTCCCGCGCGTCTGCACTTTGCGAGTCCGCCAGAAAAGTGACGCTCTCGTCGCAAGCTTACTATCGATCGCCGATATCATCCCTTGCGATATCGATAGTGCTCTGCAAGGTTGCCACCCTTGCAAATGAGCGAAATGCGGGTCATCGTCCTAAATTTGGTTGATCATCTAAAGATCGTGATGGACTATCGGCTCCATGCCGAATGACTGATTCTCGATTATAGTTCGTTTCCTACGAACTATTGGCTCCGTGCCGTAAATAAAAAATATAATTGGCTTCATGCCATAAAAATAATCGGTGGCTTCGTGCCTTTACAAAAATCAAAATTGTGGGGTCAGCGGAATGCTGCCTCACAAAGAAAATTAAATCTATTCGGAAGAATCTTGTTTCTGCAATATTTTGTTATTCCGACAACAGACTCTATACAGAACTCACTCTAGAAAATAATAAATATATGGCTCTCTTAGACTCTGGAGCTACAATCAGTTGTGTGGTCCATCAAGCAGCAATTGATCTCCGAAAAAGTCCAAAATTTCGAAAAGGTTCCGGTAACATTAAAACAGCCAATAATTCAGTATGTTCTGTAGTAGGGAAAGTGTCAACTGAAGTCACCTATCGTAATATGACAAAACTTGTGGAGTTTTTCATAATTCCATATCTTAAGCAAGATGTATACTTAGGTATTGATTTCTGGAAGGCATTTGGCCTACTGAATCAAATTATGAATCCGTCCGAAAGAGTATCTGAATTAGATACTGGTTTTGAAAATAAAGAAGACAATCCCAATATGCATATTTTGAGTGCTGCAGAGACTCAAAGTTTGAATGCAGTTATTGCTAAATTTCCATCTTATGAAAAGGAAGGATTAGGGCGAACCCATTTATCTACTCATAGCATAGACGTTGATAATGCTACTCCTGTAAAGCAACGACATTGGCCTATATCACCTGCAATAGAAAAGCAAATGTTCGAAGAGGTGGACAAAATGTTAGCTATGGACATTATTGAAGAGTCCAATAGTCCGTGGAGCAGCAACTGCGTGCTCGTTCGAAAAGGTGACAAATTGCGTTTGTGTCTCGATTCGCGAGTGGTCAACAAACACACTCGCAAGGACGCATATCCCATTCCTATTATCGATGGTATACTAAGCCGATTGCCTCCAGCTCGATATATAACCAGCCTTGACATGAAACATGCTTTTTGGCAGATTCCGCTCTCTGAAAATTCGAAGCAGTATACGGCGTTCACTATCCCTAACAGACCGTTGTACCAATATAAGGTAATGCCTTTCGGCCTTTGCAATGCGCCTCAAACTTTATGTCGACTTATGGATAATGTGATACCCGCTCATCTGCGCACTAGAGTTTTTGTTTATTTAGATGATCTTCTTGTTTTATCAGACGATTTTGAATCGCATATGATGCTTTTGCAAGAAATCGGTCTGTACTTCCGCAAAGCGAACTTGACTATCAACATAGCCAAATCTAAATTTTGCATGCGGGAAATAAAGTACTTAGGATTTATCATAGGCGATGGACAACTAAAAACAGATCCAGGGAAAATAGAGGCAATTAATAACTTCCCAGTCCCTACTACCGTAAAGCAATTGAGAAGATTTTTAGGTATGGCTGGTTGGTATCGTAGATTTGTTGGAAATTATGCATCACTCAGCATTCCGCTTACAGAACTACTCAAGAAAAAGAACCAAAAGCTTATATGGAATGAAGCTGCAGACAATGCTTTCAAAGAGCTAAAAACTAAGTTAACAACAGCTCCTATTTTAAATTCCCCAGATTTTTCGAAACCCTTCATTTTATTATGCGATGCTAGCTTACATGGCCTTGGTTGTGTTTTAGAACAAACAAATGAAGAAGAAGAAGAGCTACCAATTGCCTACATGTCTGTTAAGCTATCAAAAGCTCAACGAAATTATACGGTGACAGAGCTCGAATGTGTAGCAGTGATAAAAGGCATAGACAAATTCCGCGCTTATATTGAAGGCCAAGAGTTTACCGTGGTCACAGACCATGCCTCTCTCAAATGGCTTATGAATCAAAAAGACCTGTCTGGACGATTAGCTCGTTGGGCTATCAAACTGCAGGGCTTTTTGTTTACAATTCATCATCGCAGAGGTTCACAAAATATAGTAGCAGATGCTCTTTCTCGACGTGATGAAATAACCATTGAAGAGTTCGATATTTTAGGTCCAGTGATAGATCTCAAGTCAAAAGATTTAATCCAGCAAGTAGAGCAGAATCAAGCAAAGTTGCCAGATTTAAAAATAGTTGATGGATTCGTTTATAAGCGAACCCAACACGCAACTGGTGACTCTGTTCAAGAATTTTATTCGTGGAAACTTTGGATTCCATCAGAAATTGTCAAAGAGGTTTTATTTCAAGCCCATGATGCTCCAAATTCAGCTCATTGCGGATCTGCAAAATTGATAGAGAAGTTGAAAAGATATTTATTTTGGCCCAAAATGGTAGCACAGATCAGAAAGTTTGTTTCTGAATGTTCCGTGTGCAGGTCCACAAAAAGCCCAAATGCTGTTTTGCGACCGCCTATGGGTAAGCCTATGGTATCCAAAAGATCTTTTCAAAAATTATATATGGATTTGTTAGGACCCTACCCACGTTCGAAGAACGGTAACATAGGCATTCTAATCATAGTCGATCATAATACCAAATTTCACTTTTTGCATCCACTCAAGCAATTTACCTCCAATCGAATATGTGATTATCTAGAGAATTATTTGTTTTATACATTCGGAGTTCCTGAAGTCATATTAACTGACAACGGCTCGCAATTTCGCTCGGCAAGTTTCGAGGCATTTCTTACTCGTTTTGGAGTATCTCACATTTTTACTGCAATCTACTCTCCGCAGGCAAATGCAAGTGAGAGACTAAATAGATCTGTTTTAGCTGCTATTCGTGCCTATATTGGATCGGACCATAGCAATTGGGACTTGAATTTAAATGAAATTAGTGGAACTTTACGAGCTTGTGTATATCGTAGCACCGGATTCTCACCCTATTTTCTGACCTTCGGGCAGAACATGGTTTTGAATGGAAAAGATTATGAACTTTTACGTAAGCTCAATCTTTTGTCTGATGATACCTTGTTAAAACAACAAGATGCGTTATAGATTGCTAGAACCAAGGCCAAAGAAATCGTATCTGCAGCACATGATGAAAACACGCGTAGATATAACTTGCGTAGTAGAACTATTCAATTTAAAGTTGGAGATATTGTCTATGCTCGCAATTTTTCTCAAAGTAATGCTGTAATGTCATAACCGCAAAAGTAAAACGCAAAGTAAGCCCAGCATACTATGAACTCATGGACGAGACAGGAAAAATTCTAGGTATCTATCATCTTAAGGACATGCAAAGTAAATAAGTTTTTTATACAAGTTTTATACTGCTTCGCAGCATAACTAAAAACGACCCAGCTATTTAAATTGCAAACACTGCTTTGCACAAAGGTCAATAGTCGCACTGCTTCAAATAAGCAGAGCATTCTCGTTCTATAAATAGATCTGTACTGCTCGCAGCTAATAAGTTAAATGCTTGCGAATGAACTTCTTACTGCACTGCTTGCAGGCAGCACGCACGCGCACACACATACACGGCCGCTGCTGCGCTGTTAAGTTCTTTGCTCTTATGCATTGCTTTGTTTTTGTCTTGCTAATTAGCATACCGAGTGCCCTATCGGCTCCCTTATGTCACCTTGGATAAGTTCGGCAGAATCATACGATTTTACCGTTCTTATCTCTTACCGCCCACGCTTTGACTTAATTCGTGTCGCGCTTAGCTAATTAGCTGCCGATCGAATTAAGCCGAGAACATTGAGCGAGCGTCTCTTGTGCGATGCACAACATATATGTGCCAGTGCTGCAGAAAAAAAATTATATATATATTTTTCGTCACGGGTGGTGACATAACACCCTCGTGTATAAGTGAAAAGACATTGTTCTTTGGAATTTTGACCCGAATTTTCACCACGGACGTGTTTCCCGGATTGACCTTCCCCCCCCCAAATTCTGCTGTGGATATTTTTTGTTTTCTTCGTGGGAAGAAATATATTGGTTAGCGACGTTTTTATAAAAGCCAGGTATGTTAGTGAAGGTACAGTGTTAAATATACTAAAGTGATTATTTTCTATAGTGCCCAGTGCCAGTGCTTTTAATTCAAGAATGAATTTTGGAAAAGTGAAGCCAACATTAATTGGCAAAAATTAATTGAGAATTGGCCCAGAGCCAGCTCCAGACCAAAGAGTCTGCGGGAGCACATTTCTGTTCCGGCCTGCTTGCTGCGTTCTTCAATTTCGGTGCCGGTTGCAGATGTCGCTGTTACACGCTAAAATGCTGCATGGAAGGATCACTGCCGAGCAAACTCTACATTAGTTTCCAAATCTGTCGGTAGGCATACATACTACTCCCCTGTTCAGATCAGCCAATTTAAATAGTGGAAAAATTGTGAAAAGAAAAAAAATATTAATTATATTTACAAACAGTGCTGTGCACAAATATATATCCACTAAGTGGTGCTCGTGAAAGAAATTAATAGAAAAATTTTTTGCATAAAAATTAAATTCAAAAATTGAAAAAAAAAAAGAAAAGAAAAATGAAAGAAAGAAAAATTGAATTTATAAAATAATAATTAATAATATTAAATTTTTTTTATGATTTTATTTGGAAAAAAAAATTGTTTGTATTGTATAAAAGAAATAATTTATGAAAAAAAAAGAAAAGAGATGGAATATAGTAACAGAGCCCACTAGATAGGTTAAAGTATGTATGGAGGGTTATGTTTATCATTACTATTTTTTTCTATTAAGCGTATCAAGGTTAGCCACATCGTCATCTTGAGCTCAACGACGGCAGTGCTTGGTGAGTCCTACGTATTGGTAAATTATTTTTCTCTGTTTTTTTTTAATGAACATTAAACATTTATACATACTTATTATATACATTTAATTTTTCTAAATATATATTTTTTTTTTTCTCTGATTACTAAACAAAACTTGAATTGAATTCGAACAAAAAAACTACTTATACATATGCACATATATACTTACTTGGCACTTGTTTTCGCTAAGTACAGAAATTAAATATTAGAACAAAAAACACAAACACATTTAAGTGCAGATAAGTTTTTATTCAGCGCGTTCTTTGTGAGCTTAAGAATAAATTAAGACTAACTCGATCTTCGATCGAAATGAATAAAGAAACCTCAAAAGTTATGTTTACAATTCATTTTCAGCTGCGGCCTACGTGACCATTGTCGCGAGGCGCATATGTTGGAGAAATTATGCTGTCGATGCAAATTACACTAGGCAACAGCCAAAAAATTACACGAACCAAACCCACATTTTTGGATAGATTTGGGGCCAAAAACGACGAAAAACATTTTTTTTTTTTTTTCTATGGTGAAATTTTTATTTTAGAATTTTTTAAAAATCTGGCTTTTTTTTCGTACTTTTTTTCAGAGGTGCGCCGACTTATGTCATCATTACTCGAGAATGACTAAACCGATTTTCAAAAGCTTTACTATTTCTGAAAGTCAATGAATATATCTATAATTCATTAATACAAAATTTTGGATTTAAACTTATAGTTTAAGAGATATCAATTTTTGAATTAAGAAAATGATGATTTGTTTAAAGCTTTTTTATTAGCTTTTTTTACTTTAAAATTCGAGGAAAAGTCGAAAAAAATTTATTACATTTTGTTTTTAATTTTATTTGCATAGCTGCATTAATTACGCGTCGTTTATGATATGTCTTATCAAAATCTGTGGAGAGACGGCGATGTATTATTTTTTTTTGTCTAGGCATGTTTTTGTCGATTTTCATGACTTCTTTGTAGAGCAGCATGACCTTTAGTATGAAAATTTCTTGTGATTTTTAAGATATCTTCACCAATCTCACACAATATCAAATTGTTGTTATTTTACACATTTTGACCAAATTTGGTTCAAATCGGTCTACTATATCATATAGCTGTCATAGGAACGATCGTTTGAAAATCAAGGTTTAGTATTAAAAAGTTTTTTGTTTTTTGAGATATTTTAACCAATCTGACAGAATATGCATTTAAGATGGTCATCTGAACTATTAAATTTGTTTATATATATATAGCTATATTAATTACCAATCGTTGCGTGTGTTTACCGTTAACATCTATGGAAGGACGGCTAAGTTATTAGTATATTAACAATGAAACAATTTTTACGCAAAGGTAGATTTTCGAATGATCGGTCCCATGGAAGCTATATGTTATAGTGATCCGATTCCAACCAAATTTGGACAGGTTGTATAAGGCAATAGAAGGCTTATAACTTGTAAGTTTTGTACAGATAACTTAAAAAACAAAAAAGTTTTTCATACAAAAGGTTGCTTATCGACCGTTCGTATCGATTGTTCCTATGGCAGCTATATGATATAGTGGTCCGATTTCTACTTAATTTGGTAAAGATGTAATGGGCAATTAAAGATACCCAATTTATGAGTTTTATTGAGATTTCTCCAAAAACAAAAAAGTTTTTTATACTAAAACATGATTTTCTACCGATCGGTCCTATGACAGCTATATGATATAGTGGACCGATTTGAACCAACTTTGGTCAGGATGCATAAGACCAACTTATATGCATATTCTATCAGTTTAGTTAGGATATCTCAAAAAACACAAAAGTTTTTTATACTAAAACTTGTTTTTAGACCGATCGGTCCTATGACAGCTGTGTGATATAGTAGACAGATTCGAACCAAAATAAATAAAGATGTAAAGGACAACAAAGAGTACACAATTTGTGAGTTCGATTAAAATATCTTAGAAAATAAAAAAGTTTTTCATACTAAAGGTGAATTTTCGACTGATCGTTCCTATGGCAGCTATATTAAATAGTGATCCGATTTGAACCAATTTTGGTAGGGATACATACCACATTACTAAATACATAACCAGCAAGATTGGATGATATATCTCAAAAAACAAAAAACTTTTTCATACTAACCCTTGTATTTCTAACGATCGTTCCTATGGCAGCTATATGATATAGTAATCCGATTTAGACCAAATTTGGTCAGGGTGTATGAGACAGTCCCAAATACACTATCTGTGAGTTTGGTTAAGATATCTTAAGAAACCAAAAAGTTTTTCATACTAAATGTCATGCCGCTCTACAAGGAAGTCATGAAAATCGACAAAAACATGCCTAGACAAAAAAATAATACATCGCCGTCTCTCCACAGATTTTGATAAGACATATCATAAACGACGCGTAATTAATGCAGCTATGCAAATAAAATTAAAGACAAAATGTAATAAATTTTTTTCGACTTTTCCTCGAATTTTAAAGTAAAAAAAGCTAATAAAAAAGCTTTAAAAAAATCATAATTTTCTTAATTCAAAAATTGATATCTCTTAAACTATAAGTTTAAATCCAAAATTTTGTATAAATGAGTTATAGATATATTCAATGGCTTTCAGGAAAAGTAATGTTTTTGAAAATCGGTTTCGGCGTTCTCGAGTAATGATGTAAAAACTGGGCGCACCTCTGAAAAAAAGTACGAAAAAAAAGCCAAATTTCAAAAAATTCTAAAAAAAAAATCTCACCATAAAAAAAAAAAAAAAAATGTTTTTCGTCATTTGGAGCCCCAAATCTATCCAAAAAAGTGGGTTTGGTTCGTGTAATAGACAAAAAGTTGAAAATTGTTGCCTAGTGTTATTTATTTATAAGTTGAATCGGCAGCTGCGGGACTTATCAAGATATTTTATGTTTACATTTGGCTTATATGATCTGCCTGTGAACCGTTCTGTTTCTTAATTGTTATGTTTTGAATTTGAGCTTTCTGAGAAGTGTTTATGTTATGAATTGTATCTGGCTGTGGTTCTGTCGGTTGAGTTATGTTTGTATTGGTACGTGCATCTAGCTCTATAACTACGTTACTCCCCCTTTCCTTGTTCGAATTACGTCCTCGAATTCGCAAATATACGTATAAAATGGCTATGGAGATGATAACAAAAATTATAATGTACAAAATTATTTCTTGCTGATTGGATTTTTTATTTCATTTCTTTGTTTATGTGTTCAATTGGTTCAAAATTAGAAGTATCACTTAAAATTACTTCCGTTTTGTACGGATAAATTTCTTCTACTGTTATTGTTACATTATTAATTTGAACGCCGCATTGATTTATTTGAATTAACTGATTCCCTGTAACCGAATATGGTGCTGATTTGCAATCTGTAAATAATGGCGTTGGACTTATTTTGTAAGTAATTAAAATATTTGGAAAGAAATGAAATGCCGTCTTGTAGTGAACTGTTTTATGTCCTCGGTTCTGTATTTCGTATCGTTTGCTGTCTACTTGTGTAACGTTAGTATTTTTTCTGAATGGGTTGTGCGATTTCTGAGTCTTCTGTAAATTTTTGAAAATTTGTGGGTCAATTTCATGTTCTTTTCTATTTGCATTTATTTTATCGATCTTAATTTTTTTATTATCTTGCACATTTTTTATTGGTTGTTTATTGTACAAAAATATGTCGGCGGGCGTTCTACCAGTAGTTCCGTGTATTATTTTATGGTTATAAGTATAAGCTATTTCCTGCATTTCTGTACCTGATTGTTCAGTATCCTTGGTAGTTAATATTATTCTCATTTTTTCATTAATTGTTTTATGAATTCTTTCAATGTCTACAACTCCTGTTTTATTTGTATTGTATTCTATGGCTACGTTTTCACTTTCTAACCAGATTCGAAGGCTTAAACTGTTCATTCCTGTATCTCTGTCTGATTTAATTAGTTTTGGTTTCCCCATTGTGTTAAATATTGTAAGTAATGCTCCTTTTACATCGAGCCATGTTCTTGATTCTGTTTCTACGGCCATCATGAATTTAGAATATACGTCAATACAATCAGATAGTTCCGTCTGTTATTTATGTAATAATCTATCATATATTTTTCTCTGGTTTTATTAAGTTTCGGTGTAATTTCCATAGGCAATTTGGTAAATCTATGTTCTGCTTTAACAAGTTTGCAAATTTCACATTTATTAATAATATTCTGTATTAAATTATGGTAGTCGGGGAAGTAAAAATCTGAAGCCTTAAATTCGTTTACAACTTTTTCTATACCTTGGTGTAATTTTTCTTCATGTAATTTTAAAATCATTTCTTTAAAATCTGCATAGCTTTCCATGTTTTTCTTTAATGTTGTGGATTTTGTCAATTTTCCTCTAGTTCTGGGATTTAAAAAGGTCAAGTATGTTCTTTGTATTAGCGCGAAGTCTTGATCGTCGGTAATATAAATTGTTGTATTTTTGGTTCCTACGACGTTTTCTAGTATGTCTTTTGCTTCGGTTTCATTTAATGGCGATAGGTATTCCATTTGCGTTATGTTCTTGTTAAAATATTTTTCTGTTTTTATTTTATGCCCGGGTGAATTTTTTATTAAAATTGGGTCTTATTAATATGGGGTCGCTGGCTATTAAGGTCTTTAATTTATTAAACGAATTCTTATAGTCTTCATTATTAACGTCAATAGTTTGATTTTTTTTAAGATAATTTGTCATTGGTTTTGCTATTTTTGCGAAGTCTTTTATAAATTTTCGGTAGTATCCTGCCAAACCTAAGAATGATTTTATTTCTTTTGGATTTTTTGGTATTGGATAACGTTGGAATGATTCTATTTTTTGCGGTTCTGGCTTAATGCCGTCGGGAGTTACGATGTGTCCTAGAAATGAAGTCTCTCTTTGCATAAATGTGCATTTACTTAATTGTAGTTTAAGATTGTATTGCTTTAAACGATCGAGAACTTTTCTTATTGAAATCTCATGCTCTTGGAGTGAAGTCGAAAAGATGATGATATCGTCAAGATAAACAAGACAATGTTTTCCAATGATACCATTTAAAACGTGATTCATGCATCGTTGGAATGTTGCGGGTGCATTTTTTAAGCCGAATGGCATACGAGTATACTCGTAATGACCATGTTTTGTTGAGAAAGCTGTCTTTTTAATTGAATTTGAACGCATTTGGATTTGATGAAACCCTTTGGCCAAGTCAAGTGTGGTGAAATATTGGCATATGCCCAGTTTGTCTAGTATCTCGTCGATGTTTGGGATTGGAAATCTGTCATCTACTGTAACTTCATTTAGTTTTCTATAGTCTATTACCAGACGAAATTTACCGTCTTTCTTTCCTACCACTAGTAGCGGACTATTATATGGTGAGTTCGAATGCCTGATTATACCCTGTTTTAACATGTCATTAATTTGTTCATTTACTTCGTTTTCGTGAATTTGTGCATAAGGGTATGATTTTCTATAAATTGGTTCTTCTGTTTTTGTTTTTATTTCGTGTTTAACACTATTTGTGAAAGTTAACACGTCGCCGTCGCTATATTGAATGTCTCTATAATCGGTAAGAATTTTTTGTAGTACATTTTGTTCTTCTGTATTAAGTTCGTTTAATGTCTTATTTTCCTTTACTTCTTCAATATTACCTAACCATTCGTGTGGGTGTGTAAGCTCGTATTCTTGATTAGCTTCAAGTGTTGGTTCTGGGTCTGGGCTTATGAATTCAAATTCTGTGTTGTTTAAAGTTACTGATCCCTTTATACAATCGATGCTTGCGTGCAATTGTTGTAATAAGTCTCTGCCTATCAGTACGTGGTGGTTATCAGAAAAGTGGTGAACATACATTTTCGCTGTTGTGTTCAGTATATTTGGTAATTTAACATATTTCATGTATGGTATATTAATTGTTCCTGCCAATGTAGTGACTTTTAATGGATGAGTTAATATAATGGCCACTATATGTTTCCAAATATTTGGCGTGCAAAAACTAATATTTGACCCTGTATCGATTAAACATTTGCAACGCTGCCTTTCAATAAACAATTCTATGGTTGCTGTTGTAAATTTTGCTGGTATTGGTTGTATTCTTCCGGAGTTATATAGCTCTGCTCCTGGACTACGTATTCCTGATCCTGCTGATATTCCTCCTGACCTATTTGGTTGAACATTTGAGGATATTCTTGATCCTCTTGGTATTCCTCCTGACTCATTTGGTTCTGTAACTGTTCCTGCTGATTGTCCGAAGCTTGTACCCGAAAATTTTCAACAACTTCCATTGGCTCTACGCGTCTTTGTTGTGTACTTTCTCTTTGTCTTTTAAATGGAACTCTAAATTCTGGCTGTTGCTGAGTTTGATTGTTTTGTGCCGGGTTAAACTGTGGTCTGGGTTGATATTGGCTTGTTCGAGGTAAAGTTTGTTGAATTTGATTCAATGGCTGATTTTGGACAAAATTTGGTCGTGGTATATAATTTGGATTGAAGCTGTATCTTGGTGTATACAGCGGTACTGCGTTTTGTGGAATTGGTTGAAAAGTATAATTTGGTCTAAAATTGGACTGGTTGTATTTGATCTTATTAAATTGATCATTCTTGGAATATTCATTATTTTGTGGACAATTGTTTAATAATCCCTTTTCCATAGCTATTTGTCTTAATTTCATGGGTGTACTTATGTCAAATCTACTTAGTCTAAACAAAATTCTTTCTGGTAATTCTTCATAAATGCAATCACTTAATAAGTCATCAAGGGATGACGAATACATTAATTTCTCACTTGGAGTTCCGCTTAAATTTAGTCGATTATAAACCCGATTTGATGTAAATTCAAGATCGTTTATGAACTTACTGAGATCTCCTTTAAATTTAATCGTCCTGATGCTCGCTATTAACTGATGTAATGGTGCCCGGTCTTCAAAATGTTGTAGTAGGGCTGCCCTTAAGGTGTACCACGTTTCGTAGTTCGCCTTCATCAATACCCGCATAGCGTCTCCGATGAGAAGCCCCTTCACTGCATTCAGCTGGAGTGTCATCTGGATTGGTCTACCGGTGGAAAACAGCGAAAATGTTGAATCGATGCTCTTCACAAACAAGCACAGGTGCGTTGGGTTGCCATCGAATTTACGTTGGCTGTTAATATATTTTACGCACATTCCTATTTGCTCAACGCTAAGCTCGACGTTAGCACTGCTGGCTGCATCTGGATCTGGTGCCCTTTTTTAATTTATTAATCTTTTTTTTTTTTAGTTAATTAATTTTTTTTTTTTTTTTTTTTACCCAAAAGCTTCGTTCGAGCTTTGATTGATTAAATATTTCACTAACCGAATGTTGTAATTAACGCGGTTTAGGAAATTAAGATTTTTATTTTTAAGTTTATTATTTTCACCAAAAAGCTTCGTTCGAGCTTTGATTGATTTAATATTTCACTAACCGAATGTTGTAATTAACGCGGTGTTGGAAATGTAGTTCTTTAGCGGATAGAAACTTTATCGTATACGTCAATAAATAATTTCTATCCTACCGGCTGCGCCACTTACTTGGCACTTGTTTTCGCTAAGTACCGAAATTAAATATTAGAACAAAAAACACAAACACATTTAAGTGCAGATAAGTTTTTATTCAGCGTGTTCTTTGTGAGCTTATGAATAAATTAAGACTAACTCGATCTTCGATCGAAATGAATAAAGAAACCTCAAAAGTTATGTTTACAATTCATTTTAAGCTGCGGCCTACGTGACCATTGTCGCGAGGCGCATATGTTGGAGAAATTATGCTGTCGATGCAAATTATTGATTTATAAGTTGAATCGGCAGCTGCGGGACTTATCAAGATATTTTATGTTTACATTTGGCTTATATGATCTGCCTGTGAACCGTTCTGTTTCTTAATTGTTATGTTTTGAATTTGAGCTTTCTGAGAAGTGTTTATGTTATGAATTGTATCTGGCTGTGGTTCTGTCGGTTGAGTTAATTTTGTATTGGTACGTGCATCTAGCTCTATAACTACGTTACTATATATATTCACTATATGGAAATTTTCCCCATTTTTTTTATTGAATATATATTTGTTTACAATATTCTTTAAATATATATATATTTTTTTTTAATTGAGAGTTTACATTTTCTTTTGAAGTCCGTCGCCGATCAACATGCCAATAACCATTCCATATTAAAAGAGTAACTAGGGTTACTATAGGGGCAATTCCAAAAAAGAAATGACATCTAGATATTGCCGTGGTAGGGAGGGTACAGAATAGGGTATGCTCGACATCTGAATACCCTACAATCCAGCTATAAGTCACAAATGTCTGTCTGTTTATCTCTAGTCCGATTCAAATTTCCATTCCCTTTCTGTTTTTTTGCTGCTTTTGTTTGCACAGTGCACTTACAATTTGTTGTAGTGTGTGTACGCCACCATAGGAGGAGGAAGAACCCCGCCCCATCCGTCGAGCTGAGTCTAGGCTAAGCAAGAAGTGCACGCACCCGAATCCTATGTGGCTATGGCTCATCATACCCGATGTTAGTCAGATTTTATTTGAATCTGCAGGGTATACAATCACCAAATACGTCCCACGCTACAAGTTTGGGCTATGTAATACAGGAGCCGTGCACAGTTGTTCCTTTAAGTTTTCGAACGCCTTCTGTGCTTCATCAGTCCATACAAACTTGCGACTTTGTTTGAGAGTGTCAGTAATGGGAGCAGCAATTTCAGCATAGTTTTCAATAAATTTATGATACCACCCAGTGGTTCCTAAAAATCTACGCACTTGTTTGACCGATCGGGGCACTGGAAACTCTCGAATAGCTGCAACTTTTTCAGGATCAGTTTGAACTGTTCCATGTCCAATTACATGTCCCAAATACTTAACCTCCTTGAGGCAGAAATTAGTTTTGTCCATATTAATTGTGAGACCTGCTTGAGACAGTCTATCTACTAACGCTTTCAAAACTGCAATGTGTTTCTCAAACGACTCTGAAATCACCAGCAAATCATCAAGATATATGAATATTTCATTTTTCAGATTTGGCGGGATAGCTTTGTCCATCAGTTTTGACATCGTCTGTGGAGCATTAGATAGACCAAATGGCATGACTGTAAACTGATACAGCGGCCTTCCTGGCACTGTAAATGCAGTTTTCTCACGAGCTCTGGAAGTTAACGGAATTTGCCAATTGGCATCTTTTAAGTCAATGCTCGAAATAAATTTAGCTTTCGGAAGTCTGCTTAATATACCGTCAATGAGGGGCATCGGATACGCATTTTTAATTGTAATATCATTGACTTTACGGCTATCAAGACAGAGGCGAACTTTGCCTGGCTTTCGGACAATTACGACAGGAGATGACAACGGACTTTCTGACTCTTCTATAAAGCCAAGTGCTATCATTCTGTCGAGTTCTTCGTCGAGATTCAGATACTTCAATGTAATGTGCAAGCCAGTTCGTCTTTCCTAAACCCTTTACACCAAATGAAGGAAATAACTGAATTGTTGTTATTAACTCCTTTTGCTGTAACTCCGATAAAGGTATCTGTAATGAATCATCGTAATTTAGAACTGCCAATTTGTTTGAATTTTCTTTGTTCATTAAAAATAACGGCAACAAGTGAAAACTTCTCCAAAAATCGATGCCTAGATAGAACTCTTGTGCTAAAGAGGGTACAAGATAGATACATAATCGCTTTGATTACCCGCGAAAAGAGACTATCGTAGAAATTCTACCTAAAATCGTTTGGCCTTTTCCATCAGCAGTTCGTACATGAGCATGCATGGGTTTGAAATCACAGTTAGTTTGTTCCAATTCTTGCGCAAACTTGCCTCCAATGCAACTTATTGATGCACCAGTGTCTATTAGACCACTGATACTTCTGCCAAACATCGTGACTTCAGCATATGGTCGTAAATCGTTGCAATTATCAACCACTGACGATAGTACTGCTTTGCGAATTTCTTTACACTGTTTTCGAAATAAATCTCTGCGCTTATGATCACGAGTTTGTGATACTATTTCTTGAGATGGAATCTGTTTCTGTTGCTTTTGATTCTGTAATGGAATAGCTGGGATTTGGTTTAAGTCTGGGGTATTTGAGAGTGAACTTGAGTTCGTACAAGTTACTCTGTATTCGTCGCTTTCGATACTAGTTTGCGTGCACTCGTTAACGGTGCACGAGTCAGCCCGTTTTTTGACGAGATACATTTTTGACAAGACGGCTTATAAGTGTCGCGCTTGCCACAACCGTAGCAAAACACTGTGCGCTCTGCTTCGCATTCCTGATAACGATGGCCTTGCTTTCCACAATTCCAACAGGAAAGACAAACCGCCTCAACATCAAACGTCTCAACATCCTCAGAATCAGATCCTGGGGCCATTTCTGACTGCACCGAAACTTCGTTCACTTGTGGTCGTGATACGAAACGTCTACTCGAGGAAAAGGGCTTGACAGAGCTTTGCATAAATCTCTCACGCTTTCGTACAAACTGTCGCAACTGAACTATGTTGTTGATTGGCACATACAATAGTTCATGCTGAACTTCATTCAACAGATTTGCTCGTAAAGCTTCTAGCAAAGACTGTTCAGTCATGGGCTGCACATTCCGATCCGCAAGAGCAACAATAGCTTCATAGAAGTTATCGAACGTCTCGTTCGCTTTTTGTTTCCAATTCGAAATTATCTGACTTATTCTATCAGGGCGCAAACTGTTTGATTGTTGGGACTCTGGCGGCAATGAATGACTGTTTTGAGTATTGTGTGCTCGACTATGCACATCTCCCCCTTCTCTATTAGTCACTCTAAACAGTTGCTCAAAAGATGGGTTCTGCCCTTCTGGAGAAGACTGTCTATTGGCAAATTGGTGTCGATCAACTGCAGAAGGAGCTGCATCTTGGAGTGTCAATCTTTGGATTTTTAGACCCCGTACTTAAAAAAAGTACAGGGTCTATTGAGTTTGTTTTAACGAAAATGTGCGTAACAGGCAGAAGGATGCGTGGCAGACCCTATAAACTATATATATTCTTGATCAGCATCAATAGCCAAGTCGATATAGCAATGTCCGTCTGTCTGTCTGTCCGTCCGTCTGTATGAACACCTAAATCTCAGAGACTATAAGAGCTAGAGACACCAATCTTGGTATGTAGGCTCGTCTATATTGCAAGCAGATCAAGTTTGTTTCAAAATTTGGCCACGCCCCCTTTGTCGCCCACAAATCGAAAAACAAAATTTCATATTCAAATTATAAGAACAATTTCAAAGCTAGGGACACCAAACTTAGTGTGTAGATTCCTCTATATTGCAGGCATATCAAGTTTGATTCTTTTTTGGATCGGACCACTATATCATATAGCTGCCATTGGACCGATCAGGCGAAATCAAGTCTTAGTATGAAAAACTGTTTTATTTTATGAGATATCTCAACCAATCTAATATAGTATGCAAATAACTTGGTTTTATATTGCCTGTCCGAAGTTGGCTTAAATCGGACCACTATATCATATAGCTTCCATGAGACCGATCAGCCGAAAATCAAGTCTTAGTATAAAAAACTTATTTGTTTTATGAGATATCTCAACAAAACTATTACAGTATGCATATAACTTGGTTTATATACTGTCCGAAGTTGGTTCAAATCGGACAACTATATCATATAGCTGTCATTGAAAAAAGTTATCGAAAATGTATTACAACGCTCTGCAACAGCATCAAGCGGGCAAAATATTTCTTAATTTTTGTAGTCTTTTCTATTTCCATAGTAAGTACGGGGTCTCCGACAGTTGAGTATGCTCGACTGTAGCAACGCGAGCGGAGCGAGCGGGGGGTTGGCGAGTTAAGCGAGCGGGGGGCGACGCCCCCTAGTTTTATATTTTTTTATATTGAACTTAATGTTGTTCGTCACAAAATGGGATATAAGAAATTTTGGGACTAGAAAATGCTTTCGTCACTAGACTTTTACTTCGTGTAGGGGTTTTTTTGTGTGATATCAGAAATTTTTGCAATTGCAACTTTGTCACTAATGCAGGCAGATAGTTTAATATTTTATTTTAAATATTTATTTTAAATTTTTAATAATTTTTTTCTTTAATTATAAAGAAAAATAGCAGGCTCCGCCCCCTGCTTGCTTTACTCACGTTGCTACAGTCGAGCATACTTGACTATCGGAGACCCCATACTTACTATGGAAAATAATGTTTTTATACCCGTTACTTATAAAAAATAAGTATAAGGGTATATTGTGTTCGTTGGAATGTATGTAACAGGGATAAGGAGGCATCTCCGACCCTATAAAGTATATATATTCTTGATCAGCATCAACAGCCGAGTCGATATAGCCATGTGTGTCTGTCCGAAAATGATCTGAAAATGATTCTTTAAGCAATACATGCCCCCTAGAGTATGCAATAGATTTTGTATTGTTAGAAAATTTTCTTTAAAGTACTTTTATATGTAGTGAAATAAGTAACGGGTATCCTATAGTCGGGATCTCGACTATAGCCTTTCCCACTTGTTCATACTAAGACTTGATTTTCGCCGATCGGTCCTATGGAAGCTATATGATATAGTGGTCCAATTTAAGCCAACTTCGGACAGGATATATAAAACCAAATTATGTGCATACTGTATTGTTTTTGTTGAGATATCTTATAAAACAAAAAAGTTTTTCATACTAAGACTAGATTTTCGCCCGATCGGTCCTATGGCAGCTATATGATATAGTGGTCCGATCCAAAAAAGAATCAAACTTGATATGCCTGCAATATAGAGGAATCTACACACTAAGTTTGGTGTCCCTAGCTTTGAAGTTGTTCTTATAATTTGGATATGAAATTTTCTTTTTCGATTTGTGGGCGACAAAAGGGGGCGTGGCCAAATTTTAAAACACAATTGATCTGCTTGCAATATAGACGAGCCTACATACCAAGTTTGGTGTCTCTAACTCTTATAGTCTCTGAGATCTAGGTGTTCATACAGACGGACGGACAGACAGACAGACGGACACTGCTATATCGACTTGGCTATTGATGCTGATCAAGAATATATATTGTGTTATAGCGTCTGCCACTCGTCCTTCCAGAATTGAACCGGAAACTTTTGCACGTTGATCGACAACTCTAGCATCTAGACTACCGGGAAACTCAAACATAATATAACGAAATTATAAGACTGAATTACAAAATTCTAGAGCAAGACTGAAATCTAAAGGTATGCTCACGATATCAGTGTTTCACATTTGCTCCCTGCAATGATGCGATAGCGAATACCCTATTTGTCTTGAAATAATTATGCAATAAAATGTTGTGTTAACTTCTTCAGGTTAACAACGATTTTTGGTTACAACTGTTTTAAATTAGCAACTGCTTTTGGTATAAATCAAGTAGCAACTGCTTCAGGTCAACAAAAAACAAAATGATGCATAGTTTGAAATCATTTAAAACCTCTCTGTTTTACAAAATATTGTATGAGATTTAATTATGCAAAAATGAAATTATGTCTTTTGTTGGTTTATTGTCGATATGACATGTCTAGCAAGCAACAACACTTGCAAAAATGCAAGGAGCACGGTATCTACAGATGTTTATTCTCCATCTTCAGAACCCTTTCTGCTTTAATGTCATCTCTTTGTCGCTAAAACCAGTTGGGAATAAAGAAAAAAAAAGTTTGGATGACATTGTGTGTTGCTGTTACCTAGTTGAAAACCTCCTAGAGTCGTTTTAAACCAACTTTTAAATCTCTTTTATTAGCCAACTGCCGTCGTCTATGGAACAGGTGACATGAATCAACCAACAACACACAACACTTGCAAAGAAGCATGAAGCATGGAGCATGACATGGTACAGCTGATTCAAGAGATGTCACTGCCTATCATCATTTGAGTTGTCCCGACTTGCAATTCAAGCCTAATGTCATATTTGCGTCGCCAGAACTAGTTGAGAATTTGAAGCATGCTTATAAGGTCCAACAATACAAAAACTTTTGCATATCATTTGCATCTTTTGCTTCAACAACTTAGGTCCGCAATATCTACTGTTCTCCTTGTTTGATCTTGTTGCGATTGAGTGGGATAATAGATAATAATAACAGATTTCGGTTATTACCAAAATCAAATGCAACATTGCAATCAAGTTTGATTCTTTTTTGGATCGGACCACTATATCATATAGCTGCCATAGGACCGATCGGGCGAAAATCTAGTCTTAGTATGAAAAACTTTTGTGTTTTATAAGATATCTCAACAAAAACAATACAGTATGCACATAATTTGGTTTTATATATCCTGTCCGAAGTTGGCTTAAATTGGACCACTATATCATATAGCTTCCATATAATCTTAAAAACTGTGGGTGTGGTAGCTTTTCGCGATTTGTGGGGCGGAGGGGGGCGTGGCCAAAATTTGAAACAAACTTGATCTGCGCTGGGTATATAGAAATCTGTGTGCCAAATTTGGTTACTCTATCTCTTATAGTCTCTGAGATCCTTTTGTTCATACGGACAGACGGACAGACACACATGGCTATATCGACTCGGCTGTTGATGCTGATCAAGAATATATATACTTTATAGGGTCGGAGATGCCTCCTTATCCCTGTTACATACATTCCAACGAACACAATATACCCTTATACTTATTTTTTATAAGTAACGGGTATAAAAACATTATTTTCCATAGTAAGTATTGGGTCTCCGATAGTCAAGTATGCTCGACTGTAGCAACGTGAGTAAAGCAAGCAGGGGGCGGAGCCTGCTATTTTTCTTTATAATTAAAGAAAAAAATTATTAAAAATTTAAAATAAATATTTAAAATAAAATATTAAACTATCTGCCTGCATTAGTGACAAAGTTGCAATTGCAAAAATTTCTGATATCACACAAAAAAACCCCTACACGAAGTCAAAGTCTAGTGACGAAAGCATTTTCTAGTCCCAAAATTTCTTATATCCCATTTTGTGACGAACAACATTAAGTTCAATATAAAAAAATATAAAACTAGGGGGCTCCGCCCCCCGCTCGCTTAACTCGCCAACCCCCCGCTCGCTCCGCTCGCATTGCTACAGTCGAGCATACTCAACTGTCGGAGACCCCGTACTTACTATGGAAATAGAAAAGACTACAAAAATTAAGAAATATTTTGCCCGCTTGATGCTGTTGCAGAGCATTGTAATACATTTTCGATAACTTTTTTCAATGACAGCTATATGATATAGTTGTCCGATTTGAACCAACTTAGGTCAGGATATAAAACCAAGTTATATGCATACTGTAATAGTTTTGTTGAGATATCTCATAAAACAAATAAGTTTTTTATACTAAGACTTGATTTTCGGCTGATCGGTCTCATGGAAGCTATATGATATAGTGGTCCGATTTAAGCCAACTTCGGACAGGCAATATAAAACCAAGTTATTTGCATACTATATTAGATTGGTTGAGATATCTCATAAAATAAAACAGTTTTTCATACTAAGACTTGATTTCGCCTGATCGGTCCAATGGCAGCTATATGATATAGTGGTCCGATCCAAAAAAGAATCAAACTTGATATGCCTGCAATATAGAGGAATCTACACACTAAGTTTGGTGTCCCTAGCTTTGAAATTGTTCTTATAATTTGAATATGAAATTTTGTTTTTCGATTTGTGGGCGACAAAGGGGGCGTGGCCAAATTTTGAAACAAAACTTGATCTGCTTGCAATATAGACGAGCCTACTTACCAAGATTGGTGTCTCTAGCTCTTATAGTCTCTGAGATTTAGGTGTTCATACAGACGTACGGACAGACAGACAGACGGACATTGCTATATCGACTTGGCTATTGATGCTGATCAAGAATATATATAGTTTATAGGGTCTGCCACGCATCCTTCTGCCTGTTACGCACATTTTCGTTAAAACAAACTCAATAGACCCTGTACTTTTTTTAAGTACGGGGTCTAAAAATCCAAAGATTGACACTCCAAGATGCAGCTCCTTCTGCAGTTGATCGACACCAATTTGCCAATAGACAGTCTTCTCCAGAAGGGCAGAACCCATCTTTTGAGCAACTGTTTAGAGTGACTAATAGAGAAGGGGGAGATGTGCATAGTCGAGCACACAATACTCAAAACAGTCATTCATTGCCGCCAGAGTCCCAACAATCAAACAGTTTGCGCCCTGATAGAATAAGTCAGATAATTTCGAATTGGAAACAAAAAGCGAACGAGACGTTCGATAACTTCTATGAAGCTATTGTTGCTCTTGCGGATCGGATTGTGCAGCCCATGACTGAACAGTCTTTGCTAGAAGCTTTACGAGCAAATCTGTTGAATGAAGTTCAGCATGAACTATTGTATGTGCCAATCAACAACATAGTTCAGTTGCGACAGTTTGTACGAAAGCGTGAGAGATTTATGCAAAGCTCTGTCAAGCCCTTTTCCTCGAGTAGACGTTTCGTATCACGACCACAAGTGAACGAAGTTTCGGTGCAGTCAGAAATGGCCCCAGGATCTGATTCTGAGGATGTTGAGACGTTTGATGTTGAGGCGGTTTGTCTTTCCTGTTGGAATTGTGGAAAGCAAGGCCATCGTTATCAGGAATGCGAAGCAGAGCTCACAGTGTTTTCCTACGGTTGTGGCAAGCGCGACACTTATAAGCCGTCTTGTCAAAAATGTATCTCGTCAAAAAACGGGCTGACTCGTGCACCGTTAACGAGTGCACGCAAACTAGTATCGAAAGCGACGAATACAGAGTAACTTGTACGAACTCAAGTTCACTCTCAAATACCCCAGACTTAAACCAAATCCCAGCTCTTCCATTACAGAATCAAAAGCAACAGAAACAGATTCCATCTCAAGAAATAGTATCACAAACTCGTGATCATAAGCGCAGAGATTTATTTCGAAAACAGTGTAAAGAAATTCGCAAAGCAGTACTATCGTCAGTGGTTGATAATTGCAACGATTTACGACCATATGCTGAAGTCACGATGTTTGGCAGAAGTATCAGTGGTCTAATAGACACTGGTGCATCAATAAGTTGCATTGGAGGCAAGTTTGCGCAAGAATTGGAACAAACTAACTGTGATTTCAAACCCATGCATGCTCATGTACGAACTGCTGATGGAAAAGGCCAAACGATTTTAGGTAGAATTTCTACGATAGTTTCTTTTCGCGGGTAATCAAAGCGATTATGTATCTATCTTGTACCCTCTTTAGCACAAGAGTTGTATCTAGGCATCGATTTTTGGAGAAGTTTTGACTTGTTGCCGTTGTTTTTAATGAACAAAGAAAATTCAAACAAATTGGCATTTCTAAATTTCGATGATCCATTACAGATACCTTTATCGGAGTTACAGCAAAAGGAGTTAATAACAACAATTCAGTTATTTCCTTCATTTGCTGTAAAAGGTTTAGGAAAGACGAACTGGCTTGCACATTACATTGAAGTATCTGAATCTCGACGAAGAACTCGACAGAATGATAGCGCTTGGCGTTATAGAAGAGTCAGAAAGTCCGTTGTCATCTCCTGTCGTAATTGTCCGAAAGCCAGGCAAAGTTCGCCTCTGTCTTGATAGCCGTAATGTCAATGATATTACAATTAAAAATGCGTATCCGATGCCCCTCATTGACGGTATATTAAGCAGACTTCCGAAAGCTAAATTTATTTCGAGCATTGACTTAAAAGAAGCCTATTGGCAAATTCCGTTAACTTCCAGAGCTCGTGAGAAAACTGCATTTACAGTGCCAGGAAGGCCGCTGTATCAGTTTACAGTCATGCCATTTGGTCTATCTAATGCTCCACAGACGATGTCAAAACTGATGGACAAAGCTATCCCGCCAAATCTGAGAAATGAAATATTCATATATCTTGATGATTTGCTGGTGATTTCAGAGTCGTTTGAGAAACACATTGCAGTTTTGAAAGTGTTAGTAGATAGACTGTCTCAAGCAGGTCTCACAATTAATGTGGACAAAACTAATTTCTGCCTCAAGGAGGTTAAGTATTTGGGACATGTAATTGGACATGGAACAGTTCAAACTGATCCTGAAAAAGTTGCAGCTATTCGAGAGTTTCCAGTGTTGTCTTGAAATAATTATGCAATAAAATGTTGTGTTAACTTCTTCAGGTTAACAACGATTTTTGGTTACAACTGTTTTAAATTAGCAACTGCTTTTGGTATAAATCAAGTAGCAACTGCTTCAGGTCAACAAAAAACAAAATGATGCATAGTTTGAAATCATTTAGAACCTCTCTGTTTTACAAAATATTGTATGAGATTTAATTATGCAAAAATGAAAATTTTGTCTTTTGTTGGTTTATTGTCGATATGACATGTCTAGCAAGCAACAACACTTGCAAAAATGAAAGGAGCACGGTATCTACAGATGTTTATTCTCCATCTTCAGAACCCTTTCTGCTTTAATGTCATCTCTTTGTCGCTAAAACCAGTTGGGAATAAAGAAAAAAAAAGTTTGGATGACATTGTGTGTTGCTGTTACCTAGTTGAAAACCTCCTAGAGTCGTTTTAAACCAACTTTTAAATCTCTTTTATTAGCCAACTGCCGTCGTCTATGGAACAGGTGACATGAATCAACCAACAACACACAACACTTGCATAGAAGCATGAAGCATGGAGCATGACATGGTACAGCTGATTCAAGAGATGTCACTGCCTATCATCAGTACCATTTGAGTTGTCCCGACTTGCAATTCAAGCCTAATGTCATATTTGCGTCGCCAGAACTAGTTGAGAATTTGAAGCATGCTTATAAGGTCCAACAATACAAAAACTTTTGCATATCATTTGCATCTTTTGCTTCAACAACTTAGGTCCGCAATATCTACTGTTCTCCTTGTTTGATCTTGTTGCGATTGAGTGGGATAATAGATAATAATAACAGATTTCGGTTATTACCAAAATATACGTGTTATATGAAAAATTGTGGGTGGGGTGTTTTTTTGTGATTTGCGGGGGCGGAGGGGGCGTGGATTAAATTTGAAACAGACTTGATCTGCGTGAGGTATATGGAAATCTTTTTGCCAAATTTGGTTACTCTATCTCTTATAGTCTCTGAGATCCCTTTGTTCATACAGAAGAACAGGAGGATTATCGCTATTTGCGTGGGCGGAGGGGGTCGTGGCCTAAATTTGAAACAAACTTGATTTGCGTTGGGTATATAGAAGTCTTTGTGTGAAAGTTTGGTATCTCTATCTCCTATGGTCTCTGAGATCCTTTTGTTCATACAGACACACATGGCTATATCGACTCGGCTATTGATGCTGATCAAGAATATATATACTTTATGGGGTCGGAGACGCCTCCTTCTCCCTGTTACATACATTCCAACGAACACAATATATCCTTACACTTATTTTTTATAAGTAACGGGTATAACAAATGAACACCATATACCCTTACACTTATTTCTTATAAGTAACGGGTATAATAAATGAAAAAGTTTGCCTAAAAATTACTTTACTATGAATACACCGATGATCAAATTTGAATATTAAAAGCTACTTCAGGTTAAAAATTGACATTGGTTATCAACTGCCTCATGTTCCCATTTGTTCAATGCAGTTTTTTATACCAACCAATCATGTAGCACTGCTTCAGGTTGTAAAAAAATTAAACTTTGTCTTGAAAAAATGATTCAAAAAAATGTTGTGTCAACTTCTTCATGTTAACAACGATTTTTGGTTACAACTGCTTTATAAAGGGTAATTTTTTAAAAGCTATAGGACAGTTTTAAAAAAAAACAAATTAAATTCAGAAAAATGCATGAAATCTTTATTTGAATCGATAGTACGGTCCATATCATTTAATTTTTGAATATTATTTCATACAAGTGTTGACCGTGACTGCGCCTCAAATGGTTCATCCGCTTACTCCAATTTTGGCAAACTCTTTCCAACATTTCGGCCGGTATTGTAGCATACAACGAAGTGTTGTGTTTGAGTCGAGCAGATGTAATTGTAGGCATTGAATGCGGAGCACGCGCTTGTTCCAGCTTTGTCCCGTCGGCGTTTGGGGGGTTCGGAAAAGATAACCGCGATGCTACTTGCTCGATTTAAACATTATTAATTAATAAAATTCGCTTACTATCAATTCGTCTCTCAGTCAGAAGAGCCAGAAGAGACAAGACAAAAACAAAAATAGTAAAAGAAAAAAACTTGGCCATATTTATGAACGTCTAGTGTGTGATAGCTATCCCGTGATGTCCTTAGGGAGCCAGTATCCCCACCCTGCCATGATCGTCCAAGTGCAAAACATATTCAGGACGATCCCTTAAGCACACTATACCTCGTTTATATTACCTCACGTCCGCTTTTCATAATCCCCGGTAATAATAAAACAAATTAGTCAGACTTCATAATAATATTTTATTAATTAAAAATAATAAATTGATTCTGTTAAGTTGCCAATGATTTTTGGTAACTGTAGATCGACCAATAGCCAAAAATTAAAACACCTTGGCTTTCGACAACAACACGTTATAAGATTTATTGGCAAGATTAACAATTTATTTATAATTTAAGCGCAGGAGATTGGCTGTGGCTTAGAACAATTTTCTTAGCTTCGCCTCGATCGACAACGAACCAAAAAGTGCAAGTGAAGATGATATGCACAAAAATGTATATATGTTTGTATGTAGCAGCAGCTGTGACAAGTGCAAGAGGCTTGCCAATCTTGTTTACAATTACAGCTGTAACGATTAACTATCGGTAACGATTAAGTTTACATGATCTGAATTTGACTTAAATATCAGAATGCAGCAGTGATCCCAGTAGATCCTAGGATTTGGCTGATGCTGAATCCGACATACTCCCCCCGTTGGAAGCCTGTCTTTCAACAGAGTCCTTTAGAGGCAACAGGCACAGCTTGTTCACCGCTCTTCTGATGACCCCAGTGGCTGTCCTAAGATCAACTACACGAACGACTCCATTCTTGCCAGGAACCAGCTGTACTACCCTGCCCAACGGCCAACGCATGGGCGGCAGGTTTTCATCCTTGATGAGTACCATGTCGTTAAGGCACAACGACTGAGTTGGAGTACGCCATTTGGCTCTCTGCTGCAGCATAGTTACTCCTCACGCCAACGGGCCCAGAACACTTGCTGCAACTGTGCCACACGCTGCCATCCATCCAGGCGGTTGTAGTTCAGTTTAGTCAGATCAGGCTCGATAATGTTAGTTTGAGGACCACCAAACAGTAGGTGAGCAGGAGTCAGGACATCTAGATCTGCTGGGTTCTCTGAAAGTGGGAGTAATGGACGGGAATTAACAATGGCTGTGATTTGGCAGACGAGAGTACGAAGTTCATCAAAGCTCAACACCGAACAGCCAACAGAGCGATAAAAATGGTGCTTGGCCAACTTCACAGCCGCCTCCCATAGTCCACCAAAGTGCGGAGAGCGTGGGGGAATAAACTTCCAATTGATATCATCTGCAAGGCAGAACCGCTGCACCGCTTCAAGATGGAAATCACTTAACATGAGACGCTTCAACTCCAACAGCTCATTCTTCGCTCCAACAAAGTTTGTTGCATTGTCGGACCAAATCTGACTGGGCTTCCCGCGAGAAGCGATGAATCGTTTTAGCGCACTCAAGAACGTCGCAGTCGATAGATCCTTGACCAACTCTAAGTGCACTGCTTTGCTTGTAAAGCAGATAAACACGCTGACATAGGACTTTAGGGGTGGTCTCGTTCGAACCTCCGATTTATAGAAAAATAGTCCGCAATAGTCGACGCCAGTTACTGCGAACGCTCGAACCGCTTCCAGACGCTCCTTTGGAAGGCTTGCCATCACAGGCTCCACAAAGCTCGGCCTCGCTCTGAAGCACGTCACACATCTGCTTATAGCCTTCGAGACAGTTCTCAGTCCGCCAATTGGCCAATACTGAAGTCGAACCTTGGCCAGAAGTGCACGGGGTCCGGTGTGAAGATTCCTTTGATGAAATTGAACGATGAGTGCTACGGTGATTGCATGACGCCGAGGCAAAATAATGGGATGCTGGGCATCATAATCCAGAGAAGAATTGCAAAGCCGGCCACCGACACGGAGGAGGCCGATTTCATCCACAAATGGTGCCAGAGCAGCGATGGAGCTTGATTTTTTCACAGTCCCGTGAGAACGAATCTCTTTTATCTCATCCCAAAGGTTGGCTATCTGTACAACACGCAGAAGAATCCGAGTGCCGTGAAAAATATCTGCAACAGTTAGCCCATGATGTCTTAATCGCTTGATAAACTTGTACACATAGCCGAATGTGCGCTGCATAGACCCAAATGAATTTGTGTGCTTGCATCCAAGAGTTAAATCCGCATGTGGCGACTTCAAAATGAGAACACCTTTCCTCAATTCGATTGTAGATTTATCAGGCAGACAGGATTCAGGCCAGTTTGGACGACCATCTACTAGATATGGTGGGCCATGGAACCATAGATCTGATTGCGCTAAGACTTCGGGAAATGTGCCTCTAGAAAGGATGTCAGCTGGATTTCTATCGGTTGGAACATGTCGCCATTCCATGTCGGCGGTCAGTTCTTGTATGGCAGCCACTCGATTTGCTACGAAGACATTGAACTTATAGGGCTCATCCCTGATCCATGATAGAACCACTGACGAGTCGCACCAGTAGTATAAAAATGCGGGTTCTGGGACAAATTGGGGGTGGGGGCGATCAATCACTGTCAAAGACCTGTCAAAAATTGTGACAGCTAAAATAATTAGTGATTGATTGATCGATGAAAAGTGTGGGAAAGAGGGGGGATCGTGGTCAAAAGTGTGGGAAAAAAGGGGGAACCGAGGGTCGAATCGTGGGAAAAAGGGGGAAAAAGGGAAAAAAAGGTTCAAATCAAGTGATCGTGTGCGAGTATGTGTCAGGTGAGTTTGATTGATCTGTCATTGGCGATGTTCTAATTAGGGAGATGCTATTGTAAAATGTGATCGTGTGCGAGTATGTGACAGGTGAGTTTGATGGATCGGTCACCTCTTGATGCTCAAAATTAGGGAGATGCTATTGTAATGCATGTCTTTTGTTTACATTGGTGTGGCATGCGTTGCTATGAGTAAGCAAGTGGTGGGCACGTGTTGGGCACGTGTTGGGCAAGGTTCAGGCACAGGGCCGGCGCCGGGACGTCCCCTGTCAATCAAAGCAATGTATGGGCATGTTGCAGCATGATAATTGAATGGGAATTTTATCAATGTATGGACATGTTGCAACATGATAATTGAATGGGAATTTTGGAATTTTGTTTCTGTGACCCGTGACATGAAACCTGTTCTCGTTGGTTTTGATCTTGGTATTTTGTTTCTGTGACTTTTGATATGAAACCTGATCTTATTGGTTTTAATCATGATCTAACAGGTAATAGACTCTGCCTAGAGATAGTGGGAGAAGTCCTCTACCAAAAGAATGGGAAAGAAAATTGTAATACAAATATTCAAACTGGTTTCACCTTCAACATTGAATCATAGAGTGTATGCAAAAGATATTATAAATGTATGCATCTCAATGTTAGAAATATCAGTTCAATTTTATCGTTGAAGTGAAAAGTGATCTCCAGTGCTCATACATAAAAATTATAAATAAACAAACAAAAAAAAAAAATATTTATAAACAATTTACAAAAAAATAAAAAATATTATAAACAATTTACAAAAAAATAAAAACAATATCAAAACAAGTTAAGAACAGCTCAAAACAGCTCAAAACAAGTTGAGAACAGCTCAAAACAGCTCAAAACAGCTTGACAACAGTGACAGTTCAACAGCAATAACAGCAATAACAGCAATAACAGCAATAACAGCAATAACAGCAATAACAGCAACAATAACAACAACAACAACAATAACAACAGCAACAAGAACAGTAGCAGATCAAATGGACAACTCAGCAACAACATCAGTAGCAGGTCAAAAGCAGATCAACAAAGACACCTCATCAACAACATCAGTAGCAGGTCAAAAGCAGATCAACAAAGACACCTCATCAACAACAACAACAACAACAACTATAATGAGTGACAGCGGTGAAAGATCTTGTGACTTGTGTAAGATAGATCTACCACCGGGAACACAATGGAAACATCATGCTCGCACCGAAACCCATAAGCAGAATGCGGTTGTGCCGATAGATGAGAAGATTAAAAAGATTTCACAGGGATTCAAGGGGCGCATCCTTCATTATATGTATTTGAATGAAGGAGTGGCGTTTAGACTCCCTGAAGTATTTATGAATGAAGCAGGAGCTGCATTCATACCGCATTTGATACGTGTGCTGGATAGCTACGATGCAGTGAAAGTAAATTTTGAACTATTCGCCGAATATGTTCTTTTAAGAGAAAATGAGTCTCTTCATGAAATAAAGTCATTCCAAAGTAAAATGACTATCACACTCGAAATCAATGATTTTAATATGCTTTTTGAACAGCATTCTAAGCAAATAATTGCTAAAATGGAAGAGTTCCAGGAAAAGGATAGTGGATGGGCTCTGGTTAGTATAATCCGATTGGAAATGAATGTTAACCAGTATAAGCCAATACGAGGTTCTTCAGACATTAAATTGTCAAAGAAGCTGTTGCTGAAACATGCCATCGTCAATGTCGAGAATAATGACTCATACTGCTTCAAATGGGCATTACTTTCGGCATTGAAGATAACAAATAGACCCCAAAGATGCAATACTTATGGTGTTGTAATCACTGATGATAAAATCAGAATATCAAGAGACTTGGTACCATTTTCCACTGAGATCAAAGTAACAAAAGATTTCACATTGGATTTCACTGGGTTGTCATTCCCCCTAAAGATTCGGGATATACACATTTTTACAAAGCTCAATCCTCAAGTGAGCATCAATGTTTTCGGATATGATGAAGAGGCTGAGACAATAATTGGACCCCTATTCCACTCAGGATATGAAACACGTATACACATCAATATGCTGTTCCTAGAAGATGGAGTAAATGCTCACTACATGTGGATAAAAAATATAACAAGGTAACTATTTTAAATTTTTAATATATATAATGTTTGAATAAATACTAATTATTTTCAAAATATTATTTATTTTTGTAGGTTGTTGTCATCACAAACCGGAAATTCAAGGAGGAAGCAATGGTTCTGCAATGTATGTCTCAACTTTTCATCAAGTGAGAAGGCGGCGTTACGACACAAGGAGCTCTGCAGTGGAAAGGTTGCAGTTTTACCCCACCCCAACGAAGCGACTATAAAGTTCACCCAACACCAACACCAACTCCAGGTTCCGTTTGTGGTGTATGCAGACTTCGAATGTATTCTTCAACCGAAGAATATAGAAGTAAGTCCTAAATTAGTTAATATTAATGAACATATTCCAATAGCATATGCATACTATATAAAGTGTGCATTTAATAGTAGATTAGATAAGTTTGTATTAGAAACTTGTAAGAATGCAGGCTTAAGTTTTTTCAATTCACTTATAGAAAATTTAAAACGCTTAAACAATGAATATTTGAGCAAGGTAGTTCCCATTGTCATGAGTCTGGAAGATGAGAGTAATTTTCAAGAGACTATTAATTGTCATATTTGTGGTAGTGTTTTATTAGCAGATAGGGTAAGGGATCATTGTCATTTTACTGGGAAATTTAGAGGTGCTGCTCATTCAAAATGTAATTTGTCATATAAGACGAGCAATTTTATACCCGTTTTCTTTCATAATTTCACCAAGTACGATTCTCATTTGTTCATAAAAGAACTTGCAAACGTACCTGGACAAATTAAAGCTATTCCCATTAATAAAGAACACTACATTTCTGTATCGAAAACAATAGAGTATGATAATGGGAGTAGTTTTGAAATTCGTTTTCTTGACACTTTTAGATTTATGTCAGCAAGTCTAGATACTCTTGCATCTAATTTAGTTGATGAACAACTCACAACAATTAAATCACATTTCAGTTTTGAAAATAAGTTTAGACTTATGCGTAAAAAGGGCGTTTTCCCTTATGAATACTTAGATTCTGAAAGTAGGCTGCAAGAAACTTCTCTACCACCAAGAGAAAAGTTCTATAGTAGTCTAACGGAAACTGATTGTTCTGATAAAGATTATATGCATGCACTAAAAGTTTGGTCTGAATTTTCATGTTCAACAATGAAAGATTATTTAGAATTGTATTTAAAAACTGATGTTTTATTGTTAGCTGATGTTTTTGAAAATTTCCGCTTAATTTGTATGAATATTTATTCCCTTGACCCAGCTCATTACTATACAACTCCAGGCTTATCTTGGGAGGCCATGCTAAAGACCACGAAGATTGAATTAGAACTAATTAAAGATATAGATATGTATAGTTTTATCCAATCTGGTATTCGTGGTGGGTTAGTTCAATGTTGTCATAGGTATAGCAAAGCAAATAATAAATACCTGTCAACTTATGATCCATCAAAAGATTCAACATTTTTAATGTATTTAGATGCAAACAATTTGTATGGTTGGGCAATGTCACAACCTCTACCATACAATGGTTTTAAATGGTTATCCGATGAAGATATCAAAAATCTAGCAATTGAAAATATACCAATTGATGCTGATTTTGGTTATGTTTTAGAAGTCGACTTAGATTATCCGCAAACTATTCATGATGAGCATAATGATCTCCCCTTTTGTCCGAGCATTAAATTACCAACAAAGACAGCCAAAGTAGAAAAGTTAGTTGCCGACCTAGGAAATAAAAGAAATTATGTTATCCACTACCGTGAACTTCAGCAATGCTTAGGTAATGGATTACAATTGAAAAAAATTCATAGAGGTATATGCTTTAGACAAAGCGCTTGGCTTAGCAAATATATTGAACTCAATACTGAACTGCGAGCCAAGGCGAAAAATTCGTTTGAAAAAGATTTTTTCAAATTACTTAACAATGCAGTTTATGGCAAAACCATGGAAAATGTAGAGAAGAGGGTTGATGTGCGACTAGTGAGTGAGTGGGAGCCAGCACAAACGTTTACAGCAGGTCGCAAAAGACTTTGTGCTAGAGCCTTAATTAGTAGGCCCAACTTTCATAGTTCAGCAAGAATAAATGAGAACTTTTATGCCATACAAATGAATAGATTAAGAGTTACTTTAAATAAACCAATGTATTTAGGTTTCACTGTTCTAGACTTGTCAAAGTGGAAAATGTATGATTTCCATTATAATTATATGAAACCAAAGTTTGGTGAAAATTTAAAATTGAATTACATGGATACAGACTCTTTTATTTATACAATAAAAACTAATGATTTTTACAATGATATTCGAAATGACCTTAAATTAAAATTTGACACATCTGATTATTCTGATGAAAAGGCTAGTTTATATAATTTCGAAAAAGTTAATAAAAAGCAATTGGGCTATTTCAAGGATGAGCTTAATGGTAAACCCATGTTGGAATTTGTAGGTCTTCGTCCCAAAATGTATTGTTATAAAATTGACAATATTGAGAAATCGTTTAAGAAGTCAAAGGGTGTAAAAAGAACGGCTTTAGACAAGTTAAACATTGAACATTATAAAGAATGTTTAGAATCAGGTGAAGCAAAATGTGGGAAAATGACAATGATTAGATCCATAGACCATACTATATGCACTTATCAGTCTAACAAGGTAATCCTTGATAATAAAGACAATAAGCGTTCAATTCAAAACGATAAATATTCCACATTAGCCTATAACCACTATAAATTAGTAAACAGAAGACATTTGGAATATTTTAAAAAAGAAAAAGAACTTAAATTAAATATAGAATTTTTATTTAGAGAATCAGCATACTTGACTGTTCAAGCATATGACTTAGAAAATAAGTATGATTTCCTATCCGTAGAACAGAGAGCTGATCTCAATTTATGTAAAATAAATAGAGATAATGCTGATTTTGAGTTAAAGTATGCAGACCTTGAACTTAAATTACACCAAGATGAATATCAATCCCACCAGCCATAAAAATTAAAAGACTTTCAAATTATTTTTATTAAACAATGTATTTATTTTTAATATGAAAATGTTTATAAAAATTGTTACACATAAGTTTAATATAAAATGTTAAATTCATAAAATAAATATTATATAAAAATGTAAATGAAATTATATATAAGTTTTTTATAAAAAAAAAAAATTATAATAAAGTTTTATACATTTAATTAAAACCTACAACATGTATTTTTGTGTTTGTATTTATTATTCATAATCTAACCTAGGTTTATTATAAACTTATTTATAAAATTGTGTTGACGTCGATCCAACTATCTTCACTCTTCGGGAAGCCCAACCAGCGCACCAATGCCCTTTTTCCGTCTCGTTTCAACACTTTTTCAACTAGATATGCGTCGGGGTATCGAGTCTTTTTGAGTTCCTCTCTATAGAAACAACCTTCAATCGGATTCCCCTTCAAGTCTTCTAGTAAATATGTTGTTGGATATGTATATTTCACATTTCTAATTTTAAAAATTTCAGTTGTCCAATTTGGTGTGTAACCCTTTTCAAATACATGCTTGTATTTACTGATACGCACATTGTCTCCATTACGCAATGTGCTGCCGGTGAATATCTTCATGTGGTTATATGCCGTCTTCAGAATATGTTTTTCATTGGACGAATTCACGTCAATTGGGTTCATTTTTATGGTTCTATGCACATTGTTGTTGTAGTCATCAATTAAATTTTTGTACATATTAATCCATTTATATGTGCCATTGAAACTGAATTCTCGCCACATTAGTTCTTTTAAGGTTCTGTTGAAACGTTCAACAATTGATGCTTTCAGCGTACTGTATGTTGAATAGTGATTGATGTTGAACTGGGTTGTCAACTCCTTGAATTGTTTATTGAAAAACTCGGTTCCGTCGTCTGTTTGCAGGTTCTTGGGAGCACCACGCCCAGATTTAAATATTTTCTCCATTGCATGAGTCACATCTTTAGCGGTTTTTGATTTTAGTGCTTCACCCCAAGCGAATTTTGAAAATGTATCTATTACTGTCAACAAATATCGATAGCCATTATTGGACTTAGCATATGCTCCCATTTCAACCAAATCCGCCTGCCATAGATCGTTTATTCCCTTTGTGACTACTCTACGTCGTTGGAAATTCTTGCGTGACGGTCCATGTAACTCATTAATTATATCTCGTTTACTCATATTCTAGTAATTATTGACAATTATTTAGGATTAAATTTTGGCATATTCCCATATTTATAGGTATATTCCTCAAGACTTTGCAGTTGGGATTTAGTAGTTGTGAAAGTATTCTCGACACTATTTACAGCCTGCTCTAAATAACTAACTTTGCTTTCCAAATTTCCAATTTTGGTATTAAGTGCTTGAGTTATTTTCATATTTAGTTCGTTTCTCAAGCTTTTTATACTTTCGTCAACATAATCTTTAAGTGATTGACTCATCATTGGCATTAGAGTATTCCTTAAGTTCTCAATGCTTTTGTCAACGTATTCTTTAATTACCAAATCACTATTATCGATTGGTGTCCCACAATTTTTTATTCGTTTCTTTTGAGCATTCAAATTACCATCACTATCAATGTACAACCCCACAACAGTTTTTACGTCTCTTTTCAAGTGATTTGATCGCTCCTTATCAATAAAAAAATGACCAAACTTGTCAACAGACATAATGGTTATAAATGTAATTGTCAATTGTAGTGTGTATTTATATGTATTAGTAGATAATCTGTGCCTCACGCAATTCTTCTATTATTGACATAATTTCATTATCATGGTTGGTATTACCAGCTGTTTTAGATGCTATTAAGAGTTGTAATCGTTCAACTAATTCATTTACATCATCCCAATACACATAATTTGGTTTTGATGATTGTAGGGTCATATACCCTGAACCTGTTTTCGAACGATTTGGTGTGGACATTGCTGTTGGCAATGAAACACTACTACTTAGAAGAGGCTTGATAATTTCAGTATACTTATATGCTCGACTTCCCTTCACTTGACTGCGTGGATTGTAATTTCTTCTATGCGCACTAGTCTCAATTAATATTTTTTTATATATATCCAATTCATTCTTGTTATAGTCTGTAGGTTTTTTATGAAAAATTAATGAGTATAGACCAGGGGTAAGGGACCAACTGCTACCACTTGACAATTTAATTTCCGTATTGTTAACATTTAATGTACTGTTTCCCAACATTAAAGAACGAGAAGCTGAAGTACTTTTTCTAGGTCCATAAGCATTATCCAAGAGTTGTTCTCTCTGTAGTTGACTGATATTAAAATTCATTTCATAATCATCTACCTCTGACTCACTCTCTGGCTCTAACACTGGTTCTATCTCGGAATCTATCTCTGGTTCCATATCTGGTTGCATCTCTTCTTCTATGTCTGGTTCTAGATCAATATTCGAATGAGAATAATAATTTGTTTCCTCATCTGATTCACTTACATCACTAGGAATGACATTTTTCTAAAAATTTGATTTAGATTCATCATTTCCCAAGTAGATATTTTTCCAATTATCCCCATCAAAATCCTCAGCTTTGTTGCTGACGGATTTGTTTTTAATAGATTTTATAGTATGCTTTAATTCATCCAAATGGTCATCACTATTGAACTTTTTCTTTGATTTCGTAAACTTTTTTTCATTCTTATTGACGAGCTTTTGTAAAGGTTTTGTTATTGGTTTAAAAGTTTCCTCCAACTCCAAAGCATTCTGAGATTGTGTTTGCTTAACAGCTTCAAATTTTCTCTTCAACGCATTTCGCGATATCGTCAACTGTTTCAATATCTGTTGACTCATTGTTAGTATGTCGTATATTTGTGGTTTTCTTTGAGGATAGTAGTCGCTAAAACAACAAGCAAACATAGTATGTGAGACAGTCGCAATGTAAGTTAATGACTTGAGTTAAGTGCAACTTACCCAACAGATGGATTAAAACTGACTTAACTCGTGTATGTGTCTGATTGTGTTATCACTCATCAGTAACTCGATTCATACTGCTGAATAATACTTATGTATAGTAATATTTATAATACATTAGATACCCGAAACGTTCCCCTTCAAAATAAAAAATGCAATTATGTAGTTGGAATATGGAGAATCAGTTTTTATTGACAAAATGATGATTTTAATAAGATTGGATTAGCTGCAAGTATCAGTTTAAATAGTTTTATTTATACTGGTGCTGTTGTACTGGTGCTGTTGTACTGTTACTGTTTTACTGGTGCTGTTTAACTGGTGCTGTTTTACTGATACTGTTGTACTGGTGTTGTTATTTAGCTGGTGTTGGGACTTTCTCCATATGCGTCGTAAGATCAACCTCATCATAAATATTGTCATCACCATCGTCATCATTATGAAGCTTTATATAATTTGATGATATTAAAGGCTGCTTTAACATAGACTTTACTTTATCACCTTCAGATTTTTTAAACTTTTTAATTTTTCTTTTTTTCTTCTCAACGACCTTATGTAAGGTTTCTATTATGGATTTAAAAGTTTTCGTCAGCTGACTCAAAGTATGTTGACTCATTATAAATGTTTTTATGTAAGCAAATCCAACATACAATAAAACTTTTTTTTTTTTTTTTTGTGTTCAGTCGAATTTGTGTACATGCTCGTCGTGTATGTTATCACACATCATGTAATACTGTCAAACAAATGTGTTGCAATTGATATTTATAACAGATATCTGAAAGATTTACATCCCACCCATTTAAAAGAATAATAAATTTGTCATTAAAATCAATTATTTTATTTAAAATTGTTTATTACAAATTTTGATATAATTTATTTAATTCTAAGTAGAGATTTTCATCGTTTTTCTTGACAATAATATACTTTTTATCCTTTATTGCCTCAATAGATTCATTCTTCAAATGTGAATATCTTTCCGGTAGGTACAGAATGTAGTGATCAAGTTCGAGAGCAATTGAATTCCCAATCCTGGTTTTCTTCCGTTGAGCCCTGAGAATGGGATAGGCTGTATCCATTGTCATCTTGGTTTTGGATAGTAGCGGTTTCTGTACTCGTCCGTTGAAGTCCTTGAGAACTTGAGCACAATTCTGCTCTTCCTCCAGATATACTTCCAGCTCGCTATCTCCGAAAAGGGGTTGATTCATGTTGAAGTCCTTGTTGAGCTGATATTGTTGAAGTTGATAGTGTTGCGTTGTTTGTCCTTGTTTAGTTGGTGTTGATGAAGCTGATCGTCTTGCCCGGCTGAAGTGATGACTTTGAGTGTGCTTTGAACCAATTTGAGCTCATCTTTTATAGCTCATCCATTGCACACACACACAAACACACACATTATTTTGTATGTCTGTATTAGTGTGTATATGTATAAATTCAATCACAAAACACTCTCACATTATTTTGAGATATAGGTGATTTAATAAGCTATTAAACCCCATCTCAACCGTTTATTTTAATGATAGCAAAAATTTGAGACACAGGTGGCCACAGTTGTATGTATTAAAACGTTGCACTCTCTCATAGTTGTATTTGATTGCATTTCCCAAGTACTTGATAACTTCTTTTGGTGGCTGTAGGTTCCCAAAACTGTCAAAGTACTTTACAAATTTTTTCTTTTTATTATAAGCTACCCAATGCGTACCATTTGATGATGAATCACCTAGGTTTATGACTCCACATTCCTGACTATGAGGTGATTCTGGTAGTGAGTCTTTCATAAATACGCCTCGAAAATGTGGTATGTGTTTGCGAGCAAAATTTTCAATGTCTAAATTTGTTAACGCTCTTTTGGGTAGCCTACCTATTAGTTTTTTTGTTTCTTTACTCCAGAACCTTTTCTAAAGGGATTGAGGTATAATCCATAACCTTTACGATATGGTTTCAGGTACATTCCATCACCCAAGGCAACTCCCTCCATTTTCATATTGTGTCGTTTACTCTCATCCAGCTGTTCTTTTGCCGCCTTTGCATTGTTTATTGCCTTTGCAATAGCTGCACTACCAGAGGCTAGACTACCTAACGCGCTTAGTGCAGTCAGAATTGGAACTAGTGGTAAAAAGCCTCCAACTTTAGGTACATTAATTATGCGAGGAACTCTAACATTTTTCTTACGACCCATTGATTTATATACTGCTTTACGTGCAATCTTAATTGCATTCATAATATCTAATGGTTTTCGCCTTTTCAATGTACGCTTAGCATCATTAACAACAGATGCTAAGCTCTTCATTTGCTTCTTTCCATGTCGCTTTACCCTCTTCTTCACCCCCATCCCGAATTTTTTCTTTGACTTCATGATGTTGGTTACAAAATATGCTGATGCCCTTTCGCCAAGACTACTGTCTTTCGCCTTCACTCGTTCCCAAGCTCTATTGACCAGTACTGTGTCTGCCTTATGACGTTCACTCAAATCCTTGTGTTGTTCGTATGCAATATCATGTACTTTACAAGCCTCATCCAACGGATTTATACCACGATCGCCACGCCTCAAACGTTTTTCTAGCTTTGTACCAGGGCCACAGAAATTATAGCCAGGAAGATGAGCCTCCACAGGTAACAGGTTAATTAATTTGTTGACAAGACCACTGCCCTGTTTACCGTTTAAACTATGACTGCCATGATTATAAAAACGTTTCCCCATTTTATGCTTGTTTAATCATCAATTGTTTCTCATTGAATGAACACATTGCAATGAAGTATGCGCTTAATAAAGCAAAAACAAAATATCTTTGTTAGAAACATTGATGGGGGTAATATTGTAAACAAGTTACCGCCACGTCATAGTACCCTCTTACCCAACACAATAAGAGCGCTTATTGTTGGTCCATCAAACTGTGGCAAGACCAACCTAATGTTTAGTCTAATTGAAAGTCCGAATGGGTTGAAATTTGAAAATATTTATGTGTTTTCAAAGAGTCTATACCAACCCAAGTATGAGTACTTGGAGAAGCTAATCAAACCAATTAAAGGTATGGGTTATCACACATTCTCACAGAACGAGACAGTTTTACCACCCAACGAAGCCAAAAATAATTCTATTATGATTTTTGATGATGTTGCTTGTGAAAAACAAGATAATATTCGATCGTATTTCTGTATGGGACGACACAAGAATATTGATTCGTTTTATTTGTGTCAAACTTATACACATATACCAAAGCATCTTATACGTGACAATGCAAACATGATTATTATGTTTAAACAAGACGATCTAAATATGCGACATATATATCGTGATCATATTAACACAGACATGAGTTATGATTCATTCGTGAAAATTTGTAAAAAATGTTGGGACGATAAATTCGGATTCTTGTTGATAAGTAAAGACGATGACATGGATAAAGGCCGCTATAGAAAGGGCTTCGATCAGTTTATTATAATTTAAAATGGTTTTTTCAATATAAGATTGGGTGTGTGTGAATATTAACCACAGTTAAACATCTGATTTCGCAATGAGTAGATCATTAACATTATCGATAAATGGGAATACTTCCATTATAAACACAAACTATTTTCCCCCCATCGAATTGAATGGACAATATGAGTGCGCATTGATTGACTTTCACATGTACAACTCAATCCCAAATGTTGATACAAACAACAATCTTTTCCACATTGGTAAACAAGTAATCACAATTCCTATCGGTTCCTATGAACTTGATGATATTGTCGAGTTTATTTATTCAAAGCTAAAAGGCACTGAACTTGAGAATACAGTCACAATTAAAGGAAATAATAATACACTTCAAGTAGAGATCTTAACCAGCAAACAATCAATATACTTTAATAGGGACAGATCAATTGGTCAATTGTTTGGCTTTAATCAAAATGTGCTAAAGCCAAATGCTACTAAAACTTATCTTTCCGATCTGCCTATCAATATTTTTAAAATTAATACGATTCGCTTAGAATGCAACATTGTTAGCGCTTCATATGTGGATAACGTTGCAAATCATGTACTGCATGAGTTTGGCATCACTGTTCCCCCAGGCTATAAATTGAGTGTGACACCCCACAATCTCATTTATTTACCAGTCAGCTGTAGAGAAATAAGTACTCTAGCATTGCGTATAACTGATCAGGACGGAGATTTGGTGAACTTACGTGGTGAAACCGCAACAATTCGTATACATTTACGAAAGATAGAATGATTGTATACAATAAAAGGTTGGGTACATACCCAAAACCCCGCACTACTAATTGTAAAGCTAAAGGAAGAGGAACAAACTTGAAGAGGAGCACGCTCACACTACAAAACAGATTGTACTTAAAATCATTGGGATTCAAGCTTCGAGTATAACAAGAACGAAAACAAAATGAATGAAATATTAAATGTGCGGGAAAAACCTTTCTCAGACGAAAGTATATCGAAGAAAGAATATCATACATACTCATCATATCAACAGACATTTAAACCAAATGATGAAATTCGAATTACAATTCAAAATCAAGACTTGTATGTACTCCCTCACGAGAGCTATCTTAGTTTTCAAGGAGTTGTTAAAAAAATTCTGGCAGATAGAACAACTACGATGGACGGTGTTGCTGCAGCATTTAAAAATAATTGTATGGCATACTTTTTGGATGAAATAAAATATGAAATAAATGGGTGTGAGGTCGATAGAACACGTTTTGTTGGTGTCACTTCAACGCTAAAAAACTTTGTCTCACTGAATAATCTTGAAAGTCGATCGCTTTCACTTTCTGGATGGGGTGGGGGGAATGATGTTGCCTCTACTGGTCACTTTAACTTTTCGGTTCCCTTAAAACATTTATTGGGATTCGCTGAAGACTATAGAAAGGTTTTGGTAAACTGTAAACATGAACTCGTGTTGTTACTAACCAAAAATCTTGATGATGTGTATCACAGAGTAAAGAATAATAACACATATGAACTAGAAGTGACAAACATATCTTGGAAAATTCCCCATGTGACTCCCAGTGATGTTGCAAAAATAAAAATGTATGATATTATCAAAAGTGGTACTAATCTACCGCTAGCATTTCGTAGTTGGGACACATATGTAAACCCTAAGCTTATTCAAGGAACTCATCATGTATGGAATGTAAAGTTAGCTGCTAATCGAGAACGTCCTCGGTTTGCAATAATCGGTTTCATGCTAAAGGGTCAACTTATCACAAACCATTTATCAAACTTGAAAGTGTATTTGAATTCGGAAACCTATCCCTATGATGATTTGAATGTTGATTTTAGTAAGGATCGATATGCTCACTTGTATGAAATGTACTCGAGATTTCAAACTAGTTACTACAACCGTGAATCACAAGCAGTATTAACACCAACAGATTTTAAAAATAAGGCGCCAATTGTTGTAATAGATTTATCATATCAAAATGAAATGGTGAAATCTGGTCCCATTGATGTGAGAATTTCAACGGAACTAAGACAAGCAAGCGATGCGGATACACAAGTGTATTGTCTACTTATACACGATCGTTTAGTCGAATACAACCCATTGAACGGTTTAGTACAACGAGTCGTCTAACAAAATACATGCAAAATGGTTGAGGACATTGTTGCGATCGATGTTCAAGGATTTTTTGATAATCATAATCAGTTTGTTTTAAAGGAAATTGGGATAGTATTTCACAAAGAACCCACACTCGATAATCATTTCATTATACGAGCTCCATATAACTTTACTCAACTAAATAAAAAGTCACGAAAATTTGCTATATGGTTAACTAAAAATCATCACAAAATACACTGGAATGACGGAATAAACTATTTCACTCAAACACGAAACTTTCTAAGGAAAATAACTGCAGGAAAAGAGATCTTATGTAAGGGCATTGAAAGGAAACGATTTCTGGAAATATTTTTAAGAGAACCACATCTGGTCGATGTTGAGGAGCTTGGATGTCCACAACGACAAACTTTCAAGGAAAACCGGTTCCCGTTTTGTACATTACATCGTCGTGTAGGAGTTTGTGCATTAAATAATGCATACAACATTTTAAAATTTTATAATGATATAATGTCTTAAGAAGTCATCACATTTATCATTTGCATTTTGAGTTTCAAGCTGAGAACATCTACTTTACTGGATAACTAATTTAAAATGGATAAAGAGAAGGATAATAACAACAACAACAACAGCTACAATTATCGAGATAATAACAATCATGGATCAATTCTTACTGAAATAAATACTTTTCTTAAACAATTTCGCAAGAAGATATTTAAACATCATTTGAAATTTCTTCTGGAATCAAGGGATATGTTCATGAATACTGGAGGTCAGGAACTGATTGCATCACAATATGGTCAACACTATAAATTTTGCGTATGGTCCAATGATGCTTGTGTGGACGGTCCAGACACATGTTGCTGCTATCACTATGACGAAAAAATGGGGGAAACTAGAAAATTAATTTCTACATATGTTAACTTAAGTCAAAGAATGTAAAAAAAAAAATATCCAAATAAATGTTCAAGTAAAATCGAATCAAGCACACACACACACACGCGCACATATTTCGCTAAACAAGAATTGGAAGCAATAGAAATAATGAAAACATGTAACATATTAATTGAGAAGATGGGAGAAAATAAATAATGTCAAACCATATTATTCAAAATAAAAACAATTAAAAACAAAACCAACGTTTCTTTTATTATTCTTCAACTTTTCTTATATTTTTATCTTACAGCATAAATTGTTATTCATTTTCAGAATCAAATGTTGGATGGAGCAATGGGGGCAGGTCTACTGTCTATAGTGTTGGAAAATGTTTGTGAGTTATACTGTCTATAGTGTTGGAAAATGTTTGTGAGTTCTACTGTCTATAGTGTTGGAAAAGGTGTGGGTTGAGCCTACCTGTTACAACAAGCTAAAAACCAATGAGAACAGGTTTCATGTCAAGGGTCACAAAATATCAAGATCAGCCAATGAGAACAGGTTTTATGTCAAGGGTCACAGAAACAAAATACCAAGATCAAAACCAATGAGAACAGGTTTCGTGCCAAGGGTCACAGAAACAACATATCAATGTAAGCCAATGAGAGTAGGGTTCATTTCATAAGTCATCGAAACAAAATACCAAGATCATAAGCAACTAGAACAGGTTTCATGGCAACAGGTTTCATGTCATGGGTCACAGAACCAAAATTCCCATTCAATTATCATGCTGCAACATGCCCATACATTGCTTTGATTGACAGGGGACGTCCCGGCGCCGGCCCTGTGCCTGAACCTTGCCCAACACGTGCCCAACACGTGCCCACCACTTGCTTACTCATAGCAACGCATGCCACACCAATGTAAACAAAAGACATGCATTACAATAGCATCTCCCTAATTTTGAGCATCAAGAGGTGACCGATCCATCAAACTCACCTGTCACATACTCGCACACGATCACATTTTACAATAGCATCTCCCTAATTAGAACATCGCCAATGACAGATCAATCAAACTCACCTGACACATACTCGCACACGATCACTTGATTTGAACCTTTTTTTCCCTTTTTCCCCCTTTTTCCCACGATTCGACCCTCGGTTCCCCCTTTTTTCCCACACTTTTGACCACGATCCCCCCTCTTTCCCACACTTTTCATCGATCAATCAATCACTAATTATTTTAGCTGTCACAATTTTTGACAGGTCTTTGACAGTGATTGATCGCCCCCACCCCCAATTTGTCCCAGAACCCGCATTTTTATACTACTCGCACCAGCAGTAAAACTGGCTGAAGAAGATTTCAGTGCGCTTGATCTCAAACATCAGATTTGCCAATAGCTTCGCTCCACATAGTTCAAGCTTTGGAACAGACAACGTCTTCAACGGCGCAACTCGAGATTTGGAGCAAAGGATTCGACTTGTGACCGTCTGACCTCTGGTCACCACGTAGACGCAAGCACCATAGGCTTCCAAACTGGCATCGCAAAATCCATGAATTTCTATTTCAGTATCTGCGATAAGCACCACTCTGGGAAACGAAACATGTGGAATGTTCTGGAAACTGCTGCATAACTCTTTCCAGGCTGTGTCACGTGCTAGAGGCAAACTTTCATCCCAAGACAATTGATCTTTGCACAGCTGCTGAAGAAAAATCTTTGCTTTAGTTATGACTGGTCCTAAAAGTCCAAGTGGGTCATAAAACCGGGCGACAATAGACAAAACTGAGCGTCTAGAAGGTTTAGCTTTGGATGCTTTGACAGAAAACGAAAACAACAGCTGATCAGTCGCTGGTTCCCATACAAGGCCAAGAGCTTTGGTTACATCGCTTCCATCATCGAACTTCAAAAATTGCTCTCTTTCTTCGTCAGCTACTCCATTGAGGACTTCTCGGTGACTAGAACACCACTTGCGAAGCTTAAAATTCCCAAGAGACAATATATCGGCAGTCTGATTCATTTTCGCTCTGGCTTCAGCCACTGAGTTGGCTCCAGAAATAAAATCGTCCACGTAGAACTCATGCTGGATGGCAGTTGAACCAATTGGAAATGCATCACGCTCATCAATAGCCAATTGGTGCATTGCACGCACAGCCTGAAATGATGCTGATTTAGTCCCATATGTCACTGTATCCAATTTGAAGACCTCAATTTTCTTCTCAGGCGAATCTCTCCAGAGAATGCATTGATAATAGCTGTCAGGTGAAGTCACTCGTACACAGCGATACATCTTACAGATGTCAGCTGTTAGAGCGACAGGATATGTTCTAAATCGAATCAAAATGTGGAGCAGTTTTGGCTGTATGATTGGTCCCGCCATCAACACATCATTGAGAGAATATCCCGAGTCGGTCAAAGCAGACCCATCAAAAACCACGCGCAATTTAGTTGTGGTACTGTCCTCCTTCAAAACACAATGATGTGGGAGAAAATACTTGCAACAATTAATAGATCCAGGGGCAACTCGCGACATGTGATTTAAATCCAAAAACTCTTTGATGAACGCTGAGTACTGCTCCTTTATATCCAAATGACGACCCAACTTGCGTTCAATGCTAAGAAAACGACGATACGCCTGGTCATAGGAATCGCCTAGCATCTCTGCACTGCGCTTCAGAGGCAATCGCACCGAATATTCGCCGGATGGCAACCGAGAGAAGTTATTGATAAAGTGCTGCTCGCATTCCAAATCTTCTTTGCTGGCCTTAACTATTAGTTCTTCCAAGCTTTCGATTTCCCAGAACCGTCGGAGTAAGTCATCCAATCGAACCTCCAACTGAACAGTCTCGCTTCCAGGAGCGCTGCCAGCAGCCAACAACGAAGTACTACGAAGTCTCTCAAATCCACCAGTCACGACCCAGCCAAGACGAGTCTTTTGAAGAAGTGGCAATCCTGGTAACAGCATAATTTGCCCAACAGACAAGAGCTCGTAGAAAAGGCTCGCTCCGATTAACAAGTCCACTCGCTGTGGCTTGTTAAACGCAGGATCAGCTAACCTTATGTTTGAGGGAATCTTCCAATCCGATGTATCGATGACGAAGCTAGGCTGACTATCGGTTATCGTTGGAGCCACAAGAGCGTCAAACGTAGCTGAATACTCTGACACTTGAGAGCTCATGCGAATTTTTACAGCTAATCCGTCAGTAGAAACGCTCGTGTCTCCAAGACCCGTGACAATAACCGATGATCGGGTTTTCTTTAATTGAAGCCTCTGTGCAAAACGGGATGTGACCATGTGCAGCTGAGAGCCAGAGTCTAATAAAGCTCTACAGGGCACTAAAGAGCCAGCGCTATTCCTTACCATGACCACTGCGGTGGCCCAAAGCACAACACCAGACTGAAGACCTTGGGCAGCAAGAGAGGCAGTTGAAGCGGGAACGCTCGAAGCCGACGATATGTGCGCTGATTCTAACGCTTGAACATCTGATGATGCAGTAAAATGCAGTAGGGTATGATGTTTTCCTCCACAGGTACGACAATGACTACTACTGCATGAACGAGTTTGATGTCCATTCTTTAGGCAGTTAAAGCAAAGAGCAAGCTTTTTAACTTCCTTATGTCGAAGGAATGGAGACAAGTTTGCAAATTTATTACATGCGTAGATTCCATGACCATGCTCATCACAAAAACTACAGCCATTTTGGTTAGTCTCGGCCACAAGCGACTTTCTTGGGTTAGTATTTTGGTTGGATTTGCCCACCTGAGAACTTGACGAAGTGGAATATTGCACGCTATCCAGCTTTTCACAACGCCTTTCCAGAAATGCAAAGAATTCATCAGCTGACGGCACCCTGTCAGCGTGACAAGCGTCATCCCATTTCTTCTGGGTTTTTATATCCAATTTCTGTAGTAGCGTTTGCACAATAAAACATCCTGAGATTTGCTCCGAATTGCCCAAAGTCTGCAACGAACGCATGTGAGAGTTGACCTTGTCCGAGAATTGACGAAGTTGTAAAGCCGACTCCGAATCTACCCTCTTGAGCCCAAGAATCTCCTTTATATGTGCCTGGAAATGTAAGAATATCCAGAGCCACACGATAATTGGCACCGATAAAATCTAACGATCGAACCGCATCCAACGCAGGGCCAGACAAACACGAGCGGAGATGCTGCAACTTCTCAACGTTTGTCAGTTCGGTATCCTTGCCGACGATAGACTCAAACATTGCGATGAAAGCCGCATATTCCGTATAGCCATTGGAAAATGTAGGCAATTTGAGCTCGGGCATACGCGTTTTATTGGCCACAATCACGGTTTGGTTCAGAGTGTCGTCGTAGCGCCCAAATGTTGAGTGTGTCGGGGCGTTAGATTGATGCCTTTGAATATTAACGCGAACACGAGTTTCAAGCATGGCCAGCATTTCGTCAAAATCATCGCGTAACCTGCTGCCAATCTCATCAAAGTCCAATTCTTCTAGAGAATTATGCGCTCCGCTAAAAGCCGATTTAATTTGCTCAATAAGTAAAAGGCGCACTTCTAACTCGACAGGGCAAAGATCATTAAGTTTCTGCACAGATAAATCACTTTCGATACCTTTGGCGCGCTCAAACAATGAAGCTACTTTGCGTTTGAAAAAGGTTACCCTGTTTGCTGTTTGCACATCATCAGCATCTTTATTTGGCATGATTGTCTTTGATCTACGAAAGAACTGTAAGCGCAACAGCACACCAACAACCGACAGCCGCTTATGTACAAACGTATGTATATAAACTACGTACGAATGACCGCAAAGGGAAAGTGCGTGAGAGTCTTAATTGCTGTAATTGAACAACACACGCCCGCACATATGTTTCTGCAATTGGCCTATTATAAAGAGCACGATGATTGTTGCACTTTGTTAAAACCAGCAAGTTTTAATTTATGTATTTATTATCACTGCACTTATGTAATAATTATTATGTTGATCTCGCCGGGGCCTCCAAATGTTGAGTTGCCAATGATTTTTGGTATCTGTAGATCGACCAATAGCCAAAAATTAAAACACCTTGGCTTTCGACAACAACACGTTATAAGATTTATTGGCAAGATTAAAAATTTATTTATAATTTAAGCGCAGGAGATTGGCTGTGGCTTAGAACAATTTTCTTAGCTTCGCCTCGATCGACAACGAACCAAAAAGTGCAAGTGAAGATGATATGCACAAAAATGTATATATGTATGTATGTAGCAGCAGCTGTGACAAGTGCAAGACGCTTGCCAATCTTGTTTACAATTACAGCTGTAACGATTAACTATCGGTAACGATTAAGTTTACATGATCTGAATTTGACTTAAATATCAGAATGCAGCAGTGATCCCAGTAGATCCTACGATTTGGCTGATGCTGAATCCGACAGATTCATTTGACGAACTGACGATTAACAGCATATTTACAAAATAATTGCATCCTACGCTAAATGTTTTGATTTTTTCATTATCAAATTTAAGAAAGCAATTTAACCCGAATCGTCCTGAGCAACATTTTATCGAGTTTCTTAATGAAAATTTCAGGACTGATAAATTTGAGTTCGCTGAATCCGAAAAACACATTAATTTTGTTCGTCCTTGTCAGGATAATCAACAGGACTATTTTTTCGGCTGTTACCATATGGTAACGCTGGGAAGTGCAGGGTACAGGTTTTCTTAACCCTCTAAGGCTACTTTCTAAAATAATGGAAATAATTTATTCAAATAATTTTTTCTTAAATGAATTCTGGCTTCTTAACTCAAATATGCACTCAGAAAGTGCGTAAAAGCTTTCGTTTACCTGTAAGGTGAGAAAAAGTGAATAAGTGTCTCGAGGCACTCTTGGGGCTTTGAGTGTAAAAAAGTCGTTTTCAAATTTCAAAGTTGCATTTTATTTCTTTTTATGGTACTCTGAAAAACAATTTTTGTAAGCCGTGCAGCATAAATGCAGATTGCATTTTGTGCAAATGCACTGTGTTTGCGAAATTTTACAGTGCTTACAACATCTTCTTCCACTGTCTCGATCTAACCAACGGGGGAAATGGTTTACCTGGTCAAACCGCAAGTCCGATATTGGATGCTTCGCTTTTTGGCCTAGCTTGAGTCGTAGCTTTGGAGATCGGTGAGAGAGTGGAGACTGCATTGCCTGAGAGGATGGTGGGGATTGAGAGGAAGGAGACTGGGTTGTCCATTCATGTGAAGATCGGTTGCTCACACTGATTGGACGACCTGGTAAATTTTTGCTTCTAAATGTCACTAGACCTTCAGCAAGAGTTTCACGATAATCCGAGAGCTGGAGCAATTTCTCCTTGCTCGCGTTCTCTTTTTCTATACGTCTGTATAAAATTTACGAGTTGGTGACTGCCATATCAATCAAGTGGTAACAAATCCGAGTCGCGGCATCCCCAGTTTTGGCTCTGATATGATAGCGGCCCATTAGTCCATCCATCAGGTCTACGCCGCCCATGTGAGCATTGTATTCATGAACAATTTGGGGACAATCCATTTCGATTTGTCGCTTAGACTTTCTATCGAAACGAGGAGCCTTTGCTGTTCCTTCAAGCTGAATGGTCCGTGCAAATGGCTTAACACCCACATAAGTCGAGAAAAAGCGAACTGCCTTGCTGTCTTTCCACAGCACATTAGTAATTTCGACTCCATATGAGGAGCCTATGAACTCAGTCGAAAAGCCCCTTGGCATTTTGTTGAGCGTACTATCGTTTGGCAGCTTACAATCAGGGATACGATTTACTCGCACCGTACCAAGGCTATAAATACCTTTCGCACGTAGATAAACCATCAAAGGCAGCGATGTATAAAAGTTTTCAAAGTAAATGATATGGTTCTTGAAACTTTGTACGGTTTGTGTTAAACGCACAACAATGTTGGCCGAAGCACCAAGATCTGGCTGACCAGGCAAGATCACATTATCACCTGCACCGCAGTATATCTCAAAGCGGTATGCATATCCAAATGAATCGCACAATACAAATAGCTTGATGCCCCACTTGTGCGGCTTATTTGACATGTACTGGCGCAAGTGGTGCTTCATTTTTGTGCTGCACATTTGTTAGTCGACACAAAGGTGGGGTTGCTTTGGCACGGAGTCAAACCCTTGATTGAGACAGTCGACTAATTTTCGCGTGCGGAACAGTGGATCGTAGCCTGGATCTCCCTTTTTGATGCGCTCGCTCTCATCGCGCAGTGAGAAGTACTTCTTGAATGCCTCGAATCTGCTCCGCGGCATGCAGGTTTGTATGGGCCCAAAAGCATTTTTTGACCAGTAGCTATTCAGATTCGGGTAGCGATAAATGGACATGTACATCATAATACCGATGTAGTGGTGGATATCGTCATTGTTAATTTTGAACTTATTTGTTATATTTTCGGTTAAACCCGCGCGCATGGTTTCGTTCACGATCATTTTCATGATTTCTGCATTGAAGAAATAGCAAAAGAGCTCCAATGGAGTTTTGAGCTGCTTTATCTCAGATGACAGAGAAAAGTCTCCTTGAAAGGCTATATTGTTGACATGCAACTGCATACATTGCTCTCGCCACAGAATCTTACTCGGTTCCTTTGTTATTGATTCAATACCTACATATACATAATTTAATTAGTCACTTATATTACACATCGCAACTATATTTTCTTACCAACACCATTGAAGCCGCCAGAAGTTGGCAAACGTATGCATGCTGAATCTTCAATAATTGGCAACGGTGATCGAGGTCTTTTCCTGGTTTTCCAGGAAGGCTCAGATTCCTGTGCATTATTTGGCACATTCTCAGCATTACTGTCTATGAATGATACAGTGTCAGCATCCTCTAATGCATCGGTGAGAGCTTCCATCACATTAAAATCGTCGGCCTCATCGTCATTTGATATGCTTGAAAGTTCCTCATCCGACGGGACTGACTCAAACAACTCCAGCAACTGCTCATCTGACAAGTCCGACAACTTTAAACGAGTCCGCTTTGCCATTTCTTTTAATATTTAAATTTTTTATTAAGAAAAGTCGTAACACAAACAAAAATCATCACATAAATTGCAAGTAGTTGTGAAATAGCTGCGGGCAACAAAAGTTCACTTAAAGCCCCAAAAGTGTCTCGAGGCACTTGTCACTATTTCATTGCTACAACCCATGTTTATTATGTATTTGCAAATCTATAACTTGATTTTAATAGTAAATAAACATACCTTTTACGAAAAAAAATAATGACTTGCAGCAGCTCAAGTTTCACGCGCGAAATAAAATTTGTTCTGTGCAAATAAAAATAAAATGTACCGTTAAAAGCTTCTGAGAGCTTTCAAAGCTTCTTCATGAAATCTGGCGATTGTTATTTACTGCCGTTAAGTATTTAAATTATGAAAAAGCTCTTACTTCTTACGCAAATGTGAATAATGTAATAAGTGTCTCAAGACAGTCTTACGTGTTAGAGGGTTAATGGTACAAAATTCAAATGTTTGAGAAAAAGTCCTTTGAACACAACTTAATCCAACATGGGGGCACAACTGTCATAGGAACAATCGGGGTCAAATTCACCTTTAGTATGAAAAACTTTTTCTATTCTGAGATATCTCAACCAAACTCTTAGAATATGTGTCTTATATGTTGCTTCACATCCTGACTAAATTTGGATCAAACCGGACCACAATATCATATAGCTGCCATAGGAGCAATCATATTTTATGAACAAAACAGTACCTAAAAGCGATAAAATGTATGGCAAAAGCCTGTACCTTGTACTTCCCAGCGTTACCATATGGTAACTCGAAAATAAAAAGCGTAAATTAACTTTAAAAAAGTGTTTTATATTTAAAATTTGTTTTATAATTAAAAAGAGCACTCTTTTGCATAAAGTTCAGTACTAAAATTAGTTAAACGAATTAAATTTACTTGCGACGAATTGCCAAATGCCGTTTTTTCGCACTGCAGAATATAATGAGCAACTTAAAGCTAATTTTTCGATCAGCTAACTTCAAGAGATTGTTTCAATCAACTTTTTATCAGTTAGAGACAACAATTTACTCTTAGAATATCTTATAAAAGTTAATATAAGGTTAATGTATTGTCTAAAAATGAAGTTTTAGTAAATGCTATTGCCTGATACCATATGGTAACGCTGGGAAGATTCGGGTTAATTGAAATTAGATCGTTATCGATATTTTCTAACTTATAAATTTAATAACCGATAGTTACCGATATATCGCTTTGTCATAAGAAGCGAAAAAGAAATTATGAAATAAATTTTTTTTTATCTTTACAAAAGCGAAGCGAAAAGTTGCTAAATTGAAATATTGAAATATATGTATATTTATATTTCAGGGAATACGCAAACGATATTGGCTTCAAGAAGATGGATTAAATGTCCGCTTCAAAGTTAGACATGCTTTAAGTGTGTCGAACAACAAATAGGCATATTAATATAAGCAGTCGCTTTAATGGGGGACTACGTATATTAATATGCCGACAGCAACAGCAACAACAAAGCAACAATATAATCATTGCGAGATTTAAATAACAACACACCCAGAATCATCTGTAATCTGTAATAAACAAGCAAACAAGGAAAGTGCAAAGACAACAAGACAAGTGCAAAAGACCGATTGGGACATAATAGCTGCCAAGCACTCTTTTTCGGCAACTGAATAATTTTTCTGACAACAATTCAGTTTACGAGACAAGAATGCAATTGGAACGTCATTTCGCTCGCCTCTAACTCCTGTATGGCTGGCATCACAATGAATTTAAAACGGAATCGAAAAGTTTGTAGTGACCAGTTTCGTATACTTAATTATTATATTTTTTGTATACAAGTTTTATACTGCTTCGCAGCATAACTAAAAACGACCCAGCTATTTAAATTGCAAACACTGCTTTGCACAAAGATCAATAGTCGCACTGCTTCATATAAGCAGAGCATTCTCGTTCTATAAATAGATCTGTACTGCTCGCAGCTAATCACTGCGAACGGCAGTTCGCTCTAGTGACGAAAGCAGCAAGAAGGGTGCGAAAGGCGACTAGCAATATATACAGCTAATTTGGAAAATTTGCTACGACTGTCCGATCAGATCGAGTTATATACCGATCGAAAGGTTGAGTCCTAACTTATAAAATGGCATACTAAAACTTTTTGTAACTCACCTGGTTCATGAGATATGTGGGTGTAAGTGGGAGGGGAAAAATTTAAACGATCGCAGCTAATGGGGCCGTTGGGGCCTTTTTGTAAATTTATTTTTATTTTTTTTTAAAAAATTCTAATCAAAAATACGCGTCGATTGATACCCAAATCACCCAAATCCGATAACTGGTTCGAAAGATAATAAAATTTGAAATTTTTAGTGGACTTTTCAAATTAAGATGAAAAGTCAGTTTGTTTGTCGGTTCGTTTGCGCGTATCAAAGCGCTAAAAAAGCTTAGATGTAATGATGAGGATTTGTTTCTTTTCAAAAATATAGAAATGTTTGTACTACGACTTTTTGAATTTCCCGCTAGTTTAGCGGGAAAACGCTATTTCCCGCTAAAATTGAAACCCCAATTTGCACACCATAGAAGCTACAGATATGTCCTATATATCATTGGAAAGGTGTGTTTGAGTGCTTTTTGACGTACCTTCAAACTTTTTTTCTAAAGTACTCAGGTAACATTTTACAGGTGAAATAAGGTTTTTTAGCTTATATTTTGGCGATTTCTGACAAAACGGCTCTAACGATTTTTATTAAATTTATGTATGTTTTAGTACGTAAAATTCTGCGTTTTTTGGTGTATAACACATAAATTTTGGTTAAGGGGTTTGGAAGATATTGCCTGTTAACTGAATATATATATTTTTCCATCGGTCGAAAATCACGTTTTAGTTCGAAAATCACGTTTTAGTACTAAAAACTTTTTGGTTTTATGAGATATCTCAACCAAACTGATAAAATACGCATTTTACATTGTTTTATATATCCTGACCAAAGTTGGTTCAAATCGGACCACTATATCATATAGCTGTCATAGGACCGATCGGATCAAAATTAGGTTTTAGTATGAAAAACTTTTTTGTTTTACGAGATATTTTAACCAAATTGATAGAATATGCATTTAAGTTAGTTTTATACATCCTGACCGAAATTGGTTCATATCGGACCGCTATATCATATAGCTGTCATAGGACCGATCTGGTCAAAATAAGGTTCTAGTATGAAAAACTTTTTTGATTTATGAGATATTTTAACCAAATTGATAGAATATGCATTATATGATTAAGTTAGTTTTATACATCCTGACCGAAATTGGTAACCGGTAATCAAACCACTATATCATATAGCTAAAATAGGACCGATCGGGCGAAAAGTCTTAGTATGAAAAGTAGACAGTAGTAACGCGAGCGAAGCAAACAGGGGCGGAGTCTCTTAGCTATATTTTTTACTATCTCCCTGCATTTATGATAAAGTTAAAATGTCAAAAGGAAAAGCAATTGCAAAAATTTCTGATATCCCACAAAAAAAACCTCTACACGAGGTAAAAGTCTAGTGACGAAAGCAATTTTTAGCTCCAAAATTTCTGATATCCAATTGTGTGACGAGCAAAATTCAGTTTATTATAAAAACTTTAAATAAAAATAAAAATAAGTAATTTTTATGTACAAAGAAGCTCGCCCTTTTTGAGCACAGTGCACAATGCCAAATTTCGTGTTTTTTTTTTTTTTTAATAATTTTTATTTTTATTTAAAGTTTTTATAATAAACTGAATTTTGCTCGTCACACAATTGGATATCAGAAATTTTGGAGCTAAAAATTGCTTTCGTCACTAGACTTTTACCTCGTGTAGAGGTTTTTTTTGTGGGATAAGTTAAATGCTTGCGAATGAACTTCTTACTGCACTGCTTGCAGGCAGCACGCACGCGCACACACATACACGGCCGCTGCTGCGCTGTTAAGTTCTTTGCTCTTATGCATTGCTTTGTTTTTGTCTTACTAATTAGCCAAATTGTATCTGGCTGTGGTTCTGTCGGTTGAGTTATGTTTGTATTGGTACGTGTATCTAGCTCTATAACTACGTTACTCCCCCTTTCCTTGTTCGAATTACGTCCTCGAATTCGCAAATATACGTATAAAATGGCTATGGAGATGATAACAAAAATTATAATGTACAAAATTATTTCTTGCTGATTGGATTTTTTATTTCATTTCTTTGTTTATGTGTTCAATTGGTTCAAAATTAGAAGTATCACTTAAAATTACTTCCGTTTTGTACGGATAAATTTCTTCTACTGTTATTGTTACATTATTAATTTGAACGCCGCATTGATTTATTTGAATTAACTGATTCCCTGTAACCGAATATGGTGCTGATTTGCAATCTGTAAATAATGGCGTTGGACTTATTTTGTAAGTAATTAAAATATTTGGAAAGAAATGAAATGCCGTCTTGTAGTGAACTGTTTTATGTCCTCGGTTCTGTATTTCGTATCGTTTGCTGTCTACTTGTGTAACGTTAGTATTTTTTCTAAATGGGTTGTGCGATTTCTGAGTCTTCTGTAAATTTTTTGAAATTTGTGGGTCAATTTCGTGTTCTTTTCTATTTGCATTTATTTTATCGATCTTAATTTTTTTATTATCTTGCACATTTTTTATTGGTTGTTTATTGTACAAAAATATGTCGGCGGGCGTTCTACCAGTAGTTCCGTGTATTATTTTATGGTTATAAGTATAAGCTATTTCCTGCATTTCTGTACCTGATTGTTCAGTATCCTTGGTAGTTAATATTATTCTCATTTTTTCATTAATTGTTTTATGAATTCTTTCAATGTCTACAACTCCTCTTTTATTTGTATTGTATTCTATGGCTACGTTTTCACTTTCTAACCAGATTCGAAGGCTTAAACTGTTCATTCCTGTATCTCTGTCTGATTTAATTAGTTTTGGTTTCCCCATTGTGTTAAATATTGTAAGTAATGCTCCTTTTACATCGAGCCATGTTCTTGATTCTGTTTCTACGGCCATCATGAATTTAGAATATACGTCAATACAATCAGATAGTTCCGTCTGTTATTTATGTAATAATCTATCATATATTTTTCTCTGGTTTTATTAAGTTTCGGTGTAATTTCCATAGGCAATTTGGTAAATCTATGTTCTGCTTTAACAAGTTTGCAAATTTCACATTTATTAATAATATTCTGTATTAAATTATGGTAGTCGGGGAAGTAAAAATCTGAAGCCTTAAATTCGTTTACAACTTTTTCTATACCTTGGTGTAATTTTTCTTCATGTAATTTTAAAATCATTTCTTTAAAATCTGCATAGCTTTCCATGTTTTTCTTTAATGTTGTGGATTTTGTCAATTTTCCTCTAGTTCTGGGATTTAAAAAGGTCAAGTATGTTCTTTGTATTAGCGCGAAGTCTTGATCGTCGGTAATATAAATTGTTGTATTTTTGGTTCCTACGACGTTTTCTAGTATGTCTTTTGCTTCGGTTTCATTTAATGGCGATAGGTATTCCATTTGCGTTATGTTCTTGTTAAAATATTTTTCTGTTTTTATTTTATGCCCGGTTCCTTTAGTCATTATTATTTGCCTATTGTAATGATTTATTGGTCTTTCTGTTATCTGGATATACTGACTACCATCCTCTGATGCACTATGTATTGTTGCTAAGGTCGTATCAGCCTGACTATCATTGTCTTCACTATGCGCATCTCCCGTAAATGTTTCATTGATTTTTATCCTAGACAGAGCATCTGCGACATGATTTTCTTTTCCCTGTATGTGTTTTATTTCAAAGTCAAATTCGTTAAGCTTTATTTTCCACCGTTGAAGTTTCATGTTGGGTTCTTTAAGAGATTCCAACCAAACTAAAGGTTTGTGATCTGTTTGTACTGTAAATCGGCGTCCATATAGATAGGGTCGGAAATATTTAGTGGCCCATACTATAGCTAATAACTCTTTTTCGATTGCTGAATATCTGGTTTCATGTTCATTTAGAGTTCGACTGGCAAAACATATTGGTTTATTTTCTTGTGCCAAAACTGCACCTATTGCAAAATTACTTGCGTCTGTAGTAAGGGTGAATTTTTTATTAAAATTGGGTCTTATTAATATGGGGTCGCTGGCTATTAAGGTCTTTAATTTATTAAACGAATTCTTATAGTCTTCATTATTAACGTCAATAGTTTGATTTTTTTTAAGATAATTTGTCATTGGTTTTGCTATTTTTGCGAAGTCTTTTATAAATTTTCGGTAGTATCCTGCCAAACCTAAGAATGATTTTATTTCTTTTGGATTTTTTGGTATTGGATAACGTTGGATTGATTATAGTTTTTGCGGTTCTGGCTTGATACCGTCGGGAGTTACGATGTGTCCTAGAAATGAAGTCTCTCTTTGCATAAATGTGCATTTACTTAATTGTAGTTTAAGATTGTATTGTTTTAAACGATCTAAAACTTTTCTTATTGAAATCTCATGCTCTTGGAGTGAAGTCGAAAAGATGATGATATCGTCAAGATAAACAAGACAATGTTTTCCAATGATACCATCGTTGGAATGTTGCGGGTGCATTTTTAAAGCCGAATGGCATACGAGTATACTCGTAATGACCATGTTTTGTTGAGAAAGCTGTCTTATTAATTGAATTTGAATGCATTTGGATTTGATGAAACCCTTTGGCCAAGTCAAGTGTGGTGAAATATTGGCATCTGCCCAGTTTGTCTAGTATCTCGTCGATGTTTGGGATTGGAAATCTGTCATCTACTGTAACTTCATTTAGTTTTCTATAGTCTATTACCAGACGAAATTTACCATGTTTCTTTCCTACCACTAGTAGAGGACTATTATATGGTGAGTTCGAATGCCTGATTATACCCTGTTTTAACATGTCATTAATTTGTTCATTTACTTCGTTTTCGTGAATTTGTGCATAAGGGTATGATTTTCTATAAATTGGTTCTTCTGTTTTTGTTTTTATTTCGTGTTTAACACTATTTGTGAAAGTTAACACGTCGCCGTCGCTATATTGAATGTCTCTATAATCGGTAAGAATTTTTTGTAGTACATTTTGTTCTTCTGTATTAAGTTCGTTTAATGTCTTATTTTCCTTTACTTCTTCAATATTACCTAACCATTCGTGTGGGTGTGTAAGCTCGTATTCTTGATTAGCTTCAAGTGTTGGTTCTGGGTCTGGGCTTATGAATTCAAATTCTGTGTTGTTTAAAGTTACTGATCCCTTTATACAATCGATGCTTGCGTGCAATTGTTGTAATAAGTCTCTGCCTATCAGTACGTGGTGGTTATCAGAAAAGTGGTGAACATACATTTTCGCTGTTGTGTTCAGTATATTTGGTAATTTAACATATTTCATGTATGGTATATTAATTGTTCCTGCCAATGTAGTGACTTTTAATGGATGAGTTAATATAATGGCCACTATATGTTTCCAAATATTTGGCGTGCAAAAACTAATATTTGACCCTGTATCGATTAAACATTTGCAACGCTGCCTTTCAATAAACAATTCTATGGTTGCTGTTGTAAATCTTGCTGGTATTGGTTGTATTCTTCCGGAGTTATATAGCTCTGCTCCTGGACTACGTATTCCTGATCCTGCTGATATTCCTCCTGACCTATTTGGTTGAACATTTGAGGATATTCTTGATCCTCTTGGTATTCCTCCTGACTCATTTGGTTCTGTAACTGTTCCTGCTGATTGTCCGAGGCTTGTAGCCGAAAATTTTCAACAACTTCCATTGGCTCTACGCGTCTTTGTTGTGTACTTTCTCTTTGTCTTTTAAATGGAACTCTAAATTCTGGCTGTTGCTGAGTTTGATTGTTTTGTGCCGGGTTAAACTGTGGTCTGGGTTGATATTGGCTTGTTCGAGGTAAAGTTTGTTGAATTTGATTCAATGGCTGATTTTGGACAAAATTTGGTCTTGGTATATAATTTGGATTGAAGCTGTATCTTGGTGTATACAGCGGTACTGCGTTTTGTGGAATTGGTTGAAAAGTATAATTTGGTCTACAATTGGACTGGTTGTATTTGATCTTATTAAATTGATCATTCTTGGAATATTCATTATTTTGTGGACAATTGTTTAATAATCCCTTTTCCATAGCTATTTGTCTTAATTTCATAGGTGTACTTATGTCAAATCTACTTAGTCTAAACAAAATTCTTTCTGGTAATTCTTCATAAATGCAATCACTTAATAAGTCATCAAGGGATGACGAATACATTAATTTCTCACTTGGAGTGATTAGTCGATTATAAACCCGATTTGATGTAAATTCAAGATCGTTTATGAACTTACTGAGATCTCCTTTAAATTTAATCGTCCTGATGCTCGCTATTAACTGATGTAATGGTGCCCGGTCTTCAAAATGTTGTAGTAGGGCTGCCCTTAAGGTGTACCACGTTTCGTAGTTCGCCTTCATCAATACCCGCATAGCGTCTCCGATGAGAAGCCCCTTCACTGCATTCAGCTGGAGTGTCATCTGGATTGGTCTACCGGTGGAAAACAGCGAAAATGTTGAATCGATGCTCTTCACAAACAAGCACAGGTGCGTTGGGTTGCCATCGAATTTACGTAGGCTGTTAATATATTTTAAGCACATTCCTATTTGCTCACCGCTAAGCTCGACGTTAGCACTGCTGGCTGCATCTGGATCTGGTGCCATTTTTTAATTTATTAACCTTTTTTTTTTTAGTTAATTAATTTTTTTTTTTTTTTTTTTACCCATAAGCTTCGTTCGAGCTTTGATTGATTAAATATTTCACTAACCGAATGTTGTAATTAACGCGGTTTAGGAAATTAAGATTTTTATTTTTAAGTTTATTATTTTCACCAAAAAGCTTCGTTCGAGCTTTGATTGATTTAATATTTCACTAACCGAATGTTGTAATTAACGCGGTGTTGGAAATGTAGTTCTTTAGCGGATAGAAACTTTATCGTATACGTCAATAAATAATTTCTATCCTACCGGCTGCGCCACTTACTTGGCACTTGTTTTCGCTAAGTACCGAAATTAAATATTAGAACAAAAAACACAAACACATTTAAGTGCAGATAAGTTTTTATTCAGCGTGTTCTTTGTGAGCTTAAGAATAAATTAAGACTAACTCGATCTTCGATCGAAATGAATAAAGAAACCTCAAAAGTTATGTTTACAATTCATTTTCAGCTGCGGCCTACGTGACCATTGTCGCGAGGCGCATATGTTGGAGGGTACAGAATAGGGTATGCTCGACATCTGAATACCCTACAATCCAGCTATAAGTCACAAATGTCTGTCTGTTTATCTCTAGTCCGATTCAAATTTCCATTCCCTTTCTGTTTTTTTGCTGCTTTTGTTTGCACAGTGCACTTACAATTTGTTGTAGTGTGTGTACGCCACCATAGGAGGAGGAAGAACCCCGCCCCATCCGTCGAGCTGAGTCTAGACTAAGCAAGAAGTGCACGCACCCGAATCCTATGTGGCTATGGCTGATCATACCCGATGTTAGTCAGATTTTATTTGAATCTGCAGGGTATACAATCACCAAATACGTCCCACGCTACAAGTTTGGGCTATGTAATACAGGAGCCGTGCACAGTTGTTCCTTTAAGTTTTCGAACGCCTTCTGTGCTTCATCAGTCCATACAAACTTGCGACTTTGTTTGAGAGTGTCAGTAATGGGAGCAGCAATTTCAGCATAGTTTTCAATAAATTTATGATACCACCCAGTGGTTCCTAAAAATCTACGCACTTGTTTGACCGATCGGGGCACTGGAAACTCTCGAATAGCTGCAACTTTTTCAGGATCAGTTTGAACTGTTCCATGTCCAATTACATGTCCCAAATACTTAACCTCCTTGAGGCAGAAATTAGTTTTGTCCATATTAATTGTGAGACCTGCTTGAGACAGTCTATCTACTAACGCTTTCAAAACTGCAATGTGTTTCTCAAACGACTCTGAAATCACCAGCAAATCATCAAGATATATGAATATTTATTTCTCAGATTTGGCGGAATAGCTTTGTCCATCAGTTTTGACATCGTCTGTGGAGCATTAGATAGACCAAATGGCATGACTGTAAACTGATACAGCGGCCTTCCTGGCACTGTAAATGCAGTTTTCTCACGAGCTCTGGAAGTTAACGGAATTTGCCAATAGGCATCTTTTAAATCAATGCTCGAAATAAATTTAGCTTTCGGAAGTCTGCTTAATATACCGTCAATGAGGGGCATCGGATACGCATTTTTAATTGTAATATTGACTTTACGGCTATCAAGACAGAGGCGAACTTTGCCTGGCTTTCGGACATTTACGACAGGAGATGACAACGGACTTTCTGACTCTTCTATAACGCCAAGTGCTATCATTCTGTCGAGTTCTTCGTCGAGATTCAGATACTTCAATGTAATGTGCAAGCCAGTTCGTCTTTCCTAAACCTTTTACACCAAATGAAGGAAATAACTGAATTGTTGTTATTAACTCCTTTTGCTGTAACTCCGATAAAGGTATCTGTAATGAATCATCGTAATTTAGAACTGCCAATTTGTTTGAATTTTCTTTGTTCATTAAAAATAACGGCAACAAGTGAAAACTTCACAAAAATCGATGCCTAGATAGAACTCTTGTGCTAAAGAGGGTACAAGATAGATACATAATCGCTTTGATTACCCGCGAAAAGAAACTATCGTAGAAATTCTACCTAAAATCGTTTGGCCTTTTCCATCAGCAGTTCGTACAAGAGCATGCATTGGTCTGAAATCACAGTTAGTTTGTGCCAATTCTTGCGCAAACTTGCCGCCAATGCAACTTATTGATGCACCAGTGTCCATTAGATCACTGATACTTCTGCCAAACATCGTGACTTCAGCATATGGTCGTAAATCGTTGCAATTATCAACCACTGACGATAATACTGCTTTGCGAATTTCTTTACACTGTTTTCGAAATAAATATCTGCGCTTATGATCACGAGTTTGTGATACTATTTCTTGAGATGGAATCTGTTTCTGTTGCTTTTGATTCTGTAATGGAATAGCTGGGATTTGGTTTAAGTCTGGGGTATTTCAGAGTGAACTTGAGTTCGTAAAAGTTACTCTGTATTCGTCGCTTTCGATACTAGTTTGCGTGCACTCGTTAACGGTGCACGAGTCAGCCCGTTTTTTGACGAGATACATTTTTGACAAGACGGCTTATAAGTGTCGCGCTTGCCACAACCGTAGGAAAACACTGTGAGCTCTGCTTCGCATTCCTGATAACGATGGCCTTGCTTTCCACAATTCCAACAGGATAGACAAACCGCCTCAACATCAAACGTCTCAACTTCCTCAGAATCAGATCCTGTGGCCATTTCTGACTGCACCGAAACTTCGTTCACTTGTGGTCGTGATACGAAACGTCTAGTCGAGGAAAAGGGCTTGGCAGAGCTTTGCATAAATCTCTCACGCTTTCGTACAAACTGTCGCAACTGAACTATGTTGTTGTTGTTGTATGTCCCACTTACACCCCCGTATCTCATGAACCAGGTGAGTTACAAAAAGTTTTAGCATGCCATTTTGTAAGTTAGGACTCAACCTTTCGATCGGTATATAACTCGATCTGATCGGACAGTCGTAGCAAATTTTCCAAATTAGCTGTATATATTGCTAGTCGCCTTTCGCACCCTTCTTGCTGCTTTCGTCACTAGAGCGAACTGCCGTTCGCAGTGAAAGTGGTCCGATTTAAGCCAACTTCGGACAGGCAATATAAAACCAAGTTATTTGCATACTATATTAGATTGGTTGAGATATCTCATAAAATAAAACAGTTTTTAATACTAAGACTTGATTTTCGGCCGATCGGTCCTATGGAAGCTATATGATATAGTTGTCCGATTTGAACCAACTTCGGTCAGGATATATAAAACCAAGTTATATGCATACTGTAATAGTTTTGTTGAGATATCTCATAAAACAAATAAGTTTTTCATACTAAGACTTGATTTTCGGCTGATCGGTCTCATGGAAGCTATATGATATAGTGGTCCGATTTAAACCAACTTCGGGCAGGATATATAAAGCCAAGTTATTTGCATACTCTAATAGTTTTGTTGAGATATCTCATAAAAGAAAAAAGTTTTTCATACTAAGACTTGATTTTCGCCTGATCGGTCCAATGGCAGCTATGTGATATAGTGGTCCGATTCAAAAAAGAAACACACTTGATATGCTTGCAATATAGAGGACTCTACATACTAAGTTTGGTGTCCCTAGCTTTGAAATTGTTCTTATAATTTGGATATGAAATCTTGTTTTTCGATTTGTGGGCGACAAAGGGGGCGTGGCCAAATTTTGAAACAAACTTGATCTGCTTGCAATATAGACGAACCTACATACCAAGATTGGTGTCTCTAGCTCTAATAGTCTCTGAGATCTAGGTGTTCATACAGACGGACGGACAGACAGACGGACACTGCTATATCGACTTGGCTATTGATGCTGATCAAGAATATATATAGTTTTATAGCGTCTGCCACTCGTCCTTCTGCCTGTTACGCTCATTTTCGTTAAAACAAGCCCAATAGACTCCTGTACCTTTTTTAAGTACGGGGTCTATAAAAAAACTGGAGAAGTTTCCAGAATTGAACCGGCAACTTTTGCAGTTGATCGACAACTCTAGTATATAGACTACCAAGAAACTCAAACATAATACAACGAAATTATAAAACTGAACTACAAAATTCCTGAGCAAGACTGAAATCTAAAGGTATGCTCACGATATCAGTGTTTCACATTTGCTCCCTGCAATGATGCAATAGCGAATACCCTATTTGTCTTGAAAAAATAATGCAATAAAATGTTGTGTTAACTTCTTCAAGTTAACAACGATTTTTGGTTACAACTGCTTTAAATTAGCAACTGCTTTTGGTATAAATCAAGTAGCAACTGCTTCAAGTCAACAAAAAACAAAATGATGCATAGTTTGAAATCATTTAAAACCTCTCTGTTTTTCAAAATATTGTGTGAGATTTAATTATGCAAAAATGAAAATTATGTCTTTTGTTGGTTTATTGTCGATATGACATGTCCAGTAAGCAACAACACTTGCAAAAATGCAAGGAGCACGCTATCTACAGATATTCATTCTCCATCTTCAGAACCCTTTCTGCTTTTTGACCAGCGACTTAGCTTAATGCCATCTCTTTGTCGATAAACCAGTTGGGAATAAAGAAAAAAAAGTTTGGATGACATTGTGTGTTGCTGTTACTTAGTTGAAAACCTCCTAGAGTCGTTTTAAACCAACTTTTAAATCTCTTTTATTAGCCAACTGCCGTCGTCTATGGAACAGGTGACATGAATCAACCAACAACACACAACACTTGCATAGAAGCATGAAGCATGGAGCATGACATGGTACAGCTGATTCAAGAGATGTCACTGGCTATCATCAGTGCAAAAGACCGATTGGGACATTAGCGACTTCAAAGATGCATGATCGGTATGGATGGCGAAATCGTGGCCTTCAACAAGCACTCTTTTTCGGCAACTGAATAATTTTTCTGACAACAATTCAGTTTACGAGACATGAATGCAATTGGAACGTCATTTCCCTCGCCTCCAACTCCTGTATGGCTGGCATCACAATGAATTTCAAACGGAATCGAAAAGTTTGGGCTATGTAATACAGGAGCCGTGCACAGTTGTTCCTTTAAGTTTTCGAACGCCTTCTGTGCTTCATCAGTCCATACAAACTTGCGACTTTGTTTGAGAGTGTCAGTAATGGGAGCAGCAATTTCAGCATAGTTTTCAATAAATTTATGATACCACCCAGTGGTTCCTAAAAATCTACGCACTTGTTTGACCGATCGGGGCACTGGAAACTCTCGAATAGCTGCAACTTTTTCAGGATCAGTTTGAACTGTTCCATGTCCAATTACATGTCCCAAATACTTAACCTCCTTGAGGCAGAAATTAGTTTTGTCCACATTAATTGTGAGAGCTGCTTGAGACAGTCTATCTACTAACGCTTTCAAAACTGCAATGTGTTTCTCAAACGACTCTGAAATCACCAGCAAATCATCAAGATATATGAATATTTCATTTCTCAGATTTGGCGGGATAGCTTTGTCCATCAGTTTTGACATCGTCTGTGGAGCATTAGATAGACCAAATGGCATGACTGTAAACTGATACAGCGGCCTTCCTGGCACTGTAAATGCAGTTTTCTCACGAGCTCTGGAAGTTAACGGAATTTGCCAATAGGCATCTTTTAAATCAATGCTCGAAATAAATTTAGCTTTCGGAAGTCTGCTTAATATACCGTCAATGAGGGGCATCGGATACGCATTTTTAATTGTAATATCATTGACTTTACGGCTATCAAGACAGAGGCGAACTTTGCCTGGCTTTCGGACAATTACGACAGGAGATGACAACGGACTTTCTGACTCTTCTATAACGCCAAGTGCTATCATTCTGTCGAGTTCTTCGTCGAGATTCAGATACTTCAATGTAATGTGCAAGCCAGTTCGTCTTTCCTAAACCTTTTACACCAAATGAAGGAAATAACTGAATTGTTGTTATTAACTCCTTTTGCTGTAACTCCGATAAAGGTATCTGTAATGAATCATCGTAATTTAGAACTGCCAATTTGTTTGAATTTTCTTTGTTCATTAAAAATAACGGCAACAAGTGAAAACTTCTCCAAAAATCGATGCCTAGATAGAACTCTTGTGCTAAAGAGGGTACAAGATAGATACATAATCGCTTTGATTACCCGCGAAAAGAGACTATCGTAGAAATTCTACCTAAAATCGTTTGGCCTTTTCCATCAGCAGTTCGTACAAGAGCATGCATTGGTCTGAAATCACAGTTAGTTTGTGCCAATTCTTGCGCAAACTTGCCTCCAATGCAACTTATTGATGCACCAGTGTCCATTAGATCACTGATACTTCTGCCAAACATCGTGACTTCAGCATATGGTCGTAAATCGTTGCAATTATCAACCACTGACGATAGTACTGCTTTGCGAATTTCTTTACACTGTTTTCGAAATAAATATCTGCGCTTATGATCACGAGTTTGTGATACTATTTCTTGAGATGGAATCTGTTTCTGTTGCTTTTGATTCTGTAATGGAATAGCTGGGATTTGGTTTAAGTCTGGAGTATTTCAGAGTGAACTTGAGTTCGTAAAAGTTACTCTGTATTCGTCGCTTTCGATACTAGTTTGCGTGCACTCGTTAACGGTGCACGAGTCAGCCCGTTTTTTGACGAGAACATACAACAGTTCATGCTGAACTTCATTCAACAGATTTGCTCGTAACGCTTCTAGCAAAGACTGTTCAGTCATGGGCTGCACAATCCGATCCGCAAGAGCAACAATAGCTTCATAGAAGTTATCGAACGTCTCGTTCGCTTTTTGTTTCCGTTGCGAGATAGCTGTTCGAATTTCTAAATCTGTTCGTCCGTCGGCAAATTGAGATCTGAGAGCAATTAATAAATCAATCCATCGGACAATAGATACACTACGGTGATATCTCCAGTACCACTCACTAGCGCTTCTCACTAATTCAAAATTACCATCTGTTCATAAATGAACATACGGATTGAACAGCCCTCGGGCTGCTTGACAGATTTGGGACACAAACCACTTGAAAAGGTCACTACAGCGTAGAATTACCACATGGGTAGCGATCCTGGCGCTCAGAAATAATAGACTAATGTGTGAACCTGTATGCTCAAAATAGATAAGAACACACTACATGTAACAAAAGAATGTGAAGAAAGGAGTCAAACATATTACAACGCTAATCTATACAATAAGTAAAAGGGAACCAAGTACACGTTGTCACTATGGTAAACTCACTCTAAATAAATTAGTGGATGGCATAGAACAATAAGTAAGAAGAAGCCAAACATACTTTAACACCATATGAACTATATCCTATTAGTATATAAGATCACATATACACAATGATTAGAGTAAGCCAAAACATTGTAAACACTATATCGAACTCTGTCTAATTAGTACATAAGATAACCTATATAACGCCATACAACTGAATAAACGATGTCAGTTCTTAAACCAACGCGTGAGTGTTATTAGTTAGGGATTGGCGATCGTGCTTACACACTAGTTCCGAAGTTGCGACTAACATCGCGACAGAGTTCAAGTGCTGATTTGCATGAACATGGTCCTTCGAGCAATTTTGCTTAGTGACTGCCACTTCTAGTAGATACTTTAATCGGTATCACGGAAACAAGTCCATAGATCGCACTTATGGTGCATCGTGGCGCAGCTAGGGAAATATAAAAATACAATTCTCCGGCAAAACTACGAGCGACTGCAGCGCGGGAGTGGACGAAAGCAGAGCAGAGCAACAACCAAGCGACGCAGAAAACAGATCTGCGAAGGAATCAGCACTGAGCGACGCAGAAAAGAGCGACGTGGGAATCAGAGCTGAACGAAAGAAGAAGGCGGTGCGGGAACCTGACGACGATCGACCAAAGAAGGCGACGCGGGAATCCTGCAACAAAAATCTATGGCTCAACTCTGAGTACGGTTCGGCGTAACCACAGAGAAAACGAGCAACTTGTAATAAAAAGTGGTAAAAAGCGAACCACTACGGCGGAATAAAAAAGAGCGGCGCGGGAACTAAAACTAAGCGTCGCAGAAGAAAGAGCGGTGGGGGAATAAACTAACCATCGCAGAAGGAAGAACGTTGCGGGACAAAACTAAGCAACGTAGAAAAGAGCAGCGGCGTGGAATCAAAAAATAAGCGTCGCAGGAGAAAGAGCGGTGGGGGAATTAAATAACCATCGCTGAAGGAAGAAAGTTGCGGGACAAAACTAAGCAACACAGAAGATTGAGCGGCGCGGGAACTACAACTAAGCGTCGCAGAAGGAAGAACGTTGCGGGACAAAACTAAGCAACGTAGAAAAGAGCAGCGGCGTGGGAACAAAAAATAAGCGTCGCAGGAGAAAGAGCGATGGGGGAATTAACTAACCATCGCTGAAGGAAGAAAGTTGCGGGACAAAACTAAGCAACACAGAAGATTGAGCGGCGCGGGAACTACAACTAAGCGTCGCAGAAGGAAGAACGTTGCGGGACAAAACTAAGCAACGTAGCGCTTAAAACAAAAACAAAAATTTTGAAAATCAAAAATATTTAAAATAAAATATATATATATTTACTTTGATTGATTTTTTAATAAATTAAATATCAAAATGGTATACACACGAGATCAACTGAACGCAATAGGGGCGAGTCAGTCTGCAATTTATGCGCAGCTAAAACATTGGGACGAAGAGATAGTCCAAGATGAACGGCCCAATCTGAATTGGGCGACAAAAGTTCAGGAACAATGGGAATTGTTCAAAGCACAGCACAAAATTTTGCAAGAACATGAATCATTACTGCAAGGCGAATACTTCTCGAAGGGAGCATTCGAAAAAACTCAAGCTATTAAAAATAGAATAATGGCTGAGTTGAACAAGAAAATGATTAAGGAATCATTGAATGAGACAATGATTCACCAAATAGAAGAAAATGAAATGAGAACAGAAGAGTTTAACCGGGCAGCTCGTACGTTACAAAAAACGATGAATCGTGCTGGACAAAATCATAAACAGCACCAAAATGATTTTGACGAAATCAAGGAAGATTTTGATAAATTAACAGAACTATTTAAGGAATTAAGAAAACATGGCCAAGCAACCACTTCAATACGGGATCACTATGATGATCTAAGCGAAGCCAAAAGAGAAAAAATTCGATGGCTTACAGAAAACAAGCCTTCGGAACAAAGAATTCAACTGAAACCCGTGGAAATTCCAGCATTTTTTGGAGATATTACGTCATGGCCCAGTTTCTCGGATACCTTCACTCAAATGGTAGACACGAATATCGAGTTGGATATAAAGTCAAAATTTATTCGACTAAAGGAACTTGTAAGAGGAGAAGCGGCTCAATTGATAAGGCACTTACACATCAGCACCGAGAACTATGACACAGCCTTACGAATCTTAAAGAACAGATACGAGAATTCGAGGAAACTGTTCTCGAGTCACTGGAATCGCATTTTAGATCTACCAAATATGAATAGTGAATCTGATAAGAATATTCAAAACATGCTAGATACAACAAACAAGAGTCTGCACGCAATAAAAGGAATGGGAATCCCAGTCAAGGATGCAGAGCCATTCATTGCGAGCATTCTTATCAGAAAGTTTGATAGGCAAGGACTGCAGCAGTATGAGATAGCCTCTAATAAGACGAAGGAAATTCAAACGTTGGAGGATGTCATACAATTCCTGGAGAGACATTTACAAACAATCCAGGCGGCAAGACCGAGAAGCTATAAGGAAAACCCAACAAAAATGAATACAACATTAGAAAAGGCATGCATGTATTGTAAATCACCAGGTCACAACATAAAAGCCTGTATTAAATTCAACCAAATATATATTGAAAAAAGGTGGAACTTCGTCCGAGCTGAGCACATATGTTTCAGATGCCTAAACCACAAATTCTTGATTAGCCAACCGTGTCAAGAGACGTGTAAGATATGCGACGAAGAACATCATGAATTACTGCATGCTGACAGGGAGACTAAAACGACAATGACGACTAGAACAGCAAAAACTACATTGCTGGCGACCGCTCATGTTGAAGTACAGTCATTAACGGGAGATTGGCTCATCTTTCGCGCTTTGGTTGATCAAGGATCACAAATTACAGTAATTTCTGAGGAAGCAGCACAGACGCTTAACTTACCAAGACAAAAAAAGATAACTGATCTATATGGACTCGGAGAAAATTCAGTTGGAGTATCTAAATCGATTGTAAAATTGAGAATTCGTCCAAGATTTCCAAGCAACGACAAATTTGAAGCCGACGCAATAGTATTAACAAAGATCGTAAGCCCTCAACCTCCACAATCTTTTGAATACAATAAAGAAGTTTGGTCAAAGGAAATTCTGGCAGATCCTACATTCAATAAGCGAAGTCGTATTGATATCCTGATTGGCGGAGATCTTTTAGCATCAATTCTATCGAAAGGCTTAAAACAAGAGGACACGGTTATAGGCCAATGCACAAAACTGGGATGGATTTTATCTGGAGCAGTAAAGATACCAGAAACAAATCGAGCACAAGCAACGGTAAATGTAGGAGTGTTATTAAAAGGTGAAAAAGTTTCACATACAAAAACGACAACTGAAGATGAGAGCTGTATGGAATACTTCAAGGACACAACACAAACTGATAAAATTGGTAGGCTCATAGTTAAAGAGCCAGAAGCTGAACATAATGAGTTGGAAGAATCCAGGACACGAGCGATTCATCAACGTTTCAGAAGCATAGAGAAAAGATTGCTTCAATACAAAAATCTAAAATACGAACACACCACACTTATGAAAGAAGATAACATCAACAATTACACGAAAGACATAGAAAATCTTGTAGACGGAAAATTAACGAAACAAAAAGTTCTTGCAAAGCTACCAATATTACTAAATGAACGAAGTTTTTTTCCGCCGGCAAGTTCCCACTATAGAAAATATTGGGAAGCTGAACTAAAATCAGTTAAGCACAAATTAAAAAGAATAACTGAAGACAGCACACTACGCATATTGTATCCAATGAGGAGAGCGATGACAGCAACTACCAAGAGTAAACAGAATAGTAAAACTTCGCTAACAAGACGTTGGAAATTAATATCAATAATAAGCACAAACTTTTGGCCAAAATGGAAAAACAGATACCTGATAACCAGGCCTACCAAATGGCCGCGCACACGAATTAAAGGAAGTCACCGAAAAATAAAGGAAAGCGACCACTTAATATCAGACACCAAATTATCGTCATGGCAACAAGCACCTACGATGGGAAGGCAATTGGACCGGGAAAAATAAAACAGATATTTCGTGCAAAACATCAACGCTAAGTCTAAATATGAACCCTGTTTGGGAGTTCCAACAAGTCACGTCCGAAGACATGTGGGCACACCTAAAACTCGAAACACATGGCTATATAAAATCGTCTATGAACCAGTACTGGAATCGACCTGCGGAAGTCAGCACAGTCAAGTGGAACATATAGCGGGACAAGATACTTTGCGGCTAGAAGAAGGATGTACTACCCACCAAGAGAAACAGCTACTAACCGCGCTTCACAAGATAACAACAAATGATGACGTCCAATACAAATTACAATATGTAAACAGATAAGCACAAAACTTACATATCTCTCAACAACAACTACGCAATTATGGCCCCCCGCAAAATGTTCATAAATGAACATACGGATTGAACAGCCCTCGGGCTGCTTGACAGATTTGGGACACAAACCACTTGAAAAGGTCACTACAGCGTAGAATTACCACATGGGTACCACATAGATAAGAACACACTACATGTAACAAAAGAATGTGAAGAAAGGAGTCAAACATATTACAACGCTAATCTATACAATAAGTAAAAGGGAACCAAGTACACGTTGTCACTATGGTAAACTCACTCTAAATAAATTAGTGGATGGCATAGAACAATAAGTAAGAAGAAGCCAAACATACTTTAACACCATATGAACTATATCCTATTAGTATATAAGATCACATATACACAATGATTAGAGTAAGCCAAAACATTGTAAACACTATATCGAACTCTGTCTAATTAGTACATAAGATAACCTATATAACGCCATACAACTGAATAAACGATGTCAGTTCTTAAACCAACGCGTGAGTGTTATTAGTTAGGGATTGGCGATCGTGCTTACACACTAGTTCCGAAGTTGCGACTAACATCGCGACAGAGTTCAAGTGCTGATTTGCATGAACACCATCCAATGTTTAATTGGTAAGAGCTTTGACACGATATATAAAATCATCAATTGCTATCGAAGAATGACCTGAGAACCGTACCTTCCAATTCGAAATTATCTGACTTATTCTATCAGGGCGCAAACTGTTTGATTGTTGGGACTCTGGTGGCAATGAATGACTGTGTGGCGATCTCAGTATTAGCAGACCGGCAACCCTGCCTATCGATCAACACAACATTTTTGTATTAAGATAGCTCGGTCACACCTTTTCCTTCTTCACCACTTCTCCACACTTATTCTTTCTTTTTTACATCTAGCTACGCAGCTATCAACACGTATAATATTTTGTCATTAAAATTACAAATAGAATTAACATACACAACCTTTGTTTTTAATCAAGCAAAAATAGTTTTCCTTATAGCCTGAGAATAAATAGGTCTGTGCTCACAGGACCACGCATTGACATATCTGCTCTATTCATTACGGCTACAAATTGGTGACCCCGGACTCCTATTATTGGATTCACGCATACATACAAAGTGGGGCTGGTGATCCGAACGCTTTTAAATTCGTGATCCCAGTAGCCACATTGCGATTCCGTTTCGGTATTGCGCAGTAAGCCGCTTTCATAGACATACGAGTCGCATCACTCACACATTCACAATTTCAAAACGTTGTGAAATTCATAAACACACATACTTATTCGCAACGTTGCGAAATTCAATAGACGCTCACACATAACCTCAAAATGGCCAACGATGAAAATGATGCGCAGTTACAGCAACCACTTCCTGGAAACGTTGCCCTACCAAGTCCCGGAACAAGCTCTGCGCAAAATGTAAGCGTCGCACAACATTCCGAAAACATTAACTCCGTTTTTGGAAAAATGCCTTTTCCGCAACTGCAAGCTGTGACAAACATAGAAATGTTTTTTACCAAATTGGAAAATTGGTTTCTTCTGCAAGGATTGGGCGTTCGTAAAGAGAACGAGAAATACGCAGCCGTCATTGCATATGCCGATTCTAAATACTTAGACCAAGTGCACGATCTAATCAAGAACAAGCCTGATGTTGATCCATACACTACGCTCAAAAACGCAATTCTCTCCAAGTTTGCAGAATCGGAAATGGCGCGCCTCGACAAACTTGCAACTGGCATACAACTCGGTGATGGACGCCCAAGCCACCTCCTCAGCCAGCTGCAACAGACAAACGCCACAAATGATGAATCAGTAGTTCGCCGCTATTGGATTAAGCGCCTTCCACCTGCAGCACGCGCTGTCATCGTTGGAATTCTCGAAAGCGCTCCAAATACAACCCTATCACAATTAGCCACCACTGCTGATGCTGTGATAGATTCGCTCAACTACTCATCTGGTCATAGTCTAGCTGCCATGTCACACGGCACAGCATCACATGATGAGCGATCAAAATCGAGCAACGACTCGACACAACTGACAAAGCTCTTCAGCAGATCAACAGCAAATTGAGCCAACTTCTAAGCAACAACAAGCCACGTGAACGAAGCCGCAGCCAAACCTGTACATGCCTTACAACATCGCTCCAAACTTAGGGTAGACGTACACAGCATAACAACTGCCAATCGTGTATTTGTCCCAGACACCAAATCCGGCAAGAAGTTCCTCGTTGATACTGGAGCAGACGTATCAGTGATTCCCGCTTCTTCAATAAGCCGTCACATCAAAGCCAATAGCGATTACCATCTTTTTGCCGCCAACGGATCTACTATCAGCACTTATGGAACAACTCGTTTAACTCTTGATCTAGGACTACGTCGTCCATTTACATGGGATTTTGTAATCGCTGACACACAAATTCCAATCATCGGTTCAGACTTTTTGCAATCCTTCAACCTGCTCGTTAACATCAAGGATGGAAAATTAACAGACGCCCAAACACTGTTGTCATGCCATGGTATTTGCAGCCTACAACCTTCATGTGGAATTAAAACTTTCAACTCAATCTGCGAAATTGCTCGTTTGCTTGAGGAATTCAAGGATATAACTCAGCTCAATCTGTCAGCTCCCACAGCAACAACGATCAATGTCACTCATGGCATTGATATCAAAGGAGCACCACCGTTCGCAAGACCACGACGACTCACCCCTGACAAATTCAAAGCAGCAAAAAGCGAATTCGAACTTTTGCTTAAACTTGGAGTGTGCCGTCCATCCAAAAGTGCCTATGCATCCCCGTTACACATGGTACGCAAATCTAATGGAGATTGGCGACCATGCGGCGACTATCGCGCTCTCAATGCACTCACAGTTCCTGATCGCTACCCCCTGCCTCACATCCAGGACTGCACGCACATATTCTTCAACAAGAATATCTTCTCGAAGATCGATCTCAATCGTGCATATCATCAGATACCCATCGAACCATGCGACGTCCCCAAAACTGCGATAACCACACCATTCGGTTTGTTCGAGTTTACACACATGACCTTCGGATTGTGCAACGCCGCGCAAACCTTCCAGCGGTATATGCACACAGCTTTACGAGACTTGGATTTCATTTTCGTATATGTAGACGACATCGCTATTGCTTCTGAGAACATGGAACAACATAAGCTCCACATTCGCCAAGTTCTCGAGCGATTACGCCAATACAACCTCACAATTAATCCAAGCAAATGCGTATTTGGTCAAACAGCAATCGAATTTCTGGGACATTCGGTCGACTCCAACGGCATCAAACCTCTACCATCTAAAGTAGAAGCCATCTCGAACTACCCATTGCCCAAAATAGCAAAAGATCTCCGTCGATTTCTGGCGATGATTAACTTCTACAGAAGATTCATGCCCCATGCCATTCAGCACCAAGCGCCACTGGTTCAACTAATCCCAGGGAACAAAAAGAATGACACGACGCCAATCACTTGGACAGAAGAATCCATCGTACATTTCAATGAATGTAAACGCTCCTTAGCTAACGCAGCACTCCTTGTTCATCCTGCTCCAAACGCACAATTGTCGCTAAGCACGGATGCAAGCGACACAGCCGTCGGTGCAGTTCTTCACCAGGTCCTGAACAACGAATTTCAGCCAATGGGATTCTTCAGTGTAAAGCTTTCGGATACTCAACGAAAGTACAGCACGTACGATCGTGAGTTATTGGCCATATACCTCAGCATTAAACATTTCCGGTACATGATCGAAGGAAGAATTTTCGACATCCGCACTGATCATAAGCCCTTGGTATACGCGTTTCAGCAGAAGCCTGAAAAAGCATCCCCGAGACAACTGCGACAGTTGGATTTCATTGGACAATTCTCCACATCAGTCATCCATGTAGCAGGTATCTCAAATACTACAGCAGACGCCCTGTCCCGCATTGCAACTGTCGAGAACAACACAATCGACTACAATCAAATCGCAGCCGCGCAAGCTAATTGTCCAGAGCTCAAACAATTGTTGGATGGCGACAACACCGCGCTTCAGCTCAAGTCAATCGCCCTACCAAACTCAACATCCTTAATCATTTGTGATTTCTCCACTTCCAGCGCTCGACCTTTCATACCGAAATCACTCAGACAGAGAGTCATCAAAAAGCTGCACAGCATTGCACATGGAGGAATCGTCTCTACAATCAAGCCCATCAAAGAACGATTCGTTTGGCCTCATATGCATCAAGAAATCGCACATGTCGTCAAACACTGCATACCATGCCAGAAGTCTAAAGTGTCGCGCCACGTTCATTCGCCTCTGCATCAGTACAAGCTGCCAATGATTAGGTTCGAGCACATCAACATCGACCTCATTGGTCCGCTCCCCCAATCTGGTCAGTACAGGTATTGCCTGACCATCATGGACCGTTACACAAGATGGCCTGAAGCCGTTGCCTTAGAAGACATCCAAGCTGACACTGTGGCAACCGCATTAATAACCACGTGGATTTCTCGATTCGGCGTTCCAGCACGCATTACCACAGATCAAGGAAGACAGTTCGAGTCCCGACTGTTCAACGAACTTTCTCGTCTCCTTGGCATTGATCACCTGCGCACAACACCGTACCATCCTCAGGCAAACGGTCTCATCGAACGTTGGCACAGAACACTGAAATCTGCCATTATGTGCAAACACCGTACCGCCTGGCCACAGAAACTGCCAATAATTCTATTAGGATTGCGATCAGCCTTCAAACCTGACATACAAACAACTGCTGCTCAACTAGTATATGGAACAAATCTTCGCCTACCTGGAGAATTTTTCCATGAAAGCACCCAACTGCAACTACAGACGGATTTTGCAAAGGATCTGGCAGAAAGCATGCGCGAGATTAAACCAATTCAAACCGCGCACCACAACGCAACAAAGCCTTTTGTTTTCAAGGATTTAAATGATGTATCTCATGTCTTCCTCCGAAATGATACAGTACGAGGATCACTTCAACCGCCCTACGATGGACCATACGAGGTGAAGTCCAAAGAATCCAAGTATTTCACCATTATCATTAACGGACGAGAATAAACAGTTTCAATCGATCGCCTCAAGCCAGCTTTCATTGAAGCACAACAACCGACGTCTTTAAGCATTCCATTCGCCAATCCCACCCCAGCAGCAGCAAATCAACAGAACGACGCAGATAATACAACCACGCAGACTTGCTCGGATCAACAACCTACCAGACCACGTCAGATCATTAGACTTCCCGTTCGATTTACATCGTGAACTCTAGGAGGGAGTACTGTGGCGATCTCAGTATTAGCAGACCGGCAACCCTGCCTATCGATCAACACAACATTTTTGTATTAAGATAGCTCGGTCACACCTTTTCCTTCTTCACCACTTCTCCACACTTATTCTTTCTTTTTTACATCTAGCTACGCAGCTATCAACACGTATAATATTTTGTCATTAAAATTACAAATAGAATTAACATACACAACCTTTGTTTTTAATCAAGCAAAAATAGTTTTCCTTATAGCCTGAGAATAAATAGGTCTGTGCTCACAGGACCACGCATTGACACATCTGCTCTATTCATTACGGCTACAACTGTTTTGAGTATTGTGTGCTCGACTATGCACATCTCCTCCTTCTCTATTAGTCACTCTAAACAGTTACTCAAAAGATTGGATCTGCCTTCCTGGAGAAGACTGTCTATTGGCAAATTGGTGTCCATCAACTGCAGAAGGAGCTGCATCTTGGAGTGTCAATCTTTGGAATTTTTTATATTTTTTTATATTGAACTTAATGTTGTTCGTCACAAAATGGGATATAAGAAATTTTGGGACTAGAATATGCTTTCGTCACTAGACTTTTACTTCGTGTATGGGTTTTTTTGTGTGATATCAGAAATTTTTGCAATTGCAACTTTGTCACTAATGCAGGCAGATAGTTTAATATTTTATTTAAAATATTTATTTTAAATTTTAAATAATTTTTTTCTGCTCCGCCCCCTGCTCGCTTCGATCGCCAACCCCCGCCAGCGAATTAGCTTAATGCCATCTCTTTGTCGCTAAAACCAGTTGGGAATAAAGAAAAAAAAAGTTTGGATGACATTGTGTGTTGCTGTTACTAAGTTGAAAACCTCCTAGAGTCGTTTTAAACCAACTTTTAAATCTCTTTTATTAGCCAACTGCCGTCGTCTATGGAACAGGTGACATGAATTAACCAACAACACAACACACTTGCATAGAAGCATGAAGCATGGAGCATGACATGGTACAGCTGATTCAAGAGATGTCACTGCTTATCATCAGTACCATTTGAGTTGTCCCGACTTGCAATTCAAGCCTAATGTCATATTTGCGTCGCCAGAACTAGTTGAGAATTTGAAGCATGCTTATAAGGTCCAACAATACAAACACTTTTGCATATCATTTGCATCTTTTGCTTCAACAACTTAGGTCCGCAATAACTACTGTTCTCCTTGTTTGATCTTGTTGCGATTGAGTAGGATAATAGATAATAATAACAGATTTCGGTTATTACCAAAATATACGTATTATATGAAAAATTGTGGGTGGGGTGTTTTTTGTGATTTGCGGGGGCGGAGGGGGCGTGGATTAAATTTGAAACAAACTTGATCTGCGTGAGGTTTATGGAAATCTTTTTGCCAAATTTGGTTACTCTATCTCTTATAGTCTCTGAGATCCCTTTGTTCATACAGAAGAACAGGAGGATTATCGCTATTTGCGTGGGCGGAGGGGGTCGTGGCCTAAATTTGAAACAAACTTGATTTGCGTGGGGTATATAGAAGTCTTTGTGTGAAAGTTTGGTATCTCTATCTCCTATGGTCTCTGAGATCCTTTTGTTCATACAGACACACATGGCTATATCGACTCGGCTATTGATGCTGATCAAGAATATATATACTTTATGGGGTCGGAGATTCCTCCTTCTCCCTGTTACATACATTCCAACGAACACAATATATCCTTACACTTATTTTTTATAAGTAACGGGTATAACAAATGAACACCATATACCCTTACACTTATTTCTTATAAGTAACGGGTATAACAAATGAAAAAGTTTGCCTAAATCACCGCGAACGACAGTTCGCTCTAGTGACGAAAGCAGCACGAAGGGTGCGAAAGGCGACTAGCAATATATACAGCTAATTTGGAAAATTTGCTACGACTGTCCGATCAGATCGAGTTATATACCGATCGAAAGGTTTTGCTAGCACACCTGGTTCATGAGATAAGGGGGTGTAAGTGGGAGGGAAAAAATTTAAATAATTGCAGCTAATGGGATCGTTGGGGCTTTTTGTTAAAATATTTTCTTTTATAAAAATTCTTATTAAAAATACGCGTCGATTGATACCCCGATCACTCAAATCCGATAACTGGTTCAAAAGATAATAAAATTTAAAATTTTTAGTGAACTTCTCAAAATGAGATGAAAAGTCAGTTTGTTTGCGCGTATCAAAGCGCTAGTTTAGCGGGAAAACGCTATTTCCCAACGGCTCTAACGATTTTTATTAAATTGATGTATGTTTTAGTACGTAAATTTCTGCGTTTTTTGGTATATAAAACATAAATTTTGGTTGAGGGGTTTGGAAGATATTGCCTGTCAACTGAATCCCACAAAAAAAACCTCTACACGAGGTAAAAGTCTAGTGACGAAAGCAATTTTTAGCTCCAAAATTTCTGATATCCAATTGTGTGACGAGCTAAATTCAGTTTATTATAAAAACTTTAAATAAAAATAAAAATTATTAAAAAAAAAAAAAAACACGAAAATTGGCATTGTGCACCCGCGATTTGCGGGGGCGGAGAGGGGCGTGGATTAAATTTGAAACTAACCTGATCTGCGTGAGGTATATAGAAATCTGTGTGCCAAATTTGGTTACTTTATCTCTTTTAGTCTCTGAGATTTTTTTGTTTAGACGGTTTTTCGCTATTTACTGGGGCGGAGGGGGGCGTGGCTTAAATTTGAAACAAACTTGATCTGCGTGGGGTATATAGAAGTCTTTTAGTGAAAGTTAGGTATCTATATCTATTATGGTCTCTGAGATCTATGCGCTCACACGGTCAGACACACATGGCTATATCGACTCGGATATTGATGCTGATCAAGAATATATATACTTTATGGGGTCGGAGATGCCTCCTTCTGCCTGTTACGCACATTCCAACGAACACAATATACCCCTATACTTATTTCTTATAAGTAACGGGTATAAATAGTAAAAGAAAAAAACTTGGCCATATTTATGAACGTCTATTGTGTGATAGCTATCCCGTGATGTCCTTAGGGAGCCAGTATCCCCACCCTGCCATGATCGTCCAAGTGCAAGACATATTCAGGACGATCCCTTAAGCACACTATACCTCGTTTATTTTAACTCACGTCCGCTTTTCATAATCCCCGGTAATAATAAAAACAAGCGGGAAAGGCTATAGTCGAGATCCCGACTATATGATACCCGTTACTTACTTAAATATATTGAAAAGTACTTTAAAGAAAATACTTGTTTTGCTCTGAAAACTTTAATTCGCCATAACTGTCGTTCTACATGTCCGATGTTGATGCGATTTAGTGGGATAATAGATAATGCTAATAGATAACGGTAACAATCACAAAAAACGTATTATCTTAAAAACTGTGGGTGTGGTGGTTTTTCGCGATTTGCGGGGGCGGTTGGGGGCGTGGATTAAATTTGAAGCAAACTTGATCTGCGTGAGGTATATATAAACCTGTGTGCCAAATTTGGTTACTCTATCTCTTTTAGTTTCTGAGATTTCTTTGTTTAGACTGTTTTTCGCTATTTGCGGGGGCGGAGGGGGGCGTGGTTTAAATTTGAAACAAACTTGATCTGCGTGGGGTATATAAAAGTCTTTTAGTGAAAGTTTGGTATCTCTATCTCTTACGGTCTCTGAGATCCTTTTGTTCATACAGACAGACAGACGGACAGACGGACATGGCTATATCCACTCGGCTATTGATGCTGATCAAGAATATATATACTTTAGAGGGTCGGAGATGCCTCCTTCTCCCTGTTACATACATTCCAACGAACACAATATACCCTTATACTTATTTTTTATAAGTAACAGGTATAACAAGTGGGAAAGGCTATAGTCGAGATCCCGACTATAGGATACCCGTTACTTATTTCACTACATATAAAAGTACTTAAAAGAAAATTTTCTAACAATACAAAATCTATTGCATACTCTAGGGGGCATGTATTGCCATGATTGCTTAAAGAATCATTTTCAGACAATAACTGCTGTTCTACTTGTCCGATCGTGTTGCGATTCAGTGGGATAATAAATAATAATAATAGATATCAGTGACTACAAGAAAAACTATATTATCTTAAAAACTGTGGGTGTGGTAGCTTTTCGCGATTTGCGAGGGCGGAGGGGGGCGTGGCCAAAATTTGAAACAAACTTGATCTGCGCTGGGTATATAGAAATCTGTGTGCCAAATTTGGTTACTCTATCTCTTATAGTCTCTGAGATTTCTTTGTTTAGACGGTTTTTCGCAATTTGCGGGGGCGGAGGTGGGCGTGGCTTAAATTTGAAACAAACTTGATCTGCGTGGGGTATATAGAAGTCTTTTAGTGAAAGTTTGGTATCTCTATCTCTTATGGTCTCTGAGATCTAGGCGCTCACACGGACGGACAGACGGACAGACACACATGGCTATATCGACTCGGCTATTGATGCTGATCAAGAATATATATACTTTATGTGGTCGGAGAAGCGTCCTTCTGCCTGTTACATACATTCCAACGAACACAATATACCCTTATACTTATTTTTTATAAGTAACGGGTATAATAAAGGTCCTAAGTGACTACCTTGAGGTACACCAGAAGTTACACGAACCGAACTCGAAATGGTTGACCTAAGAAGCACTTTTTGTGTCCTACCTTTTAAATAAGTGGAAACCCAACGTATAAAGGTGGGAGGGAAACCTATGCAGTTAAGTTTGTAAAGTAAGAGGTCATGGTTCACAGAGTCAAAGGCTTTACTGAAGTCAGTGTAAATGACATCAGTTTGCTTATTTTCTGAAAATGCATCATTTACCAGGGAGGTAAATTCAAGCAAGTTGGTCGTAGTAGACCGACCCTTAATAAAGCCGTGTTGTGCAGGGGAAATTATCGATTTACAGAGATGCTGCAAAGAAGAAACAAGGATTTTTTCAAATAATTTGGGAATGGCTGATAGCTTTGCAATGCCTCTGTAATTAGAAATATCAGATTCTTTCCAAAAGAAGAACAGCATTCCTTAAGTAGACAACTAGGAATGTTGTCTGGCCCAGGAACGAAAGAAGATTTTAAAGAGATAATAGAAGAGATTACATTGTTATAGGAAATAAAGGGAGCAAACATAGTGTTAGATTGAAAAATATTAATGAAGATTAATTAATTTTAAAATAATTAATTATAATATTATCTATCTATAATATTATTATCTTTATAATAATTTTTATTTAACTAATTATTATTGAATATTGCATAGAAATTTAAGAAATATTAATTTTAATTAAAAAAAAAAAAAATTTTTATTTACTTTTTTTTTTTACTTTTAACTAAATTGAATAAAAAAAATTTATTATGTTAATTTTAAATGGAATTGAAACATAAAAGCAATATTTATTATTTGAACTTTAATTGAAATGACTTTAATTCAAATGAAATTAATGTTTTTTAATTAATGTTCATGATAATACTTGGCGACTAACCTTTTTTTCGATTTTTCCATCGTAGACTCCAACATGGGTTTCGCTACTCTCTGGTACTCGCATCCCCGTAAATACGGCCAAGTCTGCCGATGCTGCCGCGCCTGCTCCAACCGTCACGGTCTGATCCGTAAATACGGCCTGAACATTTGCCGTCAGTGCTTCAGGGAATACGCAAACGATATTGGCTTCAAGAAGATGGATTAAATGTCCGCTTCAAAGTTAAACATGCTTTAAGTGTGTCGAACAACAAATAGGCATATTAATATTAGCAGTCACTTTAATGGGGGACTACGTATATTAATATGCCGACAGCAACAGCAACAACAAAGCAACAACAATATAATCATTGGGAGATTTAAATGACAACACACCCAGAATCATCTGTAATCTGTAATAAACAAGCAAACAAGGAAAGTGCAAAAAGACAATGCCGGATCATATATCATCAATAAAAAGGATACATAACCGAGTCAAATCTCACAAGAGTGTCTCCAGTTCACCAAGTAGAGAACACACTGCACGCCTGTGGATTAAGTTTTCCCAAATCTCAAATCAAGCGTCAAATCCTGTCTTGTAGTTGTTGCTTTCTACGAAGGTTATTCGTTTAAATCTCCGTCTGATTAAACCCATAACAAGTAATATTGTGTGCCACGACTGTACTATGCTCAGATGTTTCTTCTGGGCTTCGATTGTTTATCAATTACGTTTACCGTAAGATAGCACTTAGGTTGTCGTGAGCTCAGTCAACGTTGTGCAAAAGATTATGCAAAACAAAACAACAACACTACAGTAACTACTAAAAGTAGCTGTTCGCATTGAAAATGTGTCATCGTTGCTCGAGAACCTACTGAGTGTTACCTTGGATAAAAAAATATAACAATTGCCACAAATATGAATAATATAAATTTTTCAGCTTACCTATTTACAAATCCAGCGACGAAAGTACATTCGGTGATGTTCGATTGTAGTAGGATTGAAGATCATATATAAAAATTATTATTGTTGACACTGTCGCTGCATCATTGTTCATTTTTGTTGCTAAACATAATATTAAATATGATATATATATTTATTTTTAGTACAGGGGTCTATTGGGTTTGTTTTAACGAAAATGTGCGTAACAGGCAGAAGTAGGCGTGGCAGACCCTATAAACTATATATATTCTTGATCAGCATTAATAGCCAACTCAATATAGCAATGTCCGTCTGTCCGTCTGTCTGTCTGTCTGTCCGTCCGTCTGTTGGAACACCTAGATCTCAGAGACTATAAGAGCTAAAGACACCACTTGGTATGTAGGTTCGTCTATATTGCAAGCAGATTAAGTTTGTTTCAAAATTGTCGCCCACAAATCAAAAAACAAAATTTCATATCCAAATTATAAGAACAATTTCAAAGCTAATGACACCAAACTTAGTATGAAAAACTTTTTTGTTTTATGAGATATCTTAACCAAACTAATACAATATGCATATAAATTGGTTTAATATATCCTGTCCAATGTTTGTTCAAATCGGACCACTATATCATATAGCTGGGCGAAAATCAAGTCTTAGTAAGAAAAACTTTTTTGTTTTATGAGATATCTCAATCAATCTAATACAGTATGCAAATAACTTGGTTTTATATTGCCCGTCCGAAGTTGGATTAAATCGGACCACTATATCATATAGCTTTCATAGGACCGATCAGCCGAAAATCAAGTCTTAGTATAAAAAACTTATTTGTTTTATAAGATATCTTAACCAATCTAATATAGTATGCAAATAACTTGGATTTATATATCCTGTCCAAAGTTTGTTTAAATCGGACCTCTATATCATATAGCTGCCATTGGACCGATCGGTCGAAAATCAAGTCTTAGTATGAAAAACTTTTTTGTTTTATGAGATATCTCAACTAAACTATTACAGTATGCATATAACTTGGTTTTATATATTCTGTTCGAAGTTGGTTTAAATCGGATTACTATATCACATAGCTTCCATAGGATGATCGGGCGAAAATCAAGTCTTAGTATGAAAAACTTATTTGTTTTATAAGATATCTTAACCAATCTAATACAGTATGCAAATAACTTGGATTTATATATCCTGTCCAAAGTTTGTTTAAATCGGACCACTATATCATATAGCTGCCATTGGACCGATCAGGCGAAAATCAAGTCTTAGTATGAAAAACTTTTTTCTTTTATGAGATATCTCAACAAAACTATTAGAGTATGCAAATAACTTGGTTTTATATTGCCTGTCCGAAGTTGGATTAAATCGGACCACTATATCATATAGCTTCCATACGACCGATCAGCCGAAAATCAAGTCTTAGTATGAAAAACTTATTTGTTTTATAAGATATCTTAACCAATCTAAAACAGTATGCAAATAACTTGGATTTATATATCCTGTCCAAAGTTTGTTTAAATCGGACCTCTATATCATATAGCTGCCATTGGACCGATCGGGCGAAAATCAAGTCTTAGCATGAAAAACTTTTTTGTTTTATGAGATATCTCAACTAAACTATTGCAGTATGCTTGGTTTTATATATCATGACCGATGTTGGTTCAAATCGGACAACTATATCATATTGTCATTGAAAAAAGTAGTCGAAAATGTATTACAACGCTCTGCAACAGGAACAAGCAGCCAAATTATTATTTTAATTTATGTAGTCTTTTCTATTTCCATAGTAAGTACGGGGTCTCCGACAGTCGAGTATGCTCGACTGTAGCACCGCGAGCGAAGCGAGCAGGGGGCGGAGCCCCCTAGTTTTCAATGGCTCAACTTACTGGGTTTAATGTTATATGAATTTGAATCCTTTTTTTTTATATATTATATTCACATATTACTTTTATATACACCACATATTTTATGTTTCATAGTTTTGCCCTGCACATTTTCGCTTTCTTTCACAAAAAAAATTATTAACAAGATTAAAAAAATTAAAAACAAGGGGGCTCCGCCCCCTACTCGCTTCGCTCGCGGTGAGGTGCGGCTACAGTCGAGCACGCTCGACAGTAGAACCCTGAGCCCAGGTACTCTTTTATAAATGTTGGTTTTTTGACCAATTATTCCAATGGCAGCTATATGATATATGGAACCGATCTGAACCAAATCTGGTCAGAATGTACAAAACCACTTCTATCAGTTTGGTTAAGATATCTCAAAAAACAAAAAACTTTTTCATACTAAAACTTGATTTTCGGCAGAGCGTCTGTATGACAGCTATATGATATAGTGGGCCGACTTTAACCAAATTTGGTCAGGATGTATAATACAGCCCCAAATATATATCGTGTGAGATTGGTTGAGATATCTCAAAAATTAAAGAAGCTTTTCATACAAAAACTTAATTTTCGATGTATCGTTCCTATGGCAGCTATATGATATAGTTGTGCGATCCAAAAATAAAAACAAACTTGATCTGCGTACGGTATCCAGAACCTACATACCTAGTTTGAAGTCTCTAGCTCTTATGGTTTCTGAGATCGACGCGTTCAAACAGACGGACAGACGGACAGACAGACAGACGGACAGACAGACGGACATGGCTCAATCGACTCGACTGTTGATCCTGATCAAGAATATATATACTTTTTGGGGTCTACCACGCCCCCTTCTGCATGTTACATACATTCTGCCAAATGCATTATACCCTTTTTTGCCCATTTTTAATGGGCTCAGGGTATAAAAATTAAATTACGGATTTAGCAACAAAACAAAAAACTGGCAACTCATTTGGCTGCGTTGGGGTAGCATAACTTGCTAATTTTGTAGGGCAGCACTTAGCACAGGGAAATTAGACTTAAAGCACAAAATGGGGCATGGCACGTGGGCTTTTCACAATTTTCTACACATTTCTTTCACTTTTCCGCTTTTCTTGCGAGCGCAAAACTCGATCCTTTTTTAAACAATGCTTTTTCTGCTGCTTGGCGGACATCTTAATATGGATTAACTGTCTTCTTTATGTTTTCAGCTGCGCTTGGCTTCCCAGTGAAGCTGTGCCTACTTTTGAGGATTTCCTTATATTTATTTTAACAAGCGCCACTACAATACCCCCGACCAAAATCGCACTTGGAGATACCACAAGGGTGATACGCGCTTGTGACAAGTACTGCAAATAATAGTATTACTGTTTAATATCTTTGGCATGATATTTGTCAACTAAATTACCTTGCATATCTTCAATTTTGTAGTAACTACTTCCTAACTTACGACGAATTCGGTCCTTTAAAAATGTTGGCGCAAGTTTCGCATTGAATCCCTTAACAAAGTTACTTTGTTGAAAGTTCCTGCGAAAAACCTCTTGTGCATCCATTGCCGATAAGTCCCCAGTGTGAGTTCTTGACAAGGCGTCGGGAACACTATTTTTCGATCCTTTTCGTTGCTGGATTGAGAAGCTGTAACCCTATAGTTTCAAAGCCCATCGCCCTAATCTATTGCCTAAATCCGATTGTGACATTAGCCATTTTAAAGATGCGTGATCAGTAATCACTGTAAACGGATGCGCCTCAAAGTATGCACGAAATTTTTTTATACTCAATATTGCTGTCATTTTCTTTGACATTTGTTGAGCTTTCGCGACATATATGCGATCGGGATCTCATCACCTTGCTTAATGATTTGTATCAGGACTCCTCCAACACCAGCATGACTAGCGTCACAATGAATATAAAATGGCTCTGCAAAATCAGGTGTGTGTAAGACAGAAGCTTTACACATTTCCTTTTTCAAAGCTTGAAAGGCATTTTCGGCAGCTTCAGACCACTCGAAACGTTTCTTGTGGTTAAGAGCATCAGTAAGATGTTCAGCAATAGAGGAAAAATTGCTAATAAATTTCTGGTACCAGCCAGTCATACCAAGAAACACCGAAGCTGTTTCAATGACCGGGGTGCCGGATACTCATTAATTGCAGCAATCTTATCCGGATCCATAGCTATGGTTTCATTACCGACCACAAGACCTAAATATTTCACTTCCTTCACATAAAATTTACTTTTCTCAACATTTATCGTCAATCCTGCCTTGGATAATGACGAAGTAAACTCCTTTAGCACGCTCATATGTTTTTCGAAGGATTCTGAAACTATAAGGAGATCGTCTAAGTAAACAAATACTTCATTTTTTAATTTAGCCGGAGTTATCTTGTGCATCAACTTTGACATTGTTGACGGTGCATTAGTAAGGCCAAAATGCATGACTGTGAATTGATAGAGAGCTTGTCTCTAGCGGTATCTGCCAGTAGACATCCTTCAAGTCAATACCAGTCATATAATCGGCCTTCGGAAGGCGGCTAAGTATACCGTCTATGAGAGGCATAGGATAGGCGTCTTTTCGTGTCACTTCATTGACCTTTCTACTATCAATGCAAAGTCTGACTTTGCCTGGCTTTCGACAAGCACAACTGGCGAAGACCAAGCACTATCCGATTCTTCGATTACTCCTAGGGCAAGCATACGATCGAGTTCATCGAACATTAGTTTTTCAATTGCCGGAGAAACGGCATAGTGTCGTTGCTTAATTGACTTGGTATTGCCCACATCAATCTCATGTGCAAGGATATTTGTCTTTCCTTAGCCATTTTTTGCAAAAGATGGAAAGCAATCGATAGTTTGTCTCAAAATAATTTTCTGAGATTCTGACAATGAGCGAAATTTTTCAATCCCAGAACTGTCGATGCTAGCCTAATTGACAGACTGTGTTAAATCAACAGGTAATAAACGGAACACTGTCCAAAAATCAATGCCTAAATAAAGCTTCTGAACTAACGAAGGGACTAAGTAAAAAGACAAGCGGGAAAGGCTATAGTCGAGATCCCGACCATATGATACCCGTTACTTACTTTAATATATTGAAAAGTACTTTAAGGAAAATACTTGTTTTGCTCTGAAAACTTTAATTCGCCATAACTGTCGTTCTACATGTCCGATGTTGATGCGATTCAGTAGGATAATAGATAATGCTAATAGATAACGCTAATATTCACAAAAAACGTACTATCTTAAGAATTGTGGGTGTGGTGGTTTATCGCGATTTGCGGAGGCAAAGGGGGGCGTTAATTAAATTTGAAACATGTTCTGCGTTAGGTATAAATTTCTGTGTTCGAAATTTGGTTACTCTATCTCTTTTAGTCTCAGAGATTTCTTTGTTCAGACGGTTTTTCGCTATTTGCGGGGGCGGAGGGGGGCGTGACTTGAATTTGAAACAAACTTGATCTGCGTGGGGTATATAAAAGTCTTTTAGTGAAAGTTAGGTATCTATATCTATTATGGTCTCTGAGATCTATGCGCTCACACGGATGGACAGACGGTCAGACACACATGGCTATATCGACTCGGATATTGATGCTGATCAAGAATATATATACTTTATGGGGTCGGAGATGCCTCCTTCCGCCTGTTACGCACATTCCAACGAACACAATATACCCTTATACTTATTAGACCCCGTACTTAAAAAAAGTACAGGGGTCTATTGGGTTTGTTTTAACGAAAATGTGCGTAACAGGCAGAAGGAGGCGTGGCAGACACCATAAAGTATATATATTCTTGATCAGCATCAATAGCCGAGTCGATATAGCAATGTCCGTCTGTCCGTCTGTCCTTCTGTCCTGACGTCTGTATGAACAACTAGATCTCAGAGACTCTAAGAGCTAGAGCCACCAAACTTGGTATGTAGGTTCGCCTATATTGCAAGCTTTGTTTGTTTCAAAATTTGGCCACGCCCCCTTTATCGCCCACAAATCGAAAACAAAAATTTCATATCCAAATTATAAGAACAATTTAATATCTAGTGACACCAAACTTAATATGTAGGTTCCTCCCTATTGCAGGCATACTAAGTCCATTTCTTTTTTGGATCGGACCACTATATCATATAGCGCATATAGGAACAATCAGTCGAAAATCAAATTTTAGTATGAAAAAATTGCATGTTTTATGAGATATCTCAACAAAACTTATGGAATATGTTATTAAGTTAGTGTTATATATTCTGACCGAAGTTGCTGTCATTAAAAAAAGTAGTCGGAAATGTATTACAACGCTCTGCAACAGCATCTAGCGAGCAAAATATTCTTTAATTATTGTATTCTTTTCTATTTCTTTAGTAAGTACGGGGTCTCCGCCAGTCGAGTATGGTCGACTGTAGCACCGCGAGCGAAGCGAGCAGGTGGCGGAGCCCCCTAGTTTTTTATAAGTAACGGGTATAAAAATGTGCATAAGTGAACAAGCTATCGACTTGCTGTGTAAGTTGTAATAATATGTGCATTGTGGTCTCAATAAATAGCATTTTTAGTTTTGCTAAACTTAGTTTTGCATTTCACTTAAATTTTTACATTCTTGTGGCTTTTGCTTTACATCTCGCTCACTCAAGATTGTTGTTATTGTAAGCACAACGATTGTTTTTGTTTGTGCTTACATCTCCTTATCTCAATTTCTGCGCTTTGCACTGCACTATCAAGTGTGCTGATGATTCTGCGCAACCGCAATTTATTTATTGTTGGTTGTGTGAAAATATCATGCATGCAAAGAGTGCTGGACTTTCTGGTCGAGAATGTGATAAGATCATTGCCGTTTCTAAAATGGAATGTGGTGCAGTGAAATGGTCTTGTCCAATATTCATCGAGTTACAAATTGATTTCTCAAGAATATATACTTCTGTGAGAAACCAATTCTAAAAACTCAAAAACTCAAAACTCTTTCGAGTGATTTTGACTCTTATTTGGCTTAGCCAATATAAATTTAATTCACCACCTGATTCTCAATTTTTAGCAGTTCCCCCTAATATATCAGTTACTCAGCCTCCCGTGACTCCATTGGCATCTCGTCCCAACCAAGACGTCTCGCCAACGTTGTCTTTATCGCCCTCTCCGGGTATTTTTAACATATTCAATTTCCCTACATCCTCTGCAGATGATTCTACAACTCAGACTACTAAATCAGCCCAAGTCATCGTGTCTTCGGTGCGGGCTGGATCTGGTCGGAAGGGTAGACCTCCTCGCAATGCATCTCCTATAAATAATGCATCTCCAATAAATAATAATGACAATGGAGCTGACTCTACATCCGTGATCCCTATTATAAATGTTGTTGCTCTTCATAAGCAAGTATTTGTGTCTAGATTATCCTCTGACACTACTTGTGAATCTGTAGCGACATAAATTTGTAGCAAAATTTCTGCTAATGTCTCAATCACTAAATTTAATTTTGTCACAGCCCGTGAAGTATCATCTTTTAAAATAAGTGTCCCTCACGACTCATTTTCTGTCATTTGTGATCTAAAATTTTTACCACCTCATACGGCTGTAAAAAAATAGACCTGCGGCCAGATTTTGAATCTGATATAATTGCTTTGTCAGAAACTTGGTTAACTACCACAGTCTCTGATTCTGAAGTTATGTCAAGTAATTAGCTTTTATATAAAAATGATCTTATTGCTACTAAATCGGTTCTTCAGTCTTATTGCTACTAAAACGGTTCTTCAGTCAGACCGCATTTCGTTAAGTGTGACTACTGATATTGAAATTGTTGCTGTCAAAGTAACTTTTTCAACACGATCAATTCTTATCACCTGCTCCTATATCCCTCCAAAGCTATTCCGACAGTTTAGTTGCAGAATATTGCCTGTATTGAAAAAATTAGTCATCAAGTAATAGATAACTATTTATTTATTGTGCTGGGTGATTTTAATTTGCCTAAAATTTGTTGGTCATTTTCGAGAAGCACAAATTACCTTATTCCCTCAAAACAAGATAATTTTTTAGATAACATGTTTGATCTCTCGTTGTTTCAAATGAACTAAATAAGAAATCATAATGATCGAATTCTTGATCTAGTTGTTATTAAAGACTTCACGAGTACTGCCGATTATAAATCATCCCCATTAAGTATACTAAGTATACAGTAGCCAAGTGGGACCTTGCCAATTAAAGCTCGCTATGCTACGAGAACTATCTAACTCGATGCAAAAGACAGTTTTCCCATGACCATTTATAAACAATTTTATAAATTTGTTAGCTTGAAGCGTAAGTCCTCCAGCTTACCTTCCTCTTATTTTCTTGGGACAGATATTGCTGGCAACGACTCTGCAGCCGCAGAACTATTTGCTAACTTTTTTCAATCCACCACTCTCCAATCTCCACTTCCAACTCATATTATCCTTATTCTGTTTTTATACCCGTTACTTATAAAAAATAAGTATAAGGGTATATTGTGTTTGTTGAAATGTATGTAACAGGGAGAAGGAGGCATCTCCGACCACATAAAGTATATATATTCTTGATCAGCATCAAAAGCCGAGTCGATATAGCCATGTGTGTCTGTCCGTCCGTCCGTCTGTCCGTCTGTCCGTCTGTATGAACAAAAGGATCTCACAGACCATAAGAGATAGAGATACCAAACTTTCACTAAAAGACTTCTATATTCCCCCCGCTGATCAAGTTTGTTTCAAATTCAAGCCACGCTCCCCTCCGCCCCCGCAAATAGCGAAAAACCGTCTGAACAAAGAAATCTCAGAGATTAAAAGAGATAGAGTAACCAAATTTGGCACACAGATTTATATATACCTCACGTAGATCAAGTTTGTTTTAAATTTAATCCACGCCCTCCTCCACCCACAGTTTTTATTATTTTGTTATTATTAGCGTTATCTATTAGCATTATCTATTATCCTACTGAATCGCTTTAAGATCGGACATGTAGAACGACAGTTATGGCGAATTAAAGTTTTCAGATCAAAACAAGTATTTTCTTTAAAGTACTTTTCAATATATTAAAGTAAGTAACGGGTATCATATGGTCGGGATCTCGACTATAGCCTTTCCCGCTTGTTCAATCTAACACTATTGTTCTTTAAAATCTTCTTTAATTCCTGATCATTCATGTTTGTCTACTTGAGGAATGCTTAGCTTTTTAATCTATCCCCTGAAACTTCAAACTTTCCATATCTTTGGAAAGAATCTTATATCATTCCCCTCCACAAAAAGAGTGGTAAGTCTGATATTTCTAACTACAGAGGCATTGCAAAGCTATCAGCCATTCTCAAATTATTTGAAAAAATCCTTGTTTCTTCTTTGCAGCATCTCTGTAAATCGATAATTTCCCCTGCACAACACGGCTTTATTAAGGGTCGGTCTACTACTACCAACTTGCTTGAATTTACCTCGTTGGTAAATTAAGTTTTCTGAGAAAACGCAAACTGATGTCATTTACACTGACTTCAGTAAAGCATTTGACTCTGTGAACCATGACCTCTTACTTTAAAAACTTAACTGCATAGGTTTCCCTCTTGCCTTTATACGTTGGAGTTCCACTTACTTAAAAGGTAGGACCAAAATAGTGCAGATGATGTTAAGCTTATTTTTTCATACACTGATCCCCTGTTTCACAATCGTCTGCAAGACGATTTGAACACTATGCAACTATGGTGCTCGGCCAATAAGTTGCATCTCAATTGTTCGAGTGTATGTTTATGACATTTAGTCGTTCTAGGCCCTACTTAGGTTCTTATACGATTGACAATATCCTTTTGCAACGTATAAAAACTGTAAAGGATCTTGGAGTTTTATTTGACTGCAAATTATGCTTCAATTTGCACATCTCCACTATAGTTAATGATGCCAAAGGAGTACTTGGTTTCATTAAACGTTGGTCGAAAGAATTCAATGATCCTTTCACCACTAAGCTCCTTTACGTCTCTTTAGTCCGTCCCATCCTTGAATACTGTTCGTGCATTTGGTGCCAGCAGTATCAAATAAATCAGAATCGAATTGAATCAGTTTAAAAGCAATTCTTGCTTTTCGCCTTACGGGGTTTTAACTGGGATCCCAACTTTCGTTTACCACCGTACTCCCATAGGCTTCGTCTTTTTAACATTCCGTCTTTAATTAATCGTTGGAAAACTCTTGGTGTTGTTTTTCTTCACAAATTGATTATTGGCGAGATTAATTCTATTTCCCTTCTGGGCCGCCTCAGCTTTTCGGACCCCAGCAGGTTAACTAGAAATTAAAGGTCTTTATTTTTAACTACTTGCACAACTGTTAAGGCTTCACACGGTTCGTTTCGTGTTTTATGCACTAACTACAGTGGCCTCTTTCACGTTTTCTACTCAGAACTCTCTCTCCCTTCCCTAAAATCCGCACTTTTCCAATATTTTTCGTTAAATCCCTGATTTTACTAATACTAATAAAATGTTATATTACATTTAAATATCCAAACATTCATTCTATTACTATAACAACACTAATCTTTATTGATCTGATTTGGATTTTCTTGGTTTTCCCCAATCCTTGCAACAAATGTTGGATCATTTTTAATTACTAATTTTTGCTTACCCCAGATCTAATTCTAATTTTAATTTTTTCTTAACGGTCAATATTTGGTTGAGCCATAGAGGACGGCAGGTGGCTAATCAAAGAGATTTAAAAGTTGGTTTTAAACGACTCTAGGAGGTTTTCAACTAAGTAACAGCAACACACTATGGCATCCAAACATTTTTTTCTTTATTGAGCCTTATAATTCCCAATTCGATTTAGCGACAAAGAGGTGACATTAACTTTAAATCGCTGCAGCGCGCTGGTCAACAAGCAGAAAGGGTTATGAAGATGGAGAATGAACATCTCTAGCATCTCCGTGCTCCTTGCATTTATGCAAGTGTTATTGCTTGCTGGAGATGTCATATCGACAATAAACCAACAAAAGACACAATTTTCGTTTTTGCTTAATTAAAGCTCATACAATATTTTGTAAAACAGAGAGGTTTTATATGATTTCAAACTATGCAGTATTTTGTTTTTTGTTGACCTGAAGCAGATGTTACTTGATTTAAACCTGAAGCAGTTGTAACCAAAAATCGTTGTTAACTTGAAGAAGTTGACACAACAATTCTTTGCATCATTTTTTCAAGACAAAGTAGATTTTTTTTACAACCTGAAGCAGTTGCTACATGAATGGTTGGTATAAAAACTGCATTGAACAATTGTGAACATGAAGCAGTTAATAACCTATATAAATTTTTAACCTGATAAAGCTTTTAATATGCAAATTTGAACAACGGTGTAGTGTATTGTATATGTTAAGTAATATTTAGTCAAACTTTTTCATTTATTTTTTATTATTATATGGTCATTTGTAGCAGATAAAGTTTGTCAAAAATATAGAAAAATATTTTACGTATCGTTAAGTTGGCCGAGCTGATGTTATTTCTTCAAAAGCGGAGGATGCGCTTGGTTCCGGCTTCCATATAGTCGTCAGTGGGAGTGGGGGAGGTATGAAAAGGATCCGTTTTTCAGAGGTGCTTGTTGCGTTAGAATATCACATATTAAGTTATCACGTGCTATTAGACTCGAGTTTCGGGTGATTTTATAACAGACAAAATGATACGGACGAAAAGTTTATGCTGTAAACATGCCATACAGAATTTTAGTGTTGCGCGATGTAGTTGCAACATGTTCGATGCCCACCAAACCTTGATCACAGTTTTCTAAAATATTCAATGTGATCCCTCACAATTCACAATGTAGTTACATTAGCCCATATTCACGCCACATGATCCCAATATCGAAAAGTTTAGCCAATGTTCATCATAATAGAATTCAGTTTAATATAATTCATTTTGTATCAATATATAATATAAGTAGTTTTTCATAATAGGTTGAGAAATAGCATGCACAAATAAATTTGCTTAAATCAACCTAATAATAAAATATAAAACAAGTGGGAAAGGCTATAGTCGAGATCCCGACTATAGGATACCCGTTACTTTTTTCAATACATATAAAAGTACTTTAAAGAAAATTCTCTTAATGAAATGGATTTTTGAGAAATAACTTTTATAACTAAAATTTAGTATTATATGGTCTGACTCCCCTAATGGGCCATGCCTTGTTGCTAAATTTAAAAATTCTGCATAGTTTGAAATCAAGTCAAACATTTCTCGTTTACAAATTATTTTATGAGATGAATTAGCAAAAATCGAAAAATGTGACTTTTGTTTGCTTTTGTCGATATGACATCTTCAGAAAGCAACAACATACTTGCATAAACGCAAGGAGCAAGGTTTCAAGAGATGTACGTTCTCCATGTTTAAAACCGTTTCTGCTAGTTGATCAGCAATTTAAACTTAATGTCATCTTTGATTCAATAAAACCAGTTGGGAATTATAAGGCACAAGAATGAAACAAAAATTTGGCTGCCATCGTGTGTTGCAGTTCCTTAGTTGAAAACCCCCTAGAGTTTATTTTAAACCAACTTTCTAATCTCTTTGGTTAGCCCCCTGTCGTCCGATGTGGAACAGGTGACATGACTCAACCAACAACACACAACACTTGCATAGTGTCATGTTTGAGAAATTGAACCATTCTAATGAGGTTCAACAATACAAAAACTATTGCACACTCTAGAGGGCATGTATTGCTTTAAAAACTTTGACACGCAAATACTGCTGTTCTGCAGTTGTTGCTGCCGCAGTTCGATATTTAGTGATTTCATATCGGATATTTCACATCCGATACTTTTCCTTTTGTTGCATCTCCAGCTGACTCAGCCTTAGTGGTGACGCTATTAGTCAGAGATTTGAAATTATGAGAATCGAAAAGGAAGGCTTTTGTCCAAATTTGAATTTTAAAAGCTTCTTCAGGTTAAAAATTGATATTGGCTATCAATTTCTTCATGTGCACAATTGTTCAATGCAGTTATTTTATACCACCCATTCATGTAGCAACTGCTTCAGGTTGTCAAAAAATTCTACTTTGTCTTGAAAAAATGATTCAAAAAAATGTTGTGTCAACTTCTTCAGCTTAACAACAGTTTTTGGTTATCAACTGATTTATATTAGCAACTTCTTTAGGTTTAAATCAAGAAGCAACTGCTTCAGGTCAAATAAAAAATACTGCATAGTTTGAAATCAATTCAAACCTCTCTGGTTTACAAAATTTTGTATGAGATATATTAGGCAAAATCGAAAAATGTGTCTTATGTTGGTTTATTGTCGATATGACATCTCCAACATGCAACAACACTTGCATAAATGCAAGGAGCATGGTTTCTCCATCTTCAAAACCGTTTCTGCTAGTCGACCAGCATTTCAAACTTAATGTCATCTTTTTGTCGCTAAAACCATTTGGGAATTATTTGGCTCAATAATGAAAAAAAAGTTTGAATGCCATGGTGTGTTGCTGTTACTTAGTTGAAAACCTCATAAAGTTGATTTTAAACCAACCTCCAATCTCTTTGGTTAGCCACCTTTCATCCTCAATGGAACAGGTGACATGACTCAACCAACAACATACAACATTCTCATAGAAGCATGAAACAAGGAGCATGACTTGGTACAGTAGATTCAAGAGATGCCACTCCCTATCAACAATACCATTTGGGATGAGTCGACTAGCAATTCAAGCCCAATGTCATACTTGCGATGCCAGAACCAGTTGAGAATTTGAAGCGTTCTAAAAAGGTTTAACAATGCAAAAACTATTGCATACTCTAGGGGGCACCTGTTGCATCAACAACTTAGACACGCAATAACTGCTGTTCTACTTGTCCGATCTTGTTGCGATTCAGTGGGATAATAAATAATAATAATAGATATCAGTGACTACAAAAAAAACTATATTATCTTAAAAACTGTGGGTGTAGTAGCTTTTCGCGATTTGCGGGGGCGGACGGTTGCGTGGCTTAAATTTTAAACAAACTTGATCTGCGTGAGGTATACGGAAATCTGTGTGCCAAATTTGGTTACTCTATCTCTTATAGTCTTGTTCATACAGACCAACGAACGGTTTTTCGCGATTTGCGAGGGCGGAGGGGGCGTGGCCAAAATTTGAAACAAACTTGATCTGCGCTGGGTATATAGAAATCTGTGTGCCAAATTTGGTTACTCTATCTCTTATAGTCTCTGAGATCCTTTTGTTTATACGGACAGACGGACGGACGGACAGACGAACGGACGGACGGACGGACGAACAGACACATTAAAGGTGGCAGTAAACTGATTGATTGAAAAAGAACCGGTCACTAACGTAATGTCACTAGCGTACGATTTATGAAATATGTATATTAAAATTTCTGTAGTCATTAACTAGCTTTATTATTTAAATTCAAATTTGTTCTTTGCCTTTTGACTAATTTCTGTTCGTTATAATACATAGCCTCATTTTTAGACCCCGTACTTAAAAAAAGTACAGGGGTCTATTGGGTTTGCTTTGACGAAAATGTGCGTAACAGGTAGAAGGAGGCGTGGCTGACCCTATAATATATATATATTCTTGATCAGCATCAATAGCCGAGTCGATATAGCAATATCCGTCTGTCCTGACGTCTGTATGAACACCAAGACCTCAGAGACTATAAGAGATAGCGCCACCAAACTTGGTATGTAGGTTCGCCTATTTTGGCCACGTCCCCTTTGTCTCCCACAAATCGAAAAACAAAATTTCATATCCAAATTATACGAACAATTTAAAAGCTAGTGACACCAAACTTAGTATGTAGATTCCTCTATATTGCAGGCATATCAAGTTTGTTTCTTTTTTGGATCGGACCACTGTATCATATAGCTGCCACAGGATCGATCGGGCGAATATTAAGACTGAGTATGAAAAACTTTTCGGTTTTATGAAATATCGTTACCAAGCTAATAGAATATACATTTAAGTTAAGCTTATAGATCCTGACCAAAGGAAGTTCAAATCGGTCCGCTAAATCATATAACTGTCATAGGACCGATCGGCCGAAAATCAAGTCTTAGTATGAAAAACTTTATTTTCCATAGTAAGTACGGGGTCTCCGACAGTCAAGTATGCTCGACTGTAGCAACTTAAACGTAGCAAGCGGGGGGCGGAGACACCAATTTTTCTTTATAATTAAAAAAAAATGTATTTAAAATATATATAAAAATATAATTATATATATATTTGACTATCTGTCTGTATTAATGATAAAGTTACAATGTCATAAGCAAAAGCAATTGCAAAAATTTCTGATATCACACCAAAAAATCTCTACACGAGGTAAAAGTCTAGTGACGAAAGCATGATCGCCCAAGTGCAAAACATATTCGGGACGATCCCTTAAGCGCACTATACTTCGTTCTTATTACCTCACGTCCGCTTTTCATAATCCCCGGAAATAATAAAAAAAATTAGTTAGACTTCATTATAATATTTTATTTACACTAATAAATTGATTCATTTAACGAGCTGACGATTAACAGCATATTTACAAACTAATTGAAACCTAAGTTAAATGATTTTATCTTTCCTTATCAAAATTAAGAAAACATTTTATTTTAAATTATATCGATATTTTTCTAACTTATTAATTTCGTAACCGATAGTTACCGATATATCGCTTTTTCATTATTAGCGAAAAAAAAGAAGTTCTTAAATAAATTTTTCTATCTTTACAAAAGTGAAGCTAAAAGTTGCTGAAAAGTAAGGGTTATTGAATTATATGTGTATTGATAGAATTATTAACAATAATGTATGGGTATAATATACAAAAATAGAGAAAATTTAAAAATAAAATTTTTTTTTCCTATATGAATTATTTTTTATTTATTAATTACTCTTAATATTAATAAATATTTTATTTAAACTTTCTTTAATTTTTATTTTTGTTTAAATTAAAAAATTTTTAAAAAATTTTAAAATTTAAACTTTACTTTAATTTCCAATCTTTTCTTAAGTAAATTTAATCAAAAAAAAATTTATTATGATTACTTTAAATTGATTCAAAAGAATAAAACAAATTTTTTTTTTTTTTAAATTCACGATAATACTTGGCGATTGATATTGTGTGCCACGACTGTACTGTAGTATGTTGTATGCCAAATGAGCATATGCCCACTGTATTGTAGAGTATACAGTATATCAAGTGGTCATATGCCCAACTTAAGAGTAAGAGTAACAACTCATAACATAACGACACTTTGTTGCTATGTTTATACAATCATAAATATTCATAAGTGCAGTAATAGGATCCGTCACTTATGCGGACTGGCCGCAGCGTGAGATCGCTAGCGTAAGCACTTCTTGAGTATGTACCATCTGTACATATATACATATATATACAAAACTACATTGGCACACATGTACTGCAACTCTCTCTATCTGCCGACGCTCTTAGCGGCAGAGCTCACTTAGAATATTGTATGTAATAAGCCAAATATAAAATTGAATAAAACCAAAAGAACACTCTCGATCAAGGCACCAAGCCAATAAGATGTCTTTTTATTTACTTCCAAACATTTAACTTAACATGGCGACCGTGACAAGTGTCACGAACATGTTGGAAAAATAAAACATGTTAAATAAACAACACAAAAAAAAAAAAACAATACAAAGAAAGTGGCTGGAAATACTGAGTAAGTAGAGGTGATGAGCAACGCCTAAAACTAGGCGCGGTGGAGTAAAAAAAAAGCTTAAGGAAAGAAAAGCCAAACTCCTAAAACTGGTATATGCCCCTAACACAACAATTAGTTGGCAAACAGGCAATAAAATACAGGCTAAAATCGACAATATCGAGAATACCGGAGAAACATTGCCCAGCGGACTGCCCTGGACCATTTAAGACGAATCACTGCAGCTATACATGCTACAAAAACCCAGCACCGGCGCCCCAACAGCCTGTGCAAGGACCAGCACCGGCGCCCCAAAAGCCTGTGCAAGGCCCAGCACCGGCGCCCCAACAGCCTGTGCGACGACCAGCACCGGCACCAATTAGCGTTCCAAGCTAAATCGTCTTCGGGGACCGGCAGCGCTACAGAGAGCGCGCAACTTAATTTAAAAAAAAATTGTTAATCTAAATAATGTAAACACAAATGAAATGTAAAGAAATGTTTGTAATACTGAGCAATAATTGCGTTGCTCGTAATAGAGTATGGCCTGTGAAGCCATACGAAACATTAGACAGGAGATCACTGCGTTGAACGAATAGGAAAATATTAATACAAAAAAAAATTTAAAAATAAAAAAAATAAATAAATAAATCATACACAATATATGTATATTCTTTTAAAAAAAAAGTAAAAACAATTAATCCGAAATTCAAATTTAATGCATTCGAATGCAATCTCAAAATACGAAAAAATATATTAGAAGTAGAAAATATGTTAGACCACGAATCGAAAGTATCGGATTCAACCGCAAATGCTATTAATAATGTCGAAACTGTCTCAGTAGTAGTAAAAGTATTTATTGTTCTTTTATTAGCAAATGTGCTAACTAAATTATATAAGTTGCACAATAAGTGCATAAAGAAAAGATACGCAAGTAGAGCAGACAATTTAGAAATGATATAATATGATAAACATAATAAACGAAATCTATTATAAAGAACCAAATTTTACAATAAACGCATTACAAATATTGCAAAAACATCTGGAATTTATTAAAATAACTGAATTCGAATACGAATACATAGAAGCTTTTCAAAGTATTGCAAGCCCATTACTCGGTTGTTCCAAAACTGAAAAGGGCATGGTGTTGAATACATTATCTTATGTGATGTTAAAAACTATCAGCGAAACACATGCAATACTAGGAACAGATGGGAACTCCATTTTCTATTAGACAATGGAATGGAATGCATTAGCTAAGAAAATAAATGATTATAAAGACAAGTTCGAAAAATCATACAAATGTGTCAATTCTGATAAAACAATAAAGTCAGATACATTGGGACATCACGCGCAAATATTAACAGCTCAATATAATAACATAGTAAATACAATAAACAAAGTTAATGATAGATTAACGCAGGAGCATAAAAATATATGTCAGAAAATTGTAATAAGTTTAAAAACCAGATTACATAATATTGGTACTAGACGGAATATTGTAATAACAATCCCAGAAGATCCAAACCAGTTAGCAGAATTCAACGAGAACCAGTTAGAAGACTTAGATGAGTCTAAGCCAATAATCAATCCAGATATTGACATTGATAGTGACATTGAAACGCTGCAAGAAAATACAGAAACAATGACTAACCAGGTAGAATTAGACAGGGAATACGTGAAGCAGGTTTCCTCTTGAGTCCCTGAATTTGATGGTAAAAAGCTATCATTAAACAGATTACTAACTGCTTTACGCATTGTGGAAAGAACTAAAGGAGACCAGGAGGATATAGCAGTTGAGGTTATTAAATCAAAAATAACCGGCACAGTTCTGTACAAAGTACAAAATGAATCTACTATATCCGATTAATAAATAAGCTTAAAGATAACGTAAAAGGAGAATCTCCCGACGTTTTAAAAGCTAAATTACTGAATATTAAACAAAAAGGCAAAACTGCTTCCCACTATGCAACCGAAATGGACAATTTGCGAAAGCAATTGGAGGCAGCCTTTATTGATGACGGCCTAGACCCAAACAATGCGGAAAAATTATCAACAAACGAGTCTATTTCTGCAATGATTAAAAATTGTGAGCACGAGAAACTAAAAGTAATACTGGAAGCCGGTAACTTCGTTACTTTCAATGATGTAATGGGTAAATAAATCCATTGCAGCACAGAAATGACTGGAAGTGCAAGTACAGTATTATTTCAGCGAGGCCGCAATAATAGAGGAGGTAGTTACTATCCTCAAAGAGGTAGAGGCAATGGCCGCGGTAACTACAATTTCAGTAATAATAATAACAGAAACAACAATAGAGGTGGACGAGGCTATAGCCGAGGTAGGAATAATTCCAACCGAGGCAACAACCAAAATAGAAATCATTATAACAATAACAATAACAATAATGTCCGAGTTGCCCAAGATACTTCGGGAAACTCGCTGACACCTCCAGATACTCGAGGTTAAATAGTAAAATATATACTGTTAATTTAAGTCTCAACAATTTCGTATCATTCAAAAATGTTGCAACAAATAAAAATATAACATTTTTGATTGATACAGGTGCAGATATTTCAATTATAAAAGAAAATTCTGATGTCTTTCATGACATCCAAATCAATAAAATTATAGACATTAGAGGCATAGGAGAAGGAGTAATAATCTCCAAAGGACTAGTCTCAATTCTCAATCGAACTACAAACAGACAAATACATTATTCCATATAAATTTCATCTACTTCATTCAGATTTCGCAATCCCTTGCGATGGAATAATAGGATTAGATTTTATAAAAAAATTTAATTGCCAATTAGATTACAATAGTTCAGAGGATTGGTTTATAATTAGACCACAAAAATCTAACGTATCCTATCTATGTTCCAATAACATTTAGTTTTGGTACTAATTACACACTTCTACCAGCAATATCACAAGTGATACGCAAAATATAGTTGTCTTCAGCAGAAGAAAACATTTTAATTCCAAATCAGGAAATTATACCGGGTGTTTATGTTGCAAACACTATTGCTACAGCCCAAAATACTTTTGTCCGTTTTTTAAATACCACAGATAAATGCCAAATAGTAGGCATTAATAACATAAAATTTGAATCACTTTCGAGCTAAGATGTAGTTCAAAATCTAAAAGGCAATAGGAAAGAGTCTGTAATTAATAAATTAAAGAAACATTTTCCAACTTTGTTTAAACAACAACTTGAAGAAATATGTACCGAGTATAGTGATGTGTTCGGACTTGAAACCGAAGCAATCACAACATACAACTTCTATAAGCAAAAACTGAGACTTAAGGATGATGAGCCATAGCCAAATAGAAGAAATCCAGCATCAAGTTGGAAAGCTAATTGAACAAAATATTGTTGAACCATCAGTTTCACCTTATAATAGCCCTCTCTTATTAGTCCCAAAGAAATCCCTTCCGGACTCTTAAGAGAAAAAATGGCGGTTAGTAATTGACTATCGCCAAATAAATAAAAAATTGCTGTCAGATAAATTTCCACTCCCCAGAATTGATGATATTCTTGATCAATTGGGTAGAGCTAAATATTTTTCATGCCTTGACTTAATGTCAGGTTTTCACCAAATTGAGCTTGAGGAAAGCTCAAGAAATATAACGTCTTTTTCAACAAGCAATGGTTCATATCGCTTCATGCGATTACCATTTGGTTTAAAAATAGCGCCTAATTCATTTCAGAGAATGATGACAATAGCATTCTCAGGCCTAGAGCCTTCACAAGCTTTCCTTTACATGGATGATTTAATCGTTATTGGTTGTTCTGAACAACATATGATTAAAAACTTAACAGATGTTTTCAAACTTTGTAGAAAACACAATCTGAAATTACATCCAGAAAAATGTTCATTTTTCATGCACGAGGTGACGTTTTTAGGTCACAGATGCACAGATAAAGGAATCTTACCAGACGATAAAAAATTTGATGTTATCAATAACTATCCAGTCCCTACGAACGCAGACAGAGCTAGAAGATTCGTAGCATTTTGCAACTATTATAGACGTTTTATAAAAAACATCGCCGAATATTCACGGCACATAACAAGACTATGTAAAAAGAATGTCCCATTTGAATGGACAACAGATTGTGATAAGGCATTCCAGTGCCTAAAAAATCAACTTGTTCAACCAAATTTATTACAGTACCCAGATTTTAGCAAAGAAATTTGCATAATCACAGATGCAAGCAAGCAAGCATGTGGAGCAGTTTTAACTCAAAACTATGATGGACTCCAACTCCCAGTTGCATATGCATCAAGAGCATTCACTAAGGGTGAAAGCAATAAGAAGCAACAAGAACTAGCAGCAATACATTGGGCAATAACATATTTCCGACCATATATATATGGCAAATATTTTACAGTAAGAACTGATCACAGACCTTTAACATATTTATTTTCAATGATAAACCCAAGCTCAAAATTAAAACGCATGCGACTCGAATTAGAAGAATATGATTTTACGGTAGAGTATTTGAGAGGCAAAGATAATTTCGTGGCAGACGCCCTGTCAATGATAACAATATCCGACTTAATTGACATGAATAGAAAAGTCCTGAAAGTCACTACCAGGCACCAAAGTAGACAAAACAATTTCTGCGCAGAAAATAAACAAGAACTATTGCCAAAGCAAAGTCTTGAAAAAGCTTCTAAGCCCAACGTATACGAAGTCATCACAAATGACGAGGTACGAAAAGTAGTGACCTTGCGAATAACAGTTTCGACATGTTTATTGAAACATGGAAAAATAGTTGTAGCAAGAATTAACGTTAGCGATTTGTACTCCAATGAAATTCTCGACTTAGGTCAGTTTTTCCAAAGGTTTGAATTGCAAGCCGGTGTATCTAAAATCAGCCAATTAAAAGTGGCACCGAGCGAAAAGATCTTTGCATCAATTTCAATAGATTCTTTCAAACACATGGGCAATAAAAATTTAAAATCATTAAGAGTAGCGCTACTCAAGCCGGTGACCCAAATAAATAATGAACAAGAAAAAGAAGCTATATTGTCTACATTCCATGACGATCCAATTCAAGGAGGTCATACAGGCATAAATAAAACGATATCAAAAATAAAGAATAAAATAAATAAATGTCCAAGATCACCTATGATAATAACCGAAACTTCACAATATGCTTTTGACAGAGTGATAGTAGACACAATTGGTCCACTACTACGTTCGGAAAATGGTAATGAATACGCAATCACTCTAATATGTGATTTGACAAAGTATTTAGTAGCAATTCCTGTTGCAAACAAAAGTGTAACAACTGTGTACGGTCCAATGAAGACGTTCATTACGGACATGGGAACAGAATATAAAAATTCCATTATAACTGACTTGTGAAAATATTTAAAAATAGATAACATAACATCTACAGCACACCACCACCAGACATTAGGTACAGTTGAAAGAAGTCATAGGACATTCAATGAGTACATTCGTTCATATATTTCAGTAGATAAAACTGATTGGGACGTATGGTTACAGTATTTCGTGTATTGTTTTAACACAACACCATCAGTAACTCATAATTATTTTCCATATGAACTAGTATTCGGTAGACAAAATAACTTTCCAATACAATTCAATAGCGTAAATACCATAGAACCTATATATAATATAGAAGACTATTCTAAAGAAGTTAAGTTTAGACTAGAAAACGCGTATAAGAGAGCTCGAATACTTTTAGAAAAAATAAAATTAAGCAAAAAAAAATTAAATGATTAAAAAGTATTAGATTTTAAAATATAAATAGGAGACCAAGTTTATTTAAAGAATGAAACAGGTCATAAATTAGAATCTTCTTATATAGGACCATATGAGGTCATTAGTATAGAAAACAATAATAATATAATTATAAAGAATAAGAAAAATAGGGAACAAAAAGTCCATAAGGATAGGCTTAAAAAGATAAATAAATGAAAAAAAAAGAATAAGAATATATATATATTTAAAAAAAAATAAAAAAAAAATACAACATAGTACATAAAAGATATAAAAATAATACTAATAATAATTTTTTATATTAAATAACTACAATATATTACGTTATTTTTTTAAAAAGGGAGGTGTAGTATGTTGTATGAAAAATGAGCATATGCCCACGGTATTGTAGAGTATACAGTATAACAAGTGGTCATATGTCCAACTTAAGAGTAAGAGTAACAACTCATAACATAACGACACTTTTTTGCTATGCTTATACAATCATAAATATCCATATGTGCAGTAATAGGATCCGTCACTTATGCGGACTGGCCGCAGCGTGAGATCGCTAGCGTAATCACTTCTTGAGTATGTACCATCTGTACATATATACATATATATACATAACTACATAGGCACACATGCACTGCAACTCTCTCTCTCTGCCGACGCTCTTAGCGGCAGAGCTCACTTATAATATTGTATGTAATAAGCCAAATATAAAATTGAATAAAACCAAGAGAACACTCTCGATCAAGGCACTAAGCCAATAAGACGTCTTTTTATTTACTTCCAAACATTTAACTTAACAGTACGATGCGCAGATGTTTCTTAGCAATTTTGGCAATGCAGAAACAACAGAGAAAACAATAACAACATAACTGGGCTTCGATTGTTTATCAATTACGTTTACCGTAAGATAGCACTCAGGTTCTTGTGAACTCAGTCAATGTTGTGCAAAAGATCATGCAAAACAAAACAGCAACACTACAGTAACTACAAAAAGTTGCTGTTCGCATTTAAAATTGATCATCGTTGCTCGAGAACCTACTGAGTGTTACCTTGGATAAAAAAATATAACAATTGCCAAAAATATGAATAATTAAAATTTTTTGGGGTAGCATAACTTGCTAATTTTGTAGGGAAGCACTTAGCACAGGGAAATTAGACTTGATGCACAAAATTTTCACTGTAGGACATGGCACGTGGGCTTTTCACAATTTCCTGCACATTTCTTTCACTTTTCCGCTTTTCTTGCGAGCGCAAGACTCGATCCTTTTTTAGACAATGCTTTTTCTGCTGCTGGGCGGACATCTTAATATGGATTAACTGCCTTCTTTACGTTTTTAGCTGCGCTTGGCTTCCCAGTGAAGCTGCGCTTAAGGGGTTCAGTATGGGTGCCAATCTGTGTAAAAACAAGTGGGCTCCGCCCCCTGCTCGCTTCGCTCGCCTACCCCCGGATAGCTTCGCTCGCGGTAAGGTGCGGCTACAGTCGAGCACGCTCGACAGTAGGATACCCTGAGCCCATGTACTCTTTTATAAATGTTGATTTTCGACCAATTGTTCCTATGGCAGCTATATGATATATGGAGCCGATTTTAACCAAATCTGGTCAGAATGTACAAAACCAACATAAATGCATATTCTATCAGTTTGGTTAAGATATCTTAACAAACAAAAAACTTTTACATACTACAACTCGGCAGAGCGTCTGTATAACAGCTATATGATATAGTGGGCTGATTTGCACCAAACTTGGTCAGGATGTATAATACCAGCCCAGATACATATTCTATCATTTTGGTTACGATATCTCAAAAAACAAAGAACTTTTTCGTACTAAAAATTGATTTTCGGCAGAGCGTCTCTATCACAGCTATATGATATAGTGGGCCGATTTGGACCAAATTTGGTCAGGATGTATAATACCATCCCAACTATATATCGTGTGAGATTGGTTGAGATATCTCAAAAATTAAAGAAGCTTTTCATACAAAAGCTTCATTTTCGATGTATCGTTCCTTTGGCAGCTATATGATATAGTTGTCCGATCCAAAAATAAAAACAAACAGGAACCTACATACCAAGTTTGAAGTCTCTAGCTCTTATGGTTTCTGAGATCGACGCGTTTAAACAGACGGACAGACAGACGGACATGGCTCAATCAACTCGACTGTTGATCCTGATCAAGAATATATATACTTTTGGGGGTCTGCCACGCCCCCTTCTGCCTGTTACATACATTCTGCCTAATGCATTATACCCTTTTTTGTCCATTTTCAATGGACTCAGGGTATAAAAAGAGAATTTATTGTTCCAAACGAACAATTACTACCTGGTACCAAAAAGGACAAATGTCAAGCAATAATTACCCTTATTGGATTGGCACCAAAGAGAGATTCGAATTCTTTCTATTTCTGCTGTAAGAGGGCACCCACTGTAAGGTTATGGGACTTCTGTGGACCAATGCTAATTAATTTATGAGTTTTCCACAAAAGAAATTATGAAAAACTTACATTTGATAGAACGGCTGCCAATAACAATTTTATTTTACAACAATTGGATTGTTAATAAAAAATTATAATTGCTTAACAGCAATAAAAAAATTGTTAAAGGTTAAACACGTTGTTAAGAAAAAACCTTTTTTTTTGACGAGACTTGGGAGAAATACATCCGTACTGGTTGACGATCGCTTAGAAAAGGGAGCGAGTCCGGATGGCGGAAATGGCAAAAACCAAAAATTTACCCAAGGATGCATTTCTAATCAGGAATGCATTTTCTAATAAGAATGCATTTTTGAAATTATCGAATATTATTAACAGGGGTGCAATAAAAATGGAATATTAAAATTCAGTTTTATTATTTTAATATTATTTTCACCTATTTTATGTTTATTTTCCATTTTTATACCCTGAGCCCATTAAAAATGGGCAAAATAGGGTATAATGCATTTGGCAGAATGTATGTAACAGGCAGAAGGGGGCGTGGCAGACCCCCAAAAGTAGTATAAAAATGCGGGTTCTGGGACAAATTGGGGGTGGGGGCGATCAATCACTGTCAAAGACCTGTCAAAAATTGTGACAGCTAAAATAATTAGTGATTGATTGATCGATGAAAAGTGTGGGAAAGAGGGGGGATCGTGGTCAAAAGTGTGGGAAAAAAGGGGGAACCGAGGGTCGAATCGTGGGAAAAAGGGGGAAAAAGGGAAAAAAAGGTTCAAATCAAGTGATCGTGTGCGAGTATGTGTCAGGTGAGTTTGATTGATCTGTCATTGGCGATGTTCGAATTAGGGAGATGCTATTGTAAAATGTGATCGTGTGCGAGTATGTGACAGGTGAGTTTGATGGATCGGTCACCTCTTGATGCTCAAAATTAGGGAGATGCTATTGTAATGCATGTCTTTTGTTTACATTGGTGGCATGCGTTGCTATGAGTAAGCAAGTGGTGGGCACGTGTTGGGCACGTGTTGGGCAAGGTTCAGGCACAGGGCCGGCGGGACGTCCCCTGTCAATCAAAGCAATGTATGGGCATGTTGCAGCATGATAATTGAATGGGAATTTTAGTCCCCTGTCAATCAATGGGAATTTTGGTTCTGTGACCCATGACATGAAACCTGTTCCCATGAAACCTGTTCTAGTTGCTTATGATCTTGGTATTTTGTTTCGATGACTTATGAAATGAGCCCTACTCCCATTGGCTTACATTGATATGTTGTTTCTGTGACCCTTGGCATGAAACCTGTTCTCTATGGTTTTGATCTTGGTATTTTGTTTCTGTGACCCTTGACATGAAACCTACTCTCATTGGCTGATCTTGATATTTTGTTTCTGTGACCCTTGACATGAAACCTGTTTTCATTGGTTTTTAACTTGTTGTAACAGGTAGGCTCAACCTACACCTTTTCCAACACTATAGACAGTAGAACTCACAAACATTTTCCAACACTATAGACAGTAGACCTGCCCCCATTGCTCCATCCAACATTTGATTCTGAAAATGAATAACAATTTATGCTGTAAGATAAAAATATAAGAAAAGTTGAAGAATTATAAAAGAAACGTTGGTTTTGTTTTTAATTGTTTTTATTTTGAATAATATGGTTTGACATTATTTATTTTTTCCCATCTTCTCAATTAATATGTTACATGTTTTCATTATTTCTATTGCTTCCAATTCTTGTTTAGCGAAATATGTGCGTGTGTGTGTGTGTGTTTGATTCGATTTTACTTGATCATTTATTTGAATATTTTTTTTTTTACATTCTTTGACTTAAGTTAACATATGTAGAAATTAATTTTCTAGTTTCCCCCATTTTTTCGTCATAGTGATAGCAGCAACATGTGTCTGGACCGTCCACACAAGCATCATTGGACCATACACAAAATTTATAGTGTTGACCATATTGTGATGCAATCAGTTCCTGACCTCCAGTATTCATGAACATATCCCTTGATTCCAGAAGAAATTTCAAATGATGTTTAAATATCTTCTTGCGAAATTGTTTAAGAAAAGTATTTATTTCAGTAAGAATTGATCCATGGTTGTTATTATCTCGATAATTGTAGCTGTTGTTGTTATTATCCTTCTCTTTATCCATTTTAAATTAGTTATCCAGTAAAGTAGATGTTCTCAGCTTGAAACTCAAAATGCAAATGATATATGTAATGACTTCGTAAGACATTATATCATTATAAAATTTTAAAATGTTGTATGCATTATTTAATGCACAAACTCCTTCACGACGATGTATTTTACAAAACGGGAACCGGTTTTCCTTGAAAGTTTGTCGTTGTGGACATCCAAGCTCCTCAACATCGACCAGATGTGGTTCTCTTAAAAATATTTCCAGAAATCGTTTCCTTTCAATGCCCATACATAAGATCTCTTTTCCTGCAGTTATTTTCCTTAGAAAGTTTCGTGTTTGAGTGAAATAGTTTATTCCGTCATTCCAGTGTATTTTGTGATGATTTTCAGTTAACCATATAGCAAATTTTCGTGACTTTTTATTTAGTTGAGTAAAGTTATATGGTGCTCGTATAATGAAATGATTATCGAGTGTGGGTTCTTTGTGAAATACTATCCCAATTTCCTTTAAAACAAACTGATTATGATTATCAAAAAATCCTTGAACATCGATCGCAACAATGTCCTCAACCATTTTGCATGTATTTTGTTAGACGACTCGTTGTACTAAACCGTTCAATGGGTTGTATTCGACTAAACGATCGTGTATAAGTAGACAATACACTTGTGTATCCGCATCGCTTGCTTGTCTTAGTTCCGTTGAAATTCTCACATCAATGGGACCAGATTTCACCATTTCATTTTGATATGATAAATCTATTACTGTTGGTGTTAATACTGCTTGTGATTCACGGTTGTAGTAACTAGTTTGAAATCTCGAGTACATTTCATACAAGTGAGCATATCGATCCTTACTAAAATCAACATTCAAATCATCATAGGGATAGGTTTCCGAATTCAAATACACTTTCAAGTTTGATAAATGGTTTGTGATAAGTTGACCCTTTAGCATGAAACCGATTATTGCAAACCGAGGACGTTCTCGATTAGCAGCTAACTTTACATTCCATACATGATGAGTTCCTTGAATAAGCTTAGGGTTTACATATGTGTCCCAACTACGAAATGCTAGCGGTAGATTAGTACCACTTTTGATAATATCATACATTTTTATTTTTGCAACATCACTGGGAGTCACATGGGGAATTTTCCAAGATATGTTTGTCACTTCTAGTTCATATGTGTTTTTATTCTTTACTCTGTGATACACATCATCAAGATTTTTGGTTAGTAACAACACGAGTTCATGTTTACAGTTTACCAAAACCTTTCTATAGTCTTCAGCGAATCCCAATAAATGTTTTAAGGGAACCGAAAAGTTAAAGTGACCAGTAGAGGCAACATCATTTCCCCCACCCCATCCAGAAAGTGAAAGCGATCGACTCTCAAGATTATTCAGTGAGACAAAGTTTTTTAGCGTTGAAGTGACACCAACAAAACGTGTTCTATCGACCTCACACCCATTTATTTCATATTTTATTTCATCCAAAAAGTATGCCATACAATTATTTTAAAATGCTGCAGTAACACCGTCCGTCGTAGTTGTTCTATCTGCCAGAATTTTTTAACAACTCCTTGAAAACTAAGATAGCTCTCGTGAGGGAGTACATACAAGTCTTGATTTTGAATTGTAATTCGAATTTCATCATTTGGTCTAAATGTCTGTTGATATGATGAGTATGTATGATATTCTTTCTTCGATATACTTTCGTCTGAGAAAGGTTTTTCCCGCACATTTAATATTTCATTCATTTTGTTTTCGTTATTGTTATACTCGAAGCTTGAATCCCAATGATTTTAAGTACAATCAGTTTTGTAGTGTGAGCGTGCTCCTCTTCAAATTTGTTCCTCTTCCTTTAGCTTTACAATTAGTAGTGCGGGGTTTTGGGTATGTACCCGACCTTTTATTGTATATAATCATTCTATCTTTCGTAAATGTATACGAATTGTTGCGGTTTCACCACGTAAGTTCACCAAATCTCCGTCCTGATCAGTTATGCGTAATGCTAGAGAACTTATTTCTCTACAGCTGACTGGTAAATAAATGAGATTGTGGGGTGTCACACTCAATTTATAGCCTGGGGGAACAGTGATGCCAAACTCATGCAGTACATGATTTGCAACGTTATCCACATATGAAGCGCTAACAATGTTGCATTCTAAGCGAATCGTATTAATTTTAAAAATATTGATAGGCAGATCGGAAAGATAAGTTTTAGTAGTATTTGGCTTTAGCACATTTTGATTAAAACCAAACAATTGACCAATTGATCTGTCCCTATTAAAGTATATTGATTGTTTGCTGGTTAAGATCTCTACTTGAAGTGTATTATTATTTCCTTTAATTGTGACTGTATTCTCAAGTTCAGTGCCTTTTAGCTTTGAATAAATAAACTCGACAATATCATCGAGTTCATAGGAACCGATAGGAATTGTGATTACTTGTTTACCAATGTGGAAAAGATTGTTGTTTGTATCAACATTTGGGATTGAGTTGTACATGTGAAAGTCAATCAATGCGCACTCAGATTGTCCATTCAATTCGATGGGGGGAAAATAGTTTGTGTTTATAATGTAAGTATTCCCATTTATCGATAATGTTAATGATCTACTCGTTGCGAAATCAGATGTTTAACTGTGGTTAATATTCACACACACCCAATCTTATATTGAAAAAAAAAAACATTTTAAATTATAATAAACTGATCGAAGCCCTTTCTATAGCGTCCTTTATCCATGTCATCGTCTTTACTTATCAACAAGAATCCGAATTTATCGTCCCAACATTTTTTACAAATTTTCACGAATGAATCATAGCTCATGTCTGTGTTAATATGATCACGATATATATGTCGCATATTTAGATCGTCTTGTTTAAACATAATAATCATGTTTGCATTGTCACGTATAAGATGCTTTGGTATATGTGTATAAGTTTGACACAAATAAAACGAATCAATATTCTTGTGTCGTCCCATACAGAAATACGATCGAATATTATCTTGTTTTTCACAAGCAACATCATCAAAAATCATAATAGAATTATTTTTGGCTTCGTTGGGTGGTAAAACTGTCTCGTTCTGTGAGAATGTGTGATAGCCCATACCTTTAATTGGCTTGATTAGCTTCTCCAAGTACTCATACTTGGGTTGGTATAGACTCTTTGAAAACACATAAATATTTTCAAATTTCAGCCCATTCGGACTTTCAATTAGACTAAACATTAGGTTGGTCTTGCCACAGTTTGATGGGTAAGAGGACACTATGACGTGGCGGTAACTTGTTTACAATATTATCCCCATCAATGTTTCTAACAAAGATATTTTGTTTTTGCTTTATTAAGCGCATACTTCATTGCAATGTGTTCATTCAATGAGAAACAATTGAGTGAACGTCATAAGGCAGACACAGTACTGCTCAATAGAGCTTGGGAACGAGTGAAGGCGAAAGACAGTAGCCTCGGCGAAAGGGCATCAGCATATTTTGTAACCAACATCATGAAGTCAAAGAAAAAATTCGGGATGGGGGTGAAGAAGAGGGTAAAGCGACATGGAAAGAAGCAAATGAAGAGCTTAGTATCTGTTGTTAATGATGCTAAGCGTACATTGAAAAGGCAAAAACCATTAGATATAATGAATGCAATTAAGATTGCACGTAAAGCAGTATATAAATCAATGGGTCGTAAGAAAAATGTTAGAGTTCCTCGCATAATTAATGTACCTAAAGTTGGAGGCTTTTTACCACTAGTTCCAATTCTGACTGCGCTAAGCGCGTTAGGTAGTCTAGCCTCTGGTAGTGCAGCTATTGCAAAGGCAATAAACAATGCAAAGGCGGCAAAAGAACAGCTGGATGAGAGTAAACGACACAATATGAAAATGGAGGGAGCTGCCTTGGGTGATGGAATGTACCTGAAACCATATCGTAAAGGTTATGGATTATACCTCAATCCCTTTAGAAAAGCTTCTGGAGTAAAGAAACAAAAAAACTAATAAGTAGGCTACCCAAAAGAGCGTTAAAAAATTTAGACATTGAAAATTTTGCTCGCAAACATATACCGCATTTTCGAGGCGTATTTATGAAAGACTCACTACCAGAATCACCTCATAGTCAGGAATGTGGAGTCATAAACCTAGGTGATTCATCATCAAGTGGTACGCATTGGGTAGCTTATAATAAAAAGAAAAAATTTGTGAAATACTTTGACAGTTTTGGGAACCTACAACCACCAAAAGAAGTTATCAAGTACTTGGGAAATGCAATCAAATACAACTATGAGAGAGTGCAACGTTTTAATACATACAACTGTGGCCACCTGTGTCTCAAGTTTTTGCTGTCATTCAAATAAACGGTTGAGATGGGGCTTAATAGATTGTTAGATCACCTATATCGCAAAATAATGTGAGAGTGTTTTGTGATTGAATTCATACATATACACACTAATACAGACATACAAAATAATGTGTGTGTGTGTGTGTGTGTGTGTGCAATGGATGAGCTATAAAAGATGAGCTCAAATTGGTTCAAAGCACACTCAAAGTCATCACTTCAGCCGGGCAAGACGATCAGCTTCATCAACACCAACTAAACAAGGACAAACAAGGCAACACTATCAACTTCAACAATACCAGCTCAACAAGGACTTCAACATGAATCAACCCCTTTTCGGAGATAGCGAGCTGGAAGTATATCTGGAGGAAGAGCAGAATTGTGCTCAAGTTCTCAAGGACTTCATCGGACGAGTACAGAAACCGCTACTGTCCAAAACCAAGATGACAATGGATACAGCCTATCCCATTCTCAGGGCTCAACGGAAGAAAACCAGGATTGGGAATTCAATTGCTCTCGAACTTGATCACTACATTCTGTACCTACCGGAGAGATATTCACATTTGAAGAATGAATCTATTGAGGCAATAAAGGATAAAAAGTATATTATTGTCAAGAAAAACGATGAAAATCTCTACTTAGAATTAAATAAATTATATCAAAATTTGTAATAAACAATTTTAAATAAAATAATTGATTTTAATTACAAATTTATTGTTCTTTTAAATGGGTGGGATGTAAATCTTTCAGATATCTGTTATAAATATAAATTGCAACACATT